>OX382174.1:10623015-11317314 GCA_947507545.1 Clistopyga incitator | reverse complement strand
GTCCTGTACCACCAAACTCTTTTTATCGAAATTCCAAAGAATCGTGCCACTTCATCATCCAGTTTTTGAGTGAAACTTCCGAAGAAGTTTCAACTCAGTACAAATAAAACCTCCCCAAAAGCATTCAAACTCGTTTTTACTAGTTCTATATTTACTAGCAGACCGGAAAAGTGACTTTTGTCAAATACTCCAAAGAGTGATATTTACAAAAAATTAACCACCATTTAAGAGTATCTCAAATAACAGTGCAATTGAAAAGAATTAAATGAGTTGAAATCTTTTAAGTGCTCAAATCCCATCAATGAATTACCAGTGTACAGAATTCCGTCGAATGGAGTCAGAATAATTTCCGTAGCATTCCCTTGAATGCTGAAAAAAATGAGCGAAGCTTTTTCACAGTGAGATAAATAATATTAAAGGAAGAAATAATTAAATTTATCCTGAGACATGAATTGGGCTGTCTCTCAATAAAAATATAACGTCCATCCATTGAATAAATATGAATGGAATTAAAAATGACTGTGCATAACCAACAGGATTGACCCGGAAATGTTGAACTCTATTTTCAACCATAAAAAACGTTTTTAAATTGTATGAGGGATAATTTAAAAAAATGCTTTTGAAAGGTTTTATACTAAAACTGTGTCAAGCGCTTCAATGTTTAATGGCAGGGGACATCAGCCTTATGTACAGTAGGGAAGCTCGTTAAATGCTTAATGGCTAAACGGCTCGAACCGCGCGCAAAGCTTTTATATAATTTGCGTGCGCTTTTCCAGCAACAGCCACTATATATATCGCCTGTGTTGCTCTATCCTCACTTTCGCAGATATAGAGTCAGGGGCTCGTTTATCGTGCATTCGCTAAGCCGAGTACACGTCGAAAATTCGCGTTTCGAGTTTCGAAGCGATTGTTCCCACAGCGGAGTTTAAAGGGCAGGAGGAAAGCGATGCGAATGGGGAAGCAAATGATTCGCTCACGATATCTACATATATGTACAAATAATCTTTTGTCGACTGCGGGTATATATATATATGTGCATTTCTCGTTTTCGAGCCCCATCCAACCTGGTTTTGGTTTACCTGCGATAGAGAGTATCAGCGCGGCTAGTAGTACGACCAATTGCGAACGAGTGCACCTCGACAATACTCGAAAACCACCGGCGATCGTTCTCCCGCCGCCGGACGCCCCTCGTCGCCTCGCTCTTCCACTAAACACCCGCGTCAAGTGACTCATCGCCCGACCTTTCTCCCGATATTCACACCAGAGTTGAAAGCCTCTCCAATATATTCACAGGAACAACAAAAACACTTTTCGGCTTTCAAGTCATCGGCTTGCTTTGTATCAATATTTTCAGGGTTAAAATTGGATTTACATAAACGATACATAAAATTCCGCAATTCCGTGGTCGTCAGTATCTAAACTATGTTTCAAAAGCACTCATGTATTTTTGCTAACTAGATTTCCGTCTCTCAAAGTTCAATGGATTAAATTGGTTATGTGGATACATTTTTTTTAAATACTTGCAGTGTCAATATGTTAATTACTGAGAGTAGTAATTGCTAAATTAACTTTGATATATGTTTTTTATTTATTAAATTAAATCACTGTTTTTTACATTTGCTACGAATTTATTAACAGAAGACAAGAGTAACACAGTTTGGCGTTCGAGTCGTCGAATCGATTTGTACAAATATTTTCAAGGCTGAAATTGTATTTCTATAAAGATATTAAGATTCCTACAGTCGTCAAGGTTAAGTGTCTAAATTATTTATTAAATAGATTCAAACATACGATTTTTTGTGTTAGGAATTATGATTGAAACATAAATTCTTTTCCAATTAAAAAAAAAATAAAAAAATCAAGTGTTATAACGTTAAAGTGTTGATTAATAAGCAAAGATTGCTAAAATTAAAAAGAAATGTAATCCTGCTTTTTTGTATAAAATTAACGCGCTGTATTTAATATTTGCTTCGAATTTATTCACAGTGGACAACAGAATACATCTCAGCTTTAAAGTCATCGAGTGACTTACGAAGATTTTTAGAGTTGAATTCGGATTAGAAAGACATTAGAATTTCTGACATAGTAGTACTTCTATATCCAAGCTATTTTTTTAGCTTCTCTCACGCATATTTTCTAATGTTATAAGTTAAGAATGCTTCACATATAAATTTCGAATTAAACAATGAAATAATTGTTGGACAAATATTAACATTTCTTTCTTATGATCTTAACTTGTTTATTCCCAATTTTTTAATAATTCCTATAAAAAATTGCATACCTTCAATATCGAACATTCTTGAATGCTTTTTCAATAATTAACTTTCCAAAACTATGCATTGCAATTTTCTCAAACTCATTTGTCATAGAGAATCGTTCTGCGATAACAAATGCAATGTTCTTAAATTTTCAATCACTACTTTTTATAATTAAAAAAAAAAAAAAAGTCCAAACCGTCAAGAAAAATGTTTGAAAAATCACGAGATTTATGTCCAAACGGTTTGGCTGCAGCAAAACCTACAGAATTCTAACGAAACTGTCCATCACTGATACACGACAGATACCTTCGAAATCCACATGACGTTTTGATCGAAATCAACGAACTAATTTCATAAGAAAAAAGGTCCCATGAATGTTCGTCAAACTATTATTCACCAGTTAATTACTAATTGTTGCACATAATCATGCAAAATATCAGTATCTGCGATGACATTGATTTCTCAAGATTGTTCTCTTGTCGCGAGCATTAAAATTCTAACGAAGTAAGATTTCAGCTCGGGAATGTATGTTAAACTTTCCACCGTGTCATTTCTTCTTATGCGTTTAAAAACTTCCAGATTACTTGAAAGTTTATAATTGCCCCAAGTCCGCCGAATAAAACTCCACCGAAAGAAAACTTATTCAATCATCCTTAAAACCTCGGCCCGCTAAATTTCATTCAACAAAACTTTTTCAACAAAATCTTTCCCCAGTCGCACAAAACTCAAACGAAAAAAATCTTCGCCAACAACAAAAAATATAAGAAATTTTTTAAAACAATAGAAAACACCTTTGAAATATTTTGAAAATAATTTTCATCCCTCCACAATAAAAATAGAAGAATAAAATAACATTAGTATATTTTGATAATGATGGATAGAAATTAATCTAAAAAAATCTCAGAAATCACACTTAATATCACAGTCCAAGAAATAATTAATAAATAAAAAATATGATACACGAGCGCATTGTCGTGGTATTTATTGGCGGTAGTTGGATTGGATTGGTCGTGTTTACCTGCGAGGGTGAGTGCAAGCGTGGCGAGAAGAAAAAAGAGGCGCGGCGCAGGGCTCCTGGGTACACGAGTTGGCTCCATCCTCGGCCGTGCCCAGGCGCCCACTGAAAGGACTCCACGGCGCTTGTAGCGCGCGGAGTTCCACCCGCACCCGGTGGGCCACGACCGCGTACTACCCCCTCAAAGAACCGCGGAGATATCGAGGGGGTTTCTCGGCGCGCCGGCACAACCGCCGCCCCCTCATAGGCGCCGTGTGACGAGGAGAGAGAGTCATCGCTGCGTCGCGACAACGCGTTGCCCGAATCGACCGTCGGGAGCGAAAGCGGCAAGCGGCCACTCCGAAGCTCGCAGTAGAGAGATAACTGTATAATCCCGATCACGGATGCTGCGGCCGATGATCAATCTATCGCGGAATTCCGTTTGTGAGAATTTTCAGTTATACTCAGTCCAATAATTCACGTGTCAAGAGGAAGCGAAAGATCATCCCGCATTATATCGTGTGAGAGACCAAAACGCAATATATCATTCAGTTTAAAGTTTCGTCAAAGTTTCGGCAAGGAGTTTGCTCCCTTTCTATAGACTGCAACACACATTTCTTTTATTCATAACTGAGCCTCGGAAATGTCACGTCTCGTTTATAGTCTGGACCGAAGCAGTACTCTGACTGCATTCTGATTATACGCTATCGGTTGCCGCGACCTGTGGTAGTCCATTTTTATGGGAAATGCGACAATATTTTTATGGGGGATAGAAACCAGTGTTTTTTGTATTGTTTGCCGGAATGCAAATGTCAGAGGGTAGGAGATATTGTCTCATTATAATAGTACAAAAAGCAGCTTGATATACACTTTACACAGGGATATCCAGGAACGCAGCATCTCCTTTGAATATTTGAATAATAAAATATAACATTTTTTGAAAAGTTTATTCTCCCAAGTATTTGATACTTTGCACGTAATACTTTGATCCACCTTAACATTCTTCAGTATGAACATCAAGTTTTCAGTTTACAGTTAAGAGAATTTTTTTGTCAAAGGTTTATATTAACTTTTCGAAAAATTGAAAATTTTCACTAAAATTCCATAACACTTTTTTTTGGCATTTACATGAATAATGTTCGTTAAATGCACCCACTTTATTACTATGTGCGATCGACACATAGCGAGCCCGAAAATCTTTTTCGATGCAAATATTTGCTTTCTGTGAAAGCCATCGACGATCATGTGCATCCGCCCAATATCGATAATTCAATATTGACTTTATCCTGCAAGATATTCTCCAATTGTTATTCCAAAAATATGAAAATCTGCTGCATATCAACGTTTCTCATCTAGGAAAATTTAATATCTTCTCTCATAAACGAATCTCTAGGAATGCAGCATCTGCTCTGAATATTTTAAAACCTCTGTATGGGATACCCGAAAATTTCCACTGAAAAACTATTCGATAATTCAGACTACAGGATAAAATAGAGCAGTATATTGTCCTTAAAAAAAGCGGCATTCAGAACTGGTCGATGTAACACAAAACTTCCGTTGTTTCTCCTAACAGTGTATCTTTTATTCATGTTGCAGATGGCGGACGTGGCAGAAAATGCAACTTACGCGGACGCGGCGACTGCGATATCCCAGGGAATGCGTCATCTCCTGGTACAGGATTACACAGCAGCGGTGACAGCGTTCGCCGAGGGCCTCGAGATGATGTCGCACAAGTTGGGCGAATACGATGACGAGCTCGGCGAGCCGTATCTTCTGTACGGTAGAGCGCTGCTCGGTCTCGCGAGGGAGGAAGCAGGAGTGCTCGGAGGTGGAGTTCCAGGCTCGGAGGAAGCCGAAGAGGATGAAGACGGTGAAGAAGAAGACGGGGAGGACGAGAAGATGAGCGACGTGGACGAGAAGGACGAAGAATCCGAAGAGACAGAAGATAAGAAGCAAGTAACCGAGAAGAAAACAGCCCCCGAAGTGAAGAAAGAAGAAAAAGTCTCTGCAGAAGAAAACGAAGAAAAATCAACTTCGAACGAAACGGACGACAAAAAAATCGAAGAACAAAAGTTACAAAAGAGCCCGGAGAAAGTTAAAGAACAAGATGCAGAGCATGTAGATGATAAAAAGTTGGAGAAGCCCACGGAGCCTGAAGTCGAGAGCGTCGCCGGCAGCAGCAAAGTTCTCGTCAACGGCTTGGCTTCCGATGCAGAAAAGAGCTGTAACGGAACAGCCGGAAAGTCTGAAGATGCTGAGGATGGAGAGGACGTGAATAAGGAAGACGATGAGGAGGATCCAGGACGTGGAATGGATCTTCAAGTCGCTTGGGAAGTACTTGAACTCGCTAAAATCGTTTTTACAAAACGCGGAGAGGCCGGTCTCAAAAATTTGGCGGAAACTCACAGGCTGCTCGGAGAAGTTGCCATGGAAAGTGATAATCCTCAAGGAGCTATCACGGACCTTGAAAGCGCTTTGAAATTATTACAGAAAATGGAGCCCTGCGAGCCTCGAGCGATCGCTGAACTTCACTATCAACTCGGACTCGCTCACTCGTTGCTAAACGACTTTGACGCCAGTATTGGACAGTTCAAGGAGGCAACAACTTTGCTCGAGGCGCGAATCAAGCAACTTCAGGACATCAAGGAACCACCCAAATCTGAAGATCCCTTTTATACCGTTGAGGGCGAAATCAAAGAACTTAAGGAGCTACTTCCGGCTATTCAAGAGAAAATAACAGACATGAAGGACTTCAAGGAAGAAGCTTGCCGACTTGTTATCGAGGGAATAAAGAACAAAGTCGCCGGTGGCTGCACGAATGGCGCTGGCACGAGCAACGACGGCGCTTCCTCGAGTTCGCAACCCGCAGTTTCACCTAAAACCGCTAAACCCGCGAGCGACATTTCCCACTTGGTGCGCAAAAAGCGCAAGGCCGACGAACCCGAATCTCCTGCACAATCGCCGTGCAAAAAACCGACGCCGTGATTTATAAAAAATTAACAAAATCCCAGGACACGCAGATAATTGTAATTGATAAGTTTAAGCGTGTAAGATTCGATGAACATTCTTAATTTTCGCAGCAGCATATTGTGTCGAGTTCGAGAAAATGTCTGTAATTCTATTATTTTTTTAATCCATTGATTTCCTTTGTAACTTCGTTGTCATTAATCGCTATTTCAGCACCTTTTTTTTCTTATACTGTATTTTCCTCTACGTATTACGTTATTTATTGTTTCTTAGTGTACGACGGGAGTTTAAGCTCATTACCAGGCGAACTCTGTTCTTCTCAGTTTTAATACCCTTCGAGATTTGTGGGAAGGAGGTTTTTATGTGTAAGGCTCGTTGAAAGTAATAAACATTTCGTTGGTGGCATTTTTCTATATTTCCAGCCTTTTTTAGTTATCACTTTTCAACATTTTACCGTACATTTTATACCAGTTTTTGCGGTGCTTTTCATTGTTTCGGCTGCATAAATATTTCTACAAAAAACTGTTCGGTCACGCAGGAAGATAATTAGCCGAACAATGACAGTTTCGACTGCTATTGCTATCAATATTTAGTGTCTCAAAAGAGAACTTTTTATTTGAGGAATGTGAAGACCCTAATAAAAATAGTGCCAAATTTTTAAAACCGTTTCCACAATTTTTGGTGGTTTAATGTTTTTTAACCTTTTACAACTATCAGTGCTTTAATAAGCTGATCTGCTGAATAACTTGCAAAGTTTGAGAAAGAAAGAGTCGATGTCTTTCGTCCAGTACTTCAAAAGGATAATATTAATCCAATGGTGGTGCGTAATAGCTTATTCTGGTCATTAGAAGATGCTTCAGTAATTCACCAAATTATCTTCCAAATACTAAACGAAACCGCCAAAGATTGTAGAAATGGATTTAAAAAATTAGCATTGACTTTGCTACTGTAAAACGCTTCAGATTCCTTAAAACATCAACGTACAATCGTGAGGTGTAAGCTTAATTCTATAAAAATGAGATCATATTCGTGGACGGAATAGAGTATTTGTGAGTGCAGAATGCACAAACTTCTAGGCACTTATAATCACGGGAAAAAGATTTACTCTCCGAGTAGCTCTTCTATGCCGTCGTCTTTGTCGAGACTGTCCTCACGCTGGACGTTTATTTTGTAACCCAGAGCTTCTAGCAGATTAACGTTATAATAATAACTGAGATTTATTCCCGGCACTAAACGCTTAAGCTCTTCGATCGAGGCTCTCGCTTTTTCAGTATCTCCGATATTCGCGTAATGCTGAGTTATCGTTGCAAACAGATCTCCCCGTCTTACCGACTGTTCCAAATCCGAACCAAACGAATCCAGCAATTGTCGCACTTGCGTTATCGCCAAATCCGTTTCTCCTCTATCGAAAGATCTGCAAAATACAATTTATTTATTTTTGTACTTCTTTTCCGGCGATTAAATATTTTCTACTTTTTACTTTTAGTAAGCTTTTAACAATTTACTTACTTTTTAATGTCCAAATATCGTTTTATGGTTGCCATTCTGCTGTTTACGACATCAATGGCTTTCTTCTGAATTTCCGGATCTCTAGGAGCTGTGACTTTGGCCAGGCAACGAGCAGCTTGGTTCAGAGCATCAAGAGCTTTCTCATAATTCTGATACTCGTCAATTTCAACCTGAGCGCAAGCGACATAGAAATTGGCCAGTAAATCCATAGCCTTTCCCTTGGAGTAAAAGTTTATTATATTTTTCAGAACGTCCGGTTGATTTTGCCAGTCCAATGACTGCAAATAATTCCCTGCCATAATGTATATCTCTCGTTGCCGTGAAACCTGAGCGAAGAAACATATTTTTTCCGTGTCACCAGATTTCAGCAGGGCTTTCATGGCTCGCATTTTGTTGCCAGCTTGCGTGAATTTTTTCGTGGCTAAATGATAATTTCCCTGTTCGTAAGCAATTTCGCCGATTCTTTCGAGCGTTGCGATTCTCATTCTTTCGCGTTCTGCGTCGTGCTCGACCTTAGATATAGTCATTTTCTCCGCGAGATCCTCTGTCAATGTGATATTATGCTCTTGTATTAATTCCAACGCTTCTATGTATTTTTTTCCTGTAGCCAACAAATCAACTGCCTTGTCGATTTGCTCATTTTGTACAAAGAAATCGGCGCATCGCTTTATGAGAGCGGGATCGGAATCGGCGTTGACGTCCACGGTAATTAGTTGTAAAGCGTTGTACTGTTGAGTCGTGAAAGCTAAATCGAGAGCTTTCGATAGCAATCCCGCTTTGTGGTAGAGTAGAACTGCTTTGTCGGACTGATCGTTCTCCTCGTAATACTTTGCTACGTCTATCTGCGCCTGTCTTGGTGCTAACATCGCTAGAGGCCACAATTCCTCTCCCATATCGTTTTCCTAGAGTTAAAACATATTTTCAGAACCACGATCTAAAGGTACCTCATTAAATTATCGTGAGTCAATTATTATTTTATCTAGATATAACAAATTATAAAGAAAAGAAAGATAACTTTTCAACAACTGTTCCCCTCTATTTTGTAATAAAACAAGGATTTTTCCCATCAATCCACCGAATGGAATTTTCTGCACAATTTTTATTCCACCCACAAATAATACATAAACGAAAATAAAAGTTACAAAAATGTAAAGCGCTTAGAAAATTCCTTTCTAATACCTTGCAAAGACGAATAGCGTTGGTATAAGCCTTAGCCATGGTGTAAAAATGGACAGCCTGTGAAACTACGTTCATGGACTCGTAATGTGCAGCCAAGTGGTAAGCTGATGCTGCGTGATTCGTTCTCATAACGAGATCACAAACTTCATCCTCCCGACCAAGGTAACAGAGCAATCGCGTGATAGCAAGAGTGTCATTCGCGATTTCGTAGAGTCGTAATGCACCTTCCATGTCGCCCGTTGATTCGGTGTACTGAGCGTGCCAATTTTTGATGGCGCTAAAGTTAAAAGGAAAAAACTGATGTTTATTCGTGAAAATTCGGAAAATATTGCTGTCGATGAAACTTACGGATCCTCAGAAGAGGAAAGATAGGCCTGAAGATCTCGCGGTCTCGCAAGCAACATTCTCGGCACTTCGAACTTGTGGCAATCCGCTTTGGTGTACATATCGATAGCTTTGTCAATTTTTCCCTCCTGCTCTAAAGCTTTGGCGTAATTGTAGTATGTCACTTTCTCCCGAATCTTGTTCTCGCTCGCCATCAATTCTATCGCTTCCGGATATTTGTTACGCGCCTCCAATAATGAACCCAGAAGGTCGAGCCTTCGAGCCTCGCGAAACAGTCGCTCTGCATCGCTCTACGGAATCAACAAATTATCAAACATTACTGCAAAAACTTTATACTTAACTTTAACTTTAATAACAGTCGATGGTTCAATGAGAATTATATTATTATACTGAAATGTTGATCTTTTATAATTTCATTAGTTTACAGATTGCAATTTCATGTGTTTTATTTATTTTTCTTACGTGCAGTCCCAATTCCACCGCCAAAACTCCCACTTTAGCTTCCACTGTCAAAGAATCGTCTTGCATAGCTTCTCTCAAAGCGCGAGCGCCTCGTGCGTGCTTCATGTGTCCTAGACAGAGAACAGCCATGTCGAGTTGCTTAGTTTTTACGCACATTCTCGCCAAGCTCTTCCAAACGGCTTCGTTCTTGATAGTTTTAATTGACTTGAAAGCCTCGTCCATATTCGCCATGCTTATATGAAAACTAAAGTCCAGAATGGCTTTTTTCGTCGCGTCGTCGCAATTTCCTAATTCTTCGAATTCTCGCATCAACTGTCGCGCCACTTTGCTTCCGGTTGTGACCGGTGCCTCCGGATTTAGGATTATTATGTGGGGCGAGTCGACTCCCAGTAGACGACAATTCGTGTCGCTCACCGGACGAATATCTTGAACAGCGATTCCGTTGTCCGGCGTTGCGAACATCGAGACGAGAACCACCGCTGCGCTATTTACCTACAAAACGAAAAATTAGAAAAACATCGAATCTCAAAAAAAGTGATGGCGTGATGAAGTATGTAATTTCCAATGTGGAGGACAAAGACAACTGAGTTTAAATTTTAGTGGACATTGTATGATGAAGAAACAGTTTGGAAGAGCCGACTTTGCAATCTTTTTTAAATTATCTGTAAACATACTTTCAAAAAATAGTACAAAGTGGATTTCAATTATGTTTTAGAATATTTAACTATGTTATTACGAAAAATTACAAACATTTTACTGATAATAACCATTAGTAAATGGCAAAAAATCATTGCCAATGGTTCCAGTCGCTTTAATTGCGTGGTACTGTCAAATAAATTTAAAGACATTTCTCATGTGCCTAGACAAACCTGATCGTCGCTGGCATAAGTTTTGCTTTTGTCCCGACTTTCGACTTTTTGAGCCCGGCAAACAAGGACTCTAGGATCACTGGTGTCCCAGCAGTGAGCAGTAACTAATCTTCCTCGTGATTTCGAGCTCCTACTGAAAAAACCCAATTTTTCCTCCCAATTATTTCCAAAAAATCATAAATATCCTGGGGAAAAAATAAGAAAAACAATGTATTACGCTGGAAACTCCTGGCCATCAGTATCATCCATTTTCCCAAAATCAAACTCATGTATCTGATCACCCTCGATATCCCAGACGTAGAGAATAGAACTGGGCATCAAATTGGACATTGCAACGGTAATAGAGACACAACGGCAATCAGAGTTGCATCTCGCCTCGATAATCTCAGCAAAATCGCTGATAGCCTCGTAAGCCGTCATAGCTCTCGTATGCAGCTTCGCTTCGCGCTTCCCTATGTCCCAAATCTTTAAAATTCCGTTGAGCGAAGCTACGGTCAAGTATTGACCGGTAAGTTCCATAGTTATTGGTTCTCCTTCTTCGGGAAGTGTCGGCAGATTCTGTATGACTGTACCGTCCATAGATCTCAGCTGAATAATCGTGGGCGTGAGAATTATCAAAGTATTTTCGTAAATAAGAATTTTCTCATTTTCGCAAGCGAAAGATCCGACTGAAGTTGTGCTGAGAGGATCGTCGTGATTAATTCTGTAACTCGCGACCAAACGTCCCGAAGAAACAGTCACGTAGTCCCGACTTATCGCCAAAATTTGCACCTGCAGCTCGGTTTTAAGGGTGCAACTGCGATCCTCCGTTTCAATAAGCAACTGAGTAGGAGTCAACTGGCTGGCGCAAGTTTTCTCGTTAAAAGCAGCGCACATTGGCTGCTGGTGCAGCACAAAAACGTTAGTTATGCAATTTACGGCAAGCAGCGGATTTCTAAGGAGCGTTCCGCCCCAAGTAAGTTGCTTTACAGTGCCTTGGATCGTGCAGAATTTTGGCACTGTTGGCCAACCGTTTTCGTCGGTTTCTGCGATCGCTCTTCGCTTCCACAGGTATATCGTTCCTAAATTCGTACCGGCAGCCAAAGTATCTACAAAATTTGCATCAATTATGTCGCAACAATCTCTTTGCAGCTTTTAGTAAAAGGTATTCAATTTATTTGATAAGAATAAAGTATCGATAGTATTTTATGAAAATATTCTTTAAAAACTGGGGACGTACATCGAGCATTGAAAAAAAAGTTGAGGTGCACAATTTCCAATTTTCCTATCAATTTCTTGTTCAATTTAACGAAATATGCATGTTTCAATGAAACAATCGAATGAACTCAGCGTCTTATTTCATCTTTTTTTAGTGGCTCAATTATTCAACACTGACTCAATTATGAAATTAATTATCGCTTATTACATATAGCAATAACGATTTGTTACTCTGATTAGGATCTTTCTATTGCTAATAGACGGATTAGTAAGTTTAATAATTGTTTACCATTGTTTTTACAAAAGGACAAACTCGTGCATATTTCCTGAGGCGATGCCATGTTTCCAATCGTCACGTCGGGCGGAGACAAAACGTATGTGTCTCCGGTTTGTAAATCCCAACATCTGACGCCCAATTCTCCTATAAGAACGGCCAAAGTGTTTCCTCCAACCCAACACAACGCTGGGCCTGCTCTAAGTGAATCGCCTCTGCCGCTTAATTTCACCTAAAATAAATTGGTAATGTTTTTTTCGGACACTTGCAGTTTTCGACCGAAGTTTGGAGAGAAACATTACAAAATCTTACTCTTGTTAATTCAGCCAGACGCCCAGTAACGGGATCGGCTTGGAAGTGTCCGATGTTTAAGCCTTCCGTCAAAACCACGACGGAATCTCGGGTAGCGTGATGAAGCAAACAGTGAATAGCCATTCCGTCGGTATTCAAGACTTCCTTGCATTGACCCTGGGCATCGACGAAATAAATTATTCCGCTGGTAGATCCGATGTAAAAAGAGTGATCGTCTCTCTGAGTAGGCGCTGCGGTAGGAGCTGCGGTTCTCGGACGCCACGAACTGAACAGATCTAGAGCACGCTCATCGCCAGCGACCGCAGCTTTTGCCAGATCACTAAAAAAAAATCAACTTTTGGAAGCCTCTGCCTTGAAAAATCTATCATTGAAGCAGACTTGTCCAAATTTCATATAAAAAATTCAATGCAATTTATTATTCAAGCAATATAAAAATTCATTTGGAAATTGTAGAACTTTGGTTTTTAATGTTAAATATTTTTTTCAATTCAACTTTATCTAGAACTTTTTACATTCAACTATAATGTCTTCAGGAACGATCTATCAGATGGTATTTTCTGTATTATTTGTTTTTACAAACGTAATTGTATAAAGTAATTGTATATATTTTTGTTCCCAGAAATCTGATCCTAAATCAAAGTTTTGAAAACCAGACTCTGGAAACAGTAATTTAAAAAATTATAAACGTCCTATTATCGTGTATTGTAGGAGTCTTGTGTTAAATTAACAGAGTTCTTGTAACCCGGTATTGTTTTTTTCAAGTGCCGACTGACTACCTCAAATCCAATGTTGATTTTGGAGGAGCTACTTTGAATGCTATATGTACAAAAGAGTCTTTAAGCTCATGATGAAAAGTCATCAGAAGCTGTCCTCTCGGGTCTATTTTCCACCCAACTACAGAGCCAGCGCTATCAGCAGAAACGAGACGACCCCCATGTTGACTCCATTGTAGGATTGTTATGGGATCTCTGTGAGGCGTTACAGTCACATTGAATTCCGTGGATCCTGTATCGCCTGGCCATATCTAAACCAAAATCAAAAGACTTATACACACCACAGATATAATTGCATCTACATGTAATAAACAGCCTAACTTATCTTCTGTCTTTTTTCCCCATTTTAATACCATATTAAATATAACTTACGTTTAGTACGCTAACTAAAAAAATTGGTGGATCAACGAATCTTTTCATTATTTTAATAAATAACACAATGCTATCATTATCGAAGGAAAAGATTTGCTAGCCCAGCAAAACTGATTTCTTTATTAATACATGTTCCTTCTATGAGTATTGAAGATTGTATCCACCTATCGAAATTTGGCGCTTAACGCTAAATTGCGGCTAGGAGCCAAAATAAATTTGGATGAATGTGAATTCATTTGAACACACTTTATAATTAATACAAACCCGTATTTCACCAATTTCCCATCCAGCGGCTAGCCACCTTCTCTCAGGATGCCAGCCAAGCGCAGTGACTTGTGCGACAGAGTGTCTCGGAGACTCCACATCCTGAAGAGGTTCTCCCTGATCATCGTAAACAGTAACGAAGCCTCCTTTATCCTGAGAATAAGCAGCAACAGCGAGAAGCGGAAAACTCGAGTGCCAAGTCGCTAAAGTGCTTATGGAAGCGGTTTCAGCATTTTGCACGCGAGTGTCAAAATACAGAGTCATGATGCTTCAACTTTCCTCTTCACTTCTTCAGCAACTGTTCGCAACTCATCGCAAAGGCGCTAAACAAACTATCGACACATTTCCGTTGTTGGGATCTCACTGATGATTACTTATATTGTTTCAAATATTTCTAGATTGTTTGTTATTGACTTCTGACAGCCGGTCGCCATTTTTGACACATTTTTGTGCGCACGCGCACAAAATTTCAGTCCTTACGAATAAATTTTTAATTGAGCAACAAAACGATAAGTGCTTAATAGATGGCATAAAAAAACGTGATAATTCATTAGTTTATTTATTTATTTTGCTTTATGCAGTTTTATTCAAAGTTTATACAAATATATATAATTGAAAATTGAAATTGGAGCGCAGTTCTCAGTCATTCAGTGATGCGCGATGAATCTTCGCCGAAAGAATGTCGGCGATGGCCGCCCAAATAACCCGCGCAAAACTTTCTGTTTATCTTAAAAAACTTAAGATCTTTTCCTTTTTTTGCGATACAACAGATGTTGAGCCATCGTTGCAGTGCTTTATTCATTTGAGCCACTACTGAATTACGAGACTCGAAAGCCTTTAGCGATATGATTCGCAACTGCTGTTACGAATTCGTTCACACCTGTTTACTTACCATGTGCCACTCAATGTCAATCAATCATTGTTGATAACATTAATGCAGTGTTGAATATCGGTTAAAAATTGCGGCTCTCAAAATGAAAATGCTCTGAACGTAAGGACATTTAATCGAACGCCTCATCATGGAAGAGGAGAGTAAGTAATTCACTTGTCGGTTAACCAAAATTTTTTATCTACCAATCATTTTTTCCAGCTGACAGCATATATTCGTTAATTAATGACAGAAACATTGTATCAATCCTTGATTTATTTATTTTTTATTATAATAAATATCATTTTGTGATATTCTAATTTAATAATAAGTAGGATATGCCCTGGAATTTACATTATTTATAATTTATTGAACCTATAAGTTCATCGCAAATTCACATAACTCATTAGATTCACTATGTTCATTATTATGTCATATTTACATCGATAGGCTACTAAAAAAGTGAAGACAATTATGAGCAGATCCAATATATCTTAAATTTTGCCTAATCGTTATTGAAATGAAGAATGTTTATCATTGAATCGGTCCTTAAAGTAAACTTTGGAGATGTCTTTTTTGGCCCAAAGATTGATTTAATTATCATTAACAATTTCTTTTTTTCAATGTTTATACGAATTCAATTGTCATTTTAACAACTTTAATACTTTTGGTAATTTTTTTGGTTTTAATCGTTGTTTTCTCTTAATAAGGGCTAGTCAAGAGAAAGCAAAAAGCAAAGCGAGATGGGAATGTCAATCTGCTTGCGGAGGTCTCCAAGGACCTGGGAGACATATATTTTCAGTCCGGTCGCTTGGATGATGCTCTGATAGAGTATAACGAGCAGTTGCGGGCCTGCGAGGTCCTAGACGACAAGCTCAGCTGTGCAATAGCACACAGAATGATAGGAGAGGTTCACGCTAGTCTTGGAGATTATGAGGAAGCTCTCACTCATCAAACTCTGCATCTTGGTAAATAATACCATTGATTGTAATAGTAAAACATTTTGGAAGCTAGGACACAATAAAGAAAGGCTTTAACATAAATACATGCATGAATTATGAGCATTTTTTTAAAGTGAACCAAAAAGCAAATTTTCAATGTTTATTTGAATGTCATCTAAAAACTGATTGTGTTCAAGTTATCCAAAAACACTAATAACATTTTTTTACTCCAACATAACGCAGCCTGCAAATGTTGTTGAAAAAAAAACTCATGATGCTCTATGTAGAAAACACGAAATGTTGTAGACAAGATATCAATTTAATTTGCCCAATCAGTCCAGTAATTGAAATATTCTGTTAGCACAGAAGGAGCTAAGGAGGTCGATAACGTTTTAGAGCAGCAGAGAGCTCTTGCAACTATTGGCAGAACACAATTCTGCCTCGGTGAAGCTTTATCAGAAAACTCTGTAGAAAGGACAGAGGCTTTTGCTGCTGCTAAAAAGGCATATTCCAAAAGCCTAAGACTATGTGATCTGTGAGTTATGAATATATGTACTTATAAGTGTTTTGTGTGCAGTATCTGCTAAGTTTCAAACTCATTCTCTTGATAATCATTCAATCTTTCAAATTACATTTTCATCATGCAGTTACCATGATTTTTCATTATTCTAAAAGATTTTCAAAGAGTCAATCATTGATTTTTTTAATAGATTAAGTAAAACAAATCAACATTCCTTGAAAGTCCGGAAAAAATATTGTAGCCTGATTCGAAGGTTATTTAAGAGTTCAAATAAAATAAAACGTAGAATCGGAAGACGAATCAATGGAACAAATAATTATAGTGTCTTGATTAAGTCATAAAAAAGAATTACAAATACACTGTAAATTTATGATTAATAACATTTTAATTTCGCTCTTCAGGCTGGAAGACACTGACATTAAGCTCACAGAAATGATGACAATGAGAGCGAGGTTGTTGCTGAATCTAGGCCTCGTTCTCGAGGAGCAGAAGGAGCCGCATCAGGCGGTCGAGCTTATAGAAAAAGCGGCGGAGCTTTGTCGGAAACACAAGTTGGACGAGGATCTGCACAGAACGCATATCGCTTTGGGAGCTTTGCACGAACGTCAGAGTCGTTTTGGTCTTGCTCTGAAACACGTAGACATGGCAATCGAAGTCGGTGATGCGTCGTTACGAGCCGTTGGTCGATTGACTAAAGCCGAATTACTGTTAAGGCTTGGCCATTGGACTGAGGCCCGTGAAATTTTGGTTCAACTGTATCTATCGAAAGGTCTTCAACAAACAACTTCCCATCAAGTTGAGAGACTACTTCGAATCGGTAAGTTCAAAAAGCAATCACTTATTTCGTTGTCATTATTAATTAGCCAAGTTATAAGCATCTCATTACCTTAAAACGCACTCATTCGGTTTTCAGTCCATGAGCAATATAAAATTATATTTAAAAAAATGTATCATGTAATAGTAGAAAGTTTAACAGTATTTCGTTGAAACAAAAATCTTATTATTGAAAAAATATTTGTTTGGAAATACAACATTATTGAAAATAATTGACTTCGTTGCCATGAAAAAATGTACACATCCTTTCATAAGCACCGCGGAGTGTTATTATAGAATAATTATTATAGAAATAATCACAACATGAATTATTATTTTTAAAAAAAGCGAGGGAGGCTTATATAAATTCCGTATATCTAAATTTCCAGTTGTAACGATCCGCCGAGCAGAAGAAGCTCTCGAGGTTGAAAGTGACCAAGAATCGCGTCAGAAGCTCTACGAAAAATTAGGCGACGCTTCAGTAGCTGTCCGCTCGTACGAAAAAGCCATAGAATATTACCGCAAGATGTTAGCCTGCGCGGAAGCGGAAGATTCCGCCGAGCAGATCAGTGCGGCTCTCGTGAGTCTGGTCCAGACATTTCGAGACGCAAATCGTTTCGCCGAGGCTGTACCCTTTGCTCGAAGGGAGTTGCAGCTCTGTACAGAGCCCTCAGAAATTTGCAGATCAGCTCTGAACCTCGCAGATCTTTTGTACCTAACGCACAGCGAAAAATCCGCGGTAATGGAACTTTACGACCAGGCTTTAAATATCGCTCGGAATAGTGGAAATCGGACGATGGAAGCTTCGATTCTTAAAGACATGCACGTTTATCTGAACGACACGTGTGAATTCACTGAGGCTGACGAAATAAAAGCAAAACTAGATCTCCTGTCAGACGCGATCGTCGACTCGGCAAGCGAAACCGAATCCGAAATTAACAACATCGGCGCGGAAATTTGTCTCGAAGATTTGTCGGATGTAGAATTTGAGCTGCGGAAGAAAGACGAGACGACAACAACGCGAACTTCGCGACGTCCTAAACGCGGTCTTGTCGTAAAACGAAACGAAAAAGGCGAAACTAAACTTCACGTCGCTTGCATTAACGGCAATATTGAAGAGGTGGACAAACTTCTCGGTGCTGGACATCCGACTAATGTTAAAGACAACGCCGGTTGGACGCCCTTGCACGAAGCAGCTAATCACGGCTACGTCGAGATTGCCAAACTTTTGATAAAAGCAGGAGCCAACGTTAACGATCCTGGAGGCGCTGAATGCGGCGGTGTTACTCCTCTTCACGATGCCGCGACTTGCGGCAATTTTTCGATTATCAATTTACTCATAAAACACGGAGCGAATTTGGAATTAAGGACCAAAGAGGGCGACAATGTTTTGGATTGTTTGGAAAGCTGGCGCGATCGTGTAGACGAATTAACGCCCTCCGATCAGACAGAATACGATGATATTCATGATAAACTCTCAGCAATATTGCCAAGGAATGCAAAAAAAAAGAAGAAGTCGCCGAAAGATCGAAGGGGAAGAGGTTGGGATGGTTTGGTCGACGATGAGGACGATGGCGATGACGAAAAAATATCTGCAGGCGAAGATTATCGAAGAACTATCGCGAGTTTGATGAATCGAGGACGAACTGTCGGATCCGCGAGTACACGACGACATTCCACGACTCCGAAAAAAGTAACGGCTCCTCTTATAGATAGCGATCATACTATGATAGAGGATTGGCTGGAGGATGATTTAAACTGTACAGTGAAGGAGAAAACGCTTGTGGATGACATTTTGCCAGCAGTTAAGAGAAAATCTAGTAATTCAACTCCTGACGGTGAAAAACCTGTGAAGAGACCGAGAATAAAATCAAACGAAAGCGCGGAGATTGAGCAAATCGTTGACGAAAATAGCTGCGATAGTAACAGCAGCGAAATTTCTCTTATTTTTGAATCCCGAACGGCGAACGTTTCGAGAAGTGTAAAAAAAAGGCCGCGGCAACTTTCTTTATTGAAATCTGGATTTACGAGAGACTCCGTGTCTCGAACTCCTTCTCCGGTCATAACTTATTCCGCTGAAAAGTCCAATAACTTTGAGAGGATCAACGAGAAGTGCGAAAGCGAATTAGTGAAGTTGATGATAAGGATCGAGGATAAAATTGTTAATCTGAAGCTGAGGTTTCCTGAGCAACGAGAAACTACCGTGGCGAGTCTAATGAATGATATTACTGAAAAATTCGAGGACGAAACTGGCTGCAAGGTTCAAGTTACTCTTACAACTATGAGTGGCGAAGTTCTGCTCAGAGAAAATACGCTTAAAAATGTTAAAGCTGTCGACGGCGTTATTAGACTCATGGCTGAAATCGTGGAAAATGAAATACCTCCAATAACTGAGCGCTACACGAAAATTTGCAAAAATCACCGGATCCGTAAGTTGAAAAATCATTTTATACAGTTACTAAAGATTTTAATAGCGTTTTAAGTTGAACGGCCGTCAAGTACATTTTTCTTTCGGCGAAGAAATGCTTTATTATTTTGCCAAGAACATAATAAAAAATTTCACGAAAATATAACTTTCCTATGAGGAAACAAAAACTGTATCTAATATATAATAACACATAATTTCATAACTTTTTTATGTTCGAATATTCTTAGAATTGAACTAACCCGTTTAGCTTATTTAAGTGACAAGTTTATGAACTTGCCCTTTTATAAAAAAATATACTACACAGTTACCGTGTTAATTGTTTCAGAGCCACGGGAGACGATCCTAAAGGTTCTGAAAGCCTGCGACAATACTTCGACATTTCGAATTAAGCCAGGCGAAGCAACGGACGATGAAATAATACCGCTTCTCAAGACGCTAGAATATCAGCAGAAGCTCCAAATCCTTCAAATGTCGAGTGCCTCGTTGTTTCACTTAGGAGAAACATTGAACAACACACTAACTCGTCTTTCCACCTTACAAGAATTACACCTTCAAGGATGCGACATAGATCACAACTGCCTCTTAAAAATCGATCGCTTTCCTCCACAACTCAGAGTTCTCGACCTTAGTTATAATCCTTTGGGGTCTCAATCACAGGATAAAATTTACAAGTTAATTTCTCATCATCGTTATCTCCAAACTTTGATTCTCCGTTTTTGCAAAATCGACAAATTTCAATGTTCCCCGACGTGGGGAAGTCTTGTAAATCTTGATTTGTCTTGGAATCCAGTAGGAGGAGAAGTTGCCGCGTCTTTCCTTCAGCGACAGATGCTCAGCCTAAATTTATCGAATACTTGTCATCCAGAACGATTACCAGTAGTTCAGGAAATTATCAAAGGCTCTCGGCTTTCACTTAGCACTCTCGAAACCTTAGAACTCTCTTGCTGCGACGTCAAGGACTACGACGTGATTGATATTCTTTCGCGAACGCCAAATCTCTCGAAATTTGTTCTCACTGGTAATTCAAAACTTACGGAGAACGCCTTAAGTGCCTTATTGAAACAAAAGCCTACATTATCGTTCATAGATTTAAGTGGCTGCAAAAAAATCATCGATATACCGGAAGAGGATGCTTACATCGAAAATCCACGAGTATGTACGTTGATCGTTAGTATGTCGTCGGATGTAAAGCAATCGTGGCTTAGTTTGTGGCGTGGAACTGCAAATGTTCATACTTTACCTCACGATATAGTCACCTTCAGGCCAATAGTGCATTAAAACGGCAACATCTTTCATTATAGTATTTATTTATACATTTAGTTATAGAAAAATAAGAAATTTAATAGACACGGGTGTAATTACACGTTTCGTACTTTGTTATTTCAACGGAAATGCGTACATTTTGTTTCCTATCTTGCAGTGCAATTCGTTTATCGGAATTTGACATCCCGAGTTTTCTAGGAGAACGTTGGTCAGAGTCATCGTTAAGGAAGGTATGAAAGGCTTCAGACGAGCCTCTACGTCGCCGTGATTCCAAATGAAACTCACGTGGAACGAAGCGTCCTTTTGAAAGTAAGAAAATTATTCCATTACATTTCTGAGATTCATTTTGTTACAAATTGGATTTGTTTATTCGGTGCTATCGCACAATTAAAACTATATTTGAGACGTTAAGGGCGCTGACGTTGTTTTGCTGGGTAAAAAAATTGAAGTATATGCATACTGAATATCATTACAGTTTTCCGATGATTACGAATTCTGAACGGATTGGATGTAAAAACTTTGTCTGGGTTTATGAGAAATTTCGATTCCAAAGTAACATTAATTATAAATTCGTATCTACCTAATCACGGTTCACTGGATTAGAAAAAATGCAGTTTTACAGTTAAGGGTAATCATTAACAAATTCTTAAACATGTTATTTTTTTCAAGCTCTCTTATACGTTCGTTGTGATTGTCCAGAATTTTTATGGAATTCCTTCTACATTTCATATTACCAAATGATTTTCGATCAAGACCTTAACACTTTGAAGTGGGCAAAGAATTACGTCAACTTACAAGAGAAAATGCAAAAAATGATAAAACACCTTGTTCCTTCAGTAATATTAAAATACCATTTTGTAATAAATCAATAGTAATTATTGGACGTAATATTCTAATTGCAAACATAATCATTTAATTTGAAGATGATTAGACCCAAATTCAAGATTTTTTCCCGCTATTCTGAAGCTGAGTCATAGATAAGAGCCGTATATGTACGGTTTGTTAGTAATTCAGATAAAAATTCGTAAAAATAAGCTTCAAGTTTGAATTCTAATTACCTCGTAAAACGGTGGCAGTTCATACTCAGCCAAAATCTTGTCAAGAGCCGTCGTTAGTTGTTCCAAAGCTTCGTTGTGCGTTACGCATCGTATAGCAAGAAACGTTCGCGTCCTTTCGTCATTGCAGTAGACTTTAACGTCTCTGAGCTCGACCGTGAATCTTTTGGTATTTTGGCATAGTTCTTTTACACTGTCCACAAACGATTCGATCCAGTGAAACTTTAGTATCAAAGTGCGTGTGAGACTCAGGTGGAACTGTTGAAATAGGTAATTACCTTGGACGGGAAGTTCCGAGCTAACAGATTTCATCCAATTTTTAACTGGTTCATCGGGCTCATCTATATTGAAATAAATAAATCCATAACAAAATAAACAATTAATCAAAGCGTACGTACTTAAAAATTTTCATTAAATACGTACATTGCGCAAATATCAAGGTTGCCCAATTGCCACGTTCGTGTTTGAACGTTCTTGTTCGACCCTCGTGATCCAGAGGATCGTCTTTCACTTCCTCGTGATGATCGACGCCCTTCCACGTTAATATACTCTTGGGCACAGGTAGGCTGTGGAAAATGCCCTTAAAATTAGTTTCAACGTTAATTTTCATTCACGTCTTAATACCTAAAAAGAGTGCAAAGCAAACGTTGTAATTTTGGCTTTTTCATGGAAAATTTTTTGAAGATGTACACGTAAGATCCTACTGTAAATCCTTGGTACAAATAATTTTGCAAAACTGAAGTTTAGCAACATTTTCGTCATCGAAAAAACATATTTAAAAATTTAAATTCCTATATAATCCGAACCTTTTACCAAATAAGTAAATTTGTATATATCAATAAGACAAATTCATGAACACATGAGTTTCGTTTCTTTGTGGAAATTAATGCATTCATTTCCACAAAAAAATTATGCATATTTTGTGATTATCTGTAACTTGAGCATATACTTAAACAACAAATACAATTTTTTATTTTTTTACTTCCCTGAAAACTTGTATTTGCATTTTACAAAAAAAAATCAACGAAACTCCACAGTAATTCCATCACACAGTATTTTTAAAATTCAATCTTGCCGCGCGAATTCGACATTATCTATATATCTTACTTATGAAATGTAATAGTCACTTATAAAACAGCTACAATTCCGCCCTTCAAAATTCGCCGTCAACATTTCTGACAAATCTATAGTCAAGATAAAATAATCAATACACAAGCTTTAAATAGCTGCAAAAAGTTAGTTACTATCATAATAACATTTCCGGCAAAAGAATAAACGTCTTACCTTACGAAGGTCATAATATTTCTATAGAGGTATTAAGTAATCGATTTCGAATTGCTTTTTTGATTTCACAGCATAAGTTTTATTGCAGTGAACTACTGAATTACTTTGATCCTCAAAAATACAAAAATGTATATATATCTTCGCGGTATTGCAAAATATTCAATTACCATTTTGACCTAACCTTCAATGACTACACTTACCTTTGTGCGCGCTTATCGGTACCTCCGCAATCTTTACGATCTTCGGCAGCAGCTTCCTCATCATTTTCCGAGTCCGAGGAATAAGTTCCTATTAAACTAAGTCCTGCCATTGTATCAACACTCAACACGACACTAATCTCATTGTCTCGCACATGCAGTCATTGTAAACAAGAACAGCTGACCGACAATATCAGCTGTTCACAGTAATTTTCCCCTACCATGGAAAGCACCGGAAGCCTCGATGAAGGTGCGAATTAATTATCCAAAAAATGGCTTTTATTTATTTCCTATAACTTTCAGATTATTGCAATTATGCAGGAGTTACCGAAATCGCTGCAATTATACGAGTAACAATCATTTCACGAAAAATACTAAATTTGATAGGAAAATGATAACAAAATACTTACATCTGTATTTGAATTTATTTCAGATTTTTCTTAAAGAAACTTTTTCATTTAAAAACAAATTAGAGGCCATAATAATTATAGAGGAAAGGAGTGATAGGGTTTTTTGTAATGAAAAATAAACAAGACAATTTCGTTGAAATAACAGGAGACTAGATGTGGTTTTTTTCTGTCTTTAAGTTTCTTAATATATTCAGAAGTTTTTAGTTTACAAACAGGCGGTTTTAATGATCTGAATTCCCGGCCATGTGGAGAATTTTACTAGCTGAAGAATGGGCGTAACGACTCATGGTCGTGGCCCGAATAAAAGTTAGATCCTTCCAGGGAATCTATTCTCCTCGATCTGCTCGGTCCACTTCTCTATCCAGGCATTTGGGCAGAGAGAATTATAAACCCTCTTAAAGTACTGGCACGCCTCGAAATCCTCTCCGCGTACCTTCGAGCAGCGGTGGAAATCCAGGAAATTCTGGTAGCAATTCCTATTTTTCGGTTTTTTCCAAGTTTTATTAATAAACTCATTTTCATACACGAAAATCGCAGATCAATATTTAAAAAAAAAAACAACGAAAATAAGTAAACATCCAGCGAAACAATGCTTTCACATTCGTTTTTTGCTTTTCTTCCAAATATACAAACTTCTCGTAAAGAAAATATCGTTGTAATATGATACAAAGCACTGATTCTTTAAATCTTCAATTACTCTTTTCTCTGACATAAAATGCTGATAAGAGACTAATTTGTCGTATCTTTACCTTGTTTGGTTTTGATTCGGGAATCTCGGATCGAACGGTGCAGTACGGATCTGGGTGATAGAAGTAATCTCGCCGGACATGGTTGCGATGTTATAGCTCGCTGCTTAACAAGTTATTATTCACAGTTAACTTAATTTACATATATCAATGGAAAGTTCTTAGAATAATTTTCATAACGCGTAAACATCTACATTCAAAAAAAAAAGAAGAAAAAAATTGATAATAACGAAAAAAAAAATTGATATTTCTACGCTCGTCTCTCGCTCTTGTCCACTCGCTGTCTCGTACGCACTTAACACTAACACAGACAGTCTCCTCCTTGTCATCGTTATCGTACGTCTTTGGCACGTACAAAAAAAGATCTTCGATGTACATCTCGGTACACAATTTCAAGCTTTTCCCTTACATGCCCGAAGATCGACCAAACGTAAATATAATGAATGCAAAGTGCCATGGTGCCGTAAGCTTAATATCAGGTTAATGGAAATCATAGCCGAGCGGTTGGCCCAATTTTCACTAAATCTTTGTCAGCAAAACGTTCCCAAGTTTCATCGAAGAAGTCTATATTTTGCGAATAAATCTACCAAATGCAGGCTTAAATTAACTTGCAATTCAAAAATAATTCTTCAAATTTGCTTTAGGAGATTTATGCGCAAAAAAATTGTTGATTTTCTTCGATGAAACATGGAATTAGCGTTTCATTCGTAATCAACGCTTCCCAAATTTCTAAGCATTCATTTTCGCTTTGCGTTTCGCAACGCACTTCAGCCGCTCGTTCGTAGCGAAAAGAAATAGCTTTATTTCATATTGAAAAAAGCATTAATTTCGATTCTTTAAAGTCGATTTCCGTCGTGAAGAAAAGTATTGACCGTCGATGAAGAAAGTGCCGTACAAGCGTGGTAAGAAAGCGTGAAGCCACTGGCTTTCTGTGTAGCGGCGCCTCTCTTATGCATTACGGTGAGAAATGTTGAAAGAAAAAAAGGCTCGAAGCTCTGTTTTATTTGACGAGTGGTCTGGTGTTGTCCTCTTCCTGACAGCAGACTTCCCGGTACTTCTTAACTTCAGCCATGTACAATGACCACGCGTCTTTGGGTTGATCCGCGGTCTGTTCGGTTTTGGGTTTAGCGACCATTCCTGTTTTGAGAATTCTTCCTCCTCTTCGCTTTCCGACCATAAGAGGCGGAGGGGCAACGGGTTTCTCTTCCAACACGGAAGTCGTAGGTTTTTCCGGTGGTTGCATCTGTTCCTGCATCTTCTTGAACATCTCCATGAAGCTTCCATCGTTTTTGAAGGCGTTTGGTTGGGCCGGAATGATCGGCGGTTGTACGACTATTTCCGGCGTTTCTTCGACGTGATCGGAGCTGTATGATGGCGCTCGATGATGTCTACGATTGTCGCGGTGCCTGTTGTGCCTCTCGCGGCTTCGATTTCGGCTTCGGCTTCGTCTGCGTTCCCGCGAACGCGAGCGTCCTCTTGATCGTGATTTCGATCTTTCTCTTCGCGAGTATTTGTGCGATCTCGATTTCTCCCTCTCGATGTCTCTTTCGCGATCGTTAGATCGGGATTTTCTGTGAGATCTTGGCGGTGAGGTTCGCGAGTCGCTTCGTCTTCGACGTCTTCGCTCCTGAGGCGATTCATTCCTAGAGGATCTACTGCTTCTGTGATCTACGGGAGAGGGCGAGCGACGCGAAGAAGCTCTGCTCTTGTGGCTCTGCTCGTACGCCGTTCCGTAGCCTGTACTTAACGAGGGAGGCGACGGTGGCGTAGGCGGCGACTCTGAGACACGCTCGTGATGCTTCGAATCCATGACTCTTGGTTTTAAAAGCGCCTTTGCCAGCGGGACACGCGGTGAACCCGACGGCTCTCTTCGGGGGATACCTATAAGGATAGAAACTGCCTTCTATAAGTACACAGCCCAACTTACAACTCCGCAATGCCGCTTTTATTTCACTGATTCTCATATTTCATTATTTTACTTTTTTATTCATATTCGTGTACTCAACGGGACAAGTAGACTTTGAGCGAGAGACGCGAAGAATCGTTTGATGAAATTTTTCGTGAGGAAATCTTGCAAATATTTCATTCTTCAATTTCATTTCATTTTATTTTTTCATTTCTGGCATTCTAATTACGACTCCAACAATTTTTATGAACTGATCAAAATAATAAAGATACTTGTTATATTTGCAGGATTTGCTCTGGTGTGACAATAGAAACTTAGATCTAGACTATTATACTAAAGAAATTCTTTTATTCTAGGACACTTTTGATGTTTTTTTTTTTATGGGAAAAAAATCAGAGGGCTTTTAGGAATCATATTTTTGATAGGAATTTTGGCTCAAAATCACCAACAGAGGCTTTTCTTGTGGAGATTAATTCATTCAATTATGAAGTTTTTATGTGTCTTCAATTTAATACATAAATGTCTGATAATACAAGCGGTATATGAAAATCTTTAGGCTAATTATCTGAAGGAACTACTTTGAATTAAATTGGGTTTTGAAATCACTAATTCAAAACAATTTTCACACATCAGTGCACATAAATATATGCTTTCAAATAGTCAGAATTTGAAGTAAATTGCATTTTATTCTGAGTCTAGTAGATTCTACTGTGATATTCAAGGTCAAAAACAGGGATTTGTTAACTTAAATAGTATTTCCAATAATTCAAAGCAAATATAATAAAGAAAAATTATGCAATATTTCAATATTCCACATTTCTGCGTTAATTACAAATTCATCCAATTACTTGAATAAATTATCTGTTGCAATCAATTCGAATATTCCATAGAGATAATAACCAATAATCTTTCAGCCAAAAAAATATTTCAAATGAATCTTGATTGAATAAATGTCTATCTCTGTTCACAAATTTAATAATCTTCACTGACATTTAAAATTTATATCGATATATCCTTGCCATAAAAACTTCATAAATTTCCATATTTTTAATACCTTGTAACTACCCTTGCAACGGACACAAACTCTTAATAATGAAAATGTCATTATATCTCAGAAATAAAAACCAGTAATGAACGAATATGAGCTGAAAATCCAATTTACAGTTTCCAGCATCTCTGACAGTACGATAACCTTAAGAAAGTCAAAGTTAGCAAGAGCGAGACTGCTCAAGGACGTAATCAGTCTGACAGGCACCGACCGTGTAATAACCGACGAATGTAATTTTGAGAAAGCACGAAGTGTCAATACGCTGACAGAGCTCAATACTAAAATATATGACAGTTTTCAGAAAACAAGTTGAATCGTTTGTAAAATCATCGAAAATGACTGCAAATCTAGAAGCTTCAAAATTTTCCATAAATCCCAATGATCAATTTTCATACTTCATTGATTGGAAGAAGTTTCGAATGATAAAACCTCTGATTGGTGACGGGAGGTAATAGTATCGACGAGTTTTCGTCGAAGGGTCATTTTTCGCATTCGTTTTTTTTTTTTTCCACAGCCAAGATTTAGCGGTCAACACAGGTGTACGAAAAAAAACTTCACTCACGAAAACCTTACCGATAAAGTAATCTCTAGTACCAAAAAACTCAGGTTTTTTATTTCTTTTGTACGAATCGAAATGTTTCGCACGACTCGAAATTGCCGAGGCAAATTTTTACGAGGTTCGGAAGCTCGTTAAGCTACCTAAAATTAGATAGATTATCTTTGTGTGTTATAATACCTGATTCAGCTCTCTCTGCGTTGAAAACAAAATGGCCACTGAAGATATCGCAGCCGAACGTTCGTTACGTCATGTGGTGTCTCGCTCTGTAACTAGCGCCGCTCTTTTGCGGCGGCTGAGCTTCGATCTAATTCGGTGAGGTGTTCTACCTCATGAGCTGCGCACCCGGAAGGTTCTGGTTATTTTTTAACTTTACTATCGAACAATCCAGGAATAGTAATAATCAATAAGTGATGTTGTAGAGAAAAATCAATTTTTGAAGAAAATTTTATACAAATACATATAAATACAAAAAAAGTAGCGAGGTTGTTCAATGGTTTCTGGACCAAGTAAAAGTTTGGGGATTTCTTGCCTTCCTTTTCGCGGCAACTCAAATTCTGATCACGTAAAATTACCACAATATGTGACACAATCTATCTGACTAATTTTACCAGAACTCAGTTCTTATACTAAGTTTACCAAAATTCAGGTACAGCACTAAAACGGCCACAAAGTTTTAATTTTACCGTATGTACCAAAATTCATTAACTTCACTGCGTTTACAAAAATAAAAAAGACGATATTAAATTGAGTTTTAGATTTCGGTACTCAAATTCTAAGTTCAAAGAGCGCCAAATAAGATTTTTTTTGAACTTCGAAAAGTGCGTTTTAGGTCAATTTGAAAAATAGCTTTTCGGGATACCTCGAAAAAGGGGCTTTACAAAGAACTCGCAATAAGTATTCCTCAGACAACTTAAAGAAGCGATTTACAAATAATAATTAAAACATTTCAAAGTACGTCGATAACGTGCTATCGAAAGAATCTCGAATAAACGTTTGTATCTGAAGTTTAGTAATTAGTAACACACCGTAAAATGACCGCTCCCATTTCTGAATGCAATGCCATGGGATAGAGAGAAGGATGAAGATACCACCTTGCGCTATCCCTCTTGAAAAACCTGTCGACCTTTGCCGCGTTTTTCATTATTATTCAGGTACAGTAGAAGCTCTCATATACCCTCTACTAATATACAATGGCTGGAGGTTCGACCAATCATAAATGGAATACGTGAGGCGGGCAAACAATACAAGGTTCGGCTCGGGATTGGCTCGATGTCACCCCCGCTGTTCAAGGCCGCGCTCGAACCTCAGAAATTGTCGATACAACTCAAATTCAGTTTTATAAAAAACGAATTAATGACTGCCAATGCATTTAACATTGGCGTTATCGGAAATTTGAAGCGAAGATATTTCCACCTGGGTGATAATGTACTTTGGACGTTGCTGAGGTGAAAAGGTTCGGAGAGAATCGAGCAATTTAATTATAGGAATGTCGCGCTGTGCACTATGTTGATAGGGCGGCTCGATCAATAAGATAGTAGGGGTCGAAATTTTTTTGCTGTCAGTTGCTCAGTTCGGCCGTCGTACCCTACTACGAACCCTCCATGTCGCGTGCCATTTACTAAACTCTGAGAAAGTCCTATGTGGCGCGATTTGATAGTGACTTTAGTTCGACTATTGTTCACACGTCTGTCTTAACGAAGACTTTTCTAACCCGGTGAGTGTAAGCTGCTTAGTTTTAGTTTTTCTATCCTACCCATTGATGCTTTAATGGAATAAGCTATTTTCTTCGATATCTAACACTAGGACGTAGGGTGTTGAGTGTTTTTTGGACTGCTGATAATGAACATATGTTTGAAAGCTATTTCTTTAAGGGCCGTGCATTCTTCTTTCGCACTATTACGAGCCTCATAGCTTTTCCTCTCTCGCACCCACGTGAATATCGTCGGTTTTGTGACTCCGGAAAATGAATACGTTAGATACATTTTTTTTTTTCATCGTCTATTTGTATCGTATCGTTCCTAAGGTGAAATTTATGTTGGGGATAGAAGTAATTTTTGATAATACATTTGATTTTTAATTTTTGTTTGGGAATTATCAAATGTCAACCCAATCATTTTTCTTCCATGTCTTTTCTTTTTTTCTGATTTTTTTCACACGTTTTCATTGTTGCTGTTTTGGAACATTTATTCTATTTTTTCTAGGGTGAAATTAATGCTAGTCAAAATTTCACCAAAATAGTCAAAATTGATGAGATTTAATGTCATTATGGATTTTGGACTTTGGTTGCTAAGAAAATAGTTAAAGGGCAAAAAATGTCCACAATTCTTTTTATAGCACCTTATTATGGGAATTGATAAGTTAGTGTTACATTTTTTTGACATCCGTTCATTAAATGAGAATCATCATTGAAACTCTATTTTGTTTGTAGCTGCTTATTATTAGAATTATGGCATCTTTGGAAGACAGCTGGAAAGAAGCAACCGAGGGATTCGATACCGAAGTCTGTGACATCTGGTTTGCTAGACTACAGGAAGTTTATTCGGATGAGAAGAGGACTTTTCACAATTTGAGTTCGCTGACTGAGAAATTGTCCCACTATTATGAGATCAAGGATAATTTGAAGAACCCCCAATCGTTACTACTTGCAATATTCTTCCAAAAGTAAGTATTATGCTTCTGCTAATAATTGCAAAACAATATATGTATATACATATATATTTTTTTGATATTGGTTTCTTTTACAGCTTTGAGTATGATCCAAAAGCATTGGATGGTGAAAGTCAGAACCTACACCACTTTAATACATTCGCTGATGAAGCAGGCATTTTACCTGTAAGTTTAATTACAAAACAATGCAAAAATACCTAAATTGACATTAAAAAAATGTAATTCTCGAGGAAATTTATTATGGATCCTTGGATTAAATTGCACAGTGTCAAAAAATGATACTGTCGAGTAAATTTAGTAGATATATCTTATTTCTAGTAGATATAATTTCATTACTTTCCTTTATTTTTATGTACTATTTTTCCGAATTTTTTTGTTTTAGAGGTACATTTTCCTTGCAGAAATGTTTTTTTTTTTTTTTTTTCACAAAAACAAAGTTTTCTATACGACGGAGCAAAATTTCGCTTTTAATGTTACGATAGTTCAGATAAGATACAAAAACTGAGTTTAAACGTGCAAAAAATCAACCAAATTTTTTTTTGCCTTTCCAAAATATCGTATTTTTTGTAGGACAACGAAGTACGTACAGAGACTTGTGCTTTGCTAAAAGTAGCGAGTACGCACAGTACCGAAGAACACAAAGTGGGTGGTGCCTTTGGGGGTGATGATGCTCATTACCTGTTAGACTTAGATATGGCAATTTTGGGTGCTACGCCTGAAGCTTACGCCGACTATAGGGAACGAATACGCGGGGAGTATTCGTTTCTCAGCGAGCCGATGTACATTGCTCTGCGACTAAAGGTAAAAAAAAAAATTCGTCGATCGAACTATCGAAAAATGTACCACACTGTAATTAACATTAAAATCCTTTGCAGGTGCTTCAGAATTTTGTACAAATTCCTAATATTTTTGCAACGAAAGAATTCCGCGAGAAGTTTGAGGAGCAAGCGAGACAAAACATCCAAGCCGAAGTTGAATTGCTGTCATAAAGCGCGTTTTTAAAAAAATCTCCACAAGAGTTGGGCTATTTTACTGCAAGTAATATTCAAATGTAAGTGATATCATTTTTTGCACTTCACACATGTAATCAAAGATCGATAGAAAACTTGAATATTGACATTCATGTATGGAAAGTAATTCGATCTTTGGTTTGTTATAACAAAGCCATGAACGAATGTTTTAAAATAATAATGCCCAACTCTAGTAAGATTGAATATAAATTAAGACTTCGAGAAAAGTTTATTTCGATTTGGCTCGTTTCTTATCGAGTGCTATCGAAGCTCTCAAATTGAACGTACGCGCTTTTTACGATTGTGTGCTACTTAAGTTGAATGTTCCTCTATATCGGCGCTACGATAATAATAATGCTAAAAACCCTGCAGAAATATAGCACAAATACCGAGATTACGCTCCATGGTTTTAGATTTTCCTTTTTCGGTATATTTGTTACAATCTTTGGGTGACAATTACTTACAATTGTTGAGTAGATCACGTCATAGTGTAAAGAAACGTGTAGTTAAATGTGAACGCTGTATTATCGATAAAATTACGCAATAGCCCTGCACAATACTGACAGATATGAAAATTTCGGTAAAATTAAGCCACTCAACATTTCCCAGTAATTAGATGGTTTAAAATATCGACGTCTGCATCCCTTCAAAAACCGACAAGAAATATGGAGAATCTATGCCAAACGCCCAGAAAATCAGAAATTTGTATTTACTAATTCAATTTTTCATAGTCGAATCCTAAAAACAAGCCGGACAATATGTAAATAAAATCAAAGGAGCTCCGAAAATTTGTACTTTGCGTATGCGCTTGCCTCTTGCCTGTTGTTGTTGAATATCTTAATTAAGGAGGCTCGGATTGTGCAGTCTGGTTTAATGAGAAAGAATAGTCAAAATGCGTTTTATTAATAACTCTGTGCTTGTTTCTACGAGCCGCCGGTTAAATAAGTAATAAAGTGCTCAGGAATTGCTAGCAAAAACAAATCATTGGCTACAGAATAACTATTAGAAAAACTCTATTGCTCAGAAAAAATGAATAGATCTTATGGGAAATTTCAATATCTATGGCGATTAATTATTTTTGTTACAAACATTTGAAACGTCAGCATCCCTTGGATTTTTAAACTTTGTACGAATATGTTTCTCGCTACTCGTTTCGCCAGATATTCAGCAGACCCTCCTTAACACGTTGATATCATGTTAGCTATGTAATGTTAACTGCGGTCAGTATCTCTAGTCACGAATTATTATGTAGTTTCGTTCTATCGTATACGTGATGTATACTTATATTACAAACGATTCGTCGATCGGGATTTGGACGCATCTTACGAGTGGGAAGGAAGAAAAAAACCCACGCGTCGTGTACCTCATTATTGTTTGTATATTATATATATAGCACATTGTGAAAAAATCAAATATAAACTGTACGAATGTTAAAAAATGTTGTAAACTTTTTTGTCCCCGAAGAAATTCTGTAGAAATATTATTATAAGATTTTTAAAAAAGACTGTAGCGCTCCTTTTTTTAAATATCTGATGGATGCACAATCTTAAGAAGGTTATTGTAAGCAGTTTCAAATAAGCGGGCTTGTGAACATTAAAGCTTTGATAATATTTTAGTGGAGCACTGGTCGAAACATTTACTTTAATATCACTGAAATTTTAACGGCAATTAAAGTTTCGGGGAATTTACTCTGACGGAAAAAAGTAGGATTGAAAAGAATAATAATGATTTGCGAGGATAACTTATATTTTTCTCATATCGATAAATAAAGAAGACATACAGATGAAGATATTGAAAAATTAATAAAAACTTTAAAACCGTCCATTTAAAATTTTTCAGAAAAGTTTATCAAATAGGAGTTTATTAACAAATCGAGATTGAAATGCTGCTGCAATTTTATTTGCCTGATAGAGCGAGTGAAGATTTTGAGAAGGTGGTTTTCATCGTGTTTATGTGTGGTCTGTATTATAAAGGAGCAATTTTTTGTTATGATTATTTAAATTTGTTTTTAGGTGCAAAAATACCAGAATCTGTTCAAGCTGTTCTTTACAGTTTTAATAAGCTATTTTCAAAGTAAACAAATCAAGCCACTGTATAATTGAAGGTACATTGCAGAAAAGCTCTGATGCTGACAGACATATTAGTCGCACATATGCATATTCGTGTGGGAGAAGCAAAACGTATATTAGAACTGCATCAGAGATGATAGTTTCGTACCAGTCGTGAAGGCCCATAAGTTTGGCAGTGTGCCTCGATCGAAAAGCAGCTCTCACGCAAATCGAATTCGTACGTACGGCTGTGATATTTTCGCGTCAGTTATGAGTAAAACGCTTGGCGTGACAGCGAGCCGTTGGAGTAACACCGAGCGAGGAGCAATTTCACTTTTCAGTGCGACTTATGATCTCTTTAAATAACAAATTGACACAGTTCAATTTGTTTATGCGTAAGTGCACGAATACGTATTGTTAACAAATGAAATGGAAGATACGTGGAGAAACCTATTGACAATCCGGAGGCTAAAGGAAGTTTACATACCGAGAGAATTTTCGTAGTGTACAATAGTCACGCCGGGTGTCTTCGACAGAATGATTGAGCTTGTCTCGCTGAAATCACATTCGTGATTGTTGATGATCATATAGTATGGCTGATATTGGCCTCTGGCAGCTCCATTCCGATTTCTTCTTCGGACGAATAAGCTTCGACTGTTTTAAACTGGCTTTTGCGCTACTGGGACAAGTCTTTTATTTTCTGGAAATGCGTGAGTTTTTTTTTGTGATAAACAAAAATGTTATTATTTAGTTTGAGTACTTTTGAAGAGGAATAGAACATGAATACTGTCTTGTGCACGTCGTAAACTAATATTAAAAGATTGCTATTTGTTTTTTTACTCCATCAAAATTTTGTTGAAATGTTGAAGTACAAGAAGCTTCTGAAAAAAGGTTCGATTCTTTATTGCAATTTCAATACTACTGGAACGTTTGCACAATTAATATTGTAGAGGAATTGAATTTCATTTTCATTTCGTTCAATTTCCATTTCTTCTACCCGTTTTTATGTATGAAAAAGAATCTCGAGAAAATCAAGGAAACAATTTTTGATGGTCATATATTTTGGCTCATATTATATTCTGGCAGCTTCATTCGCATTTCTTCTGCAGACGAATAAATTTCGATTTTTTAAAACTGATTTTTGTGTTACTAGGAAATGCCTTCGACTTTCTGGAAATGCGTGAGTTTCTTCTGGTTAATAAAAATGTAGAATGAGTTTATTTACATGAAAATGGTCCCGAAAATTGTGTTAGTTGTTGAACTCTGTAATTATTTTTCCAAGTTGGAAAAAAGAAGCGATGGACGTTTGAAGTTTCAACGATCCTGTCACCTCATCACCGAAAGTAAATCCAGTGATGCTCAGGTAACATTGATAATTGCACTGCAAACAAAATAGTAGATTAGTTGATTACATTATTATTTAGCATAACGAAAAATTGTATCGCGTAAATATTCGAGTTTAGAGCTTGTAAATTTAATTTTTAATCGGAGTGAAGCGATTTTTATCGGTTTTTGGTATAAATTAATTGGGATATTCTCACAATGCTTGCGAAATTTGTGCAAATATGAGGTTTGATATGAAAAATTGGCTTGAATCATAAACTTATTTTCGTGGGTTCTTTTAAAATGATGAACAAATATCTTGAGTCTCTAGAGAAAATTCAAGTAATCGCGCTCTCTCAACCGCATCATTTCCACGGAAATGCAATCGATCGACGAGTTTGTTTGGTACCTAAGTAACAAGTTTATAGTCGTCTTGAAAGATGTACTCATTCTCATACGTATGTGCATGTCAATCACTTTTTCGGCACTAAGATCACTTAAAATCAAATAGAAGTTTATTAATAATAAATCGAGATTGAAATGCCGCTGCAATTTGATTTGCCTGATAGAGCGAGTGAAGATTTTGAGAAGGTGGTTATCATCGTGATCTGTATTATAAAGGAGCAGTTTTTTGTTATGATTTTTGGAACTTGTTTTTAGGTGCAAAAATACCAGAACTCTTACAGACTCGATACTAATAAACCATTTAAAATCGACCCAGTGGACAAAATCGTAAAAACAGTGATGATGAATCGACTGGAGGATGAAATCTACGACCCAAATCAATGTCCTAAGCTGTGTAGTCAAGTTGCGTCGGAAATACGGAAGAAAATATTGAAACTGGACTACGAAAGGTAGTTTTCGATAAATACCTTTCCAATAATATTTTTCCCGACATTATTTTGTTCTTATTTCCATTCCAGATACAAAATAGTCGTGGTGGTGTCGATTATTGAAAAAGCTAGTCAATCTTTGGAGACTAGTATGGGGTTCGTATGGGACACCGATAGAGACAATTATTCTACTTACACTTTCGAAACTCAAACATTTTTCGCATACTGTCTCGTAACTGGAACTTACTACGAATAAATTATTATTTAACCCAAAACTGATTGATTCCCTCATTATTTTCAACAAACTGCGAAACAGTTTCTTAAGTGACGTTTAAAATCTAATTTGCTATGGTCCTAAAATATTTTCAAATAACTTAATGTTTCACAATTGTCAGAATGCGCTGTAAAAATCCTTATTTTTTTACATTAAAACCTTAAATGCCACCGTACTACATTTACCACAGTCAAGGAACTGATATTTTCAAAAACATAATTTTAAATTCGAATTACGAATCATTTTTTGTTTCAACATGAAAGAGCTTGGTCATCAAAGCGGTGAAATGATAATTATGACTGTTTGGTTGTAACATAAATACCGCCAAAAAGGTAATGTCATTTTATGCAATGGTGTGATCAATGATAAAGAAATTATAAATGAAAATTTTAAGGCATTATTGGGCCTTAGGAATTCGTGGAGTTATTATTCGGTGTCTCGCAGTAGTTCCGGATGTCTCGATCAGACTTCAACATTCAATGGTTTAAAGGTTTTCGGGCATCGTGCCAAGAAAGCGATTGCAAAACATTTACATAGACTCTCCAGATAGTGAATAGGCAGGTGAATGATCGGCGGTGCTGTACTCCAAGTCATAGAGTCGATTTCCCTAGAACTTCTTCGACGTCAACGCGTATCTTAAGGTCGATTCATTGCTATGACACACTTTTGTCTCAACAATAGTTCAAACTGTCTATATGCTTCCCTACAACTATTTACCATAACAAGTATGTCTCGAGCGTGACGTTTTTTATGCCAGTAGTGTGTTTATGTCTCAAACTTATTATAACGTCCGTCTGCTCTTTTGCGGGATATTTCCAACGTTCTTGCGTCACTGTAAAAATCAATTCCTCAATAAGAGAAAATATACAATTTCCAGTTCTTTTTCTATGTTTTTTTATGGGGGGGAGAAAAAAACCGGTTGCATTAATAGTCTGAGCGAGGTCAACAAAGTATATCTGTTCGCACCATATGCCGGTATTCTGACACTTGTTCCCTATTTAAAGAAGAACTTTCCTGTTTGTCGAATACATTGTTAATGACAGCAGAGAGATTGAGAAAGAAATGTGAATATGATAATGACAAAGTGCCTTTTTCCCTCTCATTACAAATTCTTGCGATCACTCAATATTGAACGATTTTTTAAAAATGATACTAGGACAATACACGAACTTGGACCCAGTCCGTCTAGCGAGACTGCCGATCAATTACAGCACGAATAAAACAATGACAATGACTCCGATATTTCAGAGATTTTCGAGATATCCCGAGCTAACAACTTTTTAGGAGACGTTACTTTGATAAGAAGGAGCAAATGATAAGATAAGATGCATCCAAATCGGTATCGATTTCTATGGGTCGTTGATGTATGAAATTCAATAGTATTGATTAATGTGCGAAAAACTATTCAGAAAAAACGATTAGTAACTGAAACATATTCAAAAAAACTTTCATTAAAAAAAAGTTGCCTCGACAAAAAAGGAAAAACATAGGAACGAGACCGAAGTTTAACAAAAATGCGGTAGTAGCTTCAACAGAGCTGCCGTATAACGAACCATTGAATCAGGTACACTGACCTTAATTTCGCGTTCTACGACCAGATGGAAATGGTCATTAAATTTCCATATACAGTGCTCTCGAACATTTGACGTCAACGACCCAATTCACCAACAATACATTTCCTTCACCACGCCTCAAATCTCTCCTGGAATTGAGGAAGAAGAAGCGTCAGCAGGAAGTAATAGACAGAAGAAACGGAGAAGAGGAAAAGCGAGAGTTGTATGTACATCGATAATAATGCTCATAAGTAGGCACGTGATGTGATGCAATTGAAATTACGTCGGTGTGGCCGTCATCGGTGTTAGAATGTAGTACAGAGGCAGAGTAGAAGCCGAGTGCTTGCGTACTAGGCCTTTTAAAGGGAATAACGGTGCAGTGTACCGTTTGCATTTCGGAGAGGCTGGAGTCTGGAGAACTAGTTTCTCGAGAGACTTGTCACTTTTCGCCAGCGTTGTTCTTTTTACTGTAAGACTCATTGTTCCATCACACGGATCTGGCATTTTTTATGCCTTCAATAAGATGATGTCATTGTAATTATTGTACGCGAGTACTTCAGCGCGCTTCGTTGTATATTTTATGCTCTGACTCTCTAACACATCGGGAGTGGCTCTCTCCCTCTCTGCGGGCTTCAGTGTATACAACTCTCTAGGAAACCTGTGCCACTGCTGCTCAGTCGCTTCAGGTGTCCTCCTGTGTCTCGTAGCATAAATATAAGTATAGTATTCGGTTCGTGACAGTGACAGTGGAAGCGCTTCGGCGAACAAGTCCGAGGAAGAATATACTTCAGCCGTGTACGTCCATTTTTTATTTTTTAAATTACTTATTGAGCATTAGTAGTGTTCCAATTGAGAAAGATTGCAGTTCTTATTGATTAGCAGTAGTTGAAGTCTATTTTTCATTGTATGGTTTCATAAAAAGCAGTGTAAAATATAAATTGTTCTTTATACTCCAGCATCTTTTAAAAAGCTTTCACTCACTTTTACTTTATGAACTGAAGATATAAATTTTTATTAGAATGTTATATTGAAGATATAAATTAGAATTTATAGATTTTAAACATGATTTTCAAAGCAATTTCAGTTACTAATTTTCAGCAATTTCCTGAGCGTTTTGAGGAGCAAAAGATTTTGTCTGTCAATTTAATTGATCAAATTGTTATGCTTCTTTTAATCTTGACTTGGTCTATTTTTTCCGGTTAATAGTTTTGAATCCAAGTAGGAACACGAATTTCGACGTGCAGAAATATATTTAATATTTGTTATAAAAAATTATGTTTATCTATCCTATTTCTCAAAAAATTGGATCTCAATGCGTTCAGCTAAGACATTGACCGATTCCACCTTAATGTTTTAGATTACATAACACCAATGTCCATTTGTAGTTATGCTGGGAATTTCCTGTTGGAATGATAAAAAAATAGAAAACGTTATTATGAAAATTCAAGGCCACCGAACGGCATAACATATTTGTATATACGATCCTGCGATGATTACTGAATGCGAGGGACGAGATTACTCATCGGAAGTGTGCAATCATATAAAATGCGTCCGTCACGTGGATTTAACGAGGGTCCTGATCAGGTCACGCGAAATTCGCTGGTAAATTCGCATAGGAACCGGCACAGTTTCATCAGCGAGTCCATTGTACGAGGTCTTAAATGTAAACGTGGTCCCGTGATCTTCCATTAATGCGACGCATTGCGTAGGCCGCTCAAATTTCATTCATAATTGAAGAGACCAACGTCCAGTAAAAAGTAGCTAAGTTGATAAGTAAAAGTGAGGAAATTTTGTACCAATGTGCAATTTCTTCTTTCGGGTGATGGAAAGTTGGTTTTGAAAACTGAACAATTTAAATTTCATCCAATATCAGAATTGAAGCGAAAAAAAGTAGAACCATTAATTAACAAGAGTGAATATACTTCGTATCAATGCGCAACTCTTTTTTTTCGAGTGATAAAAAGAATATTTGTTTATGAAACAAGAATGCACAAAGGAAAATCTTGCTGAGTATCAAATTGACATAAGCATAATTCGCAACCGTGACTCACATCTTATTTTTTATATAACGCGTATGAAGAGTTTGACACTTTATGACTGATCTAACTTTCAAAAGTCTCTTTTGACGCACACGCGCATCCATGTTTCATTTACGCACTAGTGTGAAAAAAAAATCTGTAAAAATAAAATGGGCGGTATTTTTTAAGTGGAGTGCTAATGACTGTTTTTTTTTGTGATTGGATTATAGCTACAAAGAGTCACATTTTACCTAAGGCAGGTAGCGGAGGCAATTAATTTTAACGATTAAAGTAAACGTCTGGAAACTAGAGATCTGATAATAATTATGTTACCCTTTCATTTACTGATAATAAACATCCTTGTTAAGTGCTAATAGAAACCGATAAAATTGGGCAAAAGTAGAGATAAATCTTGACGAATCTTATCTTGATCTATGTGCACTTTTGTCCATTTCTATCAGTTTCTATCAGCACTTTTCAAGAGGGATGGTCACGTAATCTGTTGATAAGGTAATATGCTGCCGAGGCCTCAAAAATTTCTTCAACAATGAAGTGAATAACGACCTGCAAAAAAAGGAACGTGATTAAAGTTCATTTGGATTGAACAAAAGGTTTATATGTAAAAAAAAACGTACCTCAGACCTTCGATCTCGATAACGGTAAAGTTCAACGGTTCGATCAACGTGAGATGTAGCTGACGTGCACGCTGAATTATTCTTTCTCCCGTGCCGCGGTTGTCTTCTCAGGGCCGAACCGAATCTACTACGTCGAAGTTTCGTTCGCATGGATTTCTTGTTTCTTTTCCTATTTTAAGCACAACCGACTCCTTCAGATCGATTAGTATGGTTCTGTAAAATTGAACAATTTATTGTCGAATTTAATTTTCCTGAAAATAAAGTACACACGTGGGTAGTAATTTTAGTTTTATGTTAAAGAAAACAATTGTCAAGGTATCTATCAAATATATAAAATGTATATCTAGTTTATATTAATATGTTTCATGATATACGACAGATAAATAATTATGAATTTTCAAAAATTAACTGCAACTTCCCTGAAAATAAGTTGACATTTTTCGATAGATTCTGTAGATTACACGTTTGCATACAATTTCTTCAACGTTTTCTTGAAATAAAATAAATTGCCATTATTTATGAATTTTTATTCCTTTTTTTAATACGCGTTATAATTTTTTATTGTGAAATGTTACTATCGAAGTACTATTGACATATATTTTGAAAAAAGGGGCCTAATAACTTTTTACTGAACTTGATCAACATTGAATTTTATTGATATATGTAATGATTATTTTTCAGTATACAATGGAAACGTATTATTACTCAGTGTTTACACACTTTAATAATTATTAACAAAAATAATATCATTAAGATATTAACCAGATGGATTGTTTTAACAAATTAAGGTGTGGGATTTGATTTTTCATTGCGAAGATAATGCATTTTTTACACTTTTTGTTGCAGACGGAATAAACCGGAAAGTCCGCGTTTGTGACCGTGAAACAATCGCGATTTCGCGCCCACTTCCGGCGTAATTACAACGACGCGGCAAGTCGCGTTATGCAGGTCATTGTACTTTTTTCGGCGCTCCTTGTCTATCAGGCAGCTGCGCGACAAGTTGACTTTTGTTACGCTGAGGATGACGACCCGTACTTGTATTTTGCTTCAAAGACTTCGTATCACTTCGTTCACGGTGGGAAGACACGTTTTCAAATAGTTCCAGGTGTGTTATTACATACGTGACTATTATTGTGCAATAGAGATAATGAAAGTCAATTTTGATCATTATTTGAACAAAATCATTAACTCAATTACTTTAATTGTTCTTTACGCATCTAATAAATACATTTGTTTTGTATTGGTTTTTTCATTTTCATTTTTTCCCAAGTCAATTAAAACCAGTCAAGTTTTTTTTTCTATAATTATTATTTTTATTTTAAATTGAAAATATGAAAAACTAATGTCTTTAAATCTTATAATTTTCATTTATCAACATGGTTGAAATGGTTTTGAGAGACATTTATTATTATTTAAAGTGAGATTCCGTAGTAAATTCGCTGTTGATGCTTTTCAGATTGTCAGCCGGTGCAAATATGGATGATGACCAGACATGGAGCCCGGTTTCCCCGAGCCAAAACGATTGCAGACATGCAGGGTCTGCCGAGGATGAGGGAGCAGATTGCCAACAATCATGAACATCGCAGAAGTGAGTCTACTGTATTTTCTGTTGTAAATTAATCCTGAGTCTGTGTATACAAGGGAGAGTAGGTCAACACTTGTACAGAGCCTCAATAATTGTGCTAATTGAATTATGGTATTGAAGACTATGTACTTCTGTCGTTATACGTAGCTACACCGTTAAAAATATTCTGTATGAGCTTCCATTGCGAGTGACGGAAGATTTTTCACTTATTCTTTGAATATTGAATTCACCACGCAAGTGAAATGCAAAATTACAGTATTTTCTACTAAATCCTATGGAATTTAGGAAATTTAATATAAAAATTAGACTATACTGCAATATTAAATAATGTAAATTCGCAACCTTTTTTGTCAGTGTACCTGCAACATATTATTTATCCAATTATCATTTTTTTTCTTGAATACTAATCATAAACATTAACTGGATTTTTACACAGATGGCAACTTATGCGATAAAGATTTGGATAACTTAAAACTCTGGAACCCACATCCCAACTTATCTCCGGAATGGGCGCAGCGCTTGACTCCCCAAGGAGCTGAAGAGATGATACTCCTTGCTAGACGTCTGCAGAGCAATTTTCCTGACCTTCTACAGCCCAGCAATGCGAACATTACGTCACAGAATTACAAAGTAAAAATTGCTTAAATTCTGTATGAAAAATACATTTAATTCTAAAATGACATTTACAAATATTGGATTATCCTCTACAGTTCAGGAGTACCAATAATGAGCGAACTCGTTCCAGCATGGAAGCTTTCATGGAGGGACTTTTCAGGACCAAGGATGCGGTTGATCCTATAGAACCACCCAAAGGACTCGATATGCTCTTGAAGGTAATTAATCAAACTGCTGAACAACGTTTTCTTCAATTCCATAGATTGGAGGAACGGTGGGAAAAAAAATTATTTCAATTCAAAGGACTTGGGGACAAAAAAATCGATATTGAATATTTTTCCTGACGAGAGTATTAGAATGATAAATATTTAAACAAAGTGCCGCCGAATAATCTATTCGTTCATTTCACTTTAAATTGGGATAGAGTTTATGGGATTCTATAGTTTATAAAATTCTTGATCTTATGACAGGATATTTTTTTTGAACTTCAAATTCAAGTTTAATCTTTCCTCAGAAACAAATGGATAAACATATTAAGAAATTGTCGGGTCATACCATAGAAAAAGTAACAAACTACGCACACTCTAAGTTTGAAGTGTCAGAGTCAGATATTTTATAATTGCGCGTAATTTTGTTTGAATAATAGTCACTTCATTGATGATATATTTTTTTTAATAAAAAAATGCAGACTCTAAAAACTTAATTGGCTTTTGATTTCAAGTATTTAACAGACCTCTTAGGAATATTACTAATTTCATGCTTTAGATATGCTTTATTACATGTAAATATTGCGAATGCATTGACTTTATTTTTATTAATGTACTTGTTTTAAAAAATTAGCCATACACCAATTGCTCTGCGTGGGAAAATGGTTCCGATGGAGATCCTCCATATGAAGAAGAATATGAGCAGTTTTTAAATGGACCTGAAATGATGAACGCTGTGCAAGCCATCAGCCGACGATTAGGCTTCCAGTACACACTTTCATATGGTGCGTTCATCGATCATTTTAAGGAAAAGTCACTCATCAAAATAGTATCCAGATAAAACAACTTACACCGAGATTATTTTGTTATTACACTTTTCCCATAAATATGCAGAATAACAATAATATGCAGAATTTTCTTCGGTGTTAATTCAGAGATAAAATAATCATAAATATAAGTTTTCTTCCTTGTTTTTTAGCATCTTGGTGCTTCGTAAAGTATGGCAATGTCACTCAATTTTTTAATTTCATTTGCAGAATCTGTGCATCTTATGTACGAAATGTGTCGTTATGATAAAGCTTGGGATGTTGGTAAAGTATCGGCTTGGTGTGCGCCATTCACAAAGGACGAACTTCGAGTTTTCGAGTATGCTGAAGATCTCGATTATTATTATGGTGCCGGCAATGGACGCAAGGTGAATTCGCTTCTTGGATGCGCACCGTTGCAGGACATGCTTAATCACTTCCGGTAAGTTCAATTACTAATCAAGTCAGTAACAATTGACGTTACGGACAAAAGAAAAGCCTTAATCACTTTATCTATTAATTCTGCAAATCATGAAACTTCACTATCATACGAACTGAGAAAATATAGATCTAAGGATTCAGCAATTTTTTGTTATGGAATTTCGCACGTCTGACATTTCACCATAATTTATTAAGAAAAATTCTTTGCTCTCGAATGCCTTTATAATAAGTGAATAAACAATTTACAGGGAACTCGAAAATGGTGATCTTGAAGGCAAGCCGAAGGGAGTATTCTACTTCACCCATTCCTTTACTTTGCTCAGCCTCATGACAGCGATGGGCATTGGTAGAGATCACGAGCATCTCTTAGCATCAAATTTTAAACAAATGGCAAGGCGCCAGTTTAGGACTTCGGTGATATCGCCCTTCAATGCGAACCTCGCAGCAGTATTTTACAGGTCAGTCCATCATGAATTATTGGGTAATACGATTAGAAGGAATTGGTAAGAAATATCCATGGAACTGGTTGAAAAATCTGTGAAGACTGGAATTTTCACATGATTCTATACACATTAGTTTTCAAGTATTTATATGTGTCACCTTTGAAAGAAAAAACCAAATCGATATCTAATTGGACCTCCTTAAGGGTCGAAGTTCGTAGAATCCATAGCAGGTGCTTACGTCCTGAATAGGATATTAAATATATATTGAAATATATACATTTTTTATTTGTAAGGTGCCATGAACAGAATTAATTACCCCACAATTTTATATTGCTACAATGCCTTTTGTCCAAGAGATGGCATGGTCGATAGGAGTTGAATAAGTTGATATTTAAAAAAAGGATACAGATCTGCTGATTGCCCCAATCATTATCATTTGCAGATGTAACAACGGTGAATCCCCCAACAAAGTAATGTTTTATTTGGAAGAGAAGCCGTTATTGTACGAAGGCTGCCAAGTCGGTCTTTGCGATTGGGAATTCCTGAAGAATAAATTGGGCAACATGGCATCGCAATGCGACCCCAACTTCTGTTGGGGTGGAAGTGGAGTTTCAGCTAATCAAGCTTGGAATCTTATTGCCGTATCAATACCAGCAATTTTGCTAGTCCTGTCGAGTCAATGGAACGGATCCAGTTGCGACCAAAGCGGATAAAACAAATCCATTATTTCCTTCTTCTCTAGAGAAGAAGCTTGGAAAAAAGCTCCGAACGACATCACGACGGTGAATAGCGTTACAATATACTAGTGATGATGGTGTCCTTCGGTGAGCCTGTTGAATGCATTTACGATGTGCCTTCCATGTGTGGATCATCGTGCAGCCTATTTTTATTCATGTTCCGTCCTTTGTGATTAGATTTCTATAACAAGGATCAAATAATTGTTTTAAATTTACATCTCATGTACAACAGTGAATAATATATATTATGTAAGCTTCAAGATAACGATTAAAAATATTATATCCTAATAACTTTTATGCAGTGCAAACCATACTCAATTAGCAATTGTGAGAAACATCGAACACTTGTACATCTATATAAATTTTACTAGAAAAATGAGATACCTGGTATTGTATTTTTTGTCCCAGGCATTTCTCCCATCGTACAAAACTGCAGAACCCTAAACGGCGGGAAGGCCATTTCCAAAAGGAAATTTAATAATTCAACAAAACATGTTTAATAATTGTTATTGACATATTTTTAATTTATCCTAATTTGGGTCAGTAAAATTCCTGCGTCAATTGTAGAGAAAATACTACTCGAGAAAAGCAGTAATCATTGTGCAGTTCCAATATTCAGCTCCATTGCATTGATCTTCCTGCAGTAAAAAAAATCTCTATAAAACAATCATCCTGATTATCAAAAGTACATTGTGAAGGAACGGAAACAGTGGCACATGGATCTACATAATACATGATGCCACATATTGTTATATTTGATAGCCTAAATAATTACCTCCAATTCCCTGCAAGGTAAAACATTGTAAACCGCATAGTTTTCAATATATCCAATTTTGAATGAACCAAAGTTTTTTACTATTCCAAAAAATATTTACTCAAGGCAAACTGCAATGTTCCTCAGTAAAATCCGAACAAAATAAAAACATTGATACAAAACCCGCCAAGTACGTCAGCAAACTACACTTTATACAATTTAGCCTTATCTGTGATTATTCTTATTATTACAATTACTACAATTAACAATAATTATAATATACTTTGAAAAAAAAAAAAAAAAAAACACCCAAAGAGGTGGCATGACGAAATTTCGAACTTCCCATTTGCAACAACTTTTTCCAATTACTTGTATTATAGAAATTGTCAAATATATTATTTTATTTTTAAGTGTTGACCAAATTGAAAATATAAAAGGCAAGAGGCGTTGCAGCACTTTTAAGAAGAAAGCTTCCTTTATGAGGAAGCAAAAACAAAGGTTTCATTTTACGAGGGCTAATATTGCGGTTCTGACTACAGTTTTTATATCAAACGGAAAAAAAAGGATTTTTTGTCGATCCAAAAGATATACATTAAAATCCATCCCAATTAAAAATACCATCGCTTACCTCACATCGTTCAGGTAATTCAAAATCTCGCCCCGAAATTGTACATCGCGCTAATTCGACACGGCAGATTCTACACATCGCCAACTCAACACGTGGAAAATGTAAACACACTCAAACGTCTAAAATGTACACAACTCAACACATCTAAAATGTACACAAACTCAACACATCTAAAATGTACACAAACTCAACACAACTAAATTGTACACAAACTCGACCTTGTCCTTTTGTTACGTACGTTAGAAAGATTTTAAGCCAATGAGCGTGCAATGATTTCTGGTTTTTGTCTGTTCCCTCGCTCCAAGAGAATCAGCGATGGCGCCATTCCGTTGCATTTACGGCAACTCAGTCGGTAAGAGTGTCTTGAAATCTTACCTCATAATACTCAAACAAATAAAAAATATATATATATCTTCTGTAAACGCTGCATCCGCTGAATTTCACGAAGCCAATCCTTCGACTCAACGTATAAACCTTTCACATTGCGTCGTATGTATCTTATCTATGCAAAAAATAAATTTAAAAACGTCTCGGTCGGTAAGATAGATCGCTTATCGCTATGCGCTCTAATCACGAATCAGCTCTAACGGAATTAATTCCGAATCAAATTTTATTATTGTTTCCCCGATGTAATCAAACCAAAAAATGCTACGAGCCTCAGAAATAAAAAAAGCATCGCCGATCAAACCGAACAATGCGTACTATATCTGTGTTTTCTTCTACACGACTATCGAATGACCTTACAGTGTAAAAAATTCCAACGCTTCATGAAAATTGGGTTGCAACAATGTCGGAAATTGTCTTTGATATATATTAGCATGGAGGCTAGAGGTAAGGAGTGGAAACGACTATGGGAAATGCGGTTCTCAAGTGTTCCCAAAATCGTGGAAAATCTTTTTCAGTGTGAACCGAGATGAAGTGAGCGACAAATCGGTGTGAACCGAAGTAAAGTGAGCGACAAGTCGGTGCGGACCGAACTGACGTTGGCGGGGACTGAAGTTTCTGAACGCAGCCCTGCGGTTTGTTGTTCCCGCTCAATACAGAAATGAGCAGAGAGATTCCCAATGCGGCGATTTTCCTGTTTCCACTTTTGATTTTCAGACGTGCCATCCGCGGAGAGTAATTTGAACGCTCGAGAGAGCTCAGATTACGTTTGCGTCTACCGTGCGCCCATTAGAACCACGCTTTTTCTTTTTTTCGTTTCAGTCATCATACGGTCGTTGGCGTATCAAGTTTTTTGCCGTTTTATTTTATTTTATTTATGCCATGCAAAAATGTGTCTTCTTACCATTCGTTGGTGGGATGATACATTTTTTTTTTGTAAATTTGGTGGATAGGTAAAGTATATTCAGGTTTCGAGTATATCACTTCAGAAGCGCACGGTGGTCGTGTGGATACCGTTGTGGCTTCTCAAGCGGAGGACTTGGGTTCGCGCCCTCACATTGACTTTTTTTTCTGGAATTTTTTTATTTTTTAAGACCCGACCTTGCATTGCTTGCACTGCGGTGTAAGGTTTTTCATGTCTGTAAATGAAATATGTATGTTCTCACTATTCATTGGTGGGATGATACATTTATTTTTCTTTTGTAAATCCGGTAGATAGATAAAGCATTTTGAGGTTTCGAGCATACGAACTTGGAAGCGCACGGTGGTCGAGTGGATACCGTCGTGGCTTCTCAAGCGGACGACCCGGGTTCGCGTCCTCACATTCACTTTTTATTTTTTTTTCTGGAATTTTTTTTTTTAAAGGCCACCGAGGGCTAGTGCGTTAATATAACATAAAACAAAGGAGTCAGAGGTCTGAGAATCGTGACCACATAGTCCTATCAAGAGTTCTTTTTCTGTGATTCGATAACGCTGTTATTCATTGGGCCTGCAAGACCTTTTAGTCTCTTAGATATTTAGCAATATTTCATTTAAAGAAATGAAAAACCGTTTGTTTGTGACCCGACCTTGCATTGCTTGCACCGCGGTTGGTTGGCAAGGTCGGGTCTTAAAAAAAATAAAAAAAATAAAAGTAAATGTGAGGACGCGAACCCGAGTCGTCCGTTTGAGAAGCCACGACAGTATCCACACGACCACCGTGCGCTTCTAAGTTCGTATGCTCGAAACCTCGAAATGCTTTATCTATCTACCGAATTTACAAAAGAAAAATAAATGTATCATCCCACCAATGAATAGTGAGAACATACATATTTCATTTACAGACATGAAAAACCTTGCACCGCAGTGCAAGCAATGCAAGGTCGGGTCTTGAAAAAAAAAAAAAAATTCCAGAAAAAAAAGTCAATGTGAGGGCGCGAACCCAAGTCCTCCGCTTGAGAAGCCACAACGGTATCCACACGACCACCGTGCGCTTCTGGGGTGATAAACTCGAAACGTGAATATACTTTACCTATCCACCAAATTTACAAAAAAAAAAAAATCTATCATCCCACCAACGAATGGTAAGAAGACACATTTTTGCATCGCATAAATGAAAAAAAAAAGGAAAAGAATCGTCTGGCGCATGTGTCAATCCATAATCTGCCTTACGTATTTTCGAGCGGCTTGAGAGTTTCAAATTCAGACTTTTCAGCTCAAACAAGACTCTAAAATGGTACGCTAACGACCGTACGATGACTGAAACGAAAAAGCGTGGTTCTAATAGCCGCGCGGTAGACGCAAACGTAATCTCAGCTCTCTCGAGCGTTCAAATTACCCGCAGATATGCCTCGAAATATCTCGACCAATTAAAAAGATGCCCTGGCTTCGGAGACTCCGCGGATGGCACGCCCCTTTTAGGCTGCGTTTCATTCATTTCTAGCGGCGCTAACTTCATCTCGGTTCACACCGACACTCAGTGGTGACCAATCCGACCGAGATTTTACACCATTTCGAGCACATTTCGTTAGCATTGCGTTTCCACTCCTTACCTCTAACCTCCATGTATATTAGTATCAAACAATCATCCTCCTTACTACGCACGACAGCGGGTTACGAAAAAAAAAAGATTTCAACATGTAATAAATAAACTGTATTGTAGCCGACAACTGCAACTTTGCTCTTTGGGTCTCCCCGCGTTTTTTATTATTACTTATTTTGCTTATCGAAAAGGCAATCGCTGTGGCGTGTGGATGCAAACGCAGTGCAGTGCAGCAGCATATCTCAGCCACAACCTACCAGACTATGACAACGCGAATTAAATAATATATACGAGGAAACTGCGCCGATTAAAAAGTGAAAAAAATAGTGGATCGCGAAAACAATCTTCCTCCTCAGCATCAGCTTCTCCACATTTATCGAGGTTTCTGCGTCTATTTCTGATATTATTATCGACGTAATGTTAAGGCAAATCTGCAAATTATGAGGTTACGATGCCTCTCGAAAAATATTAGGAAAGTGGTTCAACGCCCTCGCTAATCAATCGAGTGTTTTTCAAGATTTTCTTGCGAAATATTAATCCCGTGGAAATAATTTTTAGAGAACATTTTGAATTGGAGTAAATTGGGAAGAATTCTTGAAGCGCTTGAATTTTATCTTCAGTAAACAGTGGTGAAAATATTTATAGGTATTTTTGTTATTGCTGTTTTAGCGAGAGTCAAATGTGCGAGATACACAAATCTCATTGACCGCTGTGAGCTAGCGGCATACGAAATTTCCGTTACTTATTATGGCTGATGGGGCGGATACGGCGCTGAATAACGGCGAAGAAGTCGAACCTCTGGAGGCTGGCAACGATGGCGACGACATAGATGATGAAGGATCGGACGGAGTCGTAGTTCCTGAACTTCAGGGTACGCTATCCAAGTGGACAAACTACATACACGGCTGGCAGACGCGATTCATTGTCCTGAAAGATGGTACCTTGTCGTATTACAAATCAGAGCAGGACAGTGGTTTTGGATGTCGAGGTTCGATCAGCCTGTACAAGGCGGACATTAAGGTACTACTTAGATTTGGATCTGAAGTGGAATTATCCTGAGATACGAAGGATTCTTCCAGGTGACGACCAATTGAAAAAATTAGTTTGACAATTCAGTAGCACCTTTTCTGCCCTCGTGAACGTACAAACTAAGGATGTTTTCTTTGCTAAATCAAAACAGAACTCTTTGATTCAGTCAAAAAAATTATTTTTATTTCAATTAACCAAAAGCAAATAAATCTGTTTTTTTAATTGATGAAATGATTTATTGAGCTGTGGAAGGAAGAGGCTATCAACAAGAATACCTCATGGTAGAAGGGTAGGCAGCCAATTAAGCAAATCATTTTTATTTTTATTTGAATAATTATAGTAGGTAAAGTATAAAGTATTTTGGAGCAAAAGCAAATATCTATTGATATGAACTTCACATTTATTCTAATTCGTTTTTATTTGATTCAATATTATTATTATTATTAGTAATGAATTCAACAGTTTTATGCAAATAGTAAAAAATCCTTTTTTTACATTTGTATTCATTTACTTTTTTTACTTTCAGAGTATGTGAAATAAATACATCCTTAGATTGTCGAAAATTACAGTCATACCTGAAAAATTTGTCATTATAAAAATTGTATTCTGTTTAGGGTCATGAGTTCGATGAGTGCAGATTCGATGTATCTGTGAATGATTGTCTCGTGTGGTACTTGCGTGCCAACAGTCCCGAGGAAAAGCAGCGTTGGGTGGATGTTTTGAAATCTTACAAGGTCTGTGTTATATAAAAATGAGTTTTTGCATCATGGTGAACGTTATTGCAGTGCAAAATGTCGATTTTTCATGACTAAAACGAAACAAACATTATTTTTAACAGGCCGAATCTGGATACGGAAGCGAAAATAGCCTGAAACGCCATGGCAGCGCAATATCCCTCATATCTAACACTCAATCAACGGCGAGCGCGGGAAGTTTCAGCAAAAGAGGTACGAGAGGTCTCAAGGAAAAATTGGCGGAGCTAGAAACCTTCAAAGACATTCTCACGCAGCAAATCGATTCGCTTCAGAAATACTTCGATCAATGTGCGGAAAATTCGCGAAATTTGCCTGCAAAGGGTACGTTCACATAAGAATCTCTTCTAAGTTAATGTAGAAATTCATAGCAGACCTTTCTCCATGGAACTGAAACTTTAAAAAGAAATGTAAGGTATTCTTTATCCCCTGGATCACTTTTAGCCTTAAGTAAAAATGGTACAGAGATACTGGTATATTTTATATGAGTAAAAATATTTTTATTAGAAAAAAAATGTAAAATGGTCTTTTTAGTGAAGTTAAAATGCGTGCTTCGAATTCGTCGTAACCTGAAAAAAGACATCCCTTGAAATATTTTATTAAAAGATATTTTATAGAATCACTAAAGCACCTCTCAAGTGGTATATAAAACCAAACGTTTAAAAATTATTTAAGAAGTTAATAAAAAAAAATTTCCAGTTGACAAATAAAGCCTTACGTTTAATATTTCAGACGTACTGTCAAAAAAACATCATTGCAAAACATTTTGGTAGTGTTTATTAGTGCCTTTAGAACTCATCAGAACTTTCTCTTTGAAATTGACAGAAGCACCAAACGACGCGACGGTTGATCCGATCGTACAATGCATGGATTTCAAGGGCGAAGCGATCACCTTCAAAGCGACGAGCGATGGAGTGCTCGCGACGCTTCAGCATTGCGTCGAATTAATGTCGCAACGGGAAGACGCTTGGCGACGTAGATGGGAAAAGGAGACGGAGAAAAAACGGAAGATGCAGGAACTTTGCAAAGCCCTTAAGGACCAAATTACTATCAATCGGGGAGACTCGACGAGGCCTAGAGTCCTCATTCACGGTGGTCCAGATTATGAGGTAAGAAATCTTCAAACTTTTATATAATAACGTCACAAGTCTCCCCGATCGCCTTAGGCTTTTGTCGCCCTTGAAACATATTTCATGGTCCCTTTCTCCGGCAAAATTTCAATGGATTTGGTCATTAGGAGTATTGATTACATCAGTTGTTATGATACGCACGCAATCGCAAGATTCAAAAAGTAAAATTGCCTTGTCATTGGCGTAAGTAACTTTCAGGCGCGTCAGCAATTTCACAAACATTAAAGCATGGAATCGATTATCATAGTGAAATTTACATCAAAACTTGATGAATTGGACTGATCAGTGTGACTTATTTTTAACGCAATCGCTGGATCCACGCATGAGAGCAATTCCTAGTTTCACCGTTTGAAACAATCGTTATTAACAAATAACCATTTTGTGGCTTGATTTACGTACCTGATATTTAGGAATCACTTGAAAAAATGTATGTTATTGTACAATTTTTATCATAGTGGGCTGTATAGTTTTTGTTATTGAAATACTTCGCGCACTTAGGCAATAATTAAGATGGCCAGATAATTCTTTCATGACGACCTAGGCGGTATTTCTCTGAACAAAAAGAGCCAGGCGGCGATTTTATTCCCCTCCAGAACTTTTTTCCGGACTGTCTTTTTCTATTTGGAATACGCAATTTCTCCGAACATTGATTAGATACTGACTTCGTATTACGCGTAAATCATAGGGGATTGATTGTACGTTTTCGTACGACGCATTGTGTCGCGGTTTAGTTATAAATTCCATAAATTGAACGTTGTTCCGTGGAACGTCGCGTTTTGCAGAAAAATAAAAACGTCGTCAATTGAATTAGTTGGATTTGACTTACTAATTACACTGCTCGAATTAAACGAAGATAAACAGAATCAGTTATAATATGCACTGAAAACAAATCCCGACTCAATAGTTCGCCCACTTAATTATTTAATAGCAATAACAAGTCTGGATGATCCAAACTTCGAATTAGTTAAAATTATTTAGATAATTATAAGCGATAAAGATTAACAAAATGTCAACTTGACGCATTAATCCCAGCAATTTCTTTGAGTAATCAATTTTTCGGAGCAAGTGAACAGCAGATTGATTAATCGAACGAAAAGGCAGTTAAGTAAACAATACTCATGTATGAAGCCTGTAATCATTTATAAAATATGTAAATAATGTCTCAAATTCACTATAATGTATTCTACGAAAGGTTTCTCGTAACATAGCTATCGCATTGATAAAAAAATAAAAGTGTATTACCATCGATTATATCCCGATACAGTCGCAGCTACGCGAGGAATTTAAAGTACATGTGTTACTCGATCCCTCGAATAGTCTGCGCAATAAGTCCATCCGCGTCTCAGCGGCAATCATTTATATGCAGCTATTTCCCGGGCTATCCAGCGTGACTACAAAACTCGAGTTATGTAACGAGGAGCCAGGCGCGGGTATAACCGAGTTACAAAATCTCTGTGTCCATTACGTTTCGGCCTGCCTTAGTTCTCATCGCGGCCTTGAAACGATCGTCCATTTGAACCATGGATCATAAAATCACTATTTAAAAAAAAAATGATCTATTTTCTACGAAGGGAGGGGATAGACTAGTCACACATATGATTCAGACAGCCACGTGGTGTTTGCTTCCGATACCGACTGTCAGCTTTTAAAATAAGTTTGACGTTTCGTCATCCTCGTATTTTTCTCCATATCTGTTTTTACTAACTTTCGTTTTGCATTACTTCAATAACGATTGGAAAGTTGTTTGCAATAATTATTTTATATCTTTGTATAGCCGCTGGAAAGTTTCGAAGTAAATATTTTGTAAGAGGCCGGGAGATTTTACTTATTATTGCTGTTTTTCAAAGCTCTCATAGCATCTTAGACGGTAGCAGCTAAACAACACCGAATACTTTCGGCGACTCGTGCCAAAATCGACTGTCACGTTCGCGCAATATCTACTCACTAGACACTAACCACTATACTGCCGCTAAAGGATCTTTATCCATAAATTATCGCTTGCGCAATCGTGAACGGTTCACTGAGTAACCCAAACGAGAGACGAGTCACAATTAGTGTTGCGGCGAGCGTCGACGAAGACGGTACGGTTGGAGTCCGTGCCCTCGTAAACGTTTTCTGAAATTCTATTTTTTTTTAATTTAATATCTTTGTACAAATATTCGTCGCTATGGGAAAGTTAAAAATGCGAACCAAGTTTTTTCGAGTGAGTTTGTAGAATTTGTGAGAAATAGCTTTAATTTATTTACACGCATAATTTTAGTGTAACGGGGAATGAATAAACTACTCTTTGAAATTATTTCCATGTTTTGCAATATCTGAAGGTAATATTTACACCGAATTTCGTCGAAGGAAACGGAAATATTCCAAATTTAATAGTCGTAGAAAAAATAACATTGAAAGACAATTTGAATTAAATGTGGGTAAATCCAATGTCATGCAAGTACAAATAATATAAATAAAGAATTTAATAATAAAAATGAATTAACGAGGGCCCTGCATTCAATTTTATTTGAAAATGGCAAAAGAATATTAAATTTGAATAGTAGGACAGATTGCAAAAAAATAAAACTCAGAACTGAGAAAAGTGATCATGGAATAATTAAACAAAAAAAAAGTCTCCTTCCGCGCCAGTAAATTTATTTCTCTGCACAATATGAAAAGAATGATGTGTTTTAATAAATAAATTGTGATGATTTACAAGGAAGGCCCTCATAGTGCCCTCTGCGACGAGGAATTCTACGACGCGGTGGAAACAGGACTTGACAAAATCGACGAGGATAATCAGCTGAGAGATCGTTTGAAGCAGAAGGCAGTAGCTATTCCTCAGAGTGTCGTGGGACCCTCTGCGACGCACAGACTATGGCCAGAGGTTTGTATTCATTCTTTCCAAACTGCCCACGAGCTTCCCAATATTTTTCAGTATTAAAAATGACCATAAATCCACTGAACTCTCCAAAAAATATACAACTCAAAGTATAATTGTAAGAAGTTTCGTCTAGGAAAAGGCATTAAATTTCTCAATATTTTCAATAATCAAAAATCCATATCTTTATCGAGGCGCAAAAAAAAAAGATGATTTTGCAATCCAGAATAAAAATTCTTTTAGGCCGGAAAAGTCGCAATGCATGAATTGAATTAAACGTCTGGAGCTTTGTCTAGCTGTAAAAAATAAATAAATTAAATGGTTGAAAATTGAAAATCAAAATGTTTACCCATTTTGAAAAGTCACTATCTGACAATCACACTCAATATTTTTCTCAATACTTTTCAGCACAAAAAATACCGATTCTTCGGATGAACCTCTGAAGAAAATCTAAACCCCTAAAAAAAATCTTTATCTGACTATAAAAATTCGTTTCAGATCGAAAAAGTCACGATGGAGCAATTGCACTACGCCCGTCTGGGCGTAGGCGGCGCGGGTGGCTGGCAATTATTCGCAGAAGACGGGGACATGAGAATGTACAGACGAGAGGAAGAATGCAATGGGCTTGTTGTGGATCCTTTGAAAGCTTGCCACGTGGTAAAAGGAGTGACGGGTCGCGAAGTTAGCCAAATATTCTTCAGTCCGGAGTATAGAAGCGGTTGGGAAGCGACGCTGGAGGATATGACTGTGGTGGAAAACATTTCCAAGGATACTTTGGTATTTCTGCAGACGCACAAACGTATCTGGCCGGCCAGTCAGAGAGACGCGCTGTTTTGGTCGCACATTCGCAGCACGCCCGACACGGAAGATCCCGACGGTTCGGATCTCTGGATTGTTTGCAACCACAGCACCGAACACGTCGACTATCCGGTAAGCTCGCGCTGTAATCGTCTCATTAGCATAAACTTGGGGCTATTTATATGTTCTCCCGATATCACATGGCCTCCAATGCTAAAAACATCCGATAATTTTCACCCACACAGCCAAATGCGGGGAAATGCGTGAGGGTTTACTTGACCGTATGTCTCGTGTGTCAAACATTCATCGATCCACCCAAGGATCCTGAAAAAATCGACCGCAATGACATTACGTGCAAAATTACGTACTGTTCAGTGGGTGAGTAATTTTATTTCAACTACACGCAAAATAGTTATAATTTATTTTGTATATTAGGCGTTTTATATCAGTTCATACTAAAAAGCCTCATTGCTGGCTACAAAGCATAGTTCTGATAAATGCAGCAAAACTGATGTTCAAAAAAAGTTTTCGGAAGGAACTTGATTTTTTCAATGTTGAGCTCAAACAGCCAGGAAATGAATCGTCGTATCTAAAAATAAAGAACAGGAAAACAGACTGATTTATATCGTGTGTAAGCAGCTGATCCAGATTTAATTGAGGAATTCATTAATTCGAAATCACATACCGCTGCATAAACATCCAGAAAAATTGTTAATGAAAGAAAAAACGCGTATTGCTACTGATTTCAGTTTCTTAAAAATCGTTTAACAAAAATATGGTTTATTAATTTTTATTCTCAATTCACATTTGATTTTCGAAGTAGGAAAAAATTCGATGTACAGTCGTAGTCAGAATTATACAGCCTGATAAATTATTTGTGAAGTTTTTTTTTAAATACTGAATCAATGTGGCATTCGAGATAATATTGTGACCAAGTCAAAGTTAGTTTAAACAGTAGTAATTGTATCTTTCAAAAACATTATGTACACTTTTTTCCCCCTGATCTTATCCAAATCAGAAAGTCTTCATAGGGAGTGAGTAAAAATATCATCGCATATTTAACGTCGCCGCTTCACGAGGTTTCGTAAGGCGCTTTTCCTTTCTTTAAATCCAATCTGTCGGGCTGATCGGATTTTAATTATCGTCAGCCGTGCCAAAGCTCTTCTTATGCTTAGAAATAATAATAACTTGACATGCTGCAGTCTCTTAATTTCCACATATGAAAAATTCTCCGTCAATTCAGCGACTTTTTTCGAGCATATCAGATTTCCTCCATAACTAGTCACATCAAAGAATCACTAAAAAGTACTCTATGTGATTTAAAAATTTTTTTTATCCAATATGGAAAAAAAAGTCGTTTTTTCAAGTGAACATATTTCGAAAACTTGTTGGAATTTAGAGAAAAAAATGTCTACACATAAAAGTTACACTTTTGTATAAGCTTTTGAATGGAATATTAAAAACAATGTTCACGCTATTTATTCTCAATATGCCGTTTTTTATTTTCTTGTTAAACAAAAAATAACTTTGTTATTCATTGGCTTTTGATTTCAGTGAATCCCGGAGGCTGGGCGCCTGCTTCCGTATTGCGCGCGGTTTACAAGCGCGAGTATCCAAAGTTCTTGAAGCGCTTCACGAATTATTGCATTGACCAATGCAAAGGTAAACCGATCGTATTTTAATGGATCAATTATATTCGTTACATTTGAAATATTTTTTTAAAAACTTCCCTAATATGCATTAAAAACGCGCTCACTATTTCTTTTATGTTCAATGTTTCTATTTTTCTTTTCGTTAATCGTAAGGCAATCAGTGAACGTGTATGTTGATTCGTGTGCACCGAAGAGTGAAATATTGTCGCGTTGCCTCGCGAGGACGAGTCGCGTTAATTGCACGATGTGTATTTTTGTTTATTGTAATTCACTCGATCGCGAAAGAGCAGAATGAAAGAGCGACAGAGAAGGGAAAGAAAAGAAGGATTTCACGATAACGCTTACAATGTTATGGATTAACCGGTAACGACGTTTGTGTACTGCGATTGTCAATGTTGTGCCGTTTCGAGCGTGATTTTCGCACCTATGCAAATTGCGCGTTACGATCAATCCACCTGTACAAATTTCTAGGTACGGATACCTTCGTAATTATTGAACGTTACATTCTGCCAATTATATTCTGCAAAACTGTATAGTGATGATAAAAATTATATTGTTACTTTTATTTATATAATGAAAGGAAGAGAGAGAAGGAGCAAGAGATTTTAAAAAATGGGAGAAAAAATATGTCAACACCGTAAATGCTTGGACGCGTATTGCAATGGATGAAATTTAATAAAGACTGTTAGAGGTTTATGCAATCGTCGACAGCGACTTGGTTTTTCTTACTTGTTTCCTATCCACATCCTTTTTTTACTTGAGATAAAACTGCCACTAATCTACAGCATAAAAAATGGTGCTGAAAAAATGGACGAAAGAATTTTCATTTCAAAAATGTACTCGTGCCAAGGGAATTTTGTCAGCAAATACATCGTCTAATTTGAATGTACTAAACAATTTTATTTTTGAGCTAGTACAAGTGAAACCAAATTTCCAAGGTTCTGTCTGGGAACACTTGGATATTCAAACTGCGGACCCCTACTAACACTTCCATTCTCGCATCGGGCGAGTTGCTTACCTTAGCGCTCCAACCTCCTTAACAGTCCCAAAGGCGCGTAATTTTCTCGACTTATGGAAATTGAAAATGAAGCAATTTCGTTCGGTCATCGAGGTTTCAGTAAAATGCCTACAATTTCAACGAATGGAAGGACGTATTGTGTTTATTGTTTTTTCCTATTGAAGCAAAATGTCAAGTTTGTTCGAAAATTTGTTTTTTTGAAAATTATAACCATTTTTGGGAATTTCTGCTTCTTTCAAATAAAAAAAATGTTGACTTCCCGAACGCTACGTTAGTTAACGCTACCTAAAAAAGTGATATTTGTTCGATTTTTTGGTATTGACACTGTGATTTATTAAGATTTTCGTAAAATTTAATCTGTATTAATAATCAACGGAATATTTCCGATGAGATATAGTTCAAAGGAAACATTAATTGTATTCGTAGATCTGTTAAAGGACTATGAGAACACTGGAGCAAACTTCACGATCACAATAATACCGAATCAAGAATATGTGATTTAAAAAAACTCTATTTGTCTCGAACATTGACACATTGTTGGATGTTTTCGAAAATATTTAGAGAATGATGGACCTTCTGTCAAATTATTCGTTCCGAAGTTATTAGGTAAAAGTGTCCAAGATACTCAGTCAATTTCAGAGAAATTTAGATACAGATATCGAAAAATCGTTGAAGCGGTTTATTTATATCTTTCCAGTGAAGTTGCCAGAGGAATGTTTTCACCAAAGTACTAAACGGTAATTATTTGTAAGTTTCTAAAAGTTGATAATACAGATTATCCTGCATTAATTTGATTTATTCCGTAATTGTCGATTAGAATTTGCACCGGAGGGTCTTAAGTTTCCGAATGCACCGCAATATACATATTTTTCCAGCGTCTCCGACTATTCTCATTTATTTATAACTCTTCTCGTAAAACTATTGCAACAAGGTTCAATAAAAAAAATTAGAAAAAGGTGTCTATTGATTTTCCATTATTTACATATTTAGATCACAATAATAAATGCAAAATTGTGGTGAGGCTCGTAAACTAGGAAAGATATTAACGTAAATTAAATATAGATCAATTTTCGTCTTGTATTTCCTACACCGATGATTGAGCCAACAAAACGAAGATACTTGAAATGATTTTGTAGATTTCTGCAGGAAATTTTAACGCCCTGTTTTGCCGTTTCCCTATCGATATATGAACATTAAATATTTTTTAGCACGAACATACTCAACAAAGTACAGAAATTTTATTAATTCGTAGTATAAAAAAAGGGTACGAGCGCGTGTTAACAGGGCGTTTGAGTTTTCCTCGGTAGCTAATTGTGAATTCGCCCTTTTCGTAAATGCACGTAGCCTCGAAACCTTGGAAAATTCTTTTGCGTTTTTCGCCAAAGTATTTTTTTCTTACCTCTAGAGCGATAGTATTTACATTTGCGCTCGTTTGTTGCGACTACATTTTTACCTAGCTAGGTTGAAACGCGCGAGTCATCTTGCCCAGAGTTCAAGCGTCTCACGCCGATTACACTCTTTACTTGTCGCGTAGTAGTCGTCTACCCCGAAAGTTCGATTAAAAGCCCTTCGCACTGCAATAAATTTCATCACTTGGAATCGTACGTTGTCAATTTTTTCAGCACGCTTAGACCCTTCTCCTCATATTCTTCTCGCATTATCCAGAAGGAGTCACGATTTCGGGTGAGTTCGGCCAGCACGGCTCCTCCCATGAAGACCATATCTTTGCGTCTCGGGGAATCCTCGATTCTGATTTTGAATTTCTGCGAAATCAAAAATGCATCAAATCAAATTCTATAAAAAGATTGATTTTTAAACGATTTCGAGCGAGGGGAAATAAATGTATACAAGTAAAATAAAATGATATTGCTGAATTTAAATAGAAATATTGAAAGTTGGAGAAATTTTGTAATTTAGCTAAATATGAATTGGAGGTATATTTAAAAGCGAACTTACCCCTAATTTGGAGCCATCGTTTTTCAAAACCCGCTGGAGGTACAGTTGCTTCATCTCGCGCTCAAGTCGTGACGGTAATCCAGGATACATCGTGCTGCCTCCACTCAGAACGATGTGCTTGTACAATTCACTCCTCATGTCGATATCAGCTGACTGTATCGTGTTGAAAACTAACTCGGCGATGCCCTGTGCTTCAACGTTTATAAGATGAGGCTGGAAAAGTGCTTCCGGTGCCGCAAACCTTTCCCCTCCAACTTTTATCACTCGACCATCGGGAAGCTACAAAACAGCCAATATTCTCTTAAATCTAGTGTTATACACACTCATTATTATTGGAGGATTTTTCGAGCTTTCAATTCCCACTCTGAGCAGAAAGTGATTTAGATTCTTTTGCATGCTGTTATATGACTTTTCACAAATGCATAAATTTAATAATCCGTTTCAGTTTCATTTAATATCATTTCTTCCTTTGGAATCATATTCTCATATGCAATGAACTAAATGAATATCCTTAATTTTTCATACTTACGGTGTAAGATTCCACGAGAACCGTCGTCTCTCGTGCCAACTTCTCTTCCGTCTCGATATTGTAACCGATGTAACACAATTTTTCCTTCATCATTCTCACGGTCTCGAAATCTGCTGAATGGTTGAAAGCGTAACCGCGTAAAAGCAGCAACTTAATGAGATACATTGTGATATCGCGACCCGCGATATCCAATCTTCTCGTGAGATGAGGTAGCGCGTATTCCTCGTAAACCGGACATATGTGCGTAACACCATCTCCGGAATCTATCACAACCCCGCTGATTAATCCTTGAGCGTACAGCGTGAGCACAGCTTGAATAGCTATGTACGTTCCAGCAAAGCCATATTTTTCAAACATCACCTAACATTTTTCGTAATAAAGCATTAGTTATTGAAATTTTTGTTACAGATACTTATGAAATAAGTGACCAATATTTATACAAATAAACTAAGAATTCAGTTTAAGAAACTAATAAACTCACCTCTATCATCTTTTCTCTATTCGCCAGAGGATTCATTGGTGGTTCGGTGAGCAGTATTTTGCACTCTCTGGGATTTATATTCATTTTTTCCTTGCCAAATGTGTAGTCCCACACATGGCACATATCCTCCCAATTTCTGCAAAATAAAAATTCGGAGGTAATGAATATAATGAATGGCAATTTGATATTTGTTTATTTCTTTTTTAATTCAATTCGTGTACCTGACTATTCCATTTTGCATTGGATAACTGACTTCCAGCATCGAGCGAAGCTTACTCGCTTCATCCCCGACCATCAAGTCCTGTGTGCATTGAGATAATAGTTAAAATAAAATTTGTCTGATTTGTATATCGTATTTTCTTTCAACCAATCAAAGCAAAGCATCACTGGCAAAAAAATGTCTCAAGATACATTATACAATTTAATGAAAACTATTAAAACCATGAACATAATTGCATTACCCGTTTTTGAGAGGAATTGCAGTGAATTTTCACTTCTTAATCAACAAATAAATATCAATAATACAATATATATCTGTGATTTTCTCATACATTCGAAAATTCATTTAAAATCAAAACTTTTAAAAGACACAATACACTGCATTCCCTCACAGAATTTCAATCAGAGTTGTAAGGCCCCATTACCCTTTTGAATACAGAATTGAATGAATCAAAAAGTGTAAACGGCAGATCTTGTAACAAATGTTAAAATTTTTGTATAACTGTTAACAGAATTAATTTCCAGTACCATTAATTGAAAACTATGAAACAAATAAGAAAGTATGTTACTTCATTTAAATTATACTTCATGAGTATTATCTTTCTTTTCTTTATTCAATTGCTCGGAAATTTCTTGATTATAAAAAATTTCAACATATTTGAATAAAAACTGCAGAAAACTTTTACAAAATAATGATAATGAATGAAATTATATGTACGATGAATGTTGATGCAATAATGAGATGAAGATTTACAACCCTGATTTTTTTAACACACAGATTCCCTTCTCAAGATCCAATAGAAGAGGAGCACAACTGACTGTGCACCTCATAAAAGATAGTACTGATTTCATGCTTTATCCATCATCACATTCCTCACAATAATATCTATCATGAACAAGGTATGCAATTAACATGAATGAAATGCTATGGAACTTACAGGCATGTTAAGCACGTCCTATGATGGCAAATGTAAACACACAAACACATAATGAAAATTATCATATATATAGATATGTATATATATAAATATAAACCATATCTTTTCTCAGATATGCTCATGACAGTAAACAGAAATGAAAAATGATTCTTCACGTCACATCGGCGACAAAGGATAATACATTTCAGCACAAGCGACGTCAAGAGATTAAACAAAACAATTCAAACACAAAAAAAAAAAAGAGAGAAAACATTAGTTATGTCAAAATAATCAAATGAATAACTCATACATTTTTTTTTTTTTTTCGACAATTCACACAAAACAACAGACTAATATGCTTGAGAAACTTACTCGAATACTAAAATCTTGCTGGAAATATAATTGGCCAAAATTAATTGTTGCTCATTTTAAAGATACAATAAAAACTAAAGAAAGAGTATGGAAGAAATAAAAATAACTTTGTAAATTCGAGGCAGCGGAGAGCTTGGAAACTGACTCTTACTTTGATATCGATGTCGCCAATCTTGTTGACAGCTCTGATTATGGGTCGTCCAACTATCGATGGAAATATGTGGGCAGGAAAATTTGCACCTGCGTAGCCACATTTCACGAACTGCAACGTATCGACAATTGAGAATATTGCTTTTTCGAAGATTTTGGTGAACTTTTGTTATTGACTATCTAGGGGAAAATTGTGTATACAAGGAAATGCTGTGATTGAGCATTTTATAACCTTACCCCCGTTCCATTGTCACAGACTATCACTTTCCTCCCCTGGTTATCCATTATTGATTTCCTTCGATCTTCTATTATGCGTCGAAGGTCTTAGCGAGGGCTACACACTATTTAAGACGATTCGGAAACGATAAGATGACTAATATTCAGAGGAAAGGGCGTCACCGGTCAGCGAGAAACCGTCGCCTGTCGCTCCCCACTGAGACATGCCAAAAGCTAAGAATATGGATATGCATAGAGAGCACAGTTCGCTTAGTCGGCTTGCCGCAAACTTTCCGCGCCGAATTCACCGCAAGATGGCACCACTGGTCATTTTCTTATTTTTTGTTATTCACAAATTTATCTCCATGACGGAGATTTTGGCTTTTTTCGAAATTTCATGATCAAGGTTCTATTTTGTATCCTTGTTTTGAATAACTAGTTAAAAAGCTGAATTTCATCAAAATTTCGGTCGCCAAGTAATGATAACAATGATAAAAAAAAACAAATTCCGATTAAATCAGAACCCTTTTAGTCATCGTCACTAAATTCGATATGTGGCATCAGGGATTATTGTTTTCTTCACATAGAAGATTTTTGGGCTTGTTAGATCGATTTTTGCAAAAGTTGACGCGATGTTTTTTTAATTGGGATATAATTGTTAATAGAGACAGCAAAGCGAGACAAATTAGATGATAAAAATGATTTCCAATTCCCATAATACAAATACAAAATATAGTTCTATACACGGTAATGATCTTCCATTCACGGAAGTAATATCAACCAATCATACAATATATTAAAACATCAGTTAATTAGTCGTGGGTCTTATCGCTCTTCAAATGAGTTTTAAAATTGTTAGCGATTTCCTTGATTTTGTCCAAGTCTCTTTCCAGAGTTTTTCGGGTTTCTTCCTTTACGGCTTCGTCATTAGAACTTAAAAACTCCAATACGCGATCTGCAAACAGCAAAATTCAAGTATTTAGTTGCAAAATCTATAGTTATTTGTAATATAATTATGAAATCAACCGACCGTGATACTGGGAAAGGGTAGCGATCGTTGCAGGTTCCAAATGCGATTGCAAAACCGTAAGAATCGATGCCACGTGCCTTCCAGACATATGGAGAGCGCTTTGAGTCGCTGCGGTGAATAGAACGCTCGTCACAAGATGCAAAGCAAGCGCAGGGTCGGCAGTTTCCCGCAATTGCTCCAAAAGGGCCTGGCGATGTCCCAAAACGACTGGTCGTTCTTTTTTCTTGTCGAACTTTCTCAGAACAAGGCAACAAGCAGCCATCGCCGATTCCACGCTGTTTAAAAACTCCTCTACCGAATTTCCTGTCACAGTTCTGTGCAAATTGCTCAAAGGTTCCTTAACGTCCGCAGGAAACTCCGAAAGCATTTTCTGCCTCGCTTCGGTCGTCAAATTGCTCGGACACTGAAGAACGTTTTGCTGAGCCGCGAGTTTAAAAATATCAGTCGTAAAATCAACGGCCAAAGTTTTCATGAGATATTTAGTCAAAGGAGCCTGAAAACTTTTGTCAACCAGCTTTATCCCCTTATCAAATATACGAACATTCGTTATCAGCATGTTTAGTCTTTCTTCGATCTCGCTAAGATTATTATTTTTGCTACTTTGCGCCAATTGCTCGGCTGTCGAGAGCGCAAGTTTGTTCAACTTTGGCTGAAGATTCTCCGCCAGTTGATCAACAAAATCCTCAATATCTGCGAGATTTTCGTCCTTGTTTAACTTCGCTTTTATCTCGTCTATCGTTATGAGCACAAGCTCAGTTTTTCCGCTGCTTTTCGATACCTGCTCGTCGTCGGAATCGTAGTCTTGATTTTTCGATTGATTGTATTTTTTCTTCGTTGATTTCGTCTTTGTTTCGCGGCCCTGACTTCCACCACCGGCCTTCCCACTTGCGGCTTTCTTTCTACGTTCTTCCTTCTTGTCGATCTTTACTTCGATCGTTTTTGAGGACGAAGATCGCAATTTGTTCTCAGCAATCGATTGCAACCATTTTCCGCTGTCTACAGCCTCTTTCGCTCGCTTTTCCGCTGTCGCTTCGAAGGGCTTGCACAGGGTTTGCAGATAGGCATCAGAAACTACGACGGTATTAGCGAATATGTGGAAATTTGTGTTGGAACGCTTCAGAGCATCTTTCAGAAGTGTTTCAGTGTCTTCCGTTGTGAAAACCGACGGTAATAGAGGATAAATATCGGCGAATGAGCTCGTGGCTATGACTTCATCGACATTGGCGTCCACCTGATCGATTATTGCCGAGCCAACCGCTACGGAGTCCAGCAGAGTTAGATTTTCTTGGGCAAAGTGCCGCTTAACGAAATTCTGAGCGTCTGTGATGCCCAGTCGCGTTAATGCATCGTATTCTGAAATTGTGAAACGTTAAATTCTGAATTTATCTTTAAGTAATACAAGTTTCTGAAACTACAAGTGTGAAAAAATGGAGAATCGGTATTTCGGAATACAAAAACGAATCATATATACTCGAACGAACTAATTACCATTGATACTTTTTCAGAAAAGAGACGGCTCTTGGCAATAAAAAAAATTCAAGACTGTGCAAAGAAATCGTGTATTATATAATAAATAGAAATAATCGACGGCAATTTTTTTATACTAACCTAGATATCCATTTTGTTTGTAAAAATTGTCAACCCACTCGCTCTGACTTTTGGAATATATTGTAGGCACATATATACTGTTCTGGCCTTGTTTTCCTGTTACAACACCAGGTACTTGCATCATTTCTTGCAGGCTTTCTAAAATGGCTGGAAATATTGAATTAATATCATATTGTGAGCTAATTTACATAAATTTTATAAATCAACTATAATACTTGGATAATTATGAGTTTCCTATTTAATTTTTTGATAAACTCATTTTCTTCAACAACAAAAAATCTGTAAAAAGTTTCTGTACAAATGTTAATTTTTTTCATTGTTGAAATAAACTAACGATCATATTTACTGATAAAAGCCATTAAATGATTAAGGTATTCTATATCCAAGGGTTAAATCCTTACAAAAAAATATTCTTTCAGGAACTTTGCACTGTCCCAATATCGCAATAATAGGAGTGGGTTTAGTGATAGCAGAGAGTGCTCCCCTGATCTTGGCTCGGTTTCTAGCGATAAACCCTTCCGTATAGAAAATCCTTGGATCCTGTTTGTCCTGTCTGCCCTGAACAGTCTTTCCCAGCTCTTTCTCAATAACAGACTGCAGAAAATCAGCGGGCAAGTCATATTGTAGCGTCAGTTCGGAGACATTGATATGGCCATTCTGATTCAATTTGTCGTTGATCTCTCCAACAATTTTGAGTAAATAGCTTTTGTCAATGAGCTGTCCGAGTATGAGCTTCAGGCCCTTGTCGTGTCTCTCAACATCTGCAGCGACTTTATTGATCTGCGACAGATCGACATTGAGAATTTTTGCCAATTCTACAAGATTGATTCTTCCGCCATGAACATAGAGCTCGTCCTTGATTTCCTTGCCCAAATGACTCGGCGTGACATACTCTTTGCCATCTACGGTAAATATTATTTCCAGAAGCCTCGCATCTGTGAGCTTCGATATTATTTCGACGCAATTTCGCTCCGATAATCTAAACAGAAGAACGAAGAAACAGTGAGGCATTATAACAGCAACAGATGGCAAGTGACAGCAGAAAATCGTCGGGGGATTTAAATCGCAAATTATAACTAACTTTTGGAGAGAAGAGCTGAGCTGAGCCTTCTGAAAATCAGCTGCGAGCCTTTTGACTTCGTCCCAATCTACCGCGGTCATGATTTGTTCCTCTAATCGTAACTTTTAAGAAGTGCTCGTTGCTGAAGCGCACTTACACATGAACTCAGTACAGACAACACACAGCTGATCGTTTTCCACGTTCGCTGGCACCGGACGGTCAGTCACATCATCGGGAATTGTCGCTCAGCGCCATCTCAACTTGAGTTGAAAATGTTTAAAAAAAATTGTTACCTTCTCCGCTAGATGGCGCATAGTGATGATTTTTTTCTCGTAAATATAAACAAGAATTAGATTTTCAATCGCCTTTTGTTCAATACAAAGTATATCAAATGATCTGTGAGTTTCTCGCAATTTGCTTTCATCTAACGATTCCTACAAGAGATTTTTAAAGTTTCCTCGAGTCTCGAGCCAGTTTTGCTGAATCTTAGGAACTGAACGACACTTTCTTTCCGGGTCTTTCTTCCAGTCTTGTTTACATGTCGATATAAACAATTACAAGCATGTCACTCAATAAAAAATTGGACAGAATGTGCCGCGTGTGTTTGAGCACTAAGGAAAAGTATTCGGAGCTGTTCCCTTTGTTTTCTGGAGGCTGCGCAGCATCCGAAGTGCCGAAGAAGATGATGAACATCAGCAACATAGAGGTGAGATTATTTTTGCAAATTACTTTATGAGAGGCGTGACTCAAAAAAGTGGTGAGCGATTTCGACATTATTTTCGTGAAGAATCGCGGAAACGAGGCAATCGCAATTCTTCATTTTTTTTTTTGCAGTTATTCACATATTCGTTTGGAAATTGTTATTTTATTTACGCATTTACGGCGACAAATATTGTTAATAATTTTGAGTCATTTTTATGTGATACTTTATTGGTTTCTAGAAACCATTTAATTGCACCAGTCATTTTTGCTGTTTTGTTTTTATAGAAAAATAAAGTTTAACCTTGGTTTTTAAAGAAGGTATTTATTTATTTGTTTAGTTAAAAAATCATTGACTCTTTTAACATAGAGGGAATTTAAAATTATGGTAATAGTTGCGACTTTATGAAGTAAAGAACGTTTATTCAAAAGTTTATACATTTTGTTTTTCAGATAAGAAAAAATATCAACAGTTCCATTTATTTTCCAAGCTTTTTTACTTCAATGGAAATTAATTTCAATGATAGTTTTACAGAAAAATTGAGAAGAAAATACAGGAATACTGCTCTTTGATTATTTTTTATATCTGTCCTTATTGTCTCAGACAATGTCTATTGAAAGTTATGAAAATTTACTTTTTTTTTCCTGTAAATTATTAAAATCCAAATTAATTACATTCTCAGTGGCTGCAAATTATTTTCAATTAATGTTAACTGTTAAGTCACTAACGTTATAAATATTTTTCAGAAGAAACTATGTAACTTAACCATTATGAATAAATTGTAGTTTCTGTTACTTTTTATTAGTTCTTCAACTTTTTCTTTTTTCTATCAACATTTCTCTAAAAGTTAATTTTTCTTTGTCTCAGGTTCACGAAGAGGATGGTCTGCCTAGCATGATTTGCCAGAAATGTCTTTTTCTGGTAAAAGTCACATATTGTTTCAAGCAGCAGCTCCAGATGTCAGAGAATACGTTAAGAAAAATCTGGGTTGAAACTGAGGACAATGAAGAAGGTACTTTAAGCCTGAAACCTGCTGTTGACAGCAGTGATTCAGAGTTAGGAGATTTGGCCTACAATCCAGAGTATATTTCCGATAAAGTTCAAGCAGAGGTAGAAAAAGCTTTCACAAAAAAGCATGAAATGCGTCGCAAAAACGAGTACGAAGACATGGTCAAACTGTTACAAAATCTGGGGAAGAAACGTTGGCACTCTTCAGATTCCATAAAAAAAGAAACCAATGAGACTGAAAGATCAGACGATGTCTCTATTGAAAACGAAACTCCCGAATTCGACTCTCGTGATTCCGTTCAAAACGGTAATTCGAGTAACGATCAAATCAACGAATCAATCGAGAGCAGGATAATCGATTCAGAAATGCCTGGTGCAGACATAAAGACAGAAAATACCGACATTATAAAAATGGAGGATTCTGTTTTAGATATGACAAGAAACACTCTTCAATCAGAAGAATCTACTGTTTTTAGCGGTCACGAAACTTTTAAAGCAGCCGCTGATGATTTTGATGGAAAAGAAGCTACGGAGACTTCTGAGGTAGCAGCTGAGCGAAATATCGACGAGGAAAACGTCGATCCTAATATAATAGTAATTTCTGATACTTCGGACGAAGAGACCGCGAAACTCAGCGACAAAACGTTACAGAAAGACAAATACGGTTCTTCCGAGTTATGTTTAAAAAGAAAAAAAATAAAGATTGCCGCGCCCTTGCGGAAGAAGGCGATAGCCGCGGAAATGCCGAGGATTCAAGTAAGAAAGGTCTATCAGACTCTTCAGGTCATCAAGACTCGGAAAACGCAGACCAAAGCAACACCTCGAACGTATTTTCTCTGTACGAGCTGCAACATTCGTCTGAAATCGGTAGCTGATGTGCTGCTGCATCACAACGATGTTCATTCGCCTAATAAAAATTGCCCGCATTGTCGAATGTGCAACAAAGCTTTTGCCACGAAATCTGCCCTTCTCGCCCATTTTCATGAGCACGTCGAGACGCATTTGTTTCGATGCTCTTATTGTCCCAATGAATTTGTTCTTAAAGACAATCTCACGAGACATATGCTCAGTCACACGGCAGAAATATCGACGGAACCGCAAAACAAACGAATAAAGACGAATAACGAAAATCCGATGGAAGAAAAGATGGTCGACAAGCTGCAAAATGGATTCCCAAATGGCGACAATGGTTCTGGAAAAGAAAACGAATTTACGAGTAACTCGTAATGAAGAATTAAAATTTATGAAGTTTATTCATCAACGAGAGAATGTTTTCTATAATTGCTTGCGTACCTTATTCGAAAATTCGATAATGAGATGTATTACTTTTAAATGCTTAAATTATTTTATTTAAACTCTATTAAACGTTATTTGGGTTTTAAGGACGTTCTTGATTGAGTAATCCGTACCAGTTTCTCAAGAGAAGATTAACTTAAGAGCAGCTTTAGGTATGTAATAACGCGCATGCATAATCTCCGGTTTGCACGCGTTGGCCCGAATGAGATGGACGAGGACGTTGTTAAGCTAAATGCTCGAATCAGGCTGCTTAGGAGGTTCCATTCATTTTTATTGAGTTTAGAAGGAAATCTGATTGAAAAATTTGATTGAAACGAAACTGAAAATTGCGAGCAGCTGCAAAAATTTACGAACAGCTACGAATATTTTCACATTTTTAAACCAAATTATGTAAAATTGTAGACGCAATACTTAACAATTAATAAGCTAATAATCTGAAATATTTAAACAGGCAATCGAAATTGCATCAATTTTACGTTCGATTTATAGTATTAAAGTTAGATTGAAAACAATGTTCGAAGTACTACATCTTAAACAAAGATTTATAAATTCCGAGAATCTCCGGGTTATTGTTTCATTAAAAATTCAGGATACTGCAACTTTGCTGTGATAATAAACGATAAGTCTGAGTAGGCGTAATAATACCTATTTGTTTAGTCAAGGAAGTGTTTAAAATACTGTATCATTAAAATTAGTGCCCGAATACCAAAATTGAATGCTTTTGAAGTTATTTTTATTCCAATTTTCAAAATCAAAATAAAATACTACAATTCAACGAATATGAAATGCGAGAAAAGCTTCATAAATTCCTAAATTTCTAAATTTCAGTAGATTTTCTATCAGAAATTTTAATCACACAAGGTGCATATCCATATTCATTCGCTTTTCAATGGAGTCTTCGAGACCTTGACATTTATAAAACTGCAATAAATTCTTTCTAATATTATCAATTAATTTCAATAAACCGTTTTGCCTAAGGTCAAGAATGATTACATCGGTATATGGGACATTCCATGACATCGCGATCGAGTTGCGGCGCAGATGTCTCAAATATCCCATAATTTTTCATATGATACTTCATACTAAAAAGCAACAAGCAATTTTTCCTTAGTCTTTTTTTTTTGTTGTGTGATATCGTTTTTGTAAAGATGTAAGAATTATACTGTTTCTAAGTCTGCAAAAATTCAGATAAATCTTATGCAATGCAACAAACTTGTTAAGCATCATGACAATATGGGAATTTCAAAACTAAGGAGACTAAAAAATGAATGCAAGTTTTTTTTTTCACACACAACAAATGATACCACTTAATGTGAAGTATAAAAATTATATTTTGAAAACTACACGACATCTAATTAACTTTTATTTTAATTTTTTCAATACCTTAATATACCATGTCAATCATAAATTGGATTTCTACACAGCTTGAGGGACATTCAAATTTGTTATGTTACAAGTCGTTTGTACAATGAAGGCAGAATATCAACGAGTAATGACTTCATTTTCGAACCTTGAACTCACACAATGCACTTGTTGCACTTGGAAAATACTCCAATCTTAGCGAAGGCCAAAAAACTCATAAGTAACTTAGACAATTGAAATATTCCGTCGAAAATAATTATGATATAAATATTAATATTAATTTTTAATATTAATTATTTTCATGTGTCATTTTTTTCATAAATTTATGTAAAAAAGAAAAAGTGTATTCTGCATTTTTTGCAATGTTGTGATTTGTAATCTTCATTTCGTTGTAATACTAAAAAAAATGTACTGTACAGGATTTCTCTAAATTTCTTCACACTGTAGAAAATTGCAGTTTGAATACAAAATTATGTCTAAAAAAAAGTTTTAAGAAATCATTTTTTTTTAAATCAGTTTATCAGTAACAACTTTGATATAAAAAATTACGAAGGCGTTCTAAGATTTGGCCGTGAGATTTTGGTCGCAATTTTACGGAATGCCCCATATAGTTTTGAATTCTGAACTCTACTATCTTGAGAGAGGACAATTAAGGGGTCGCAAGAGTAAAAAACCGATTATCGCTCGGTTGAGTTGTGACAAATCAGTTGCTTAACCGAAACCAGCGAATAAAGTGGAGAGTGTTGTGCGCGATCTCTCGATTCCCTCGTCATCGCTATTTCGTCTCATCAGTATTAACATCGTGCTCCAAATACGTCACTCTCTCACTCTCCTTGCGACTGCGATAGAGAAGAAGCTTTCTTGGTCGTCTCGGCGCAACTAAACACACATTCTCATTCTCGTTTGCGCTTCAACGTCGCGAGTTACTCTTCATTTCTTCGCGCTAGTGAAATAACGGGAGAGAGAGAGAGACGCGCGTCATTAGTCAGATTAGAATTTTATCGGTAGATTGCGATATTTGTAAATAATAACGAGACGAAATTATCGAACAAAGAAGAAGAGTCGAGAAAATCGGTTTGATAGTTCGACGTATAATTATAACGCGTGCTAATGTATTAAGGGGGTAATGAACGCAATGATAATAGAGTTGGTAAAAAGAAAGCAAACGGAATAATTATCGTACGCAGGCCGATTTATTTAATTAGTTTCGTTGCACACTTTGCACAAATCGTTTACCTGCGAACTTGTCACTCGTTTTCACGAAATCGTACATATTTTCGTTTTAATTTAAAATCGAAGAACTGTCTTAAATAACTTATGCCACGTATAAGTATTATCCGCTACGTTCAATCGTCGCGTTAATTACTCCGCAATTGCGTATTGTGTGCGCGCAATCTGTGATCGGTATGACGCTCGGGGTGCCGTTCCTTAGCCCGGTTATGACGGACAGTTGGTGGATGCAGCCCATGGCGAAGTGCCCGTTCATACGCCACGAGAAAAAAAATCTCTGAGTGATCGGTTTGAAAACTAAATCGCCGAGAAATTTAACAAGTGAGTTGTGATTTACAAAAGATCATTTGGCCAGTGGAATGCAATTGTCAAGAAGGTTGACTTGAAAATAAAGTTGCTAAGATACTCAATGTGTAAGTTGTACCAAAAAAAGATAATATCACTGACGAAATTTAAAAAATCGGCATTTGCTTAAAATACAAATCTTCGAGTGATCGGCTTGAAAACTAAATCGCCGAAATATTTAACAAGTGAGTTGTGATTTTGAAAAAATCATTTCCCCAGTGGAATGCAATTGTCAAGAAGCTTGACTTGAAAATACAGTTGCTAAGATATTCAATGTATAAGTTGAAGCAAAAAATATAGTATCACTGACGAAATTAAAAAAATCATCGGCATTTATTTAAAAAGAAATTACTGGAACATTCAACTGGTTCAATAGATGAACAACATTTTGCGCGGGTATTACGCTGAAAACACAAATTTAATTAACGACGAATCGTAATCAAATTCTTAATCACATCGTATTACAAAAATGTAAGAAGGTCAATCGAAAACTAATTAAAATCACGTCAATATCAGTAGATAATTGAAAAATATTGGCGAAACGAAGGAAAGAGTCGAAGATAAGATCCGAGTCATCGTTTTTTACACCAATCTACATATTAATCTTTAATTGCCAAGGTCGCGATTTTTTTACCGATATTTATTTTTAAAAAAAATTTAAGGCGTTTTCAGTACAAAAATGTAATTTATCTGATTGATTTTAGATGCTGGAAGATGCTGTGTGATAATCTGCACATGCTGCCTCTGAGCCTCTTCATTTTGATACCGGTCACCTTTATGATAACGTGAGTAACGAAGAGAATGCGATTACAAAAAAAAAATCGATAGTTCATTGGAACAATGCCGTTAGTGTGTGGTTCAGTTTCCAGTTGCACAAAAGGATGTTATGAGACGCGTAAATCGAGAAAAAGAGCACAAAAGAAAAAGGAGAATATTGTTTAATCGATTGTATCGACGACTGCCCGGGAAGAATAATTGCAGGAAGAAGAAATAAGTCTCTGCATGTAAAAGCACTATTATCAAAATTATCGCGTATGACTGTCGCCCAAGTAATGCTGACAAGTGGGTCCACTCTTAAACAAGCCACGTGTCACGCGAGACTGTCGCACACGCACAAGAAATGGTTTATTAATGGATCGTATTTCAGGTACACGATATCGGTGCAGTGGGACCACGTGGTGCCTGGATTTCCTTACATATCCGAGACCGGAACGTTCTCACCAGAATCGTGTATATTTGCTCAGTGTCTGAATATTGCGGCAGTCTTGCGTAAGTAGTTTATTATTATTAAAGAAATTGCAAAATTATTCAAGAAAAGAAGAAAGAAGTTATAAGAACTATATCTTCAAGCCAGAAGAATTTGTATTCCGCACATTTAGCATTTTGTAAGTTTGAAGTTAGTCGAAGAATATGTGAATTTGACGTAAAGTATAGAAAATTGGGTCCGGATTGACCACAATTTTTTAAAAATTCATTAACGAATGACCAAGTTTACAAGCAAAAAAAGCAGATATTTTATCAGCTTCAAATGACTTTCAGAAAATTTAAATTAGTACAAACAAAATGTTTGAACTTCACCATTTTCCTTCAATAGTTCGTTTTAAATGGATTCACAAGGTGATAAAAATATAAGACGAAGATTATTCAATTTTAGCGTAACGCTTGCAAGTGTTTGGCTATAATTATTTGAAAGTGAAACTATGAGTGAAAGAAAAAGTTAAACAATTAGACAGAAAAACAACTTTTCATTCCCATAATCAGAGTCTTTTCAATTGTTTCAATCAAGTAATCAATATTTATAATCAAATAATTAATGAACAAAGCAAAATTTCGTCAATCTGAATTTAATTTTTATTAATTTTGTGGCGAATTGTGCATTTGGACTGCAATGTTTATTTTTTTATTCCGACTTGGGAATCTGATTAGTGTAGGAAATAGATCTATGAGTTAATGAAACCGTCGAAAGAAGAAATCGACTTAACTTTTATTTTTCGAAATTACAGTAGGATGCTGCGTGTATATAAGACATCGTCAGGTCGACCAGTGGCGAAAGGAGAGAGGTCAGGGTCTCGTTCACCGAAGGACCGTCGTGCTAACTGCCTGGTGCGGTGTTCTCGCCTGCTTCGGGCTCGATATTCTCGCTAATTTTCAGGAAGCGCGAGTCGTCGCCGCGCACACGATTGGGGCCATGACTTGTTTTACTGCCGGGACAATTTATTTCTGTCTCCAGGTAAACAAAACCTGTATTGAATCATAACAAGACCTTGCCTCATAAATTTCCATAATAAACACGAATTTATAATGGTTACATAGATTTAAAAACCATAATCTTCGCAATCTCTCGAAAAACGATTTATATGAATGAGGTATTCATTAACTCTTATGTTATTGTACCTACAAAAAAAGATGCTATCAAAAAGTTTTATTAAAGCACATGTGATTTTCACGTAGTTTTTTTTCCATTCACTGATAAGGCATCAGAATGCATAGAAAACCTAGTAAAACCTTGTAACAACGGTTGCGAACTGTCTGAATTAAATTATTCTAATGTCTGGCACCGCGAAATGTCAAATGATTTAGAGAGATTTATTTAACACATGTTTCCTCCTTTTCTTTTGGTAATACTTGAATAATTTAATAGATACATTTTTGGAAACTACTAAATTCCGAAATTTTAAGCCCGATTACTCAAAGATTGCTGCTGAGATTTTTGAAGAGGCAAACGTTTTGATTTTTTAAATAAGTTCTATCAAAGTTTGTATATTGCGCGAAATGTGAAATGTGATTTTTTTTACATTCTACTGATAGATTTATTTAATAATTTCAGACGTATTTGAGCTACAAAATGGAATTAGCGGTGAACGGCAGGGCGGTGGTTTTTGTGAGAGCAGTTTTGTCGATCCTCACCTTTATTCTCACCACAGCAACCATTATTCCCGGCTACATTTCGATGTCACAATTTCGAGGCAAGATAAAGCTTTCAAACGTTTTTAATTTCGTCTAAACTACGATTTTAATACGTAGTTTATGGGACAGGAAGCGACTATAAGAAGTGGCTACCGACCGACGGCGGATGGGGTTGGCACGTCGCAAGCGCCGTCTCCGAATGGATTCTCGCCATCGTTTATTGTGTATTTCTTCTAACATTCGTTGCTGAGTTTCGTCTAATAAATTTCGAGCCACCTGCTGTCACGGTAAGAGTAATCGGGCATTAAACTGGTTGAAAAAGTGTCATATTTTCTTTTATCAGGTTGTTCATAGCAAATTAAACCATACCCAGAATTCACGCCGTTAATTACGGTGAAAATCACGATCCCCTGCGTAAAAACAATTATGTCAAATTGAGATCATGAATTGACATATCTCAAAAACTGGCATTTTTTGAGATGCGTTGAGACGGAAAATCTTTAAAAAGTCCGAAGTGATTTTGAAAGAAAAACCCTTTTTGTTTTTTGTTTACATTTCAACCTTCGAACGGGTGTAGCATTTTTTTATGTGTCGCTTCAAATTTTTATTTGCGTGAAGGTACTTGAATTTTAATCAGCAACCCGAGAAAAAAAATATAGCACTTTTTAAAACTAATCACTGAGCATCTTTCAAATGAAAAACCATTTTGGATACTTTTCAATATAAATTATAAGTTATTACTGAGAATAAATGAAATCTTTTCCATTTGAAAGAATCTTGAATATAACTTAGAGTTATTATTTATCTATAGTGAACTATGATGTTTTCAGGCGTAATAATTCATGATCATTTAATCAAGGAAGTATTCAAAATATTTTTTTCATTCCTAATTGTGAGACAATATGTGAATAATTTATAAACTAGTAATTCCTTCGATCGAATAATAATATTGTCGTTTTTTTTCTTTTTTTTGTCAACTTAGTTGATGTATCTGGACAAGGCTCGTGATATTGAAGCTTCAGACAAGCCAGAAATTGCCTCGCAAGAAGTTTGACTCCTGGACACAAAAATACTAAATCTAACGCTAATATATTGTCAGATTTATAGTTTAACGCAACACATGTACTTATATCCATATGACATTGTTAATAGGGCTGTGTAAATAAGTAAAGTCGTTTTGTGATACCGCGAGACTTGTTTTAACTGAATATTTGCTTACTCACGGTAATTAGTGGCTGCGATATACGCACCTGCATATATTTACAGTAAATTGCATTCATTATTTTTAATTGAAGACTTTAAATGATGCGCACGTCGATTGACTAGTAGCATACTATCATTATCACTGCCAGGCCGTTACGAATATGATTCGTCAACGTGTATTCACTTATTTCCTTGGCGATTTACCGCAAAGGTAGAAGAATAGTTGTAGACGTTCTCGCGGGGGCGACAAGTAATGCTTTTTTAAATAAATAATACTCATCTGAAAAAAATCTACATGCAAAAGTGAAAATAAGCTTCAGGTTTCATTAAGGCATCGGCATAAAGATTGGGTCCAAAAAATTATGTTTCCGTTTTTATTCTTAATTGAAAAAATATAATTAATTAAAGAACTTACTGCTAATATACAAAGAAGATTCAACCGCTGTTTTGACTCAACGGCGTAAATTGTATTACTGTGATTTCGGTCTAATACATTTCGATAAACTGAACATAACACTATTGATTAAAATAAAAATACAGTAACTAATACCTTTAAAAAATCAATATCTATGGAAAGAAATTTTCCGACCAAAGTTGTAAACCAATTTTCGTAATGCACTAACGTTTTCATTACCCATTACTTTGCCAATAAGTTGTGTAACTCATTTCGGTGTTGTAAAATCAATATATCTATACACATACTTTGTATAAAAGTAATGTTACTCAGATACATCCCAGATTGACCAGCCGATCAATCAAAAGACATTCTGATGGGCTGGTACACTGTACCATGTCGAAATCAATGAACCATGACAAAAGGTTTGTAGTTGAAGACATCTTGGAAATAGCTTCAATATCGAAGCTCTAGCCCTGATGGAGACTGTAACGATTGCGAAATTTCGGGATAGTATTGAACATCGACGTGGCAATCATCCGGAAGCTTTAAATTCTTAAAGGGCCCTGTTCGAAATTACGAATCCCTTTTTAATACTAAATTAAATCGGTGTAATTGAGCTAAGAATGTACCGTTATAGGATATCAAACACGACCGCACATTCTCTATTAGCATGCATTTAAGTGGTTACATATTCAACGATGATTGTGAAGACGTCAAGCAGACAAACGTGCCTATCGTTGCACGCTCACAGCATTTAAACACGCCACGCAGCTTCACGTAATGCCGGTATCACCGGAGTCGTTGAAAGTCGGGGACGAGCTGTTTTAATCGCTTCGTAATTGTCGGCTAGACATCCTGATCGTTGCTTTACAAGTCTCGGTTTTATTTGAATTTATTGGTGTTTAATTTTATTAATTACGGAACATTTCAATTTCTAAATTGAGAGAAGAAACTGCCAAACTGTGCATGCAAAATTACAGTTTTCCTACGTGGTAATTGAAAATTACGGTCAACAATTTTTTTGAGCTCATTTCAGGAAATTTCATTCAATAATTAATATTCATTGATGTTTCTTGTATTGAATTTCCTTTCGTTTTCTGAGGGTGAACAAAAGCAACATCAATTGTGGAAAATATGGCAATAAAGTGAACATATTAACAATACAGGGTTGGAAGGTATGATAAAGGTATGATTCCTTCTGCATCCGATAACGTTACTTCCTATGCTCGATAAAGCGGCTCCCGCTAAAGCTCCACCCTCAAAAGCAGAAAACCATCCTCTTACGCCCTCTCGAAGGCAGCGAAAGCTTCAAGCTTTCCTATCAAATAAGTCCTATATCGCCACTGCAATCTACTAAATCTACAAATAATATTGTAATCGATAGAGGCTTATCAGCGTTTATAGATTTAAAAAAAAATTCACGATTTAATGAGCTCGAACGATGATTTCATAGAGCTTTTGGCAATGAGGAATTAAACTAACCGAAATGTGTACTCCGAAATACATTTTCTATCTTCGATAACAATTTTTAAAATTAAACATCGTTTATGCCTTAATTTCTTTCGACGGCTGATGTCATTTGATGTTTTTGTTCTATTAAATTGTTTTTTGTCTTCGGAGGGTGAAGGAGAGAAGAAGCAGGTGGAGAAAGCTCGTCGATGATGTCGGATGTCTGCTGGTACCGTGCCAAGGTATTTCGCTGGCGCAGCACGCAGTCTACCGTGCAGAGAGCAGCGTCGCCCTGCCGAGACTGCTGGTGGCCAGACGCTCGAGCTTTCTACAGGGAGAGCTTGCAAAATCGATTTAACGGGCCATAACCTCGGGCGTACGGAGTCTCGTGTCTGGTCTTGAACGTGAATATTCACTTCACTCATTACATACGAAGAAGCACCGCCTTTATTGTTTTCCGTGAGTGGAGTGGACATCAGAAAGTGACAAATTGCTGATGACGAGCTAATCGTGTTGCGCTCCTCAGCTACGTCTTCTCGTAGGCCAAGTCTTATCACTGACTGCTGCTTCGTCACTCACCACGATGGAACGTCAAATTGTTTTGGAGGCTCTCAGTACCTGCTGAAAATCAAATTATTTCGTGGATTATTATGAAGAGCCGGAGTTAACGAAAGGCAAAACTAAGGGCTAAGGTATGGCGATATGTATAGGTATATGAAAAAAAAAAAACGTATTAAAACCGCGCACGATAGATGTGAAAGGTTTTAGATCAACCTATGATAAAATTTTTATACGGTTGATTAATTACAGAAACATGAGTGAAATAATAAAAAAATGTTTTTGCGAATTTTCAAACGTATATAAAATTCCATAAATTATTGACACCTGCTGTATAGATTCTACAATATAGTTTTTTAAAATTATTTATTTACTGAAAGACGTTTATTTAGTAAAAATAGAAAAATAAATTAGCAAAGTCAATTGCTCCAAAAATGCATGATTGGAATTGAAGTTTAATCAAACGATATTCCAATAACTGGTAAATTTAATTGACAATTCTCCTCAATTGGATTCATTAAATATAAAAAAGAGAATGTTAATAAAATAACAAATTGAAGGATCTGTACATTTTCAAATCGTTACAATCGGATTCTTTCGTCCCACTTCGCAAGAAAAGTAGAAATATTGTGTAACTATTGGGTTGACGAAACCGTTTGAAAATAGCGTATCACTACTTGTTTTTACGTTGTATCAAGATAAATCGTGAATTGACGTTATTTAAAACTCATCGGCGGACGTGCAATTATCTAGAACACTGTAACATAAATCGCTGATAAGATAAGATTTGTTATATGTATACAGCGGTTCAAATGACGATGTTGAATATTCGTATTTGTCGATTCACCGAACCCTTATCGTTTCCGATATTAAATATCCGGTGTTTCAAATTCCCCTTTTTCCTCAATGATTGTAATTCGTTGTTTCTATTTGCATTCTGACGCATAGTGTGAAAGTTCACGTGGCTGCACTTGTACGTATTTTCCACTTATGTTGCATTGATTTTTAGTGGCTTCGGATTACAGAAAAAGAAAAAAAAATCCTTCAACTTTAAAAATGTCTGACTTCAGTAAATTGACGAAATTGTAATTTTTGAATTCAATGTACAGGAAAAGAATTTGTATCACGAAATTCGTGATTGTGTAACCCATTAGTTTTACAAGCAATTAAATATAGCAATAAATATATAATGGTTGCGAATAAAGGCTTTCTATGAATATTTACAAATAAATTATGTATTTGACAATTCTCGTGATTCAATTATATATTTCTCTCAGTGCAATTAACTTTACTATTAAGATTTCTTTGACCGTAGTGGAGAACCATCTGAGTGACTATGTATTTATTTATTTTCCAGGTGGAAGGCCGAGTCGCGCTCGGTGGGCGTTTGATGGGAAACCGGACATTGGCCTCACAGCGCAACGCACAGCTTCTTTCGCGCGTCTGACCTCACGAACGGCGGAAGAAGGCGCGATGGTATAAAACAGCGGAAGAGGTCGCATTGCTTCGTTGTGTTGGTGTAGAAGAATCTTGATAGGGAGACACGCTGTGCCGGATCCTCGAGGCACGTCGCGGTGCTCGCAGACTCGGCTTGAGCCTCGTGGGTGACGGAACGCCAGACAGAGAGGCTCACTCTGCACTTGTGATTATTTCATCTTTCCCTCAATAACCATGGATAAACCGGAGGTGCTGGAAAAACTCCACTATGTGCCCATCGTTCTCTGCGTCGCTCTTCCTGTCACTGTAATTTCAACGTAAGTCATTATTTTGTACATAAACTTCAAGGTTTAAATATATATAAGATTTATAATCGAATGACGTTTCAAAAATTGCAGTGATATATTATGGCGATGATATATTTATGTTACCATTTTCCAAATACGGCAATTAATATTGTGTAATAAGAGTTATAGAACAATTAGGAAGAAATTAGTTAGGAAGGTAAATGGAAAAATAGATTTTCTCGTTCATAATATGAATAATATCCAAAGTGAGTTTTAATAAATGGTACGAAATTTGAGGATTTGGGATGTGGAATTAAATAACTTGAAGAAAATGTACAGTGATTGTGTTGTGAATTTCTATTAGTTACTATTTTCAAATGATACTTAACTTAGTTAACAGGAATTATATCATAATTAATATGATTATGAATTAATCAAGAAAATCTTCGAATTTATAATGTAATTGATACTCAATACTTTTTTTTTTGTTTATAATGTTTTGTGATTATACTTTGTGATCCTCTGGTAGCTTAATTATGGTTGTTTAATAAATTTTCTTTTTTTTTTTTACAAATAAAAAAAAGCTAGTTCAAAAGAAGATAAAATTTATCGCGGTTGCTTTAAAATTAATATTACGATGTGGTAAATCTATCGTGACACTTGTGTTACATTCTTATCTGCGCCGGATAACAATAGACACGTATAGACTCTCCCACTTTCGCATACTGACAAATACTGTGCACGTGAGAAATGCACATTGTTGTAATCACATGTATTCTCGGTACATTCAATTCTGCGAAAAAACCCACGATATAAGTTTCCTCAAGAGAACAGCATTATTTCATCACATTTTTTAAAAAGATTTAACTCTCGCCATACCGTAGACGCGGTACTTCACACCGTTTATTTTATTAGCGAAACCTGCGCTGAAATAATTTTGCCTTAAAGTTAATTCCCACCCATTCTTTTTGCGCAATGCTCATATAAGTTTATTAATATTCATTGGCCTATGGCATACTATTATTGTGAATGATACTCGAGGTATTTACTATCCATTATTATATCATATATATATGTGTCTATTTTGAAGATCGCGATATCAGTGATGACTAACGCCTTGATGTCATCCCCAAAGATTTTTTTATTGATATGATAAGCAGTAAAATATTTTTTTAATTACGTAGTCGGTTAATATAGTAGCTACATTATGGAGAACTGAGATTTCAAAAAAATAGTGGCTGAAGATGCTGGAAAACCTGATAAATTTAATGGCATTCAATTTTTTTTAATGACCATTAACTTGAACAAAATTTCAACGTTTTTTTTTGCTCTTTTTTGGACCTGTTTTTTTTTCTTGCAGGCTCTAAATTCTTAAGGTCAACCAACATTCAGTACCAATATTGTTATTCCACAGAAAAAAATGCAACCACTTATGAGGATATTAAAAAAATTATCAGTTTTTGAACAAAATTTCTACCTTTTCTCCTGAAAAAATAAGAAATAATTTGGGTCCAAAATATTGCATTAATCCATGTTAATTTTTTGCAGATATGCTATAGCAGTAAGTCTAGACCATGTGGAGGCGGGATTTCCATATATTTCGGACACGGCGACGTTACCTCCGGAGAGTTGCATATTCGCACAGTTCGTTAATATGATGGCAGCTCTAAGTAAGTATAATAGTAGTAGTAGTAGTAGTAGTAGCAAGAGCATGACAATCAATTTCGTCCTCCTCTGATGACCTTAGTCAGAAGAATTCTTGAGCAATTACGCAAATCTGTTGGAGGCTGATTTATAATTACGAACTGCTCCATGCACCGTTCTGACGATTTCGCAGACGAAGTAGTAAACGTACCTATCCACTCAGACACGTGTGACTGCATGTATTGCGTCCATGCGAAAATTACACACTTTCTGAAAAAATAGAAACCTTTAGATTTGGCAAAAAAAATGACTTTTTTCCGTAGACATAGAAAATTCGATATTTTCACGACTGTACAATTCATCAAACATGCAATTAATTATTTTTTTCTGTGGCAAATAATGCAATTCTATAGACACTAAATAAACGTTTCATAAGAAGTGATGATAAGCAGCTCGAAATGCGGACGGTACTGGGATGGGTGATCGCATTGATTTGCGCGTCATCGGTTGCCGCAATTTTTCTTATCTTTTGTCATACAGAAAAATTCAGCAAAAATATAGTTGCTTGCATATGTTCAGTCTTTCCGCAGTTTCCCTGTGCTCTTGTACAAATGCGATGCAGTGATACATTAGTAAAAAGTGGCTGCGGGTTACACTCTAGGTAGAACTGAAGAAGTAAAGGTGAAACGATGGGAGACGGAAAAACGTAAAAGTCTGAATAATTCATGCGCAGAAAGCAAAATAAAAAGTAATGAATACAGAAAAAATGTATAGCAAACGATACTCATTCCAAGAATACGTAATAAAGCCACTACTCTAAGTCAGTATAATAGTAATAGTAGTAGAGGAGAACGTGGGAATTACGGTCACGGAGTAATATCGATCATCGCTGTTTCACAAAACCCAATAATTATTTTGTTATTTTATCGCTCTGCCCACTCATCTTCGAGATAAATGACTAATTTTTAATGCCTGTCATTGAATGCATTAATTGAAAAAATTGAAGACTTGTATTTCCAGCATTTATATCATAAGAAGTGTCGTATTATGAAGAAGGTTTTTTGTAAATTAATCGCTCGACATTTTTTTCACTACTTAATATAAAAATAGAATCAATAGAAAACAATATATATCAGTTCTAAATCTAATAGAAATATAATAGTGAGTATAGTAGCAGCAAATATAGCACCACACGGTAAAGAAATGTCTTTGGAAATTAATACACCAAACGTTATAAACGTTAAAAGATGCATATACTATAATTTCCAGATGCATTTGTCATTGACATTATTCGTAAATATAACAATATTGCATTTGTCAATGATCGTGAACGTATCTGAAAATGACACTGTAAAAAACGTGTTACTAAATACAAAATATTAAAACAAACATTACAATATTCACGTACATTTTTAAAAACCAATATCATTGAGTTTTTATGCTACAAGAAAAATCTCAAATTTACAATAACTGCAATAAAAGCGTATGAATATAAAAAAAATTCATGTACCCAATTCGGAAATCTCATGTCATTTTCTGTAAATTTGAATGTACTTGTATTTTTAACGATGTAGGATTTACTGATCCTCTGAATACTGGTAGTAGAATGACAATTAATTTCTTTCTTCCCGATGACCTTAGAAGAATTCTTTTGCAATATCGCTGAAATCTGTTGGAGGCTGACTGTAAAACTTCGGGCTGCTGCACGTTTCGGTCCAACGGACCAGTGAAATGAGTAATCAACGTAGCTATGCACTCAGACATGTGTGCGTGACTGGATTTTCATGCGATTCCGTGGGACTTGGTTGTATTGAGTCGACGCGATCGGAACTTCATTGCGTGCCGATTCAATGACAAGCGCTGACGCAATGACAAGGTCGTTCCTCTCTCTCTCTCTCTCTTTTCCTTCCAAGTCTCTTCCTTTCGCTCTCCGCGGTGTCTCGTTAATTAATCGGCTGAGGCACGTTCAGCGATTCAACAATAAGGTCTCGCCCCCGTTTCGGAGTGAAGGTGTTCTTCTCTTCCTCCGCTCATTGTGCGTCGGTGTATATCATCGCCTTAATGAGCGGCTTCGCCTCTGGCTCTCTGTGTACACGCTCTTCAATTACTGCAACAGAGTGCGGGTTGATGAACCAACTCCTCCCGCCGCTTAATTTCGATTCCACTTGGTTGGATGCGACGGATCGTTGAACTCATTGCGACAGGCTGCGATTAATAGCTGAGCAAATCGTCGATCTCGAGGGCATCTCGCATCACGTTTATTAGAATCCACGGGATTAGTAATTTCTGGAACAGGGAAAAATGAGGTTGCATGATGACGATCTCGCTGACCTTGCTGGACTTTTTGCGAAATAGAGGTTGCTTTCTGAAATGTGTTAGCCTGGTAAAAAAAATGTGTCAGTGTTAGCAATCAATGAGACTATAGTAGGAAGTCGATAACTATTCTACTTTTTCTATAAGAATCATTTGAAATAAAATCATTTAAAAAATATATTTGTCTAGCATGTAGAGGATTTGCATTTACCGTGAACAGCAGAAAATTTATAATTTTTCACACGTAGCTTCATTGAATTTTCATTTTCTTCCGTACATTAAATTGAATTTTCTACACCGGTGAAGTAAAAAAATACAGCATATGAATTTTCCAAAAATGTTTACGCTGTATTATTTTTCAAACGTATAGTGAAAAAAATGAAACGCAAATATAAATGTGGAATCCATTACCACAAATTCATTTGAAACGATATATCCGGGATGTTTGTCACGGAGGTAAAAAAAAAGTGAATGTGTTCGCAGCATTATCAGGCTTTATTAAAGTTGAATCGATCCGAAGGCCCTCCGAGGGTAAATATTGATAAAGCGAAGCCGGCTTGTCTATTTGCGAGTGCGTTGAGAAATGTGGGTGTCGGCCGCAGTCGTTGAACGTTATTAAATTGATGATATCGATTTTTCATTCTTCTCGACAATTACCGATAACGAGCCTCGTGCGAATACCATAGAAACGGTTTTTTCTAGTGTTCTTGAAATAAAAACCCTTCAGATTCCACTTGAAGATAAATTTAAGATCGTGCCTTGTAGATTTTGACATAGGTATTCCGTACCGTCACGATGACAATCGTGAAAAATGATCATCATCGTTACTCCCCACAAGACTTGGCGATTAACCATGAAAGATATAATTTGTCGATTCATTGTCTACAAAGCTCGCAATATAACGATTTTATTTTTCTGCTTTTCATTCCCGATTGCTCGCCGGGAAAAAAAACGGGAGTTATACCTTTGGCGGCGATGAATTGATCGATGCGGCTTTCGATGTAATGAATGATCTCGAAAATGACTCAAAATTACTTAACCAATTTACTTCACCTTCTCTATGATCGATGGAGGGTTTTCTTTTTTATTAATTATTAAATACTGTTTTATGGCCAGAAGCATTTTGGTTTGTCGGTGCTTGGTTATCTACTATTCGACTCTCAAAAAAAAAAATCAGATTTTTCAATTGGGAGCACAATTTTCTTAGAGATGACTGACTTACCAAATGACATTCTAAACAAATCCGCAGTGATTTTCTAAGTAGATATAAAACTGCAAAAAAAAAGTGCAGTAAATTAGAAGAGGGTCAGGGTCAAATAATTTCTGAGTTATTCGGGAAGATCTTTTATGTTTTCATTTTCATTACTGATATACTGTTTTTTTTTTGCAGTGGTGTTTGTGGTGTACATCAGATACTCTCAGATCAAAGAATGCACAAATACCTTCAGGCTGAACGCTTCCTTGAAGAAGTGGAACCGAGCTGGGCTAATTCTTGGCCTGCTGTCAACCGTGGGTCTCTCTCTGGTTGCTAATTTCCAAGAGACTTCGGTAATCGTCGTCCACTTCATAGGTGCTTTTATGTGCTTCGGCTGCGGCACTCTTTACTTCTGGATTCAGGTAGAGGATATTTTTTTCCTTAATTCCTGCAAATAAATAAATCAATAAATCTGTAATAAATATTGTTAATTAATTACAGGCTCTCTGCTCATACTACATGTATCCACTGGGCTGTTCTTTGAGGGTCGCCCACGCAAGACTCATCATGTCGATTTTCAACACTATAGGCTTTTTTCTCATCCTGATCTGTGGAACTCTCGCTCATCGAGCTTTCCAAGGTGCGAAAACTTATTAATTTCAAGAAGACGATTAATTTCTTATGGTGTTAATTATTATTCACTGATACAACGCATCTCTATGCCTTTAAATCAATACCTTCCCACTTTGCTGGTGAAAATATTATCATTTATAAGATTTGTAAACGAATCATTTTAAACATTTTCTAAAAATGTTCGACATTTTGGTTTGGGTTTCTGTGATATTTGCCGAATATCTATTCGTTTTTCCACAAACTAAATGCCTTACAATCACTCTAATTCAGATTCACTTACTTTCTTTATTACTTTCTCTTCGAATTAATACTTTACGATACTAATGCAATAAACCTTTTTCTGGAGAGTCTGAGTTTGCAGCTCGAGTAACGATACAAGTTTTACTTCACAAAGTGTGAAAATAGAGATTATGGGAAGCGTGCATAAAACCGCGTTTCTCACACCGAGTGAAATAAATGTATCGCGTTTGTGGGTTTGGTATCAAGCTGACAGTACAGTCGATTACTTCGCAACTTTTCTATTTCGACAAAAAAGATAAAGCCAAAATAACGATCAATACAAATTTCCCTGTTAAAAACGAATAATTTTCGATTCGCAGGCAAAAATCCTCGCAAATGGTACAAGGACGATGGAGGCTGGGAGCTGCACGTAGTGAGCACCGCAGCAGAGTGGGTATGTGCGACGATATTCTGCACCTTCATACTGTCCTTCACCGCCGAGTTTAGAGAGATCCAATTGCCTCATCCGAAGGTGACGTACAGGCCAGGCGCGATAAGAAACAGCAGTGAGGTGCTGAACGAGAGTCAGGATTCCGTAGCAAGCCCTCAGACGATCACTTGATCGGCTGTGAACACAGGTGGCGGTTACGTCAACCTTCTATCGCATTCTCCGGTGAATACTCCTTGCCCGGATTACCGTAGTTCGGATTTCGACTTCCTGGACGATACTCTGCACGTAACAGCGGCAGAGACAAATGCCGTGGCTAACGCGGCTCCTCCAGGCAATGTTTTGTGTCAAGTTGAAATTCACGATTGTACGGAATCCAGTAGAGGACTGGAGGTTAAAAATCTTCTGGATTTCGACACCGACGATGAGAACGCTCTGAGCAGCCTGAACGTTCTCATCAGCGACGGTTCCAGCCTCGATTTCAGCCCGAAAAGGTTCACCTATCCCGACGCCAATAGCCACAGCAACTACAATCTTCTCACCGACGAAACTCCAAGCTCCGATCTCTCGAGATCCAGAAATCTGGACGTGCCCTACACTTATCCCAACACCCGCAGAAAAGTCGATTCCAAGCTGCAATTCACCAACAGAAGGGGGCTTCTGTCTGAGGACACGAAAAATTGCTCCTATGACGCTGGCTCGTCTTATTCCGTGGCTAATAGCCATGGAGTTTATGGTGTTTTGTCGGAGCAAGAGAGCGAAAGGACCTGCGAGGATTTGTCGAGAGAACGACTCATTCCGCTGGACGATAGCAATAATTACGAAATCGCTAATAGCCACAGCAATTATCAGGTTTTTTATAATCGAAGCGATCGTTCCGATTGGGGAATTGGCGGGGATCTCAACGACGAAGAGCGAAAGCGGTCGTCCAATGATGCTGATGATTTTGAAAGGTTTCAAGGCTTCGTTCACTCGCGAATGAAGCTTTTGGCTTTTGCAAGCACTCCTGGCAGTGAGTCCAGTCACAGCTCAAAAAGCACAGAGGAAACCAGCACCACCTGTGATATTGAGGATTGTCTTATACAGATTGAAGAGAGCCTCATGAATATCGAGCAAAATTTGCTCCACGTTCAAGAACTCGATATTCCGGAGCTAAAAAGTCTTCTCTACGAAAGCCCGAGCATCGAGCGAAGTGTTCACGAAGTCCAGGATCTTCTCTGCACCGAAAATCTCGAATCTGCAACGAGAGGACAGAGTTTTACCTCCAATCGTGATAAGGAGATGGAGAAAAGTTGCCAGGACAATTACTTACAATTTACCGATGAGGGATCAACCAGCGACGCTGTTGAATATTCCACCAGCGTTCCCAGCAGCACAAGAGACTCCGCGGTTTACCCAAACGCTGATAAGAACGTCAATTTCATCCCGAACAGCCTGGGAAAAATTCCCAGCAAATGTAGTTTTGATGACACCCGAGGAAATATCAGGATTCAAGAAAATGTGGAGAAGAAGGGATCCGCGGAAGGAAGCGTCGTCGATTTTGTAAATTACAACTTGAACTCGTTGAATGAGAAGAAACTCGTGGACAGGAAAAATTGTCACAGTAGGACTAACTCGCTGGATGAAAATTCGATTTTCCAGTGCCTAGATAACTACGAGCCTAGAAAAACGTCGCTTGAGAATTTGTTTACCGAGTTAAACGAAAATTACTTGGATGTTAATGTTAAGGCGAGGTCCGAGGATGCTTTGGGAAATTTGGAGAGTGCGGCTTGTCCTGCAGCGAGAAGAAAGCCCTCCAGTCGTACCAGGAAGAAATCGAAGGAATGTCGGATTGCTGAGGTGGAGGCCAAAGCTGAGGAATTCCGCAAAATGATAGAAAACATCGTGACGAGTCGCAGAGTCGCTAAATCGGGCTTCGAAGGTCCAAAAAGGTCCTCGAAACCTGTTCATCGTAGTCAAGCGGATGTGCGTTCCAATTCGCGCGATAAATCGTCCCCGAAATCCGCTAGCGGTGAAAAACATCACGAGACTCTTCACGAGAAGGAAAAAGACTCACCCAGCAGCAAACCCTTCGTTTACGACAAGCGGAAGCGGAAAAAAATCACGAGCAGAGGACAATCGGCGGAAAATGCTCTAGTGCCCAGCAAAATTATTTCTCTCTCGTTGTCTCTTCTTCTTGCGGCGCTTCTTCAGGCGGTGAGATGTCTGGCTGATCTAGTGGAAGACGCCTTCAGATCTGTGAGCTTCGAGAAAAATGGTTTCCTCGAGTGAATCCACGAATGTTGAAATCGATGATACGAACCTTTCTAACATTTTTTTACGCTCCAATTGCATAAATATATTGCGAACATTGTTGAGGTAAAAGGAAAAAGATATTTTCCAATATATTTATAAAATATTGGCTGCGAGGAAATTAATTGGAAAAATTCTGGAGTGGATTTCGGAACTGTGGCGAGAAAAATGATACTAAAGACTTGTAAATCAGGCCTACGACAGTCGAGTGCAGTGCGAACTGTGATTAAATAACTAAAGCGTGAGCTTCAGGACCTTCGGTGCAACTTTGCCTAATAGTTCTTCAAATAAATTATATTTTGCACTTGGTATATTTAAAAGAACTTAAATAATCGATATACGAGACTTATACGTAATGTAACAATAACGGCTAGTCTAGAAAATTGGCCTTCGTTAATGCTGATAGCGGCTAATTCAATGGACTGTACCGGACGACTTAAAAAACGGTGCTAAACTATATGAAAGTCAGAGACTCCGCAGTGCAGAGTGAACATTTTATTCGACGAAAGTTTAGAGAAATAAAAATAATAATAATACAGACAATCCTTCCGGATTTCTGTTTCTAGTCGCATGCCAAATTCACTCATCGCTCTTCGATAATATGTGTCTTTGTTTGTCCAAGCTCTAAGAGTCTGAATTATAATTAATTTTGCCATCATTGCTGTCCGGAATATTGTAAGTAATCGTAAGATTTTTGTCCTATTCTTTAAAACGCTTCCATAATACTGTACAAAGAAAACAAATGTGAATGCGAAGACAAATGAATTTATAAGCAATAAATGAATCCGAGATTTACGAACAAAATATCACATATTTGAAGAAACAAAAAATACATTATCGCATTTGCTTTTTTTTCTCTGCGCAAAAGTCCATTTTGACTCAGTCTATTAAATATTAATAAATACAACAAAGACTTGTACACACCGAAAACCGTCTCTTAGCCAGTATACACAAATTTGTAGCAATGCTAAAAACAAAAAGTTTTCCTCGTTTAAAAAGCACATAAAAAACCGAGCTTTGAGAGTGAATGAAATGGCGAAGTAATACTATTATTTTTAAAGTGCCTGAAGTGTGCGTGAACGTGTAAAGTTGAAACTTTTGTCTCGTTTGCTGACCTCTCTCGGCCTTTGAACTTCTTTTTCCATTGAGAAAAAGAAAATGAATAAATTTGTAACACGCTATACCGTAATACGAGAATAACGAGGCATTATTTGTTGTTTATTTATACCCTAGCTCATTCCTTTCAATCGGAAACCCATCAATTTAAATCTGAGCACAGGAGGTTAAAACATATTTATGGTTGATGTAGTTGACGAGGTGAGAAAGTATAGGAAAAGCGAGAGACAGGGCAAAGAAGGTGAATTGTAAGACGGTAATCACACTTTGCGGCGCACGAATCGCGTGTCAGACTGTAATAGATGGCCGAGAAATCATGAGAAAATGACGTAGATCTTTTGGTCTTCGAGGCTTCATAAAGAAACCACGTAATGGTAGGATCTTGCAACCAACAGTCCCTTTACACGTGAGGTGCCTAATCGTAATTGACCTTGTTTTTACAGATCCCACTACGTCACATAAATTCTCGTTAAAATGCAAGAATGAAAATATTTCTGCTTTCTAGAATGATTTGCAATCGACACTAGCACGTAGTATTCGCGATCGCTAGAGATCTGTAACGAATAATAGAATAATTCCGAAAATTTGTGAATTTCTTTTATAAAAAGAACAATGAAAGCGTCACAAAAATCTGTTGTTAAATAACTGTTTTTCAATTTTATTTACAATTGGCTTGATTATTCAGTTTTTCCATTTTTTCTCAGTTTTACCCAGTTTTATTTCCTTATTTAATATCATCAATGCTTGAGTATTTGTAAAAATCCTTTTCCTCGCGCAAATTCTACAAAAATATGTAAATTTTAGTTCAATCATATTTTAGGTAGGCAATTTACGTTTGATGTACCCATATGAAGGTAGTCCTTGCAAATGGACGTTTGTGAAATTGGAGAGTTAATTATTTATTACATAAAATGTTTCGCATGGTCCTAAGAGAAGTTATCGCCGTCGAACTATCACGAAATTTTTAATTAAAAGACAATATTTAATCAAACAAGCAATTTTCTACCAAATAAATATTTCTCCAGTAACATAAAATACCCGGAAATACGTATTTTTTCTCACAGTGATTAATCGAATGTTCCTGGTTCTAAACTTACGGTTTGCAACCACTTTTGACCAGTTCGTCATTTGACATTTGTTTTTTCAAATTGTGGCAATAAAACATTTCTTCATCAATTTTCTGGAGCACAATGTCGCGTTATTGGTTCGATGCTATTGAAGCAATAAGGAATTTTGAAGTACAACCTACCCACGCTTAACTGTCTCGCATGTCTCAATAACAATACTACAGAGAAGTTTAATAATATCGCGTCACGAGAGAACTGCGCTCAGAGTCGTCGCCATCTCGGTGATATTGCACTTGTGTTACAGCAGTAACAGCGGAAGTGGGAGGACAAAGAGAGGGTTGCGTGTTATTAATCGTTTAGAGAAGCTCGCCCGGTTCACGGTTTACGGGTGGACCGCTCGGGACGTGTCCGCACCAGGACGAAGTAAAAGCACCAGCGGACACCAGCCACCATCCTTCGTCCGGTGTGCAGCACACGTTTCACACCGAGGCTGAAACGAGGCGGTGAAATACCGCTGTGCCTTCGCCAAGGAGAACTTATAGCCAGCGCAAAGTGACTGAATTACAGTATAGCTATAGTCTTCACTACATCCCATCTTATCCGTAACCCGGGAGTGAAATCCTTTTTTCCGATAATTGAAAAAAATGTCCAAGAGATTTCAGCCATGATTTCATGATACAACGTTTGGAAACGAAAAATTGTCCACCGCAACGATAGTTTGTGCAGACGTTTTGTCGAAGTACGTGAGACGTTTTGGTAAATTTTGAGTGACGGAAATTTTTATTTAGTTTTTCAGTTAATTGAGTTGGATGTTCCTCATAAATTAAAAAATGTTACGTATGGGAAAAGTATTTATCAGGAATATATCTTCCCCATAGTTTTTATTTAAATTAATGATTGGTTTCTAAAATTAATATGCAATTTTTTCTAGCTCTGAAGAGTATGATTTTATGAGGATGTATTTGGGATTTTTTAATCAATCGGTATTAATATATGTGGTCGATATGATAGTTTGTGTAGACCGCTGTGTGACAAATGGTCTTCGCTGTCGCTCGGAAACAAATAATCTGAAATAAAAAATGTAATGCATTTAGTTTTCAAAGAAGAAAATTAGAAATCCGCCACCAAAAAGAGTTACGTCTATTTAAATATTTTTTATTTTCAGTTCGACTGCGTTGGACGTCACAAAAAATGTTTACTACATTTTAATAGCCGATTTGATCGTACATTTTTCATTGATTACACGACTACAATTTATTTGTCGATAATTACAGAATTTCAAGACAAAAACCACGACCAACCCACTTATTTAGAATACTATGTAGAACTCGTTGACATCAACTGTTCTAGCAACCAATCCCAGCACGAATACAACGGTGATAATGAATTCGAGATTTATCGATAAAAGAAAATTGAGTTCTCAGGGTTTTAACATTTTTATGAGGTAGTGGAATTTTTTACCAGAATATTTGTGAAGAACTTGACAGAGAAATCAATGAACTGTATTGGTGAAAGGAGAAAAAAGGAAATAAAAGTGCATGACTGAGGCGATGGATTTCCTAGTTTGGTGAAAAGCTAATCTTTCGATTTGTTCGGGGTGTTTGTCGACGGCCAAAGCTTCCAGGGAACGGGGGAATATAATAGCGTAGCTGTGGGTGGCTTGACACCCTGTGGATTGGACGAGTCATTCCTTTTAGAAAAAAAAAAAAAAATCATGGCGAAGGGATGCCTATAGATAGAGCTCATGATTGCTTCGTGCTCAGCAAATAGACCGGTGTCCATAGATATTCCAGGGTAGGTATACATATAAGGCATTTTCCATGTGGTATATGGGTGACATTCCTGAATTAGACCTACTAGTCCTTTTTGTAATAACGACCGGCTTTGGGGAAAGTATCAGTCAAGCTTTTTGAAGGTCGCAGTTAATTCTTTTGATATCCCAGACATGATTGCAATTTTTTTACGCTTTCACTCTAGTGATTCCTAATCGATATGAACATATTTTGCTTTCCTAGCCGATTTCTCTTGAGCTGTTGGAAAATCTCTCATGGTCTCTATCCATTTCACATCATATTCTGAAACGTTTGTTCAAAGGTTTCCAACTTTTTCCGAAATCCTTGTTAACATTTGATAATAGAATCCTTGACAATATTTTCTATGACAATATTTTCTGGAGATATTCGAAGAAAATAGTGGTAGAAACATTTTTTTCCATCTGTGAAAGCAACTGGCGACGATTGACCAGAAATATTGTCAGCAAAAATTCTTTCACAAGGGTCGAGAATTGAATGGAAAAAATATGACATCACACCGAATTTATGATGACTTTTATGATGTCAGATAAAAGGCGAATGCACTTTATCTCACCATTGGATAAAAACAATGAAATCTATTTCTGGTACTCAAAATGATTATTTTCACGAATATTTGTAAAAGAAAGCAGAAATATACTTTAGCATTGAATTTCAGGGTAAATTTTTGGCAGAGGAGTTGAAAAGGCCGAATATTACGAGCTCGGCGAGACGATGAGAAGGCTACAAGCCTGAGGCATGATGACACATTCGTGTCGCGTCTGCTGGTTATATTTTGCTGGGCTTCACTAGTGGAAAGCCCAGCAGAGGAGTGCGCCGAGGGCCTGGAGCATCAACTACTGAACGCGAGCTTCTTTGCGCTTCTCTTGAATAAAAGAAACGAAAAAATAGGCGAAGCGTTGTAGCGTTGCTTGCCCAGTGACTCGCTAAATGTGTAGAGAGCTTAAGGCGAGCATTTTTCTCGCTTCTTATCGATCACCCTGGCGTTTTCTCCAGAAGGCTACGTTTTAATGATGAAAAAAGCCTTTCTGTGGATGCTTCTTTGCTCAAGCGACTTATACAGTAATTCCTCCTTGTAAGGACGAGGGCAAATTGCGTACTCGTTACTTATAGCCAGATCGTAATCCACTGAGGCACTGTCGAGTTCCTGTCCCGGAGGATCTATGGATCTATTAGAGTTGGAAACACTCATTACTTTTTTCCATTTCTTTTCTCTCCGCCTAAAAAAATAAATTTCATATTAGTTATCTTTGCAAGTGCTCCAGTGAACATTAGGAGGGTTTCAGAAAGAAGAAGGGAAGAAAAGTTCCTAGTGGCGCGCTCGCAATGCGCGATTTACTCATCACGTTTTTTACTGGCGTGAAGTTTTATCCCGAATTACCTGAGATATAGTGACAAACTGCACGAATAAAAGTTTGAGAATTTCGTACGATAATCTTTGTCGCGACAGAGAAAGCGTTTTTTATTAAAAATTTAAGCTTCAAGCCACACTCTCCAAAAGGCGCGCATGAAGATAATCGTGGCTTTACTTCATATCTCCCTTTTTCATTTTTAATTATTTGCCACTTTCATTTCGCGGTGTTTTTTTTAAGTTGAATATTTAGCCCTGTTACTGTAAATAAAATAGTGCATAAGAAAATTAGAATAGTCACCGGTGAATGAACTGTTAAGCAGAATGATTTTGTTTATCGAGGGTTTCTATCAAATGTTTTCATACAATGTCCAATTATCTGTTGCAATTTAAAAAATATCGCTTTTTCATCGCAAGATATATAAAAATACATACACCTACATAACAAATTTTTTTTTAAATCAATAAACGAACAGGACAATCTAAATTCAAATTAAATTTAAAACAGACTACTGCGCCAAAATAATCGCAGTACGTAGCTAAAAAATAGCCAAATGAGAAATCGAATTTTGAGTTAAGTCGACAAAATTTCTTATGAACTCCCAAAAAGGTGTTCATTTACTGGTGACTGTTCAATTACTGGTACAGTTATCGTGCGTACGGAATAATTAGCGGAACTAAAGGTATACAGCGGGAGATGAAAAGCAGTGGAAGGGCTGCAACTCCCACATGCATGTGGTTTTAATCAGCATTTCCCATTCCTTCTGCCTTTAGTCTCTATGTAGCTATATGTATGTTCATGCATGAAACCATTCAAATTCATAGAAGCTCCCAAAGTCGCTGGTGATAGCACTGGATTATGGGTAGGCGTTCCAATGGATTCGTAATTCTCTGCCCTGCAGTTCCAAATCTGTGGTAGTATACTTTGATAGGCTCCAACTAGACTCCGTCACTGTCTGACCGCAGATAAGCTGAACTACTTCGTCTTTCAATGACCTTTTATTCGTCAGTTATTAGACTTGAATTCTTATAAAAATTCATTTTTACCGCAAACGGGTCACTCTGCGCTTGTAGTTGTGGCTTCTTCATGCGAATCTGAAAATTGAAAGCATAAAATCACACATTACGAGAAAAATCTCATATCGGTATTTATAAAGTAACAGCTATTAATTGTAACGATATACGACCATTATTTTTTAATTATAATAACTACAAAAATATAGCGTTAATAAAAATAATCCCCGATGATATTTTATGGAGAGAAAAGCTTTGTTCTCGAAAAACATGTTTTTCCATATTTTTCTATTTTCGATAAAAATTGCTATCTGCATCTTTATCGCTGATTGGGAACTACAGATACAAGGGCTCACTGTTCTGCAGTTTATTATTGTATCTACTTGAAAATACTATTAGGACCCTTCAAATACATAAGAAAAAATTCCAAAAAATTCCTGGAAAAAAGCTTATTTTGGGTCTTCTAAAATTTCCCCCCAAGCAGCGAATATTAGGGACCTGAAAAAAGTCGTTTAGTGTTTATTTTACCCCTAACTTCCCTAATAACCTCTAGGTATAGCGAAAAAAATGGATTTTTACCTGGATTCTCTTTCTATGCATCCTGTATACCATTATTTAAATAACGTAGCCTGAAACAGTTCCCAGATGACACGTGGTCTTCGTGAGCGTAAGAGAATCCTCTTGGAACGCGTAGATTGCTGTTAGCAACGGAAAGGAACGCTCCGTGGCACTCAGAGGCGAGAGATTCCAGAGTGCATTGAAATTTGTCTTCTGGGACTCCATTGCACTTACGGGGGGTGGCCAGGAAAAAGCCCGATAAATACTGTTTTTTGTGAAATGCACCGCTGCATCAGAACTCACTTTAGACTCCGCTATCTAAAATAAAGCAAAATAAAATAAGCAGAAACGGAGGTAATGCTTTTAGCTCGTAGAGAGAAACCGGCATGTTCTTTGGAGTTATGTTCGTTGCTGCTCTAACGCGAAATTCGTACCCTCCAGTGGGAACAATCGATACGAAAATAGATGATTGCAATCGAAGCCTAATTGCTATCATAACTCATGTAACTCGTGGGTTTATGGAGCATAAATCAAATAGTCTTGATTTCGATCTTCGTTGGAATTGCCTCTGGTAAAATCGATTTATTTGTTAAAAAGCGAATGGCTTCAGGGTTGCCAAAAACATATTTGAATTTAAACTCTACTGCTATTTTTTATTATTCCATGTAAAACTGTAAAATGCGCGAGAGAATTAATTTTGTTTGCTTTATTTCAATAATTACACACAATGTACATTTGTAAGAATTAGCATTCTAATTACAACACTTATTTTGGCAGCCCGCGTGTAAATTATTTTTAATCGCAAAATTTTTCAATTAAGTAGTTCGAATTCCTAATGTATTTTAAAGAACATATTGTTACGATCGTCATTATTTTGGTACGAAAAAATTATTGAATTCTTCACGTTTTGCGAAGGCAATTGTTGATATTTAACAATACAATAAAAATGCTTATTGTTTGTCGACGTTGACGGTGATACGAAGCGTCGTGAAGTAGGAAAATGCTGCAGAGAGAAACTGATAAAAAATGTTTATTGCGATAAGTTACGTTATTTTGTGTTTTTGTATTTTTATTTTTATTTGATTTTACCGATGCATAGTAACGCAATGAGAGAGCAGGAAGAAAGCCACCGATGGAAGCAACGGTTGGTCGCTGAGACCTTTGCAGTATTATTAATACATTTTTCATCGTCGAAGATGGCATTTCGTACCAACAACAGTTGTATGCCGATGTTCCTATTAAATCGCACTAAATTTGTCGTTTTTTTCTGACACTTCAGCCACCGCAAAAAAATGTATCTATTTTTATTTGATATGAGTTTACTCCTACCACTTTGATAAGATTATCAGCAGGCCAAGCACAGACGAAGAGACAGGCGATAGAAATAATAGCCACAGGTCCAAATTGCATTTTAACAGCAATTGGCTGATTCTTCAAATCAAAAAAATGTCTTCAGCTGGGTGTAACTTTTTTTTTGCGTTTATATTCAGTAACTTACACCGACGAGTTGAAGACAACTAAATACGGTACCAATTCCACTCATGGTTGTGGTCGTTAGTGCTATATAAGCCATAGTGTCCTTAGCTTCATGTGCTGATCTGAAAAATCCATTATTCGATATTAAAAAACAGCAACAAAGTACAACCCTCAAGTTTGGTTTCTAATTGTTATCCAGATTTCATAACGCTACAACTAAGAAAAACTGTATTGGCTTCGTTATCGAGCAATTTTTGGGAAATCTGAAAAAAAAAACTATACATCTTGACACCGATCATAAGGTTGAGAGAATAAACGAAGTATCAATCAACTAGCATATTTTGCATTATTTTTTAAAAGTACTTAGCACGGCTATTTCATTTTTCGATCATGAGAAGAGATAGATGATGACCCTTATTTCACCCTTTTTGAAGGGGAAGCACTTGTGTTTCCTACGAGCTTATTTTTGTTTTTACCGAAGCTGTTGCTGGTGCTTTTGTATGAAGGAATTCAAGCCTTTCCGATCGTTGACTTCATTGAGTTCGAGGGAAAGAATTTCCAATCTCGCACCGACGTACCACACCAACAGTGCAACTTGGCAATCGATGGTCGCTCCCACCGAGCACTGAAAGCCCACAAAGCTCTGGTGAATGTACACGAGGTACATTAGCGGCCCAGAATCAACTGGAAAAGGGTACACAGCTGGTGTTGGAAGTTTTTCATCAGGCAACAAAAATGGACCGCATATGACGAAGGAAGTCGTCATGTAATTGACTATCGTAATCGTAACGTGAAGTAGCGAACATTTATCGACGTAGCGCTGAAGAATTAAACGCTCGTGGGGTTTAACATTTTTTATAAAATTTTCCATTTCGAAAATCAGACACTGCAAAAAAAAAGAAACACTTGTTGAATCATTTTGCATTGGAAACTTATTATATTATTTAATAAAGGGCTCAGCTTTGGCTGAAAACGTCAAAAATCAAATCCATGTAAAATGTTTAAAATATATTTTTTATATTTTTTTACAAACACTTAAGAATAAAAATATCTTGTAAAGACTGTGGCTATTTTTATGAAATAATAAATACGATGTTTAATTTGAAAAGTAATGCGGTCTCAAAACACAATTGTGAAAAATGTGGAGAGTGTAATAATAGTATATTACTATCAATAAATAAATAAAAAATGCATTGGTAGTATATTTTTGTTTTTTGAACCTTCAGATTAAATTGAATAAGTGACATGATCATTATAAGTAACTAAATAGTAGCCGATTACTTGCAGGAGTTGAATTTAAGTAATACACACTTATCCTCTAATGAATATAATGAGATTAGTATTGTACGATAAAACATTTCCAGACGAGTGTAATTTTCACCACGAACCAAAGGTGAGTTTTGCAATCACGCGTGTTAACAAAATGTTTATCGCACAAGAATCGTACGAAATTTTATTTCACAAGGTGTGAAAATAGCGATTTATGCGAAGTGTGCGTAAAACAGCGTTTCTCACACCGAGTGAAATAAAAAATGACCTCACCTGTATTCGTTTTCGGTACAATCGGCAAATTACGATTTTAATAATAAAACCAGAGACTGCACCAAGAAAGCACGCGGTTTTCGTAAGATTGAGAGAATCAGATTGAAATTCGTAGATGGAATAGACCAGAGGTCCCAAAAGTCCAAGTGCACTGAGAAGTGATAGAGACCAGAGCACATCGAACTTCGTATTCTGCCACTTCGTTGAATTATGTCCTGGTGGCCAGCAGTAAGCCAATCGAACACTCAGTTTTGTGAAGTCAATTGCTTTTTCCAAACTTACTTTAAGTACCATCGTCGAGGTAGATAAAAAACCAAAATGCTGTTGAAAAAAATGTAAAAAACAAAATTGTGTTTAACGTTTTTAAAAAAATAATTCACTTCTAATCGTCTTTATCGACTTCTTATTATTTTATTCCTGTACGGAGAAAAATTTCTGTGCAGTGAGAACAAAAAAAAATGAGATTAAAAATTGTTTTGCTCGTCCAACAAATGATTTTTGTTGTCACAACACCGGAATTCTCTCTGTGTAGAACCACAAATATTTATTACTGACTTTAAATCTCCGAGCAAGTTTAAGATTGCTGCACTGTTGTGTAATTACAGTGTATTACGAAGGTGTTGTTATTCGAGCAAGAGGTGTTATCAAAGTCTCAGTAAATGTGCTCTAAATACCGACCAGGTAATTACCACTCATTAAGGAAAATTGATAAATTGGCGGATGCAATAAAGTTTCTTCGATTTCTGTAATTCCTAATTAATAAATTATACTCCAGGGGCATATCTGAGAGATGATTGGCTCACTGTACACAATGTGCTGATATTCCCTCTGAGAATAATTACGGTACTGTACGTTAATCGTGGGAAACAGCACGGTGTTACACGAACATTACAGTTGTCTTTAATAGTCGAACGGAAAATCGCCGGTATCTGAATAAATGGATTTCTCAGTCAGTCTTCAACTTCTCTTCGTTTCAAACTTTTGTGAATTACGGTCCGATATTTGGTGAAAGATTAAATATTTGGTAAAAATCCGGAGATTTCAGTGATAAAAGAAGAAAATAATGTTATCGGTAAGTTAAGCTGATATAGTGTTCTTAAAAAATCAGCAATTATCAAAGAATGTTCAGTCTTATATTTTTTTCATTACTTCCGTTTCAGTAAAAAGATTTAGCAATTGCTAATCAGGAAACAGAGCAAAAGGAGTGATTATAAAAACCGTAGAAGAATGATTTTTTGTCTTCAAATTTTTTCATAATACTATTACTATTCGAGGGTAAAAATTGATTATTTTTTTTAGTGAAATTTTCATTTTTATTTTTGGTGATCTCTACAGTCGCGCAGTGACTTCCAAAGATTATCATGGTTCGTTATTAGCAGCCATGGTGGCACTAAGTGTCGTAAAATATGAAAATGCTGCCGACAAGAACTGAAACAAATAATTATTGATCACTGATACATTGGTCGAAAATTTTTTTGGCCGTATTCCGATTTACCGATCCGTAGTAACGAAGCGAGAGGACTGGAATAAATCCACCGATGGATGCAACTACCGGTCGCTGAGATCTCCTGAGAATCATTAAAATATGCCTCCTCAAATTTGGGGGCATTTCTACCCAGGGACTATTATACGCCGCTGCTCCTACAAAATCACACTAAATGAATAGTTTTCTCTGAAATTCAATGGTTGTAATAATTAGCGTAATTCAAGACAATGCTATAAAAAATCTTTACCACCGCGATAATATTATCCGCGGGCCAAGCGCAGACGAAAAGACAGGCTATCGAAATTAGTGCCACAGGTCCAAACTGCATTTTTACAGCCATTGGTTCATTCTTTAAAAAAGTAATCATTTAACATATTTTTTTAATGAAAATATTAAACCGATACAATTGGTTTTAAATACAAGGCTGCCAAATGAAAATTTCCACCAACTAAAAATTAATTTTTACCATTCTATAGTTTTCTATACTATTACGATTTCTCTGAGTGCCTAACTTTTGAATTACACGACCGAATAAGCTCACAATTCAATGACATGCTGTTTAGTGTTTCTTTGGTATAGATACTATAAAAATCGGTTGAAATATTATGACGTGATGTGATGTTTTCGCTTTTTAGAAAAGTCTGCTCTAACTCGAAAGAATATCCTGCTCTCGAGCTGATAGATTGAGTTTCAGATTTTTTGGAGTCTTGACATTTTTGGAACATTGATGTCATTGCATTAACGTTCACTTGATCTGATAATGTTAAATATCAAATTTAGTGTAGATCGGTCGTAGGTTTCGGATTTTATAGGAATTTGAATGCTTGTCCATTAGTTCTTCACGACCAAAATTTCGTTATAATTTAGTTTTTTAAATTAATTTTCATATTCAAAACAAGAATGCAAAATAGAACTTCGCAGGTTGCTTCCTCATTATACTCTCATTTTTACAGAGCTTTTTCTATGAGGAAGCCAAACCGAAAAATAATGAGGCAGCGGTGAGAAAAAAGGTCGCTGGCTTCTCTTTTACACTCAAGAATATGTCTATTCAAGAATAAAATATAATTTGCAGATTAAAAATTACGAAATTCCAGAAAGAGTTCTCATGACAATGTATTTTATCGAAAATTACAACAACCAAACAATTTCTATTATTTTACTATTCATTATAGGCAGAATCATCGATCGTGTAACATAATTAATTTGAAATATTTTCAACCTCATTATCGATTTTTATTAATCTGAGTATTACTGTACTTACGCTGACGAGTTGAAGGCAACTGCAAACCGTTGCAATGCCACTGGTAGTTGTAGTCGTTAAAGCAATATAGGACATAGTACTTTTGGCTTCATGGGCGAGCCTGGAATTAATTAAAAAATTAGTTTTGAAAAATGAAAATTGTAAGGTTGAAAAATAAATTATATTTTACATTTTACCCGAGCAATTGTTGATGCTTTTCGATGAGTGTATGCAACGTTTCAGGATTGGAAATTTTCTCCAGTTTCGCCGCAAGAATTTCCAGTCTTGCACCGACGTACCACATTAACATTGCTGTTTGACAGTCAATTGTGGCTCCAGCCGAACACTGAAATGCTGCGAAGCATTGATGAACATAAGCGAGATACAACATCAATCCGGAATCAACCGAAAACGGATACGCGGCTGGAGCTGGAAGTATCTCGTCGGGCTTTATAAGCGTTCCACAAAGGACCAGGACCGGCGTCAGATAATTTATCAGCGTTATTGTAATGTGAACGGACGTGCATCGATCTACGTAGCGCTGAAGTACAGTTCGCTCGTTGGGTTCAGCTGATTTTCGAAAATTCTCCATTTCGTAAATGAGCGCCTGGAATCATGAGTAATATTAATTTCCAGTCTCCGTACTTTTTTATATCATATTTCAATGATTAGATTGCTCACTAATATACTTTGTTTTTTCTATTGTAATTTATTAAAGGAAAAATTAGCTTTCCACCTGTATGCGTTTTCTGTGCAGTTTGCACACAGCGATTTTGACAATAAATCCAGACACCGCACCAACACAGGTGATTTTGGTGATGAGCATAGAGTCTGACGGGAACTTATAAATCGAGTACAGCAAGGAAGTAAGAAATCCCAAAGCATGGACAAGCGACAGAGTCCAAAAAATCTGAAATTTGGTATTCTCCCACTTTGTAGAATTCGGTGCGGGCGGCCAGGAGAAAGCCAGGCAAACACTCAATTTTGTAAAGCGAGCAGCTTCATCAAAGCTCACTTTAAAACCCATTCTCAAAATCAATGGAATTATATGAAAAGTTATATTAAATATTTAATCTTCAGAATTGCCAATAGTAGACGAGATTAATATTTTTAAATGGGATTTTACTGGGTAGAAATGGGTTTTCCGACTCCAGTGCCGAGTAACACTACAGTTTTTGAATTCAGACTGTCGAGTAGGTAGTTCGTAGAAACTTGCGATAAATATCAACCTCAAGACTCGATATTTACTGAAGTAATTGAGATATCCGCCCACACTCGAGATATTCTCATCGCCACATGGGGAATTAATAAATTACTACCTACAGCGTGCATCTCCGCTGTATTTCTGCTATGACTTTATCAAGCGCTGAATTCATTCGCCACGTAAGATAATTGCTGTATTTATCGTGAGAAACATCATATGTTATCATCATTGCGATACCCTTTAATTCTATGTTTAATGTTGCAATGATGTTTCATCACGATATAGACTGCATTCACGAGGGTGAAAATATCGCCGAGTGCGCGCAAGTTTTACAGTAAAGAAAGTCTTGAATATCCTCTGTAAATGTGCGATTGAAATCTGGAGAAAGTAATGGATATAAAAGTTTCGTGAATGCCAATAAAAGTGTACAAGAAATATAATTTTTGTTCGTGTAATACTGCTGATCAAATCTAAAAATGATGATCTCATTTATATTCAGATCTAGCCAAAATTTGAACTGTCAGTAGCCATGGTTTTTCGCCAAAATATCAGGTTTAATCGCAGTGTGCAAGTGAAACCGTTTTTGCCCTTTAATCGTTGTAAATAAAAATGAAATTCATTACAAATTTTAACCCACCGATCCAAATTGAAACCCGTCGACCTGGAATTTCTTCCATTTTGGGCTCGCGACCAATGTTGATTATTATTCCGTTTACATAAAATCTTTGAAGTATACTAATTAAACCTTGCACAAAATTTCAATTTTGGAATGATTCTATTTTGAGAATGAATGTGATTCAGAAGATTAATGAAAAGAATACAATAATCGCATTAAGAAGAATTACAAAAAAGCTAACTTATTTTATTTTCAACAAACTGGGTATCGTTATGTACTTTTCTTCTTCTTCTTTTTTTATTTAGAGACGGTGAGGGCGATTTGTGGATCAGAACAGTGGGTAATCTGGCCAAGGCATTGATTGAAGCCGTCCGCACCGAACTTAGACCTGAGAAAGATTGATTCTTTGCGGGTTTTTTTTTTATCCCGAAATTTACCACCAAATTGCTACCTACTAGGCAGCAATCTGGTCAGTCACGATTCTCACCCAATTATCCGTTTTTGTTCTTACAGTGATACAGGCGTTGTCCGTAAAAACAAGACAGCTTTACTCTTCAATTGAGACGAGATTTATATAACTTCCAGCACAGTCTTTGCCACTGGCCCTTTTTTCTACCAACCCATTCGTGGTTACATTGTTTTATGGCATTTTTTCTCAACTGAACATTTATCTTTGAAACAAATTATTGAACAACAGGAGTAAAAAAAGTAAACTGTTTCGATGGAAGAATATTTCGTAATAATCATCGTTGCTACCATCTATTTTTCTTTACCTTTTTCAATGTAAAGAGAATTGTATAAAATTTAATACACTGATACTGAAAATTTTTATGCATAAATCGGCATATCATAGAATTCTATCCAGAAGTGCAATGTAGCGTTCACTTTACGATATATTAAAAGCCTTAATAGTACTTTCATTTACACCTCTTCATAAAATTTTATTATAAAAGCAAATTCATTTTCCATTACAACTGAGCATTAAATTCAATATACTAGTTTTTACATAAAAAATTTAGTCACGAATATTAGCTTATATATATTTTTTATTATTTTTTCCTCTCTACTGATCTTCTCAGGCTTTCTCTAGTCTCTACCCCATAAATAGAGATCAATTTCTTGAGATTATAAGAGCTTGTCGTTTCTTTTTATCGACCAGGCTTTTTTTTATGCCCGGTAAACAGTCCGACTGAAGTACCACGAGCTTTTTTTATGTATCACACATTTTGCTTAAGAGGCAGTAGAAATTTTGTTACCAAATGCCAAAAACTAAGTATTTTAGGTACTGATTTGTTCCGGAAGGGTTTTACACCGCGAATAGAATAAAAATTCCGAAATTTATATAACTTGCAATCTTTGGCTTTCTTTCTTTTTGATTTCTATTTATACTATCAAAGAAATAAAAGTACATTGATAAGGACAATTTTATATTTAAGATTTGATTAGTCTTAAGAATATGTCCTGGATATGATATAAATTTTGTTTCTGTCCACGTCAGCAGAAAAAAGTCGAATTGTGTGGGATGCGTACTGGCTATAAAAAAGGCCATTTGCTCAAAGAAGCTCTCGCCTTCTATGCGCCATACTGTTATACCTATTCCGAGGTCGTAAAAACCTTCTTTTACAACGCATCTTGGAAATACGTTCTCTAGGCTGGTCGAGAATATGGAATGAAAGGAAAGGGGTCTTATCGTTGGGAAAATCGACCTTCACGTCCAGCTACGCATTCGCAATGGCCCGAATGGATCCAAAAAGGAGTGGAAAAATTCGGCTTGAAGGCATTTGTCAAAGATGGACAACAAAAGTTGTTGCTGTAAACAAAGGTAAATAATCGGTTATGGGTATTCATTCAATAAAATCGTGTTCGAAATATTCTTTGAATCAAACAGTTATTAATTATTCCGCAAAAACAATTCCTCTAATAATTGTGAATACTTTATCTCGTTTATTATTTTTTATTTTATTGAAATGTGCCTTGTCCAGGCTTTCACGTGGCGTCTGTCCCGTTTCATCGTTTCTTCAAAGTATTTTATCCGCAGCCACTCATGCTAATGCACTACAGTATCACATTTGTATGAGGACACAGAAAAATTGAAAACACATTAGAAAATTCAGAAAAACTTCCGCCCACTCGAAAATTGGCGCGTAAATCAGTGCGCTGCCAAGCGGTCACCCATCCACATTATGGTCGCACACAAAGCTGCTGAACTCTCGCCGGGGATCGCTGAAACAAGAGGCCAACCGCGCGTTTACCGCTGTCGGTTACTTTATCTGTAAAAATATTTGGAAATTTATATGCTGTATAGTAATTTATACTAAACACGTGTAGGAAATCCAATTTAATACACGAAAGATCATAAAAATTCAATGTACGTGTGGTCAAATTGAAGTTGACTTGAACTCGGTTCTGACGACTGGAATTTCATTTTCCTCGTTTTTTTCGAAGATTGAAGACCATCGAATGTATTACTGTCGTCGAATCGATACGTAATCGTTTAGTAGTCAAGAATATCATAATTAAAATATCTAAATTCGTTCAGAATTATCGGTTTTGTCGCTGCAGCGCTCGCGTCGGGCTAATCCTGGTATTTATTATAAGATAGGTGCTATTAAAATACATAATATCTATATATATATTATAATTTCTTTCTTTTAAACATTACAAAATTGTGCAGAATGAGATAGTGATGTTATTGATATTTTATACTTTTTTTTAAACACTAACGATTCTAGTTAATTTGTTGTTCTGGCTTTCATTGGGTCACCCATTTTTGTCAAAGGTTCAATGGTCAATTCTTTGACTAAGACATTTGGGGGTGTGGCAAGGGCGAACATGATTGCGCTTGCAACGTCCTTGGCCCTGATGCTCATCGCCGAAAGCATATCCTTTGAAATTCCTGCATTTCCGGGCATTTCCGTGTCGACCAATCCTGGACTTATACTCGTCACCTTAATTAAGGCTCCTACAGCTGCCAGCTCGTTACGAAGCGAACCTGTCATGCCGGTCACGGCAAATTTGCTGGCGCCATAGATATTAAGTGGACGTAAAACGATTTCCGTGTTGTGGCCGATAATACTGAAAAGAAAAATCGACATTTATGAATTTATTATTTCATGGGGTGTTGCAGGAAACGTTTAACCCTTTTTGTATTCTTCATTTGCTATAATTGAATGGTAATTCTTTTGTTCAATTAATAATTGATTCAATCAATCCTCTTCAATATTAACTTGAATAAAAAATAATTTATAAAGTAAAAAGTCGGGATTATATTTATCGTTTTTTGAGTTTGGTGGCATTTTGTAATACCTAATAAATACATTTTTTTATTTGCTTATTTTTAATCAGAAGTTTATTATATACACTTTAATCTGTTGAATTGTCCTAAAAGGAAAGGTTATTGTTGTTAAAGATTATAAAATGTTAGTGCAGGTCCAGGTATTTGCTTTACCTGTTTGTAACGACTATGTGACCACACACATTACGTTTTCTCATCGACTTAACGGCCTCTCTCGTGCAGATCGCAAATGCCAGAACGTTTACATCGAGAATGTTTCGGAAAGTTTCCGATGAACTCTCTGAAATGATAAACGAAGTCGGAATTAGAGTAGCGAACAGATATGTAATGTTGGCTATAAATATTAGTGGAAGATTAGAAATGAGTATTTGCATTCTTTTATTTTTTTTGCTTATCAATACAGATTATACATATTATTAGTTGCTTTGTTTGTAACTCATGATATGCTTTTGTCATAACAACAGTTCTTCAGAATTTCATTTTTTTTCAGCACAAATTATCTACCTAGTGAAAAAAAAGCAACGCGAATGTTATATTAAAGTTATATTACACTTTACAATGTGATAATGTGACTATCACTGTTGCGTAGTCGGGAATTGAAACATTAACATGACTTCTACTTCATGTTCTCTCAAAAGGAACATAAACACGATCTACTATAGAATCTTGGTGATTGTTTTCCCGCTATGAATCATAGCTTGTATATCTAAGCGAACATTTATATCCCTCATAAATTTTCGAACCAAAATAATCAAAAGATCGATTTACCCAGTCAAATTTTTTTGGTTACAATCAAAACTCAATTGCTTCTTCAAATATTCGATTTCAAACATTTTAATGTCGTTTTTACGAAACATTCACAACTTTTCACATAAGTACTATCTTAATACCGTTACGAAATTAATTAAAAATCGGACAATCAATTTTACCAAAAAATTTCCTGGATTTTTCTCTTAGTATTCCTTTACTTATACATTAATAACTTTCAAGAAATTTCATTAAGAAAAATAAATACTATTAGTTCCATTGAAGGCATTGTGTATTATTTAGCTTTTTTGCTTCTTCTTTATCACATTTTCTACTAAATTAAAGCTACTCAATAAAACTTACATTCAAAGGAGATCTGAAACATTCAACTTCAATACCATCCTTAAATTTGATTCTAACATAACGATGTTGAGCACATAAAAATGTATGTGTTGAACAAAATCCAATGCTCTGACTATTCTACAAGGCAAGTTGTTCATTACCCAGCAAATAATTTGTGTCAAAGCAATTTGTGATAGGAAGCTTAGTTCTCTTTCCCTGGCGGTCATAAATATTTTACATCGTCTTAAAGCCCAGCTCATAAACAAACGCTAGTAGTACGATATCCCAAAGGGACTTACCGATAATAGGGTCGTAGCTGAGAACACCAGCATTGTTAATCAGAATATCGACACCGCCGAGTTCACTCTCAACCCACTTAAAGACCTTGAGTATATCATCTTCTTTCTGAACGTCGCACGCAAGGGGATAAAGTTTGCCCTTCTGGTCCTTGAGTTTGTCTGCCAATTGACGAATTTTCTCAACTCTCCTTGCAAGGCCAACGACTTTGACACCAGCACAAACCAAAGCCTCGACAGTCGCTGCTCCGATTCCTGAACTCGCGCCAGTCACAATAGCCACTTTTCCCACCCAACGCTCCATTGCGTTTCTGCTGTTGTTGCCACTTTCTTGAAACCGACTACACTGTCAGGCTTGCAGGCGAGATCTAGTCTTATATATACGCTGAAGTGAAGGCCAGTTTACTCGAAGATTCATTTTACTTGCATAGTTACACCCAGCGCGACTATTTAATCTCTCGCATTCCTACTCAATGGGAGGCTGACACAGCACAAATGTTATTCCTTTAATAGCGACTCGACGCAATCATTTTAACATCCGTTGTGAAAAAGCATATACAAGTTTGCTTGTTCACAGCTCGTTAGTTTCCGTAATTGGTCATAAAAGTAATGTGGCCTTCTACCTTGAGCTTGAACTTGAGGAGAATTTTTATAGCAAGTTAACAAAAAGTGAGTTAAAAATAATGAAACTAGAATTTCAGTGCTTTACAAAAAGTTGTTGTCCGAAAATAGTAAAAAAATCGCAAGAGTAAACAAATATGCAGACCCTCAATTTCTAATTTGCATGATTTAGCGTGTTACACCGTTTTTCGGTAAAAAGAATATTTTAACTATGAGGAAATTTGGGAGTCACAATACTCAAACCTGACTTCGAAGCACTGTCATGATAGTAACCACTTTCAATTCGCAAGGCTGCGATTAAAAGCACCGATGATCTTCGCCTCCCAAACCCATCGAAAAATGGCCTGAAGAGCCATTTTCTGAGGCGCTACTGAGGGGATGTCGAGCTACACGCTCCGTAGAGCGTACACGTGTTACATTACCTCGCTTCAAGTCACAAACATGGCATGTTACCGAGGCCAATAACTGGACGAACCATTTACAGTTGGAATTATACAACCATGTTTCAATAAAATTGAGAATCAAGATTTGTGGATGCAATAAACATGTTGCTAGTCTAAGTACAATGTTGTAAAACCATTTTTATTGTATATATCAAATTTGCTGAATATTTTTTGAGGAAAATCTTATAAATTGATGTCTTTCTTAACGTGAATTATTCTTTTTAATTTCTTACGGCGTCTACTACTATGGTCATTAGCCGAGACCTACTGTTTATAGTGGAATCTGAACCACTTGCCATTTACAAAGCCTCCGAAAAAATCTTTGGCCCTGACCAGGAATCAAACTCGACCTACTGCGTGTGCGTCGCGCTCCGATCCACTCGACCACGCTCACCCTATTTTATTTATTTAGCTTGCGGTGGTTTAGCGATGCTAACTTTTGTCAAAGGCTCAATGGTCAGTTCTTTGACCACAACATTGTCAGGTGTAGCAAGAGCAAACATGATAGCATTTGCAACGTCTTCGGCCTTGATGCCGACCGTCTCAACAATTTCCTTTGGAAATCCTGCTTTTTCGGGCATTTCGGTGGCGACCAATCCTGGACTTATACTCGTCACTTTAATTGATGCTCCTATGCTGGTCAGTTCGTTACGAAGCGTTCCTGTCATACCGGTCACGGCGTATTTGCTGGCGCCATAGAGACTTATTGGAAATTGGATGATTTCTGAATTGTGGCCGATAACACTAAAAAGAAAAAATATATTTATTAATTTATTATTTCATACTATCTTGTGAGCAAATACTGCTTTTTAGTATTACTTATTTTTTGTAACATTTTTGAAATATCCTATATTATATTGATAATAGAGAGTAAAAGGATATAATTTTTTGAATTCATAAATAAATTGGTTTAAAATTGATACAAAACGACAAATATGAATAAATTATAGTATTGTGTAGCAGTGGCTGTGTAAAAATGAATGAAAAAAAAATAGCAGGTAAAAGGTGGGTTAATTTTTCTATTACTTTCATTTTCGTAAGTTTTTGTAATACCGAGACGAGAATTTTTGGACTGCCTTTAATCTGAAATTTCTAATATGTTAGTGCATGTATGTACATATATGCGTTTTACCTGTTTACGACGATTATGTGACCGCGAACGTTGCGTTTCCTCATTGACTTGACGGTTTCTCTCGTGCAGATCGCAAACGCCAGGACGTTTACGTCAAGTAGGTTTCGGAAAACCTCTGATGAACTTTCTGAAAATTCAATATGTGTAGTAAGTAGGGAAAAAAAGTATTTTGGCGGTTCGATACTTTCGTATTTTAGCAATACGTGAATTAATTGCTTTGCATATAACTTACGACACACGTATACAATGACAATGATATATCAGAATTTGCTTTGCGTGCCTTATTGATTTATCGGATTTTTTTTTTGTAACTGCGTCTACTCAGCGAACAGAAAGTAAGTATATCGCCATTATATCACAATTTTTTATTCGGCAATGCAAATTTTACAGGCAATTCTTAAATGGCATGCTTCAAATATGGTCCTGAGCAAGAAATTGTAATATACTGTCAATCAATGCCCTTTTATTTAGAGGGTAGGGTACCATGCGCTAGTTTTTTAATCTTAGGTGGACGTTGTATTATCATCATAAATTTTGAATCCAAACAATCGATTCAACTGGTCAATCTTTTCCAAATGAGATACAGGCCAATTATGAGAACGTGTGTTAGGGACAATATTGGGCGTATCTACACCGTCAATCTTTTTCCCTGGACCTATCGTCGTAAGCGATCTTCGAGCTGATGTTGATAAGAGTCATTCAGAGAAATCAAGTCGCATCGCGGCTTATGTCTTGTCCACCAGATAACCCGTGGCGAAGCAATTCGCCATAGGGAGCTTACTTCTGTCTCTGGTATTCACTAATGTTTCACATGGTCTTAAAGCCCACATTATAAAGAAAGCGATCAAGAGTAACGATATCCTCCCAAAGGTACTCACCGATAATTCGGTCGGTGCTGAAGACACCAGCATTGTTGATCAGAATATCGACACCACCGAGTTCACTCTCGACCCACTCAAAGGCCTTGAGTATATCATCTTCCTTCTGGACATCGCACGCCATGGGATAAAGCTTGCCCTTCTGGTCCTTGAGTTTGTCAGCCATATGACGAATTTTCTCAATTCTTCTCGCAAGGCCAACGACTTTGACACCAGAACGTACCAAAGCCTCGACAGTCGCAGCTCCAATTCCTGAACTCGCGCCAGTAACAATTGCCACTTTTCCTATCCAATACTCCATTTCGTTGCTGCTGTTGCTGCCACTTTGTCAAAATCGACCACACTGGCCGGCCGCCGGTTGGGATGAGAGTTTATATATATATCCCAGCGGAACCGGTCCTCTTAATGATTAGGTTTACTTGCACGGTTACACAGAGCGTATCTGTTTATCCTCTCACACTCTCACTCAACGCTGGTGGGTCGGCATCGTCTCCATTCTTTTGGTAGTGACTCGACACAAAATCTTCTCCTCGGAATGATGAAAACATGTGGGGAAATCACGTTTATCACTTTATAAATAATACATTACAACTATAGATGAATAATTTGTCGGTTTTTAAATGTCAGGATATTGTTTAAAACAAACTTGATTAAAACTTGATACATTACTAGTTCATGATTTTTCATATTTAACGATATTGTGTCTATGAAGTAGCCCAAATTCATCACTACACTTTCAGAACCAGCGAAAGGTAGAAGTTAATCAGGAAGCAATGTACACTTTTTTATGTGAGAACGTTTTTGGGAAATAATCCAAGTAATCAGTGTACTTAAGAAGCGTTTAAAAAAATTGTTGAAAAGGCATTGCACTTGCATGGGGGTGGCTTAAAATCGTTAAGATCGAAACGGAAAAGCAACGTGATCTCTCAAAATTACTGAAAACCCAATTGATCAATCGTGAGGTTAGGGATTCCAGCGGTTCATGGTCTTCCTGCATGGAATCCTATCGACAACGTCGAAATTTCGTGGCTTACGTCACTATGACTAGGCGAATGTCAAGGTACAAAGTGTCTCAGCGGGAAATAACTATATATCATGTATACCTCTGAGGACTAGAGAAACACGAAGGAATTTACGAGGGAAAATGCTCTGGAAAAATGTAATCGCCATCGTCATTCCGGTTTCCGATCACGCAAGGAAGTAGGGAGCGAAGTTTTGGAAGCAGCGGGAACCTATTCGCGTGCACATATACGAGCATGGCACATCATCGTGTCCAATAACTCGAACTAGCATTTACGACTGGAATGTTACTGCCACGCTTCTTCCTCTCTTTCTCCAATGAGTACACACGACTTGCCGAGAGCCGGTATCCCCAAAGCGATAAATAAATATACCTAGTATACTTATATAGTATATACCTAGTATTCCGCGTGCATATTCCCCGGAGACAGCATTATTCAACCTTCTCGAGACGCTCTGTTTCCCAAGGGGCGTACGGAAGTTATTTGTATCCATGTTATTTGTCACTTTTGCCTCTTAAACGTCGAGACGAGAAAAAGTGACTCGTTTTTTGTTCCGCAGCGGCTATTACGTGATGCATGCTCGATGCGTTTTCAAGGGCACGTCTAACGTTCACCACCAATGATTCCTTACCTTTACATTATAGAAATATTGCGCTATAATTGTGAACCTAGGAAATTCATGTATGGAAAATTTATATTAGAACAAAAAATTGAGATGACTTTGTTGCGTAAAATATATTTGACGTATTCCATACGATTCCAAACGCTCTGAAGGTGGGCATCTCCAATATTTTGGAAAGTTTGCTATTACTTAACAATAGATGGAAGGAGGAAATATTCCAATTTATCAAGAAGTAAATAAGTAGGGATTCTGGATGCAGTGGAAATTTGATTTACTGTAACCAATTGTTTAGGGAGTTTTTGATAAAGAAGAGCAAAAACAGAGATCATTGAAATATACTTACCGGTTTGGTTTGAATGCTACAAGTGAAAATGTTTACTTTTTACCTCACATCATTCTGGTGGAATGTATGTCGTTACAAAATTGCGGAATTACAATGCTCGTTATGTACTTAATGAGGTAGAAATGTAAGATTTTTCCAAAGAAGGGTATCATTTGCAGAATTTTTTTGTGATGACTGTTTTTGGGCGACTGCGTCCCCTTAAGGTTGTCACCTCAGAAATACACCGGAGATTTCTAAAATCACTCTAATTGTCGATATAAACGATAAACCAAACATTTTCTGTTAAAATACGATACAACACACAGCATAAAAATGAATTTTTTTAAATATGAAAAATAAAAACAATAAAAATGCATTACCGTGAATATCATAATATTTAGCGAGCATGCTCTAGAAATACAAGTCACGATGATTAAGAAGTCGTATGGACGATCCATGACAAGTGATTGCTTTCGAAATATCATAGAGGAGTCATGCACTTCATTGACTGTAAAAGGTGCTGTTTCAATCTGCTCAAGATAAGACAATACACTATCAGCTAAACAGACATGCATGTATACCGCCTTCATGTATAGATATATATGCTCGCACTCATAATTGTGTTGAAGCCATTCTGTCTCCCGGCTCGGAGTTCACTTACCGAAGGAAGGCGCGAGCGGCGAAGTGATAACGACGTTCGCAGTTCGACGCTACGTAGCAACGAGAGTTAGACGACGAAGACGACGAAGACGACGAAAACGGCGAGACGTTTTCAAGGGGAATAAATTCCGCGCGAGGCAGATACGTGTTTATGAACCATGAGAGAGAGCGAAATGGAAGCGTCGTCAATCTAAGTTCCCAGGAAGTTCGGATCGATCTGACACGCACACCCTTTCGCTTATACACCATCTGCAGTCTGCATGTACCAAGTTTTACTGCAGTACCCTTACTATATCCGTAGTCTATTCATGTACGATGCGTAGAGCTTCGCGTATGGATCACCATCTGGAAGATGTGGATTGAGAAATTGAAATGGCAGTAGAGAGATATATATCTAAGAATCTATGGATTAGAGAGGAAATGGTGAACACATTTTCTCCCAAAATAGTTCTGGACGTAAAATGATCAATCGTGCTCTTACTCTTAGTATTTTTATCGTCATCATCATTTTAGGGGAACATGAGGAAGCTTTTTACTTGCTTGTATTCACACGGAAAAGCTTTATTCCCAACAACTGTCGAAATGATAAAAAAAAAACAATATTGAGTGAAATTTGTTTTGCGATTTTTTGGTTTGGTTCTTTCGAAAGTCACTCTGATATTATTCCTGAGTTTTTTTTTTGTGAAAAAAAAAAAAAACTACATTTGTGCAGTGTTATTTTTCTTTTTGTCACTTTGACAGCTATCGTGGCTGCTAGGATGAAAAAACCTATTTTGAGAAATCACGTTTTTGTGTGACGTCTACAAAGATTTACGACAATTACAAACTGCAACTCGAGTGGTCATTGGAGAGCGGAAATAGGGGCGAATCGCATTTTCTAAAGGAGGCAATGAAAGCGAAAAATCTGAGAGGCTTTTGTAGTAACGGAGGGAAAAAAGCTCCGGGTCAAACGACGGTTCGTTGGAAAAATTCGATGCGAAATCCGTGACCAAAATGTAATTTCGTCTCGAAGCCCGCAAAATTGATGGAATGAAATTTCAGGGAGGACCCACAGAGCCCGATCGACGAGGGATGAGAGCCGGATACAGCATATAGGCTCAGGGAAGAGCTGAAGATAAGGCACGAGGTTGGGAACGGCTTGCAGAGCTAAAGGATGAGAAGGGTGAACCTGGAGCCCGACAGGAACATTGAATGAACATAGAGCGCCTTGATAACCCGGCAACCAGTCAAGCGAATACTCTGAGCTCTCGAGCACTAACGGAAATGACTATGGCTGAATTGTGCCCGCGAATATCGCAAATGTCAGGTAACATACGAAACTAACATCAGGGGAGATGAATTTCGCAGAAATGCGGAGATTTCAAATAAGTTGGATGAGATGGAAATTTATGCTACGTATATGTTCATTACAAAGGAAAAACGTACACTCTGAGAAATTTTAGCAGTACAGTCGAGGTATAAAATGAACACGTGATTTTTAGTTCATAATAATATATCATAACCAAATGATTATTCAAAAAATGAAAAATCTCATAAATTTAAATTTCTTTACAAATCGAGCTCGAATTTAATACGAATCCTCCTCCAACATTATTTTATTCGTGAAGAATTATTTAGTTTCTTATCTCAAAATTTGGGAAGTCTAGAGTTGTTAGAAATTTTTTCAATCCCGAATTTAAATGACAGTGAGCAAAGAGATTGCGCTGCTTCACTTGGCCGAAGGATTTCAGCAATTTTTCAGTGACTTGAGTCGTTGATCCCCGAACTTTTTTTCTAAATGTAATTGCTCAAACCATTTCGAACATTCTGTTTGATTCACTGGGGCATTAAAAACCCAAGAAACATAAGTCATTGTGATGAAAAGTTCCCCCTACGAGAAAGCAAAACACATCTTCCAATTGTAACGGACAATTCGATAAATTATTGAAAAATGAATTCATAAATGTTTCAAGATAATTGACGACACGAACCACGTACTTGTAAGTATAATAAAATTTCACATTGAAAGAAAATTGCTTTTTCAAGACAGACATTTAAAAATATGGTTGGAGCTTGAATTGGTGGTAAAATATAGAAGAAAATGAATAGGATTTCAGGGCGTAGATTAAAGAGACTGTTGAGTTATACAGGAAGCATGAAAATTGAGCTTTTTGATGTTATCTCCTCGACATTCGACTCGGTGTGCCTGACGTGGAAGCACAGGAAAAAAGCGTATCCTCACCTTCTCTCGATCTCCTGCTAGAGACTTTATTTCACAAGCTCTTTCCGGCTCTTTGTGATTAAATTAGGCTCGACCCGCGAGACAGAGAGTCGTAATGTCGGCGCTGTGTGGAAAATGAGGAAGAGAATGAGAGAGAAACGAAGCGAAAAAGCTTTATTGCTAACAAGCTTCAATCTAATTCCCACAGTGACTCGGTTTCAGAGGTAATAAAACTCTCGGGTTTTCAAATTTCACTGTGACGAATTGCTGTATTCTCGCATGAGGTTGTCCATAAATCTACGTTATAAAAACTCTTCCAAGTTCATAATTTGAACTGGAGCAGAAACCATACAGCTACTCTTTTCCAAGTCACTAAAACTACACATCGAATCATCTTTTCGGTCTTACGTACAATATATAAGTGCACATCTGACTTATATCGACGGTAGCGAGTATACCGGTCAAGCAATATTGCGTAATTGTGCATTGTATAAGAAAAGGAATTGGCTAGGTTAACCAATAAAAGGGTAGAAAGGACTGAATTGGCTAGGTTAACCAATTTTTGTTCAGCTGGCAAACTAGTTGGTCGTGTAACCCAAATCATTCGTTGCCGACTTATCTATATCAGTTGGCCCAATCAACAGATTCTTCGCTCCAGCCAAACGATTTTATCGCGCAACCACACATTTATATGGCATAACCAATTTTACCTATTGAATTTATTGTTTTCGTGAAAATTCGTGATTCGCGGCTCGGTCGAATGTTTCCGCTTCCTCTTTCCAGTCATTCGCGGACTCGCAAAGAGGTACATGAATGTGATAATACGCGCGACATATATTTAAATCAATCACAATACAAGGCAATGAAATTGCAAAATCTTTTCGGTCTTACGTACAATATATAAGTGCACATCTGACTTATATCGACGGTAGCGAGTATACCGGTCAAGCAATATTGCGTAATTGTGCATTGTATAAAAAAAGGAATTGGCTAGGTTAACCAATAAAAGGGTAGAAAGGACTGAATTGGTTAGGTTAACCAATTTTTGTTCAGCTGGCAAACTAGTTGGTCGTGTAACCCAAATCATTCGTTGCCGACTTATCTATATCAGTTGGCCCAATCAACAGATTCTTCGCTCCAGCCAAACGATTTTATCGCGCAACCACACATTTATATGGCATAACCAATTTTACCTATCAAATTTATTGTTTTCGTGAAAATTCGTGATTCGCGGCTCGGTCGAATGTTTCCGCTTCCTCTTTCCAGTCATTCGCGGACTCGCAACGAGGTACATGAATGTGATAATACTTGCTACATATATTTAGATCAATCACAATACAATGAAATTGCATGAACCCGAAGAAAATCGAAAAATTTTGAAGTTTAATGTGCCAGATCCGACGATGACGTATAGTTTACTCGATTTATTCAGTAAATTGCAGGGAAACGTCGAACGGCAATGAACACGTGACTAACTAACGAGTCGTTATCATACAGGACGGCTGGGGTTTATTACTGAACGAGCGTATGATGAAAAATTTAATTGAAGAGATTTTTTATCGATTATTGTTAATTACTCCGGGAAACATCATATTTCGGAGAAAATTTACTAGAAATAATCCGATTTACCGTTGGGAGTTCTGGAATGGGTGGCATATTGGCTGGTTGCGATTTTCTATATTGGAACAGGTCCAATTTGCCGGCCATTGCAATACGCTATGCGGTGGTCGCAGATTATAACGCGAATAAGACGATTTTGGAAAAGCAATTTACGTAGCTTAAAAGCATATCGCACACACGCAGAAGAAATACTGTATCGTTCCAGCAGGCGATGACAATGTACCATGGACACGTTATTCACTCGTAGTCGAGTTCACAAACAATCGAATTTACATAAAATAAATGGCTTGCGAAAGCTGTTCATATATATCTACATAAAATAATTCGTAGCGACAAAACTTGAGCGTATTCCAAACAACGTGTGAATCGATTTGTGAACTATGTGAACTGATCGTGTGAAAATTTCAGATTTTAAGTTGTGAGATAATTGCACATGATTAGACAAAAAAATGAAATCGTTTATTTAGGATATCTCACGTGATTTGTTTTCAATTTCAAAAAAATGTCTCTTCAGTAGTACGAACTAAAAAAAGGTGTCACTTTGTAGTTATTAATACCATAATTTTGTCTCAGTGTGTATGTATATAGACATTCGTTCCGAGGCCACGTATATTGTCATCAGTGGCGTTCGGACAGCAAATTGCGGCCATAATTTACCGTCTAACTCCAACGTATCAATCCATCGATCCGAATTTCAGCGTATAATTCAGATGAGTATAATTTGACGTGTCTTCATATCTCGTAATCTTCGTAATCGTATCGATAGATCGAAGGTATGACTTCCTAATAAATAATAGTTGGCAATAATTTACTAAAATTACCGCTCGATTATTGAATAAGTAAACATATTTCAACTGCATATGTCAGCTTATTTTGGCGTATTGAATCGTGAGCCATTAAATCAAATGCTGTTTATATCAAAGATGAGATTGCTTGTTGCATTCGTGAAAACAAAGAAATCTCCGTACCATTTTACTACATTGCGAGAAGCGTGAATTGCTGATTGCTTATAGGATTAGATTTTTATTGTGATGACTGAAATACGGCATTTATCGTATGAATGTTTGAAGAAAAATATAGATAATCGATTGATGATAATAGATCGGACGATATGAATGTACAAATATCCGGAATGTTGTTTGTATATAAAACCTGCGAAAAGTGCACTTTTCTAGAAGGAGGAGAAAAAATATATATTTACAGGCCGAAAAGATTGATAAAAGGCTATTGTTTCAATTATCCAAGCTCCGATTAGCTGCTGACAATTGCGGATATCTGCTCCTACCAAAAACAGGCCATTGCAGTCACGCCTAAAAATGTTACAACTTGCTCTGAAAAAGAACGTGCTCGTACAAATAACAGTGAAGTTTTCCACTGTAAGGACTTGCTCGTCGGCGAATACTCGTGTATCGCTGTGCTCCATATATAGAACTGGCTCATTTCATGTTCTCAAGGAGGAAGGAACGGGTTATATAGGTAAGCTGGCTGGTCGTTAAGGCCCCGACTCTAATGAGAAAGATAAATGTGGCTACGCTCGAGAGTGGCTCGCGGGAGGTTTGAAGCAGGAGCACCACCAGCAGCAGCTTGGCTGTACATAAACCCACTATCCTCCCCGAGTATTCCTACTAGTGCTGGTACCTCGTTACCTCGAGAACCCTGACGTATTTCCTAAACCATCCTAAACTGGCGCTACCGCATCGCGAGAGACCTCGGCCCTCGCCCGCGCGCTTCCGGAAAAGCCTCCTTCAGCTTCCAGTATCTACATCCCTTCATCCCCTCGCAACAGTCGAGCCAAGCTGCAGCGTTAATGTGGGTAAAATGGCCATAAAAGCTCACCAGAGATTACAATGTTTTGTGCTACTTTCCAACCGCTTTGTTTCGTATAAACCAACACTGAACAATATTAAAGACTAATTCGACAATCCGAATTTGTCGAGATTCGAAATTTAATGAGAGCTTTCGAATATCGAACGATACGACTTCAGAAGAGATTACAACGTTTTTTGACACTTTCCAATCGCTTTATCCCGTGTAAACCAACACTGCGCAATATTAAAGATTAATTCGACAAAATCGGAGTCGTCAGGGGTTAAAAAGTTTTCTGTTATCGAAAGCTTTCGAATTTCGGAACAAGCCTTCGGAACTTCAGACGATAAACCTATTTGTCTCGTCTCAAACGACATTGGACAATATTGACGATCAATTCGTCAAGTACAGGTTTGTTGGAGCTTAAGAGGATTCGAAAGTTGTTGAAACTTTGCACACTTCAATCGTAAAATTTAAGCTCAGACAGACTTTCTACAAATACAAATTTTTACAGAAATTATTTTCATAACAATAATCTACAATGCTTACCATAATATCAAATCCTTTGGATGAGGGAAAGAAGGATGTGTTTTCTAGAATTCAGTAAAAAAAAAAGCTGCAGAATATTCTTGTAAATTAATAACTATCAGTCATACGGTAAATAATTAATGACATGCAAGTTCTGATTATCGACCAATGCTGAAATATTCAATTTTCTCTTTGAAGATAACTTTTAATCTGTTCTTCGCTAGTTATTTGAGGTATGTATCAGAAAAAGAATTCTAAATACAATTTTTTCGGATACACCCCATTCCTCATAACATTCTCTTTTAATTAGTATGAAAATTCACTATTACGTTTTAAAAATAAAACGCGGCTTTGAAAATTGACTTTTGAAAAAATGCAAACCCTAAATAATCTTGCAATAGCAGTGTGTTATCAAAGACTTTGCTGAGTGGAATAGAATTTCCCTGTGGGATTGCAGGGTGCTTGTGGCATGCCACGAGCCTCTTCCCGCAGGGTTTGTGGGGACGTAACTGATTGACCATCAGTGGAGAAACACTTCAGTGGTGTATCATTGCATACATACGTGTACTGCTGCCATGATTACAGGTCACCGGAGCAGAATGGAATTCATGGTTATACAAAAGGCATGTAGCAAGGCACTCTCCATGGATTAGCTGATCTCCTGATAATGGTATGCTTCGTTGACTTCTTCCTCCGCTGGTTCAAAGCATTCCGCATTGTACAAGCGAAGCTGAAAAACGAAATCAGGTCGTATGAAAATTTCAGCATAGAGAATATTTGATGCAATCTTTAGCTTTTATGTATAAATGATATTAGTCATAACTCAACTAGAATATAGTAGAATAAAATATTAGTGGGCGCAAAAAAAAAAAAAAACCTAGTTTTGTTCAGCCTTTGTTCAAACTTGCGAAGGAGTGCATTTTGCAGCGGCTTTTGTGTTTAATTTAAATATATACAATCGGGGTATATTAAGAATATAAATAATGAATGTTTTTTGTATAAATTTATGTTTCAGAACAGAAATTCACGTTGGGCTGACGTCGAATCTCCATCAAGATCTCAAGATCTCTTACTTATTTATCATCAGGATCCGATAAGGTAGCTTATCAGGCCCACAGTGAAGAAATGTAATGTTGTTGAATTTTTTTCTTTATTGATTTAGCACCTAAATTACCATGTTGATATCAATACATGTGAGTGCATGGAGTTGTAAGTTATTTGGTCGATCTTACATTTGTTTCGTTAAGCACTAGTCTAATCATATCACCGGCCCACACGGAGAAAACGATTCTTAATAGAAGTCAGCAATTTTTGTGCTAAAATAGTAGCAACATCACATTATTTCATAGCCTAACAAATTGTTTTGCTAATCCAGCAAATTCTTTCACACTGAGAAAAAAATAATTGGAAGAACCAAATGATTTCTGTGAATTCTGTACAATTAGATCAAGTAAATCATTTAATTCTTCCAATTATTATTATTATTTTTGTGTCTGTGTAGGCTAGAGCGTAATACGATGCTATTGCTGTTTTAGTAAAAAATTTGTTAGGCCAGAAAAATCGTTCTCTCCGTTGATATTCACTTTTGTCCTGTATCTGGTGAAAAATATCTGAAAAAAATGGACCGGCGAATTCTGTATGAAAAAACGCATAGTGAGGACATAGATTTTTGCTGGTTGAACTGAAGAATTGTAAACAAAACAAAAAATGTTCATGGTTTTTTTACCATTTTGATAGGTCCAAAACAGAGATGAAAAATGAAAGATGACACTAAATTTCGCTGTCGAAACTCAGCACAAAGCCTAGGTCTCATGTTGCTGGCCAAACGAAACTCGGCTACAAGCCTCCCGATCGATAAACCGGTATGAACAGCGAGAGAAGTGAACATTTTCAACTTTCTCAATGGTGGAACTAACAAGCGGATGGTGGAGTTGAAATTTGCCGCACCAACTTTTCAAAAAACACCCCAGCCAAGAGCCTTAATGCCTGCCGTACATAACTGCGATCATCACTGGAAGTTTTATAATGCTTTGGGTAGAACGTTGAAAATTTGAGTTGCTAACTTCTTCATTAGGGATAGCAGAAAGGGTCCCGCTGTCCGAGCATGAAAGTGCTTGCTTGCTCACTCGCTATTTGAGTTGTACTTCACATAGAATGGAAATTAACTATTCTAATTAGGGGGTACATGAATGCTTTATGAAAATTATCAACTTTTCAGCAAGAGCCCGCACAATTCTGCAATTTGAAAATTTATTCAAATTGCATGAATTGTCAAACAAATTAAATTTATTCTATAGAAAAATCTGAATTTTTCTTTACCATCATTATTTACCGTACAAATAGGAAAAAAAATGTGCTCTATAAATTTAGTATCAATACATGTAAAAAAAAGTCTTTCATTTACATTTGATTCGTTGTCCTTGCAATTGGAGCTTTTTTATGGGCTTTGCAAAAATTCATCGGAATAAAGAAAATACGTTCGAATATCGAGATGAATAATAATAATTTTTTTAGAACGCTTTTTCAAAACCCCATTTTTATGCTTGAATTATTGGGAAATAATGATTATTATTTCAGCTTGCATTTCTGCGTTCAAACATTTTTCTCTTTATGTCCTAAATCCGAGTGTTGGGTAATCCGATTATGACGCGGTTGGACCGTAAATACGAGTAGAAGCAAGTGCTGGAGAACGAAAATTCGGACGCAGCATGCGATATTACTGGAGAGCCCTGACACAGTGGAGTTTCGAATTTTAGAAACGATGTTATGACGGGTTGTACTGGCGCAGCCTGCCCAGCATATCCATGTGCTTCACCCCTCATCCCTCGACCCATTCAGCGCACTGTTTGCTTCCGGTTACGCAAATCCGGCAGCAGCGAACTCTCGCTCGGCCATTAGTCCGAGCTGTAGCACTGCAGGTGCAATCTAAATTATACGAACCTCTATCTCCCGTCTATTCTTCTTGCCCACCCTCGTGTATCCCTCCTTTTTTCACCCTCACGATACTCCTAGCCGAGAAAAACTCGTCTAAATAAAACAAGGGAGTGTCAGAGTCAAAATTTATGTTTCAGCATCTCCGCTTCAATGCTTTTCAATTCAATACTTGTGTTCGAATTTTTTTTTTTAAATCGGTGGAAAAAGTTCTCTGAAAAGCTGTGAAGATATTTCTCTAATAATGGCTGGAATTATTTCTCTGAAAATTTGTGGAAATATTTTTAAGCAAATCAGCGAGTACATTCTGCCGAAATATTCCGCCCAAAATATCGAAAATCTTTTTTTTATTACGAGTTTCACTGTAGTCGATAAAAGTTTATAAAGAAATTGAAGATTGAGGTGAGTTAGTAAACACCATTTGACGTTACGGGTCCACAAAAAATTGGGTAACGTAGTAGTGCGCAAAGTAGCAGAATGAAATAAGCCACATATTATAAAGTTGGATTAATTCTAATAGAGGAATCCGCCCATATGCGACAACTTCGCATTTATCGGTAAATAAATAATTTGGGAGCCGTCGAACAATCCGTGAGTGTCTCCAGCAGATGATGCCGAAATTGCCAAATTGGCATATACGATGGGCCCCTCATCGGGTTGAGCCTTGGATGAGTGTGGCTCGATATTGGCAGCCAATAGTTACCCTATATTCAATTACCAGTAATAGCTCGTAACGAAAATTGCCAGGGATGCCCTGTGACAATAATTAATGTGGATACCATTAAAGGGATCAGCATATCACTTTCAAATAGAGACCTATTAAGGAAATTCTATATTTTCATGACAATATTTAATTGAATCTTTATATCGGTCCAGTCTTTTGCTGTTTTCTTGACAACATGTCTTGAAAATGGCTTTTACTGGGTTCGCGATATAAGAAAATATAAGAAAATACGATACAGTAATGCATTTAAAAAAAAGTCACTCCCGTTGAAGAGGTGAAAATATTTTGTTGTTGCTGTTGTGATTTCCATTTATTTTGGATTAAAAAATTGGTAATTTCGTAATCAGTGCGAATTCCCGTTCAAATAGGCTATCAAAATTCAGGAAAGCCCAATTTTTTGAACCTTTATTGATGGTGCTGATTATGAAGATTATGAAAAATATTTTTTTTATATTTCGCAATCCACCAGTTTTAACTTTAACGAACGTGATATGATCGGAATTATCATTTATTGGTCTTTCGACGATTCCACGCGCCTTCGCTTATCGCCCGTTATTGGCTTTTTGATGTTTACGTCATTCGACACTGCGAGCCTTTCAACCCCCGGGTCCGACCGAAATTGCAGGGTCGCGGAAATCCAAATTGTTTTTACTGTACGTAACGTATTCTGGTTCGACAGTTATTGCATTCTTTTTTGTTTGAAAGAGCTCGTCGGAAATGGCGATATCGCAAATATAATTACGATGCCTCGTTTACTATCCTCGTAAAATGGCTTTCATAAATGTGGCGAATATAAGGAAAACAAGCAAATTTTTTGCAATCTTTTTTTTCCGTACCGACAATTTTTTTATTCTGTTAAAAAAAAATTAAGGATTACTTGTGCACTGACCGTAATTTTTTAGTCTTATTCCTTACTACGTAAAAAACGCAATTAAATAATCCTCCAAATGTAAAGAAAAAGAGACGCTTTCTTGTTAGACACTATATCGATTCATTTTGACTCGCTGGACATAAATTTACAATTAATTTCCTCGAGAAATCAATATTTCTCACGGAAAGACCTAAAATAAGTATCTGATAACACGTGCACGAAAAGCGGTGCTTTTCATCGAAATTTTGCGGAATGAAATTGCTAATTTCATGGAAATATTACAAATATAAGTCGGCGAATGCACAGTTCGCGGTTCCTTCACTTTCGTCCCTGGGGCCGAAAATTTATGACGTTACTTTCTACTTAATCTTCCCGAAAAACTTCCGTTTAAAGCTCTCCTATTCCTGCACTTGTTACAAAAAATATAGTGTACCATACAAACGTAAATTAGTGATCGAAACTCGTGTAATTGCAACTCTCGTTTTCCTAGGGCAGCAAACCTCACACTCGTCGCAACTGCGAAAATTGCAAACTCTCGTCGTACAATAAGTACACTATTTTTTTCGATCTGCCACTTTTTCCAATGCAGAAAATTTCCAATATATGAAATACAGTCGAATTTTCCGCACGCCTCAAATAACCTTAGTCACGTGTCACTTTTGACACTAGATGTAATTTGTTACAACTTTTCAGATAACTAATCGCAGTTCGAATGAAACGGTGACAATGAGTTCGACATGATTTCATAAAATATAAAATATGTATTTCATAAAATATGAAATACAGTCGAATTTTCCGCACGCCTCAAATAAACGTAGTCACATGTCAGTTTTGACACTAGGTGCAATTTGTTACAATTTTTGAGACAACTAATCGCAGTTCGAATGAAACGGTGACAATGAGTTCGACATGATTTCATAAAATATAAAATCCGTTACACGAACTTTTTAGGAGTAGCTGGAAAATGAGCGAAAAATGTAGAACCGGCAAAAAATCATTGGAACATCCTTCTTTTGTTCCCAACTTCAACCCTCGCAATCTTTTCCTACCGCTCGTATCTCCATTTCCTTTTTTTTGTGGCTTCCCACGCGTCCATAAATTTGCAGAAAACACTGGAACTCTGGCAATGACGTGGGAGTGCTTTTGCAGAGAATTTCTCGTGCAGTTGATGGCACTCGAGCTCGTGCGGCTTGTGAATGTTTCAAAACGGTATTCAGCCTTTGGGGATGGCTCCGAGGATGATTTATACAATCGTGGCTGTTACCCCCGGTAAATTTAGTATTACACAAGCCACGCGAAAGGATCGATGGACATTCGATGCACTGGACGCCAGATGAGTCGTGAAAATTCATGGTAAATTATTCGCTGCATGCGAAATTCCCACACTTTCCAATGTAGCGAATTGTGCGGGCTTACCCAATTGGCCAGAGATTGCGCGACCGAATCGTCGCCGAACTATATCAAACCATTCGACATTTTCGTCACCGTCCACGCTTGGACCACTCTGCACATATATGATATATATTCGTTGAATAATATGTATAGAATTTTGGGTATATAGGGATGAATCAATTATATCCTCGTCGGAGATACCGAATGGAATCGCCGCGTTGCTCCCCGAATCGGAACCGGAATTTCTGGAGTCCTGATAGTGTCCTTTATCGATGTAGCCAGCATTTCTACCCCGCTTTGCATGTAGCCCAGCTTCGTTCGATACTCTCAAGTCCGGGGATACTCATATTATTTCCATCATGCGACCACGAGCACGACGCTCGAGGAAAATTCAATTGTGCGATCCGCCTCGAGCCCTTCACATTCAGCGAGGATACCAATTAAATGTAAATCTGTGGAAAATAAATGAATTATTCCCAGAATATGATTGCTTGATATCTCCGATGATAAAAGAAAAACGGGGCAATTCTGTTCGTTATCTTTTAAATGAAAATTCTTCACGACACCGAGGAAAAAGATTTACTAAATTTCCAGAAAGATTAGATGAAGTAAATTAACCATTTTTCTTATTTCTTCGACACACGAGTGAAAAAAATTGGGTAGTCATTCATAATTACAAGATTTCGGTATCTAAAAAAATTCTTTAACGTTGCTATTTTTTCACTCTTAAAATATTCCCAACATTAGTGAAACAATGCACCAAAACACAACAATTCAGTTATATCGCTGAAAAAAACGTGTAGCCGTAAGCCACAATTACAAGATTTCGCGTATGTAACATAGTTCGTGTATTGGTGTACAAAATACTTTGACAAAAGGCATCTTGCGACTCGACACAATTCTTCAACGTTGAACTTTTCATTTCTCCTTTGAAATATCACTCTAATGTATTCTCTCTTCACAGCGGCAGCGCAACCTCATTCTCATCAAATTGCAGCTTAAAGAAATAATATTTTCCAGCGATAAATCAATAAAATGTCACTTTAACAAAAATTCACAGTATTTCCCACATTATTTGAATTCTGTTCGTGTGATCTTTTATTATTTAACCCAAGAAATGACGCAAAATGTTAGCTCCACTGAATACTTAATTCCTTCAATGGAATGCCGGAAAACAAATAAAAAAAATAATTCTCTTGTATCCTCAAACAAAGGTGCAATATATATAATAATACACAAGTGTGATATTTTTTAACTGAATGCGCGCAGGATGCTTTTTTTTACAAAAAGACGCCTTGCACCTCGAAGCGTTGCTTTAACGGTGACCTTTTTTTTTTTTCATCTCGTTTGAAATATCACGCACTTTAACCTGTTCTTTCTTCGCGGCAGAGTTTTCGCGTGATTCTCATTAAATTGCACGTACCTACCCAGCATTCCGTAATTCCGTTTGCGATTGCAAGAATGTGTATGCGGAAGGTTAGGCCAGGAGGTTAGCGGGCGGAGGGATTTATGTATACCCTCCCCCTCCTGCCCCTCTTCGGCCCCGTTAATTCAGGAATTGTGCTCTAACCTAGTCGATTATTCAGGGTGCATACACCACCTCGGCAGCACCGACAGCGAGTTGACTCCCTCGTACGAGCTGCTTGACGACAAGGCTCCAGCGTTTATAAGCCGGAGCGGCACCCAAGTTCCACCGGGAAATTTCGAGGGGATGAATTTAGGCGTCGGTTATGTAGGCGGAGAGCGGGGGAGGGTGCACCGTGCGCTCTGGGGGTTATAGCCTAGCGCGTAATTTATTGCGATAACCTGGCGGAAGTTCGAGGGTGCGTATACGTAACTGTACTATATGTTCCGCCGACCACTATATTCGTGACCTTCGGAGTAACGATCCTTTACTCTCTGTGTACATCCTGCTCGTGCGGTGGATCAAGTTGATACCGAAACAGGAAATGCCACGTAAAAATGGAGTGGAGGCGTTTTTAGCTTCGGCTTATTCGCTGCTTTTTGCACTACTTATGAGCTTTTTGCCGTTTCTGTTTGCTGGTTTTCGCGGATTTGTTCGCTATTTTATTTTCGGGTGGAAAGGCGTTTTTATATTTTATGTGTAATAGGAAACGCCACCTAAAAACCGGTAGATGGGACTGGAGTTACTGGTATTTGAATTTATTTCATATTTTTGTGTTTTTGTCCGCTATTTTTATTGCTTTCGATCCTTGTTATTTTATTGTTCGGCAAAAAATTTTTTTTTGGTTTCATGCGGAACAGGAAATATCGCCCATGAACCGAGAAACAGAACAGAAGTTACCTTGTGCTGGAATTTATTTGCTATATTTTTTTTTTGCTGCTCCGACTTTTTTCCTGTTTTTATTTGCTAGTTTTGGGCAGGGAAAATATTAATTTTTTTGTGCAGGTATAAGGAATGACAACTAGAAACTAGAAAACAAAGCAGAAGTTCAGTGGCTTCGATCGCCGGTCAGGGCCAAAGATTTTTTCGGAGGCTTTGTGAACTGCAAGTGGTTCAGATTCCACTATAAACAGTAGGTCTCGGCTAATGACCATAGCAATAGATGCCGTAACAAATAAAACATTTTAAAACGTTGAATTCCGCCCGTATTTATTTGCAATTTCAAGAACATGTGATCTTGAAATTTCTGGCGCATTTTATGAAACATTTTGGGAAACCATTTTATCAGCAATCGTCGCCGGATATTTTTTTTTTCATATCTCTCATCTGCCTTATCAATATAATAAGTCATTCCAAAAATAATGATCAATGTCGACTCATTCATGAGATAAATAAAAGATGTTTCCAAATCTGATTCAATATAGCACATTTCAACAGCAGAGAGAAAAAGTTTTTACACTGAGTATGGGTTTGTAGAACGTCCTGACAGCGAATCTGCAATCACAAGTTCTAAAAAAAAGTTGTTCTCTCGAATGCGCAACGAAACTTTTCAGTTCAATTTCAGGGACTGCAGTTCTCCCAACAGTTTCCAAAAATGGAATTTTCCTGACCGGAAGAATGAAAAAATATGTTTCAGGTATTCCACGATAATTAACACAGCATAAAACTCGATCGACTTTAATCTTCTCCTAACTTTTAAATGTTCATTGATCACATCAATCGGAGCATTTGTACATTTTTTTTTAGAATTCTAGTATTAGATGTATAAACAAAAAAATTCGGCGATTTGAACCTCAAAATGAAACTCACTTATTCCAGAAAATATTAAACACTTTGTACTGATAATATTTCTTCTAATTACGGATGAAAATGAATCCTCAATTCACACACCAATTACATTTTTCGATTATAATCCCATTTAAAAAGTTGTAACCCAGCTCTTCATTCTAATCAGTACTTAAACTATTTCAAATTGCTGCAATGACACCATATAGAATGCACCTTCCCCGCCACTCTATTTTCTGGCGGAAAGCAACAGTGCAGAAAGTCGTATCGCGTAAAAGGCTATGAAAAAAGGCAACCTCATACCAGTCATACCATTGAGACTGATACGTGAAAGAAAAGCAGGAGCTCCTTCTTTTAAAAGGCAAAAAGGATGCGATTGATCGCTCGAGAAATCTATACCCCATTGCAGAAACATGAAAGGGAAGAGAAGAAAATTGAAAGAAGAAAAAAAAAGGAAAAGTGAAAACGAAGGAGGCAAGTAAAGGAAAGGAGCGAAAAAGTGAAAGAAATAAGAAGCAAAGGAGTGAGGGAAGGGAAGCGAAAAAAAGGTGCAGGGGTACGCCAACGCGAAAGAGCAGCATCCTTCACTTCTGGCCGCGGGACTCGATCGATTTTCCATATCCCAGCACCCACCGGCCACGAAATTGATATTCGGTCCGTTACATCCGCAGATCGGGTCGACGCGTAACCGTCTGCACTCCTGTATGTGTATCCTGCCTCACTGTCGCTACTCCTGCCAGTTGGGCTCCCTCGGTTCGCTTTTCCGGGCTCGGCTCACATGTGCTTTTCGTTTCACGCCACAGAACACAAGGGAGGCGTTATACCGTAACCGTTTCACATTTTTGCCTCCCGGCTAAAAGGCATTTTTGAAATTCTATTTCTCCTCCGGGCTACGCTTTGACGTTTCCGAACCTGACAGTTATTAATGAGGTGCAATATTGGTTATTCGGTTTGAATCGTCGAGGGAGTAATAAGAACCATTTTCTTCCATGACTTACTGCTAAGATATTCAAATTACACTTGTAAGAATGCATTTTACAATTCTCTTCGGCGTTCAGCAGTTTTTATACACACGCACACGTACAGACGATGTTACTAAAAACCTATTTTCATGATAATCGCGACCATTTTGGATATATGGATAAGATAATATCGAAAAAAAATGCATGAAAATAAATCATCGCCAATGAGGAAGCACAATGAGCAAAAGTACCTTTTGTACTTTCAATATTGTTGAACAAACACTCGTAATATCGTTTGGTATTGAATTTCACCGAAATCGGAAAAGCGGTTCGGATTTTGGAGACCTAGTGAATTTTGGTAAAATTCACGTTGTTGACCTAACTTTGGTTAAAGACGAGATAATGAACTCAAGTTTCATACATGTACCGGTACTATTCAGTAATAAATACCCGTTTTCTTTACAATTTTTTATGTGATTCAGATTTTTCAAAATTTTAACTTTCTTGATAAAAAAAATGTCTACTTTGCAACTTTTGTCTGTTATCCGGGGCAATATTGACTCTAAGAGCAACAATTTATAAGTTCCCTGCAGCTCACAGAAATTAATCAGAGCCGAAACTCCATTTAGTTCAGGATGTTAGAATAGCGAAGTATCTTCAGATTCCATCATTCCCGATATCTGATTATGGATGACCACTAAATACCCGTTTTCTTTACAATTTTTAGGTGTTTCAGATTTCTCAAGATTTTAACTTTCTTGATAAAAAATGTCTACTTTGCAGCTTTTATCTGTTATTCGGGGCAATATTGACTCTAAGAGCAACAATTCATAAATTCCCTGTAGCTCACAGAAATTAATCAGAGCCGAAGCTCCATTTAGTTCAGGATGTTAGAATGTTGAAGTATCTTCAGATTCCATCATACCCGATATCTGATTATGGATGGCCACTAAATACCCGTTTTCTTTACAATTTTTTAGGTGTTTCAGATTTGTCAAAATGTTAACTTTCTTGATTAAAAAAATGTCTACTTTGCAGCTTTTGTCTGTTATCCGGGGCAACATTGACTCTAAGAGCAACAATTTATAAGTTCCCTGCAGCTCACAGAAATTAATCAGAGCCGAAACTCCATTTAGTTCAGGATGTTAGAATGGCGAAGTATCTTCAGATTCCATCATTCCCGATATCTGATTATGGATGACCACTAAATACCCGTTTTCTTTACAATTTTTTAGGTGTTTCAGATTTGTCAAAATGTTAACTTTCTTGATAAAAAATGTCTACTTTGCAGCTTTTGTCTGTTATTCGGGGCAATATTGACTCTAAGAGCAACAATTTATGATTTCCCTACAGTTCACAGAAATTAATCAGAGCCGAAACTCCATTTAGTTCAGGATGTTAGAATGGCGAAGTATCTTCAGATTCCATCATATCCGATATCTGATTATGGATGGCCACTTGACGCTGATTCGGATTACTCGCTGATTAACATCACTAATTAACTATACTGATCGACAAGTACGTACATCAGCTGTATAGATATATACATCGATCTATATAAATGATCTATTATCCATGGAACTGAAGATCTGGCCCACACCATTGATGCCCACTCCAGCTTTCAGCGTGTCCATTGTTTACGAGAGTATTGTGTCGGTATACCAGAGGCTTCTAGGGGATGTGAAGCTCAGAGCTTGGAGAACCACGAGGGCTTTCACTCTCCGGCTCTCTCCTCGTTCCATCCGTGCGAATCCCTATGTGTGAGAGACGGGGGACTTGATTAGTCGTGGGGCTCCCGCACATCGTACATTTGATCGCAGCTTCGGTTATTACATTGCATCGATGATTTCCTTAATTTAATACGTTTCAGGCATGTCGATGAGAGCTTAATTAATTTACCACCACAATAGGGTCACGTCTTTAGCCAATGTCGCCACCGGACTATATTGAGGTAACTCGTGTTTCATTCTTAGTCTAATTAGTGACAAATCATTGTGAAAAAAAAAACTACTTGAAATTTAACATATGTGTATTGAAAGTTTTTGTTCACAAACTGAATTTACTATGCAAGTGCGATGTCAAATTTATTTTTGGTACGGTAATTTTAATAATTTACTTTGACTTTACTATGAAAGTACTTTTTTTTAAAGGGCATAGCCGGATAAATATGGGAAATATGCCCCCATGGCTTTTTCGACCTACACTTAGGGGATCGATTTGGCATCAAATAAAAATAATTCACACCAATTTTAGCCCTTTAACTCAAACGGCGTTCGAGATTTTCAAAAAAACCTGTTTTTTCGATTTTAATTTTATTTTCATTCTGAAATTCGGAGTTGATCGATGGTGATTTATTTTCTTATTCTTAAGAGTCTAAAACATAAAAAAATCGTATGATCATGATTTTTCAACGAAATGTCGATTTTTAACGAAGGAAAGAAAATTAAAATCTTTTTTTTTTTAGGGTTTTTGAAATATGTCAATCACCAAAATTTGTCAGAACATGTGTTTTATACCCCTCTACACTCAGGAATTTTTTCAGATTTTTTGAAGTGGTGGAACAATCTCAAAAAAATTAAAAACTCATTTTTTTCCCGAAATTCTGCGTTTTAACATACTTTTATTTTTTTTTTGCTTGAAAACATACGTAAAAAATTTTTCTTTGCTCTATAGCGACTATGCATTTCAAAATTATCGCCAACTTGGTGCTTTGGAACGCCATCTGCCGGGATTTCCGGAATCTATCGATCATATCTATGAAGGTTTTGTTTGTTCATGTAACCTCAAAATAAAGTAATCTTCATGATTAATTCATTGTATGTATTGATTAACAGTAGTTAATTAATTCGGGGCTTTTAAATTGAAACTATATTTAAGTTCCACGATCGAACAATATTGGAATATCATTGTTGATGTTAATGTATCTCTTTTTATTTTACAAGATATATTTATTTATCATTACATAGTGTATCAGTTGTTTAAATCTATTCAAGTGAGTAAAGCTTTACATTTTATTCGTTTATATATTTTCGAATTTGTAACCTTTAATTCAAATCTTAATTTCAGAATGGATTTTGGGAAAAAATGTTTTAATTGTAATGTATATTTACGTAAAATATCTGGCTATAAAACAGTTATTGCGACAGTTGATGAGGCTAAAAATGCGACAGAAAAAATTGGAAAGCCTGTCTTTATAAATGATACCTTTTGTAATAAGTGTCGAGTTTAATTAACATTAAATATTAACAAGACCACCTACAACGAGAAAGACTCAAGATTCATCTGCAGATCGTGTGAGTGTCGAAAGTCAGCCTATTTTGTCTCAATCATCATCCACAACCGTTTCGACTGTATCGTCATCTGAAGATCCTTCATATGTTATTCAAGAGAAAATGGAGGAAGAGTTAGAATTTGTAGAGTTGGGTTTTCCCCGAATCATATCGACACACAAATACTGTTGCCTTTGTGGATCATCAACAAATATTATGATAGTTCCGTTTGAAGCACGTAAGCAAGTCTTTTCCAAAAGACGGCTCTTTATTCCCCAAGGAAATCGGTGTTGTAAAGATCATATCATTAAAAAACGGTTCTATGATGAAGATATTAACACTTTCCGAATCCATTCTCATACCAGTGTATTTGAAGTAAATGATTTGGAAAAATTACTTGGGCAGCTAGCTATTGGTACTGATTCGTCCATAATTGATAAAATTGGTGATCACTCGTTTTCAGAAAAACAGTTAGAGGTATTTACGGGTCTAAGCTGGGATGAATTGATAAAACTTAGTGAAATGTTAACGACGATGAGAAAATCAGTCAATCGTAATGTCATTCAAGCTCTTGTCATTTTTTTATTCAAATTACGTACTGGAAATTCAAACGCAGTGATATCTTCCATTTTTGGTTTAGCTCGAGAACAAATGGTGTCAGACTTTTGTAATGAAGTAATATCTTCGTTTGAAAAAGATGTTTTGCCTTACTATTTTGGAATCCATGCTATCAGCCGAGAGATATTACTCGCCAATACTTCAAATACAGCTAAAAAGTTGTATCAAGTAAGAGATGACCAGTTAATATTCATTTGCGATGGTACATATATTCGTCATCAAAAAAGTGCAAATAATGAATATCAGAGGAAATCATATTCTGGTCAAAAGAAAGTCCCTCTGTGCAAACCATTCACGATATGCACTACGAATGGTTTCGTTATAGACATGCTTGGGCCATACACAGCTAATATGAACGATGCTGAAATAATGAAAGTCATTTTAAATGACCCAAATGGTCTGATTAAGTTGCTAAAAAAAGATGACATCATTGTAGTTGATCGTGGCTTTCGGGATGTAATAGTACATTTAGAAGAATTAGGCCTTAAAGTGCTAATGCCTGCCCTCAAAGGAAAACGTAATCAACTAACCACAAATGAATCAAATGAATCCCGTTTCGTTACCAAAGTCCGTTGGGTTGTTGAAGCAGTTCATGGCATGATTAAACAAAAGTATAGGCTTTTAGATCACAAATTGGACAACAAATTGCTTCCAAAGACAAGTGTTTTTTGCAGAATTGCTTGTTTTTTGAATAATGAATTTGGTACAAGACTTGATTCTGATCTCGACCTTTCTGAGAAAATTATTGCTGCCATGAACTCAAAAAAAGACCATGATAATACCTTAGCCTTGGAGGTAGAAACTAATCGTTGGGCGAGAAGAAAAGTTCCTTTTGCAGCAATAACTTCAGATTTATTAACTGACTTTCCTGAATTAACGGAACAAGAACTCAAAATTCTTTTTACTGGATCATATCAAATGTCTCAAGCGGTGTCATACTTAGCTGAATTGATAGATGAAAACGGAATGCTGAAGCTTCATTATTTACTGATCACTCCTAATATTATAAAATTTGAAGTCAGATCTCGACACATTAATTCAAAAACATATCGGTGTTTCATTGAATATCAGCCAGACAAGAATGATATCTCTGGAATAACTCGATATTGTTGTGATTGTGCAAATGGTAGACGTACTGTTGGATGTTGCTCACACATTGCTGCTATTATTTATTATTTATCTTACGCTCGATATTTAGCTAAAATTGTAAAACCTGCTGAAATACTTAGTCGTCTGTTTATCGATGAGAAAGTTAGTATCGTCGTAAATGAAGACAGTGATGACGACTAATCAAGTTATTGTTTCTATTAAAATTTTTATTTTTGTTGTATTCTAATTCAAAATTATTCGCAGAGTTGTTTGGGAAAATATAAAATTCACCTCCAAATGTGTTTTGCATTATTCATAGCCTTTTTCCATACTTAATGTTCCTGATTTATTATGTTTATCTTTTGAAATGATATAGTTTTGGTAAAAAAAAAATTTTCTATGTATTTTTTCAAGCAAAAAAAAATAAAAGTGTGTTAAAACGCAGAATTTCGGGAAAAAAAAGAGTTTTTAATTTTTTTGACATTGTTCCACCACTTCAAAAAATCTGAAAAAATTCCTGAGTGTAGAGGGGTATAAAATACATGTTCTGACAAATTTTTGTGATTGACATATTTCAAAAACCCTAAAAAAAAAAGATTTTAATTTTCTTTCCTTCGTTAAAAATCGACATTTCGTTGAAAAATCATGGTCATACGATTTTTTTATGTTTTAGACTCTTAAGAATAAGAAAATAAATCACCATCGATTAACTCCGAATTTCAGAATGAAAATAAAATTAAAAACGAAAAAACAGGTTTTTTTGAAAATCTCGAACGCCGTTTGAGTTAAAGAGCTAAAAATTGGTGTGAATTATTTTTATTTGATGCCAAATCGATCCCCTAAGTGTAGGTCGAAAAAGCCATGGGGGCATATTTCCCATATTTATCCGGCTATGCCCTTTGCGTAAATTTTATTGCAAAAATACATTAATTTTATGTCACAGTTGTACATTAAATTTACTTGGCGTCTCAATCCAATTGGCCAGCTTATGAATAAAAACTTCGAGTCTTTTTGTGCAGTGACGTTTAAAAAGGTTTTTACAATATCGAGTGGCTTGATTAACAAATTCAAGCAATGACTCACCTAGCAGAATCAGTTCTTAATGGTCACATTTTTCTCTTCAGGACCTTTGGAGGTAAAATGTCCACACTTTTATTTTCAGGGCCTTTAAAGGGAAAACGTTTGGGGCCTTCATGAATTTCCCCGTTAAATGCTGCGATCAAAATAAAATTCCATTATAGTATTAACCGAATGATATTTCACGAGACGACGAAATGGCTCAACGTTATTCCTATTTTTTTGCCACTCGTTTTTTTGCAACCAAATCTGCCTTACGGACAGTCATGTTCGTGTCTAACAGGATAATGGGATTCAAGCTCTAGGGATATATTCACTGTGGCGTGGAATAAACGCGTGATCGAGAGAAGGGAAAAAAAGGAATGACGCGACAGTGAAAAACGAATATAATCCGTGCTGCCTCGAATCTTGAAGGGAAAAAGAGTATGAAAAGACGCGTGGCGTCATAAAAGTGTTTCCCTCTCTGTCTTCCTGCCTTCCTTTCGTTTCGCGAAGCAGAGGAAACACTAATCCCATAATCCCAATCGGATTTCCGGTTTCAGAGCTTTTTTTCCTCTTTTCTCGTCCTCTCAACCGACTACGACTCGAATTTCAATTCTACTCCGGCAACGCTTCCCGGGATGGCTTCTTCCACAGCCCCGGTGAAGCTCCTCGCCATTTACCAATTGTCCTGGTCACGTACACCACCGGCATCGCTGTGCCAAAGATCTCTCTGTGCTTTCCACCACCGGGATAGTGTAGAATGCTGTGCAGAGGCCTCTGAACAGAGTGCGATCTCCTTTGCTCGTTCGCCCGCTTCATCCTCTACCTGCCGTGCTCCTCGGCCCCGTTGAATTATTCACGGATGAGAAGAGGCAGAGGAATCCCCGTAACGCTCGGACAACGTTCGAAGGTACGGAGGAAGAAAGGTTGACCGTGTTTCACGCTTGTATGTTTCTCACGTTTAAATTTTTAGTTGGATAGCATAAAAAGGAAGCCAGATACAAGCGGGGCTTTCTTCTTGAATTTGATACCTTGCACAGAGAACGAGAATTGTGGGAGAGCTTTTTTCATAATGAGCTGTTTTCGTGTCATGGACACTTCCATTAATTCTAATAATTGTTTACAGACATCTAATTTTCTGTTAGATGCATAAAACCACGGTTTTTTAAAAGATTTTCTGCTGACTTACGAAACTTCTATAGTTTCTTCAATGGAAAATATTAGGAAATATACCGGGACCATTATCTCGCTCCAACTACAAATAGAAGTGACTTGATGTGGATGGACTTCGGTATTCAGAGGTTATTGAGGTAGCTCAAATTCGTAAGATAAAAACAGCGGATTCAGTGTGTGGACGGAAAAGAAAGAATTAATGCAGTTTATGTCAAATTTGCTATTCTGCTTCTAAATATATAGTGAGTTTCCATCAAAAATTCATTTTATATCTAGATATACCGAGAGAAAAATACATAGTTAAAGCGACAATACTATCATTTTACAATTCAATATAAATCCAGGAGGAAAGATTATATTTTATAGTTACGACAATAACAAAAAGTAATAACTCCAAATATAACTACAGCTTAACCAATCAAATACATGTTATTCGGTAATGAACGATATGACCGTTCCTCCTTTTACCCATAATATATTGGTATAATTGGACCTACTGCGCTTCTATATATATTTTTATATAATCGGCACGTAGGCGCATCGGCATATATTCAAATTCCAAATAGGACTTCTCTGAGGGTATCCCGAACAACCCCCGATACACGGGGTAATGTTCCTCGGAATTCGCCATTCAAAACTGGGACCCGATATGGGATCTATTCACATTCCCAGGCGACCATTCTTTTCGGAAACTACCAAATGTTCATGGATAAAAAAGCTTTATTCAGTAGAGTATTGGATTATTATTCAACGTTCATTTGGATTGCTGGTTCGATAACCTATTTGAGAAGACCCGAACAAATCCCGGTCCGGTCCAAATCACAAACTGGGACTCCTAGATACATTTCCGAATGACTAATTTTCTTTCCTTAACCGAATAAATTCTGCACTTATTATCATTAACGGACAAGTGACATCTGTATTAAAAAAAAAAAATTTTATAAGGAGTCCTTGGAGCGAAGAAAATGCCGGCCGAGTTTGATTGCGGCGTTTTTTAGTTACACGTTAGAAAATTAAAAATGAGAAAAGGCTGATTTTTAAATTTTGTACACTCAACAGAGGAATAAGGCTATAGGGGTAATATTTTCTTGATCAACAGTTTTCTTTTCTTACAATTAGTTAAGATAAGCCCGATTGTGGATAAAATCTGGCTTATTCGACAACTTTTAGTTATGCAATATCAATCTGATCTTTTTGGTGTCGATATAAAAAAGATTGAGATTTCGAGAGTAAGATTTCTCACTATTAACAGATACATAATAGTGATTTGAGATACGAGTGCGAGAAAGTGACCATTATACACAGACCGTAAAAATAAGGGCACGAATGAAAAAAAAAAGAAAGATTTACGCAGAAGAGCCAAACTGTTGATGAAAATTCTATCTTAAATTCTGTGTAAATTTTTGTTTTTGATAAGAAAAAGAATATCGACAAGACCCACAAAACCCTCACTGTTAAACATTAGGTATTTGATCTACAAATCTAAAACTCTGCAAACTAGTTAAAATTAATTAGGATATCGTAAAAGGTCCCTTATTCCCAAAACGTATTTAACAGTGAAAGTGGTAGTAGATGTCATCCAGCATTTAAATCCCCTGCATAAACGCATTACAACTTTTCCCATCTGTCTTCATGTGACATTTTCCATTTTCTATATCACTTTCTCCGTTTACATATTACATTGCACCAAGTGCTTCAACACAGGTTGATTTTTTTTTTCCCTTTAACACAATGACCCACTTTACGACGTAAGGTTAAATCTTGCCTGAAAAATGGAATCTCAACCGTAATAATAGTTTTATGGTCTTGCGAATAACGCACCAGACCTTCAAATATTCAATGACTACTTCGAAGTTTAATAAAAGGGCTCCATAGAAATGCTTCATGCACCTGTAATTTTTAGTAAGTTTTTTGAAGAGGTTACCAAAAAGGGAATCCAAAGTCTCAGCTGCTTCTCTCTTTGGTCCTACGTAAACTTTAGACCAGAAGGCCAAAGAAAGAAGGAAAGGACGGAACTGTGCATTATTTCGTGGACACGTTGCTCTGGGGGTTCAAATGTATACCCAACTCCGGTGGCGAGCATATAGAATACGTGTTTGGTACACATGCTGTACAGCGGCAGTATTTTGCTATTCGGTATGGAAGGTCTAGCTTCTAGAATACGAGCTTCACATATACGCTCAAGTATATATGTATATGACTGTACATACGACTTCGCTTTAAGCATTCCAGCGAGCTTTCGCGTGCGGTCTCCTGCCACTCGCTTCCTTTCTGCTTCTCGACAAAGAATTATTCTTCGCGCAGACTCCTTCTGACTTCGGTATGTTTCTGCGCTCACCGGTAAAATGGAACAGCTGAGAAACGATTGAAGCAAAGGTAGAGTTTAAATGGAATTACAAAAGGAAGTGCTCTTCACGGAATTGCAGCTTGCAATAATTTTATTGACGAATAATAGCAATTTAAATGAAAGAAAATAAAAGGAAAGTTCTTATTGTTTGTTCCCTTTTTCATTCTCTTTCGCACAAAGAAACCTTCTATTCATACCATGTGCTACGTTGTAAAGACTCTCTTTATGTACTTCTTTTGTTAAACGTTTCATTCTGTACGGTTCTTTTGAAAAAAAAAAAAAAGCAAAAACAAAAAGAGAACTGTTTTTTGGCCATTTCTCGGTTTTTGAAAAGCTTAGACACAAAACGTTCTTTCACTAACCGATCTACGAATGTAAAGACACTGTTCAAATATTTTTTAAGCTGCGATGCTTCGGCATAAATGTCCTCATTGTCGTGAATATAAAAGATTTTATAAAACCATACAGACCGTGACAGAAAAATCTGTGGGTACCAAAGTTATCAAAAATTTCGTTCATTTTTTCCCCTTTTCCATCGGCACGAAAAATATCTCCTTTACAAAAAAAAAAAATTTCGATAATTGCAGTTTATTTCAAAGTTGAGGTAAGTTCAAAATATTTTTTACCACGAAGCGATTCGCAATACAAAGAATTCCGGAGATAAAAATAAATGACCACGTTTGCAAATAAATAAATAAATTACTTCATCTAGGAAAGAGTTACAAAAGATTATAAAGAACGTGGCACAAAAGCAGAGACACAGCGATTATATCAGTAAAAATATATGAAGAATTTATTTAACCTTTTCCACTGGCGCAAAAACAAAAGAAAATTTCCGGCAATCGCGATTTTATTAAGCCCAGGCCCATTGAATAAATAAAAACGGCGAAGCCCGAAAATAAATAGGCTAATTGTTTTGCGCATGAAAGGCACGCAAGAGGGCATAAAAAATGAGGCAATGAAGAAGAAAAGTAGCGATTGTATCATTGAATAATAGACCAAAAATGAATCGAGTATTAATTTCTTCTCCCTGTTCTCCATCGAAACCTTCGCACATTACGAAACGTTTTTACGGCCTGCGGTGCGCGTAATAAAAATAATTTGTGCGTCATGAATGTTTCTCCCGTGAATTCGGTTGTCGACGATAAATATAACGGGAAACGTGTGTCGAAAAGTTGCGAACAGCGGAGAAGCGGAGGAACCGCGGATGCGACCTCGTTCCTAATGTGGCCTCGGTCAGTTTTTCATTCCCTTTTATTCCACACCCGAGGCAAAAGAATGGAGAGCGTCGATGAATGGGCTTTTCCTCGTGCCTTTGCTTTTGCTGCCTGGTGCGCGAAGCGTAATAATGAGTATACAGTCTGCGAGAGCGAGATACTACAGCCCTTTCTGTCCTCTTTATTTTATGCTTTCCTCTTGGTCCTCTGTTTTCTCACCCCACTGTGTATTTCCCGGTAGCTTTATTTTTCCTCCCTCCGAAACGATCGTGAGTTCTGTCAGCCGAACCGGCCATTCTCTCGCCTCTGGAAAACTCTATACTTCATGTTTACGCCGCCCACAAATTCTCCACCGTGCGAAATGTGAATTATAAATTACCTGGTTGAATCAGTCGCCGATTCGCGCATTGCCAGTGTGCACTCTAACCCGATTCACCAGTGAACCTCCACTCCACTCGACCCTTGACCTCATACGCTACAATATTCTATGCATATATGTTCGATTAAATAACCTCGGTCCTCATGTATTATGCAAACGTATCTCGTTCACATAACTCTCGCTAAATGACCGGACAATAATCATACGAAGCCTGAAATAAACAGGATTAATTGTCTCCTGCTCTTGCTTCGTTGCAGCTAGGTGAGTGCATAGACTTGATGTTGATTTTCCATCCGGGTTTATTATTCAGCAGACTTTATCGTTAAAAGCGATTCGATTGGCCAAAACGTACATTGCGTTTGACCCGTTCTATGTGGTTACTGTTTCGGTGAATCTGCTGCCTGCGTATATTGAATAAAAATAAATTATAGACCACTTATCAAATTTCAATGAAAAGTAATCGCACGTTCGAGAGAATTGCACGGACCACGTTGACGATTTTACTAACGATATATTCCTCTTTTTTCAACAGCCTTATTATGAAGGAGTTCGAAATTTTTAGCCCAGCAAATTGACGCTGTTTCCACTAGAAACGTCCCTCGTATTTATAGAGCATCTTGTTGAATTTTCCCTTTGAACTACATTTTTTATTTCACCACTGACGCTTGTAAAAACTATGGTAAAAATTTGTATTATACTTGTTGGACAATAGACGAAATAAACCCTCAGAACTCAACGGCATCGTTCATTAGATGTATCGACAAAAAATGCTAAATGATAACTTTTGGATGTAGAAACATCGTTGCCAAAGGTTTTCCTGAGAAAAGTCCCAACAAACATTACGACCCTTCCGAAAAAAAAAATGAATTTTTACCGAATAGCCCAAATGTCCTCAAAAAACTATCGAAAGGGTCTTCACATGACACTTTTATAAGTACTCGCAGGTGTATTCACCATTTTTTTTGGATGAAGATTTTATCACCTTTATTAAGGAGCTGATGAATTATTAAAAAATATAATGTTTCCGGCTTCTCGATTACCACAATCTAGCGGCTCTTTCTCCGAGCATCTTCATTGTTCGATAAAGGGAAGGCGACGTACCGAAATTATCTTCTGGCGGGTATAGAATATTTCATACGATGCTTATTGTTCTCTTAGTAGCCGGAGGCTACTTTGGCTTTCCTTTTCCCTATTCACGCGCCGCCTCTGGCTCTTTGCGGCTTCGCTTACTAACACTCGGTTAGTCGTGCGCGTACAGGGCTTAGCTAAGGGAGGCCGCTGATTCTGGAAGTAGAGATGAAACGAGAAGAGAACGGAGAACAAAGGGAGGGAAACCGATGTGCGAACTGCATATGAAAGGGCGTAACTAGACGTCCTGGAGGCGCTGGGAGGAACAAAGGGAACAAAGGGGATATAGCGCGTTGAGTTCAGCAGTACTCCTGCCGCTTCTCCACGTCTATTGCCCCGTCTGCTGCCGGTCCTCCCGCTTATATAATGTATGCGAGAGGCTGCATCCACTAGAATCCCATTTCTTTGGTCCTGAGACCTTTCCCAGGAATGGGTATTATTATCATCTATATATTGGATGATGTGATAGGGCTTCCAATTATTTTTCGAATCGAAGATGACTATCATCTGCAATGATAGTAGGGTTAAATTCAATTTTTTTATTTTATTTTGCAATCAACCAGTTTGAATACAAGCATGTGATCTTTTTTCGTACCTTCAAACGACACATTCGTGGGAACAAAGCTTTTGCACATATTGATTAGGATAAAAATGTGTTAAAAAGTGCTAATCTCGAATGTAAACTAGCATATTGAAGTTTTTGGATGCTTGCTTGGAAAAATGAAAAAGATACGACGTCCTGTTTTTACTAATCGGATTTACACTGAATATCCAAGTGGAATGTAATTAAAGCGATAAGCCTGAATAAGATTGGTAACAAATGTGTATTTTTAGCAATGTTTTCCCGATGCAAATAATTTTTTTTACTAATTGAAATTGGTGAAGTGTTCATTTTTTATATAAGCGGGAGGACAGCTCATATTATGTATGCGAGAGGCTGCATCCACTGGAATCCCATTTCTTTGGTCCTGAGACCTTACTCAGGAATGGGTATTATTATTATTATTATTATTATCTATATATTGGGTGACGTGGAAAGACTACCAATTACTTTTCGAATCAAAGATGACTCCCATCTGCAATGATAATAAAGTGAAATTTTAATTTTTATATTTTACAATCATCCAGTTTGAATAAAAAATACGACTGTTTTTCGTATCTTCAAGCTGCACATTCGTGGGGCTAAAACTTTTTACGCATTCATTAGGGAAAAGAATGTGACAAAAAAAACACTATTTACGCTGAATATCCACCTGGATTATAATTAAAGGGGAAGCTTGAATAAGAGCGGTAACTTTTTATGTTTGTCTCCCCGGCGTAAATCGAGCTTTTTTATCATTTGAAATTGGTGAAGTCTTCTTCCTCCCATTTGAGTGATTTGTAACATTTCTTTCCCATTCATCCCACGCTCAGTCATGATCAAAATTATCCTGCATCCCATTATGACATTGAAAACATCTGCGAAATAAAGAAAAATATTTTTGTTTTTGTTCAAACATTTGCGATTCCAAAATGATATTCACCATAGTTTTTGATACCGACTGTATTTCACATGAACTTAACTCAACTGGACCATCGATGTCAAAATGCAACCCAAGACAATAAGACTCCAACTTCCGTTGACGTCCGTTGTGAACTAAAATTTTTTATCATTTTATCTTGAATCAAAAACTATAAAACTCCGTTCCTGTATCGATTGATTTTTAACTGAATGCAATCGAGATATGATATCGATGAATATTTGTCGTGCAATAAAAAATCTTCCCGCAAATATCAAGTTTATTAGTAATAAATCTAATGGAAGTTTGGACCGTTCTCTGCGAAACACTTTAATATAGCTCAGATGGAGATTTATAGGAGTGTTATGGAGCCCTGAAAATCGCGTACACCATAAACCAAGAGCCTGGCTGCGAGCAGCCCGAATACACTCGACATGCGAAACTGCTTCTCTAACGTTCCATGGCCGCGCGTTGCATCGTCAAATTTTTACGAGGCACTCACTCCGGACTATGGCTCCTGCCTGAATGGCGCTGGCATTGGCCCAGCAAGAAACTCGGCCCATACCAAAATATTTACGAAACTATAAAACTTGCGGAATCCCCATTTCTATTTAGCATTTATTGGCTAAATACTGTACACTTGTATGCATCCACTTTGCCTTTTGTGTTTCTCTCGTGACGTTTTCTTTAATTCCTCGTCAATTTTCCTTCGCGAGAAAAATTTCAATAACCTTTTGGGCGAAATTACAACTTTTTAAAATCACGTGCCAAAAGTTCTAATATTTAGAAACCCAAAAGCATAATCTTATCGATAGATTAATCAATTTGCCTTGGTCGTTATGTTCAGTACAGACAAGTTACGTATAACCATGTTCATTTTGGTTAAATGACATTGTTAAACAAGTTTTAGCTGAAATTACAAAACTATAAAACTTGTGGAAATTCTATTTTTGTTTGTCATTTATTGGCTGAATGCTGGACCCTTGAACGCATCCACTTTGCCGTTTGTGTTTCTCTCATTACGTTATTTTTTTCATTTCCTTATCAATTTCCCTTCACGAGAAAAATTTCGGTAAAGGTTACACTTTTGTGCAAAATTACAAGTCTTTAAAATTATGTGCCAAAATTTCAAATATTCGGAAAGAAAAAGGTATTTTTTAATCGGTAGATAAATAGATTTATCAGTTTACCTTTTGGTACAGACAAGTTTCGAGTAAGCATACACATTTTGGTTAAATGAAATTGTTAAAAAAATTTTCGGTGAAATTACGATACAGGAAGCTTTTATAGAGAAGGGTATAAAAAATTTACTGCACGAGTGTAACGTAAAATTGATGTAAAATTCTGCTAAATTCGTTACGGAAGACGTATTAATTAATGCCCAGTGTATTAAATACGCCATACGAGTCGTTTTTTTAATACGAGTTAACCTTCATTTTGTAACATCCTCGTCAACTGTTTAATATATTTAAGGTAAAATGACTACACATGTGCAGGGAGCTTTTTTATAGAGAAGCGTATAAAACATTTACTACACGAGTGTAACGTTAAATTGATGTACCATTCTGCTAAATTCGTTACAAAAGTATTAGTTAATGCAAAATCTCCTAAATCCGTTAATGAAGTCGTTTTAATGTAACTTCCCTTTTACCACACCTACTTTGAATTTCCATTTTCTTCATTTAGTAAAAATACATTATACGGTTTTAGTGCAAAATTATATCAAGTATATGAATTTTTCGAATATTTTTTACAGTGTATGTTGTTGCAATATATTTATTTGAAAAATCCAGAGTTTAAGAACATCGTTCCTGAACAGGAAAATTCTCTGACCATTTCTATTCGCTCACATATAAGAATTGCATATAAGAATTGTTTCTTGTTTTTCCTTTATGGAACAGTATAGGATTGCAAATTTTTGATAAAAGGAAGAAACTCCTAGGTACTTGACGTCGCGATATTCCTCTATACTAATTCTGGTTCGTTAGTCAAATTTTGCGGACGATTCAGAACGATTCACTAAATCGTCCACACACGCCAGGCACATTATTTCCGGTTTATGGTTAATGATGATACCCCAGGCGCCCTTAGATACAAGGAATGTTTCGAAGTCACTTATGTACTGCGCAAATGTGAGAGGGCTCAGGATTTCTCCTGAGGGAAATGCAAAGACTTCCGTTTTTACGTCGACAGGGCTTAAAGGGTCTTTATGGGTGCGCACCATAATATTGGCACTAAAGTGAACATGTATGTAAAAATTTATTGCTCACTCGTAAGCCACGTAATTGGTCCATAGTAAACTCAGTCGAAATCAAAGTCTATAAAAAAACGTGAACCTTTTACTTTGGACTACAAAAATTAGCAATGGCGTTCATCGTGAAGATGTTATCGGTGCATTTCTTCCTCTTCGGAATGCTGGCTGGAATGGTCCCATTAATTCCCCATTTTCCGCCTTGTTTGGACAGACGCTCATTCATAATCTGCGTCAATATTTGTAGGCAGTTTTTCAGCGATAGTTTTCAGGATCGTTTGACGCCTTTTTAATAAATCATTGATGCGCGTAGCTCGAACCACGAAAACGGCACTAATTCGATGTCCATTAAGTTATCGGAAAACCATTTTAGATAAAGCTTCGGCTATTTGGAAGATTCTTGAAAAATTCATTGCATATACTGTCTGGCCTGGAGACCTTCCAGTCATCTTCTTTCAATTCCATTTTTATTCATTATTGCAGAGATCTCTTCACCTTCGTTTTCGCTTGTTCGCATCATGTCAGGGCTTTCTATACGTTTTTGTCGTTATTCTGGCTTTCTGTTTTATTCCGGGTTTTTACATCTCTCGTAATAGTACTTAATATTTAATTACTGATGTCGTCTAGACTGCCATCAGTTTGGAACACCGGTGGAGACCGTCTCATATTAAACGTGTAATCACCACCCGCTCGCTCGTTTCATTTCACTCGGTTTATGTGCACCGGTTGATTATTCGCTTTATTTACGTCGGAAGGTAAATAGTTTGTTTCTAAGGCAACTGGCGTATGTCCTGATTCTGTTTGGACGTTTAGTACTCTCAACTCGGACAGCAGTTCTGGATGGTACCAGTCAACAGTCGCTAAATCAATGACACTAAAGTCGCGAGGACTGTGATGTATATACTGACTAGGGTAGTCTTCGGCAAATCCACTATTCACAATTACGAGAATCTTGTTGTCAAAGCATTCAATCAGCCTCTTACGCTGTGTTTTGACTGTGAGGTCCTGTGATTACCTCCTGACAATATTTCTGCAATAAGCTGACTTGATTCCCTGATTAGTTCCGATCGTTTTTCAAATTTCTGAACGTAGATTTAAGGACGTCATAGTGTGAATACACCAGTAATTAAACATTCGCCAGTAACTGAACATCAGCTTTGTGAGAGTTTATGAGAAATTTTCACAATTCGGCTAAGTATTTTGATATACTTTGCGATGAAAAGCAAAATCTTTTTTTTTTTTCAGATGAATTTTTTTTTATCGTTCGGTAAAATTTTCAACAACGACATTTCACAGAAACCCGTGATAAATAAATCGTTCTGCTTAACTGTTCATTCATCGGTAACTATATATACGCCAGTTATCATAAGCCCCAAGTTCTTTATTTTTATTATCAGCAATATCAACCATCAATTTCTCATGGGAACAATCTAAGATCGTGCGCGTAAAATACCTTTTTCGTGCTATGGTGATTCCACCTTTCGCGTGTTCTTTGGTTGCGTATACTGAAATTCAATTGTATTCCGATAAAAAGACTGGATTTTCGGATTCGACCAAATATCCATGATCCGCAGCTACATCTATTACATCGCTGGCGTTTTTATAGAGCTCGTGTACATTTCAGAAAATTGTGCGGAGCGGCGTTTTTTTCGATATTGATATTCGGGACATTGGCTGCTGATGTTGGGCCCTCCTGTGCGCGAGTGTTTGGTTTCGGTGTGTGTGTGTGTGCTGGCTTGTTTGTTGCGGGTTGCAATTGCTTTGTGACGCTGTGCTCTCGTTCGGGTGGTGATGGGGGTTGTGTTGATTAACTGCTCTATTTTGGAGTGTCGCGATTGCGGAATTCTCCCCCCAGCGACTAAGTTTTCTTGCTTTGTGTGATATTAGTCGCGTTAAGGTAATTTGTCTTAAGCGCGACGGAGTGTACGATCCTTTGCCGGATCGTCGTATACTCTGCACTGTTAAAACAATTTAGGAAACGTGAAATTAATACACAGTGTAGGAAGCTCGTTTACAGTAACGGGTATAAAAAGTTAAATACACGAATGTAACGTAAAATTGATGTACAATTCTGGTACTAAATTTGTTCCAAAAGTTGTATTAGTTGATGCACGGCCTTTTAAATTCGCGAATAAAGTTGTGCTGTTGATACAAGTGAACTTTAATTTTACCACACGTGCATGCTTTCGTATATTGAGTTGAATTTGCTACACGGTTTTAAAAATAAATTCCTATGAATTGAAATGAATTTTTCAAATAATTTTTTACTGTATTTTTCGTCAGTAAAGAATAGAGGTTCTTCTCGGTTGGACATCGGTTGGTTATTCACCAGGACCTTATCACGTTCAAGCACCAGTTGCTTTCCGTTGTCTTGTAGCAAAAACCTCGCCTTTAGATTTTTCTGCGCTCTCTTTCTTCCTTGGGCATGTAATCTAAGATTGCAACTTTTAATTTAGCGAAATTGGCCACCTTTTCGAAGAAACTTTTCTTCCATGACGGAGCGATTAGTTTAATTAGTATCGGGCGTGCACCCAGGGAATTGCCAAGCCTGTAGGATGTTGCTATACACAACTCCGATATGTTTGCCTCTGCTTTCCTGAATATGGTTAGCTCGGTCTCCATAAGATCTTTGACTCTGCGATGTCGACTGTCTGGAATAGCGTTAAGTTGTATGCAGTAGCACAACCCAATTTATGGCTTAGGATCCAATTTCGGTTTCAAGTGTTTCTTGTTTGGCTGTTTGCAATTCCTGCGTTCAAATATCTTTGTGCATTTGGGAATTAGTTTCCTTTATTTGTTCAAGTCACGTTTCATGTCTTCCAGTAATTCAAACAGCTCCTCTTGTGTTCACATGGCTGATATTTATTTTATTTTTTAATCTTGTTCTTCATACTTTAATGCATCTACGGAAAGGTGGGGCAAAGTGGGACAGTTACTTGACAGGTAAAATGTGGGGCATAGTGGGACACACCGACATTTTTTTAACGCGCTTTTTTAACACAATTTAACCGGATTGTTCAAAAGACAATGTTTTTAAAATTGTTTTGAGTAACTAGAGCAATAAATCAGACATTTCCGAATTTGGGAAAGTGTCGTCGCCTTCGGCACTTTGCCCATATATATATATTTTTTTTCACCGACCCGTAAAATCGACTACTGAAATTTAGATTCTCGGGGAAAAAGCAGCAAATACACTTTGAGTGTCCTGATGAAGCCATTTGTCCTAAGGTGTCCCACTTTGACCCACCATTCCCTATATTGCGGCTTTTATTGCGCCTTATACACTCGCGTAATTCAATTGTACTTATACGATTGTGAGCTACTAGTCTTGACCGAAGCGAAACGTAAACACGTTCGTCTGGACCGGCTGTAAGCACGGACGGCTCGTATAACCTAATCAAATTCAGTCGTTGAATGTTATATCAACTTTAATATTATAAACAGTCACAAAACACGGGGATGAAATTGTTTCAGGTACCCAAAGCAATAATTTTCATTGAACATACAAAAAAAAAATGCTTATATTCGAAGGTGAAATTCACGGTTACGAAAAATCCCAACCGATTGAAAAGTTAAAGTGAAGAACTCCGTGATCCTATAGCGGTTAACGTTAAGTTCATTTTTCTACGCAATAATAAAAATCTTCAAAACGGTCTTGAAAATTCAAATATGTACCAACTAGAAAGATAGAATGTATACAAATTCAGATAGTAATTCGATTTTCTGAAAGCATCAATATGATCTATCAAAAGTCGTGAAAAAAAATTGCTGTACTTTGAAAACTTTATCAAGTACTTAACAAAACGATTTTCACTGAATCTAACGATACTGCCCATCCCGGGCAGGCAAGCTCTGTTTTACTGAAAGTTCCAACCGATTGAAGAGGTAATGTGAGTATTCAATGGTCCCATTCTTCCCTCCGGTAAATTCTTATTCTCAAATTACGATTCCATTTTCTTTTTTCCCTCATTTCCCTTCTTTACTCATGGGAGTTGTGAATGCTTTTTCCTCCCTTCGGTGAAGCCCGGGTAGTCTTCAGCTTTCTTTCCGGGCCACTGCTGGCCTTTATCGTACACATCGTTTCTGAAAAAAAAAAAAGTTTTCAATTCTTTCGTGCGCTGCAAATTCCCTGGGGCTTATCCGGGAGCTTCGTCCTCTGCCAGTCGTTTCCAGAGAAAATACCCTCGTGCAGCCAGCCTCCAACGGGGGGGAGTCACGAAGTAGAGAAACGCATCTCTGAAACGAGGTGTCTCGGTTCCGGGTAATTCGTCAACGAGATAAATTACTTCGATAGCTAGAGGGGATTCCGTCAGACCCCGTGACCCACTCAACCCTTGGGTCGAGCTTTTTCTGCAAACTGCAGGAGAGAGTGAAACGCCAAGCGTTAAACTGGTGGTTGTTGATGATTTTTTCTAATGAGATTTCTTTCATTTCCTGCCACTCTGACTCCAACCGTACTCTATTCTATTTGCGGAATTACTTTTTAATTTACATGGCTTCAAAATAAAGAAGAAAGTGTACCGTCCAAGGTCTGCAATTCCAACTGGGGAAAGGTGGTACGAATGCTTATTTAAATATTTAACGACTTCTAGAGAATTTAAACGAAATTTTAATTAATAAAAAGTGATACATTAAAAAAATTAAAATCAGTTTAAGAACCCACTTATCAAAATATTTGTCAGTTTTTGTTCTTTAATGTTTTCTGCACGTCGATTACTAACCAAGAATTGAAAATAATGTTAAAGATAATGAAACTCCGGTTTCAATCAACGTTTTTTAAAGCTTAGTTTCTCTGAATAACGGGGGAAAAATAAGCAGTGTTATTGCCACAAATAAAACCATTTACTTTATATGACTAACGTATCCGAAAAGTTGTAAATAAATGTGAAATAAAGCTCAAGTTTGTCATATTGATGCAGCAGATGGCATATACCTGGTAGATTCATAGGTATCACCCCCTATTTCCGGAGTTGGTGGTGACCCGAGCTCGAAAACTCTTCCAATCTCCACCAAACACTTTGCCTAGTCGAACGAGCATTGGTAAAGGCGCCCCTGGCGCTATATACATATATACATGAAGGTGAACGCAATATGCCATTTACATTTATACAGGTTATTGAAATTCACAGGGAGACTTGAGACCGGAGTCGAACGTGACGTTGATACAGTGTTAAATTAAAAACTTGGATTCTATAGATACTTCATACACATTTAAGCCCGGAGTTTCACTGTTGAATGAGTAGATGAGTGGGAGGGGATTGATTACAAAAACGAATAAAATAAAGTAAAGGTCGTATTTCTCGCTGAGCATCGATTTATCTTGGTGTCTTCTTCAGTACTCCAGTTTTCTCAATCACACTCTAAGCTCGCTTTTCTTGGAACGAAAACAGAGCTCTTCCAGTCGCGGGGAGTGATATCAATGAGCTTATTGGAACGGGAGCCAAGTTTTCTTCTGGAGTAAATCTCGGGCTAAGTCCACTTCGCGACATCTCCAGGGCATATCGAGAAAATAGAGTTGATATACTATAAACCATGGGAGCCCGGAGAGAAGCAGCGATGCAGAGACAATGTAGTCGAGCAAGGCGTTCGTGTGGACAACAAGAACTGAAGTGGAAAAAAGTTTCCATGGCACCAAAAACAGCTGAGTCGAGAAATCAGACGTTATCTTTACGGTAGTATGATTTATATCTCGTGTTAGAGGTTAAAGTGTTGACATATTTCGACTGATTAAAGGCTGACTTTCTAAAAACTAATTCATCAACGTGAATTATCAACTAGTACTTACTAACTAAACTTTTACGAAGGTTTCCCTAATGGAAATGCTAAAAAGAACCTTAAAGCTTTATATACTTCGAGTCGATGCTTCGCATGCGAGAAACTGTCCGCCTAATCGCCACCTGGCGGTATCTTGAAGAACCATCACGCCAAAAACGCCTGATTCGAAAAATTACATATTATCTTCATCGCAGGATTTTTATATCCGGTTCTGCGAGTTAAAATAAAAGCATATTTCAGCTGGCTGAAAAATGTGCTTTGAAAACCGATTTTCATAATAAAACTTTTATGTTGGAATGTATGAAAAGAATGCCGAGACTAGCATGAAGATTTTATATCTCGAGGTCGACGTCGGCAAGAAACTTCACCTTTTAGCTATACCTAGGAGACCCTCGGATGAACGAATGAGTTCGAATAAAAGGATATCAAGCGGCAAGGTGAGCGAAATTCCCTCTGGACTGTGATTTGGGAGATTCGAGAGAATTTGTAAGTGCCCGTTACTCCAGAGCGGAAAGTGTCGAGAATGGCGAGCGCGTGAGGCACGCAGACTATATATGTATATGTAAATGGAAAACATTCTAGAGACTTAAGGCATGTTTAACATACCGTGCGAATAAGAGTAGGGTAGAGAACAGCTGTACATCACCCGAGTCAACGCAAAAACAATTACAAACTACAAAATTGTGCAATAAAATTGTCCATCCGAGATCGATTTTTTTTTGGCACTCCGAGAATTTATTCTCGTAAATTTTATTTTGACAACAAAAGGGACACACATTTGTCAAGTTGGGATGATAATTTCCAATTTTTGAAAAACTCAAAATTCTACAAATCCGAACAGTTTTGTAGATTTAGTCTCAATTTGATAACGTTTGTCCTTTGACATAATTTTAATTGTTAAAAAGTATTTACCCCATTTACCGAAAATATTCCGACAGCTACAGCGCGCCGTTTATTTTGATAAATTCAATGTCTTATCAAATCTGATTAGACGGTTCAATTATTGCGGAAATTTGCAAATTTTTCACTCAGAGTCGCACTATTTATTTTCACTTCACTTTCTCATCACACGAGCCAAGTTATTTCAACTAGTAGTCTACTCTGCAGTCTCTAGTCTCTTAGATATCCTGCTATTCCGTCTACCCTAGTGTATGTCTGTATATCAAGCGTACCCATCTTTTACCATATATTCTTGCTACGATATCCGGGCAACTTGACTATTCAGACGAATATGCATAATGTACGAATGCTGAGCATCAGATAGACGAATACTGCCGAGAGCAAGCGAGCTGAATTCGATTCCTAGTGAAAAAGATCACCGAGAAGTCAGACTCTCCATATCAGAAAACTACCTCCTGTACGATATGTACAGCAGTGACATCTATTTGGATCTGTAGCTCTTCCACATCCACGATGACGAGAACTGCCTTGTGGGAAAAGCTTGGAGGAAAGTGCGCGGAAGTAATTCATCTCGATTCTGCGGGTATCCAAGCGAAGATCGTGGTTAAAGTCAGCGTTATGGTACTGGACGTCCACCGTTGAAAACAAAATTCCACTTAAGAAATAACCCAGAACCCACGAATAAATCCAACGACCCTTCTCGCAGTTTTAAAATACATTTGCAAGTATAACAGCTTCCGGACATTATGCAAAAAATTTGAATTTCTTCTGGTTTTTGTTCTTCTTCGTGGGGGAAGCTCTTTTTCTCGAAATTTGCATATTAGATAGTCAAAATTGTGTAAAACGTCGCGAGGAAAGTGGTCTCGAAAAAATGTGAAATAATGTGTGTTGCAGGATTTCAGCATGTAAGGATTTTCATATCACTCCCAATTAGGGACATAATAAGGAAATTCTGGGTTTCCACACCGAAATTAAATGGGGCCATTTTAGGGCAATAAATTTTAGAGCCCAGTGAGCCTTAATCAGGGTAGCAGGTATATAAATTAACAATAGTTCTGTCAGACAAGGGTTATTCTTCATAAAGTAATTTTTGGTTCCCATGGTGAAGTTCATACGGTAATTCTAGGGTCCCATGATGAAGTTCAATGAGGGCTTGATAGCTCGATTACTTAAGGGTCAGCCTGACCCGTGATATCAAATACGCCAATTAATAACAATTTTGCCAAATAAGGGTGTCATCAGGCAATTTCAGGTTTCTGTAGAGAAGTTCGAGTGAGGCTTAAATTAGCGAACGGCTAAAATAGCTAATATAAATATAATGAACGTCTGAATCGAGAATGGACATTATTTTGAAATTCGCTGTTTTGGCCATTCGTTATTTCGACCCCTATCTCAAAGTTCATTAAGGGCTCTGATTAAATAATTAATAGTCCAGTCAGACTTAATCATACACCAAGTAAATAAATAATTAATTGCTTTGTTAGGTAAGGGACTTGTATGGCAGTCCAAGTTTTCCCACGACAAACTTGGTGGGCACCTATCCAACAACTGACCGCCGCGGTTAGCCAGGTTGTTTTAACCATTCTAGTACGACCCTTAAGGCTACCAAACGGTTATGCAAGTACTTACAGAGAAACTAATTCACGCAAACGAAACAAGCAATACCGTGGAAAATTAGACAGAGATACCACACAATGTACCCTATTTGATATAAAAAATTACGGTAAAGAATAACTGAATGTGCTTTTATATTTGACCCATCAGATGCAGTAATCTAAACCTGTAAGATGCTGTCTATATTATATTATTATATAATATTATTTGATATTTGATATTACAATAATTAGAATAGACATAAAAATTGTCATTATCAAATTTGATGAAGATCGATAAAGGATTTTGCATTTTACAGTAATTCAAATTAGATAAATTTTCACAAGCACAATTTTCATGGAAAAACTATTTTTTCGCTAACTAAAATTGAGCGGTAGATAAATATGCTTTTGAATATAAAATTTGTGAGCATCTACAGCCTATTATATTGTTATCGTGACGCACCCCCTTATCGCAAACGTGTTAAGGTGTTCTCGTTTGGAACAAGACCGTCACTGCGCCGTTCCCCATAAACGATCTCCCGCACCAAATTTACCCGCGTCAGCAGTAATGTACGTCTCGGCTCGGGTGCATGCTGTGCTACAACGGAAAATAGGAAATACCTCTCTGTCTCTTGGATGCAACGGCGTTTCGAGGTCCCTCGCTATAAGGCTGTGTGCACGTGTTACGTGCTTTGCGTTTATGATCCATCTAAATTCATAACGTGGAAATTGTACATCACGAAGTAATATGCAGACAGGTATGACACGCGTTCATTGTACATGTGTCGAGGTCTACGGATTTACGTAATACAAATTTATTCATTCGGCCGAAAAATGTTGTTCCTTTTGCATAACAAGACCAACTGAATTTTTTTAAATTATGCTATTCTTAGTATAATTGATTGATTTTTTTTCCCATTGACTTCAATGAAATAGTGAATTTGAATTTCAAAGAGAACATTTTCTTGGCTCAAAAGGAACATGTACTTGGTGCTTATAATAATTAAAGGATCAAAATCTAGTAAGACAAAAAATAATAATAATAAAAACGACAAAAGAATCAACGTTGCAGTAAAAATCTTTCCCGGCGATCGAACTAAAATCCCGATTTCACGACAATTCGCTGATAAATCGAACATATTGTGTAACATATTTGGTAATAATAATAATTACTTTTGAAGCCTTCTCTAAAATATTGCATTGAGTTAAATGTCTCGTTAGTTATAAATAAGCAATCCCTAAAATGGTTGCAGCTGCCATGTTAAAATCCTAATTTCACGATAATTCACTGATAGATCGAACATATTGTGAAACATATTTGGTAAAAATAATAATTACATTTGAAGCCTTCTCCAAAATATTGCATTCAGTTAAATGTCTCGTTAGTTATAAATAAGCAATTCCTAAAATGGTTGCGACTGTCATGTCAAGCACGTACACTGTAAAAAATATTTTAAAAAATCATACACTATGTTTCAACTTATACTAAACGCATGTATGAAAAGAACCACGTGTATTCAGCAGAAATGCGTATCAATTTTACGTCACACTTGTAAGTAACGTTTCTATGAATTTTACGCGAATTTTTCTTAACAGTGTACGCGATTTGAGTATCCGAGAGTTACATACGACAATTCATTTGGTTAAAAAATATTTCTCGGTCGATGGGAAGTCTCAGCTTCCGAGACTCTGACCCGTCATCCTATCAACGTTATTTCTCCGGAAGCTACCGCGAGCTTCGTCCCACCCACGTAACATCGTTCTGTGTGCAGCCCCCACGTGTTGCTCGCAGGTTGAGGGCACATGTATAGAGGGAAGAGCAATGGCAACACCAACGCCAGCAGTCTGTCTACCGGTGATATATGCCCTGCGATCCAAGCGCAAGCTCTACTTCTCTGCCCCTCGTCTCGTTGGTGCTACTCTCGTACGTAAATTCTCCGTGTAAACGAGGAATTCTCGCCTGGCGAGCGCAGCTCGATGTCGACGGTGCATCGCTTTCATGTCTGCTATAAATACGCATTGACTATTACTTCACCTCCTTTCCAAGGAATTAAGACAGGATTTAAAAAAGACCTCTCATTGAATAAATCAAAAATGTTTACGTAAAAAAGCTTTGTTCTTTTCACGCCCACAGATAGTCTATTTTCTCATCGTGATCTTAATTTAACCACTGTGCTCTCAAATATAAAAAGCTTTGTTTTAAGGGAAAATAATTCTCGGTAAATTTAATTAAATTTACTTAAAATAAGAATGCGCAGCAGAACCGTGCATATTGTTTCGTCGTTATTTAAAACTTTTCAGACATTCAGCTCTATAAGGAAACCGAAATTGATAAACGTGGTTCCTTGTAGTGGTGGGCTATAAAAAATTGATAAGTGATAAATATGCAAACTCACGCACATCCTGTGGTAAATTCTAATAAAATTATATTGGTTAAAAATTGATATCTGGCTCTCCAAATTAAAAAAAATCCATTATGTAATCTCTAAAAGCGCGAAAACAGCAAAAAGGTTGAGGTTTTTTCAAGCTCTCATTAAATAAATGACTTTAGATAAAAAAATTGAAGGGATAAAATCCCCCGTGCATACAACGAGTGAGCCCAAAATTTTGTACGTGCATTAAATAATCAATCAACAATGACTTCAAAAAGTTATAAAATTTATTGAAGATGAGCAAAACAGTTCAGATTTCTTTATTATATTTTTTATTATACGTTCGGACGACTAAATTGTCCTTGATTACCATTTTTTTAAAATCATTTTTCGATTTGAATTTTATAGAATCATTCTCTTTTAAAATTCATGTGTGACTCGCCGAGTGAAACAAAAAACCTATTCTCTAGTGTCTGAAACTGCCAAAAGGCCAAAAAGGTTTAACCTCCTCATTCAGGCTTTTATTAAACAAATGACTTCACACAAAAAGTTGGACGAGGAATAGAGTTCACCGTATGGAATTACATACGAGTAAAAGGTCAAGTGGCGTTTTGAATGAAACAGCCAGTATAGTACTAAATGTCAGGGACAGCGAAGGGTTGACTCTGAAGCGACATGCAAGAGCGGAACAGCTGGTGCTGCTGATGCTGATTACGCCTGTTACTTTGTGGAGGTTTTGTTACAGGGAAAAAAAGCGCCGAGGGTGGATTCGCAGGGGCGGGAAGAATAAAATTAGAACGAGCTCCGGAATCGCGATGAGGTGGGCAGGGTTCTCACACTCGCGAGAAGAAGATCTATAGGTGTCGAGTCGACACTCCTTTCACTCGACTGGTTCCCCACTGCCATTAATTCACCTTTTTCGCCTCTGCCGTTTTCTTTATTCAACCGCTTCTCACCGTATTTACTCTCTGAGAGAGTTTGTACTAGTATCGCAAACTCGCCAGTGCAGTGGTCATGTCAACTCAGCCCCAGGCTTATCGTTCCGCCTCACATTATATCCCGACTCCAACGCAGCTCGCTATATAAACAATAAAAGTCTCTCTCCTGAACCACTCTGAGGTTAGTACGAGTTCGAATGATCGCGAAAAATTCGATACTGTGTGCTGTATTTATTGAATAAGCTTTTATCCCGCATTATACGAGCAGAGTGATCGTCAAGGTTTGAAGAAATAATGGAATTCGACTCTGGGGTTGAAGGGACTCAACAACCAAAATTGTTTATGAAAACCTTCTTTTCGTTTTAAATTCTATATTAGTCGACTACGTACACACTAAATTATAAACCGAAAATCGAAGTATTTATGATCTCAAAAGGATTTTAATGGTTTTGTAAATGTCAAATAGTGTGTTTCGATGAATGTAATATTATTAAAAAATGTTAACATATTAATTTGTCCTTATTCAATCGATTAATCCTATACTTGTAGTTAATATATTACGTCTTTTTCTATATGATGGTATATATTAATCATTGACAAAACCATTTTTGTATTTTGACGTCACGCCGAGCCTTCAACTCTCCGGGTGGTGTTGTTGCATTGTGCTTTATCTCATTCGGCCATTCAGACCATACATTCATACAATATTTTGGTCCATTTAAATTACTCTGATATAAAATATAAAGAAAATTTATGGTTTACACTTTTGGTATTTTTATGGCAGCACTTTTAGATTTATATGACTATGTCTGACGTGGTAAAAATAAAAAGCCGTTTTGCGTTGACTCTTGGATAATTGTTTTCAACAATCTTAAAAATTGGGTTTGAACGAATCGTAGCCACTTTTTTTCTTACACACGGTAAAGGAGACTTGGTTGGAGCAACCAAGAGAGACTTTTCTCTATTATCTCGTTGAAGAGACGCGAGGTCCAATCCCTGGTGAGCCTCTATTACAGACACGCGTTACTTGAGATTTGTCAGCCCGTCGAAGGTTCGCTGCGGATAACAACTAATCGAATCTCCTTGAGAAACTCTACCGAGGCTTCAGCATTCAGCCCTGACGTGAAGACCCACAGGAAGAACAGGAATCTTCCGAAACATTGAGACTCTACCTTTCGGACAGAGCTTTTCGTTAATTGCGATTTCTGTCTGAGTAATAATGGCAGTTTCTACTTATATAATAATAATTATACTCAAAAAAGTGTATAACGATGAAGAAAGTAACAAAGGAAATTGCACAAGAATAGCAAGACTTCATTTTCAAAAAAAATAGAGGAAATTCCAAACTGTAATCTTAAAATCATACAAGAAAAATTTAAAAACCAAATCATCCGCAGTGAATAAAAATATCGATATTGGATAGTAATGAGTCTTAAAATTATTATCGAATTTTCAGCAGTCGTAATTATTGTTCTACTGAAACAGATTTGTTAATTTTACTTTTAAAAAAATTATATATTTGTGTAATTATTTTTATGAAATTTCTGCCTTGAAAACATTTAAAAGCCTTATTGTGAAACTCTCTGATTAATCATTCTATAATTTCTTATGTATAAATATCTTCTTATACGAAGATATGTTCATTCAATTTTGGCCTTCCAATTAAAAAAAAGAATATAACAGTACAGGATAAACAATTCAGAACCCTGAGTGAACACAACACAGATTTACTGTCAGAGCAGCAACAGATTCAATTGTATAGCCATGGCAAAGCTCCTTAAAGATGGAATGTCACATGGAGAATGATTATTATTACACAAAAGAACAGTAAGATAAAGTTAGTACAACACAAAAGAACTTAATTTTTTTCTTAAATCTAACGTGATGTAAAAAATCCAAATACGTGTTGAAAAATGTCATTTTGAACTGATTCATTCATCACGTTAATAACGAATCTCTCGAATTCTCATACAAATAAAATTTTTGTTAAATGTACACCCCTTACACATTTTTGATGTTTAGCTGTTAATAAGTGTGAATATTTGGAAATCTTATTCTCACATCCTTTCCGGTCTTAAACTCGAATTATAATCATCATGATGAATAGGGGATCATTTCATGTTGAAAATCTTGTAGTTGCCATCTGCTAGTAATAAATTTGAATTTTTTGTGAATATACATGGCTAACACATTGTTTATGTTTAGCTGTCAATAAGTGTGAATATTTGGAAATCTTATTCTCACATCATTTTCGGTCTTAAACTCGGACTATAAACGTCATGAATAAGGGATCATTACATGTTGAAAATCCTTCAGTCACCACCTCTTATTATATGTATAGTAATGTATATTTAGTGTATGAGATAAACCATATAGTTCTGGTCAGGAAGGAGAGGCGAAGCGGTGGAAAACTTTGGTAGGCTGCGACTGACAGGCATCGAACTGCTGTCGACTCCATCTCCAGTTCTTCGTGCCCATTTCTCTTTGCGAGTCAGAGTTGGGCAAAAGTTCGTTTCTGAGTAGACGAGAGACGATTTCTTCAGAAAAACTAACGAGAAAAGCTGGAAAAAAAACGAGGAAAGGGGCGAGAATATCGTATATCTATGATGTAGCTATGAAGGAGGTTCTCTTCAGAAAGTCACTCGTTAGCTCGACGATCGACGGGCTAACGAGAGGATTTCAAACGACCGGCAACACCAGCACCGAACCTATGAAAGTTGTGATAAAAACTCGTAAAACTTTCTTTTCGCTTGAGAACGTGATCACCTCAAACTCAGCAGGCGCAGATCCTGAGGATCACCGATAACGCTCAAGAACGAAGTCAGCACCATGAAGCACAAAAAATTAATGACTCCGGGTTCATGGCCAGCGATAAAATCCACTCGTCCGACTATTTTACGCTGCGGTATGTTATAAAGCTCCTGTATGAAATGCGGCGTATTTTGAAGATTGAAAAACTAGGTGCGTTTAGTACGAAGCTATCATTCCCAGCCATGAAATATGGGTTATTATAAATAAATCATCATTTTATAACCGCGTATGTACGGAATTTACTGATATTAGCAATTTTTCTTTCTCATAAAGAAACGGTCGTTTTCATGAAAAATTAATTTTTTGATATTTCCATATCGACGTTTTGGAGGTTGACTCAACCTCATGACGAGGTTAAATACAGTGGTACCCACGGTGTACTTTAGTCAATGCGAGTAATAATTAAATCAACTTCATGATATGATCCGCTCAAATACTCCAAGAACTCAAAGTGATTGAGTTCAATCTCAATCTCACGATGAGTCAATCCGAGTAATGAAGAAATCAACTTTATGATATGGTCCAGTCAAATACTCCAAGAACTCAAAGTGACTGAGTTCAATCTCAATCTCACGATGAGTCAATCTGAGTAATGATGAAATCAACTTCATGATATGGTCCAGTCAAATACTCCAAGAACTCAAAGTGACTGAGTTCAATCTCAATCTCACGATGAGTCAACCTGAGTAATGATCAAATCAACTTCATGATATGGTCCCGTCAAATACCCCAAGACCTTTGCCGTATCGAATCTCTCTCGAGAGCAATGGATCGAATAATGGGTCTGGATCCCATCCTCATAAGATTTCGAAAGCAATGAAAGCCTAAATTGTGCCGTTCTTCACTCGCAAGCACCAAGATAGAGAATTTTCAACGTTCTGCGGTTGGGTTGGGATGAATTAAATGGCGGATAAAAGCAGCGTGATGATAGATCGACTTTTGGCTCTGGGCAAGCTGCCCGGTTCTCGATAACTTTGAGGAAAATTCGTTGGCGTAAAGTTACTGATCCAGAGAGTATATGCAAAGGGTAAAAGCGATTTCGGGTTGTATGCGTAGCGTGGATAAATAGACGTTTAATCAGAGACTTGAATGAGCAGTTGCTGCAGTAGCTGCTGGCTCGTTTACGTTGATTGCGAGGACGAGAACGTCGACGACTCTATAGGGCGAGATCGGAGCGAAATATAGGGGCTCACGAGTCCATTGCAAATAGATGGTCCGGAGAAGCTCCAACGACGACGGAGACGATGAGGCAGTAAAGGATTGGACAGCGCCCCGATGGATTGGTCCGCTAATGGAACCCCCGAGGATCTTTCAACACTTTTTCCCAGCATATAGCCAAGCCTGTTACATAGCTGAAGATATTTAGGTCGAAGAGACTGTCCTTAGTACCGAAAAGACTTCAATTCTCGGCGTGAACGATGATTAGCCACCAGAAGAAAAAAAAAAAAGTACAGTTATTGCCAGGTTTTCCATCTTCTGCTACTCATTTCACACTTCAATCAGAAAATGATCAACGACACTTACGAATTATTTCAGAATATTGAAATAACTAGATTTATCATTAAACATTAAGATACATCAACCAAATTCTGCCGAATGCATTCACCCGAAAGCGAATAAAATAATTTCTTTCGAAATGTCAATGACCAAAAATACATATGACATCGGTTTGGATAATGACATATTCTGTTCTTATGCTTTTTTCAATCGGTAACAATCATGGGAAGTTAATTAATGAGAAAATGAATTATAGAAATTTTTCGTATTCCTTGGATTTGAGTAATTAGTTTTTGATTTTTTTTTAAACGATTATTTTTGCGATTAAATAAAGAGGTACGACTCTAGGAATTATTTTTTGGAAATTCGAAGCAAAAACAAATCATTTTTTTTTTTTTTTCTAGTACTGCGAGGCTGAAAATATTTTTTTATATCAATTTTATGATTTCTGGATATCAAAGTATTAAAGAGTATGAGCAAACATTTTTTTATTCCTGAAACTTCTCTCTTTCACAAGGTTTTTTAGTATATAGCCGAAGTCACTTGCGTTGTTTCAGATATCTGGGTCGATGAGATGGTTGGTGATACCAAGGAGACATCCTCAGCGTAAACAATGATTGGCCATCTAAACAGACTACAAGTACAGTTATTGGCATTGTCGTAAAAGTTCCGCCGCTGTTCCCTTCACAGTCTAAGAATCACGAGCAGTTGATTAACGACTGGGGCTAGTCATTTTTCAGCATTGAAGCAGCTAGATTTATTATCCAATGAGAAAAAAACCTCCGTGTGTGAATAGCCCTTAGCTGATAGTCAAAAAAATTGACCCTTGGAATTGGTTTATGTACCCGAGTCACGCGTTACCAGATCCACACGCTACACCTCGACAGAATTCACCACCAAACCATGTATCGAACATGTTGAGCACAGCGGGCTCTTTGGATGGAGCGAAAGGAAAAAAAAAAAAACAGCGAGTAACAAAATAAATGCCTTTGGGTCACGTTTACATTCGCCTCTTACAAACGAATTGCCCTGGAATATCGCTCTGCGACGAACTAATTACATTATGAGACGGGTACACGGTCCGCAATCCATTAGCGTGTAGCCATAGGCCATTGAGACCTTTGATGACGATTTATAATTCCTAGCCATCGCTGTATCGATTGCTATATCATAGAATTTCTCCCTGATGACGAATTAACTAATGGCTCGGCCGATTTGTCCGGAAACACCTCTGGGCACTATTTATTCGTGAAGGAAACATGTGGACGGAATGGTTTTGAAATCTTTTTTTTAATATTAGCAGAATTTCGGATGGCTTATGTTTTCCGTTTTAGTTCAAAAGGATTCGCTCATTTTATCAAAGATATTATTATTTTGCTTCCTCATGGCGAAAACTTTGGATTTGTAAAAAGGTTTTTGCACAATTTTATTTTTACTTACAAGATTCAAAATGGACGGTTTTATTAGTTAGTTATAAACTCAAATCTGTTGACGCAATTTTTTAATTAGAAGTTAACGATTACTGTGAATATTTTTGATAGATTTTTATATAAAAAGCATTTAATAAGAGTGATAATAATTTAGTAGACGGAACAATCTATTTTGCTGCAGGTGACGTGCACATTGCTTTCTCATTTTGCACGCTTCTCAGCTCTGGAAAAGGTGGAAACTAGGAAAGCAATGTGCAAGACCCAACTTCGCAAACTTTTTCTTAAGACGATATTTCCCGAGACTCTTCGATCAATCATCCACAAACTCTTTTTATGTGTAATACGGAATACGAAATCATACGAAGAATTCTCGCGTGTTCAACCATTTTTATAAAAAACCAATTGAAAATTTGGAAAAGTAGGAAACTTCGGAAAAAATGAGCTTCCAGAAAATAGGCCATTAATTCCATAACGATTAATCAGATTAAATATTTTGGCAGTCCTACCGATTTTCGATTTAGATTATTAATATTAGATGCGTTGTCAAACTTTTGCCAGAAGACGAATTAACTAATGGATGGAACGCACTGTTGGGAAAAAGCTCGAGGCGCTATTTACTCGTTACGGAAATATGCGAGAGGAACGTTATAGAAGAATTTTTATGTCTTGCCCTCAAGGGGAATTTGGTAAGAGGTGAGAAGAATCTGACAAGCTTTCACAGCTTTTACGAGGTACAGCTGACCAGAGGGAAAGTTGTAATGGGATTGGGATGACCCGTGTCTACTGTAACTTGACGTTGATTGATGAATCTCTGTGTACAATAGAATGCGATAGAAGAATGACTTGTTGTGGAACGTCAAAATAGTGCGTGACGAGTCGTTGTCTTGTTGACATTTTTTTCTCTCACAGCATGATACCAATATTTCTTAGACTGACTTGAAATATGGTCTTTGGTTAGGTATCGACTTTTTCCAGCTGCAGAGCCAAAAAACATTCTTCTTTAAGAGTCATAAAGCAGCTTCTGATAGAAAGACGTTTGGAAGACGATAACATTTGCCCTAGAAATTTTCTGCCTTCCTCAACTATGTCTCTGCAACATAGAAAGAATATCATACTTTTCACGTTTACAGAATTACTGCTAAATCCGTTTTCCTTTCTCAATCTACTAACGCAATAAATTTTGTAATTTTGAGAAAGATTTTTTATACCATATTAATTTAACCGTATTTATTCAGAATAAGGCAGCCATCACTTAGGGCGGACTAGATCAGTGGCTGTCAGGGCTCTCGATACCACAAAATATATGATTTATTTATTTGATTATCAGTGCAAACTAATTTTCAGATAAACTAAAAAAATAATTTGTTTCTTTTATGTAATTTGCTTAGCTGACTAGATACTAAGCTTTGATACTAAGATAATCACAAGAGGATAATTGGGATAGTTTGCAGAAATGTCAGAAATAGAATAATGTAATATCAAAGGGGAAAATATAAATTTATCAAAGAATCAGATGTACGATTGATCTTAATTATGTTTCAGGTACACAATTTTCCGTCCGTTTAGGCTTTTAGCGTTTAGGACGACACGAATTTTTCTTGAACAGGCAATTCCTTTGACGAATCTTTTTTTCTTATCATAGTTTCGACGGAACATACGGAATCGTATTAGTATCGAACAGTATATTATTCTTGACGAAACATGTGGGAAACTCGTCGAGGGCTGTTTCCCGGACTTTGTCGCGGGTAACGAAGAACTTCGGTTGTTGATCGATGTTTCGACGATTTACGCGTGTCATGAAGGGTGAAACTTGCCCACGGATCACTGGTCACTTGGAAAATCAATATTCTGGCGCTTGCGGTTTCTGCCCCGGAGTTTTTTCTACCTTTCCCTTGAACTAGGCAGAGGGACACACGGTAATGTCGTTGGAACAAAGCGTGTGGAGGGGGCGGGCCCCCCTAGTATGTCCTAAATGAAATTTTGCTTACCTCCAGTCGACGGTAAATAATAATTAATTCATACATCAGTTCATAGTAATACCCGAGCGCTCGAGCTTGACGTCAAGGAAAGTTTCCTACATTATTCTCCTGCCACAAGTATAGAATTCAAGCGGAATCAGAAGTTCGGTTGGAAAAGTCATTTTCAAACAGAACGTCGTCAATAATACATGCTAGCTAAAACCTCTGCCGCGTAGCTTCAAAAGGCTTCTAAACGCGTGTATGAAATTCAATGTGATACACAAAAGAAACTAAAAATTCAATGTACGTGTGGTAATTAATCTTAAAAACGCGACTTCATTCACAAATTTAGTAGAATTGTGCATTGGTTCTATATTACATTTGCTGTAATAACGAAAGTGGAAAGTGAAATTACAGTTAATCCATGTTTTAAAAAAACACGACTTTTATGACGTATTTAGTATACTTATATACGAACTTAGCAAACTTCACACAATTAATATGACTCTCGCAACAAATATAAAAGAATGGTACATCAATTTTACGTTTTACTCGTATAGTATATTTCTAACTAATTTTGAATACATTTTTATAAACACTAATAAATTTTCTATACCCATTTCTGTAAACGAGCTTTCTCCTCTCTGCACCAATTTCATCTGAATTTTATTCAAGAATATGGTAATTAATTCATGCAACATTGTATAGAAATTTCCAAACGCTCGAGCTTAACATCACGGAAAATTTCGTAAATTGTTTTCCCACCTCAAGTACAGAATTCAAGTAGAGTCAGAAGTTCGGGTAGAAAAGTGAGTTTCGAAGAGAATTTCGTTAAAAATACATGCTGACTGGAACATCTATCACGTGACTTCAAAGCTTCTCGCGTACTTAGACGAGAGTCGCTTAACCATATTGACACTAGTGACGAAACTCTGTGAAGGTAGGCACGAAGGATGAATGCTCTGTCACGCTCTGGCTAACTCCTCAAACGTGGAAATCTCGGAATGGAGCAGCTGCGATTGAAACTGCATGTCAGAACAACATTCATCGTTCTGTGCGAGAGGGTACGAGTTACGTGGGCTATTTTACCTTCGTCACCAAGCTTCGTTAATGTCACCGAAACTCTGCATATGACAGCGATACGACATTGAATAAATATCCTGGAGGTGGATAACCCGGCGACAGTAAAGAGCAGGTGGAGAGTGGAAATTGAAACTGCGATTACCATACCGGAAATTGAAACGTATTTCACTTCACGAGATAGATTCGTAGATTTTCGAAATGAAATAAATAAAAAATTACGAGTTTTAGAGCCATGGAATTCAAAATGCACCGAAGCGTCAAGAAAAACTGGGGAAAGAGGAACACTCGTGCATTTTGGACTTCGAAAATTCACTCGCTTCTGATTTCAACATTAATCTAGTGGTCCATTATCTATTTAAATATTGTAATTTTATACAAACCCGATTTACTAAAATTCAGGATATTCTACTGCACACTTTCTAATATGTGCAAGTATAGCCAACGTTTATTCGTATTGCATTGAAATTCGTAAAGTGGTTTGAATCTTATGGTTTTTTAAATTTTTCGAAAAAAAATTGCATTAAGCTTTCACAGAAATCGATGTAATGACTCGATTTTTTCGTAAACAAAATAATATTCAATAACACAACATGCATCATTTTGTCAATCGGTAGAAGGGTTCGAATTTGATAAAAATTGAAATTTTCCTTAATAAATTGTGCAGTAAATTTTCGCTGAACTTTGATTTTATAATGTCGATAAATATACTGCCTCGTGGCGATAGCTTTTCATAAGGTGAAAATATGCAAGGTTCCACTTTGCATCCGTTGAAATGTTTAAATGGGATAAGTTAATGTATTCCTAAAGCGTATGACCCACGTTCCTGCTATTCGCAACCAAGGCCAGACACGTACAGAGGACCGTGAACCTCGCAAGTTTCTCGAAGTGCGAGGAATTACATTACAGCACGCAAACCGGCGCCACGGGAATGCCCACAATAATCTGCAGAATTACTGCGGCACGCACAGAAGATGCAATCAGGTAGGTTTCAGCGTTTGGGGTTCGATGCACGTCAGTAATATACCCATCGGTTCAGGAATCTCTCGAGCCGGAGAACTCTGATGTACAATCCATGAGGTGGGCTTGGGGAGGAGCTCTAAAGCACTCGACTTCGAATTTGTGGTGAAACCGGAGGTGAATAGAGCTTACGACTGCAGTGGTGCCTCACTTCCGGTTTGCATAGTGCGGAGATCCAAAAAATCTGCGTAAAAAATCCGGCAGAAAAAAATTACGAAAAAAACAACACGTACACATTGATCAAATTAGGGTTGTTGATAAATGAAGTTTTGTGAAAATCGAAAAATAATTAATATATGTATTTTACACGATATAATGTGATTATATCGTTTTGAATTTATAGAAAAAATTGAATAATTTATGAAACTCTAAAGTCGGTGGTGATTTAAAAAAAATTCAGCACGAGTTAGAAGAAAAAGTTAAAAGTAATATCTGCTCGACATCCGAACCAAGCATTAATTCAGTCCCTGAACCCGCGAGTTGTAATGAAAAAAGTGTTGTAAAAATATTTTTTATCTTCCGAACCATTTTGTTGATTTTGGCGAAACCCAAAATCAATTAAACTTGATCGTAACTGCAAGCGCGACATTTTCAGATCAGCAGATAGCGCGTGTTTACTTCGTTATGATGAAAACAAACATATAAATATGAAGTTCACAACGAACTTTAATTAAATTTCCCACGAAAGTACAAGGATAACAATTGTTTAGCATGCAACTCAACCATAACCACATAATCATAAGTACTACACACAAGATGAATAAATATAATGAATAAAGATATAAATATACATACACCAGACTTTTCTCCCTTGCAATTTTGTCGACAATTCAACCAATTTTTAATATCCTAAACCAAAAATATTTCGACATAAGCATTCACGAGAAGAAAAAAAAAGTAACAGTAAACGAAAAAGAGAATAAATACATGTCCCTTCGATTATTCGACACTTGAACGGACCTGAGCTAGGCGAGGCTTTACTGTAATTGCATTTCCCTTCGATGAGACTCCTGTTGGATTTCCAATGCTAACCCCAAACCCTACAACCGAATAAACCCGAATAAAGTAATACCTGGAGAGCGAATTACTCGTTGAGAATTCGCAAAATTCTTTGAATAACAAAAGCGAACGTGAAGACTGCGAGTGATAGAGGAAGACGGAGGCTTGTACGCCAATGGTAAACGTGTATCGAAGCCTCGTTGCTCTGGCTGCTCCGAAGTACCTGCCGGAGTCCCAGAAGCAACGGCCAGATAATTGGAATGGCTCGGAAACTCGATGAAAATTCCAATTCCCGGTGTGCCCGGGATCCCCTACCGACCCAACCACTCACCGCCATTCCTCCCTCATCCTATCCCATCCCTTAATACCAACGTTTGACGTCGGCGGACTACAATGGTAGCACGTACTCCATTTCGCAAAAGCGGCCCTGATGCGGAGACAAACATTAAAACGCATAGAAGACTGAATTGGAAAGCTTTTCATGCTCCGTTTGCATTAATTCTCACGGAAAGTTCGCGCGGATGAGTGAGAATAAGCATAAATCACGAGGGAGGGACCAGGACATGAAAATAGCATCTGCGGTGAAAAGCTGAAGGAAATTTAGTGAAATGTCCCGAAATAGATACGACGTCTACTCTTTCGATAGGCGAATGGATAATCCAGGAGTCTCCAATTCTCTGACATCTACCTGAATACATTTGTATTCGTGGGAAATTCGTGTGGAATATTTTTTTTCTCTTGCAAAAAGCTCGTATGCTATAAAGTGTTGATGCCATTGCTTTTCGATTGGAAATACTGGAGATCAATTTGATCAACGGAACGAAATATATAAAAATTCACGGTGGATTTTGTGGTGAAATCTAGTGTAAAATTGGAGCACTCTACTTTTTTCTTGTTGTTGCAGTAATTGATATCGGTTGTGTTAAAATGGGGATTTAAAAAAATCGAATGTGTCAGAACGTTAATACATAGTCATTCAAGATCGTAAGTATTAAGGCGAATAAAGAAGTTTTCGTAATATGCGGAAAATACTGTTGACTAGTGTGTAATAATGTTTAATAACCGAGGGTAATCATTTCTTTTTATGGTGAATTAAGGTGAACGATGAAATAAGGTGGTGAATAAACAATGAATTAAAGTGATGAATACGGGCCATTAAAAAGGCTTGGCCTGCACCTTCCACTTCTAGAGATACTATGTCACTGTGGTGACAGAAATACATTTTTTTTCCACGATCCTCGTGCGCGGATCCATTAATTAAATTCGCTCGTTTTCCGAAATTTTGTAATATGGACTACCATTAAAATCGAGTAATGTGGGCCACCTAAAAATTACTGAAAAATAATTCGGTACGCTCGATTGACTTGATAACACAAAAAAATGTATCAATCGCTTTTACCCTTTACTTCACTTGTTCGGCGGTGTAAAATAAAATTGTATTGATTTTTAAAAAATATAGAACGATTTTTATTGCTAATTGAGATGATTATCCAGATAATCAAAGGCTCTGTTATCATCAACGTGCAATGGTGCAAAAAACATTAATATTCAATGCATTTACGTGCCCGGAAAGATTGGCCAATCAGCAGTTTGTGTCAACGAATCAAAAACGTACCGTTTAAACCACCCCGACCAATCAATGCGTGTCCCGGGTTTAGATCACCGATGATCTACGAGATATAGGCTGAAGCTTAGGAAATTGATCGGAGCTTGTAGCGATCAATCCAATCGATCCTGGAATATTCAACGTGGGACACACCCCCTCAATTTGATTCTAATCGTGTTCCACGAGGTATTTGAGTTTCCAATCTCCCAGATTGTCAGTCACGCTCTATCTACAAACACATATAACCATGAATGTCCCTTCAGTAGCCATATTTAAGACATAAAAACCCTCGATTCCAATCATAGTTTACGACAATATAGTCCCATTCTTTCCAGCATCCTTTCTTTTCGAAGTCCTTAGAAAACTGCCAACGTAAGTCTTGACATAAGCATCAAATTTTATATTTATAGCCCCTATACATTCAGCTTTTCCGAAACCTTAATTTCTGAGAAACCCGAAAAAAATCTTTCACTGAATTTTTATTTCAGTAAACATATTTGTTTGGATACAAAATTCAGTTACTTAAATCATAAAGTAAAGGCCTAGAAAACGGGAAATGTGTGTTAAGAAAAATAATTTTTCAAAAAATGATAAATTGATAAGCACCCAAATGTTTCGTTTAATATACACTAATTTTCATATATATTAACACAAACTGCATAATTTCTAAAGGAAAATTGGATAGCATAGAAAAAGGTGGGACATTCGGGCAGAAAACGTTCACTTCTTTTTCCTTTCAGGGGTAATGAAGATCCGCCGACCTCGTAGACCGCACGCGAAAAAAAAACCGAGCATTCGCTTAGTTATGAATAAAAGGAAAAAAAATGGAGTTATCCCTCGGTCGTTTATAACTATGCGATAGGGGTTGGCTGATGAAACAAAGCTTGACGGCACATGATGTGCGAGGAAACGAGACAAGAGGGAACTAAAAAAAACCCCGGCCTCTCGGTGAGAAAGTGAAATCTCTGGCATGGAGAGGTATTCACTACTTTTGCCCCCTCAGTAATAAATGTTTTTTTTTTTTGTACCGAGGAGGATAATAAACGGTACTCGGAAGAGTGATCAAATAAATGTATGGCTCGCGATAAGGAATCCTTCGCTTTATAGCAACGTAAGACTATCGGTTCCGACAAAAATTCGGATCCACCCTCCGACCTTTACTTTCCCATCTTCCCTCATAACTTGCCCCCTTTTACTATTTCATTCTGTCCCCACAGATTTTTTTTTTGTCTCGTCCCAAAAGTACAATTGTGCGATATCTGAGCTGCGAAAAAAAATTCAGCTGTGACCTTTTTCCCTATCTCCTCCCCAGTCTTCTCCTCTTTTGTTACTTATTATTATCGCCTTTTCTTAAGTTAGCTTGAAGAATTATTTTCGCTCCACCGACTCCCCGTTTCGAATTAATGAAGACGCCTCCGTGAGATCTTCCCAAACGTTATTGCCGAGCTCCTGCCTATACCTAATTATCCTCGTTTCAATCTTAATTAATTTACTAATAACGTAGAATGTCTTGGGGGAAGCGAGGAAGAATGGATAGGGGTTTCTTAACAAGAAATCTCGTTATAACATTCGAGTAAAAAGATTTCAATTTCAAGAATTACTTATTCAGGTGGAAAAAAGTTTAATTAAGACAATTCATCGATCCAAAGCTTCTTAATGAGAAATCTCGTTATAAAATTCGAGGAAAAAGACTTCAATTCCAAGGATTATTTATTCAGATGAAAAAATATTTTATTAAGATCATTTGTCGTTTCCAAGTTGTGAAGTGATTGTTCTGTTCACTGTCATTTGGTAGCACAGCTAATAGAATATTCGACCTGTTTTTTCTGTCATAGCTCATCTCAAAACCCGCTCCAATTCGAAACGCGGTTTTTCATCGATAGGTGACTGCCTAAAACCACTTCTTAAATCAATTTCTTAGAGTCTAACATTTATACTCTAATCTTTAGTGCATTACCAGTCTCCAGAAACACGAATAAAAATTAAGTTTACCTCGGATTAATTATCAAGCCAAATCACCTTTTAGTGTTTTTTTAAAACAACTATAGAACGTTCATTACGTATTTCCATTTTATTTTTTTCATTTTTATTTCCATTCATTTCCTCCATTTGATTTTGTTTTGTTTATAGAATATCTTCACTAAAACCATCAAATCGTTACTCCGTTTCGAAATTTCTTGCATCTCCAATTCCAGTCATCGAAAATTATGTGAATCACATTCGGTACATAGCATATCAGGTTCTCCGCATGTGTATATGTATATGGAGATACATCGCCGGGCCCAAATCAAGGAATTAGCGGTCTGAAACGTCCTCTCTGGAGTGAAATCGAATTTCGGGTGGCAGAACCAGGAGAATTGCGGCTGTAGATGGGAAATCAGGATGACCCTATTCGATTCTGGGCGCAGTCGATTCGTCGGATACGTGAATCTAGGCAGCAAGGTGGAGCGGAAGTGCCAAGGACGAAGCAGGTAGCAACAGGAGCTCCGGAGCACCACAGGGATACATATATGTATATGTATATGTATATATGTATACACATATCGCTAGGATTTGCATGGTACGTGCTCATTTCCGAACGCATTACGTGTACGAGCACGAACATCGATAGGATTACGAACATAATTTCATCTCGTATGCTTGCTTCATAGAGACCAGTAGCTGAGATAACCCTTCATTCGCACGTGCGACCATATACGCGCATGTGTCGACGCAACTTCGGGAGGGATGCTTCATTTTGCTTCCTTGTGGAGCAGTTTAAGCGACTTCCGCTTCTAACACATGTGACAAAACGAGCTAAAACTTTCGGCACGTTACGCTACGTGCAGAGAAAGTTTTTCCAATTTTTTACAAGAATCAAGAAAGACATCTGAAGTTGATAAAAAATGTTATTTCTTAGTCATTGATAAAAAAAAAATGTAAAGTAGATGGTGGGAAGTGTTCTCGAATTATTTTTCACTTCTTAGAAATTCACGTCTAGGAAGTGCGTTTATTAATTTTGAATTCCTCGTAGAGGAAGCATTGCGAGAAGTTCAAAATAGCACGAAAGCAAAATACAAGGGCGCATAATTGTTTCAAATGAATTTAAACACTTAAATTCTTCGAAATGTTAGTCGTCCGGAAATAACACCGAAAAAATGTAATTGTTATGGAATCCCAACCCTTCCACTGATCTCCACGATTGTGTATCTAGTGTCACTGAATATTATTCCGTTTACGTACAAAATTTAGGCTTGCTAGTTCATGTTTTGCAAAAGTTAATAAAACGATGCCAGTTTCTCGAGAAAAAATGTAGAAATCCATAAGACAAGATCCCTTTTTCTTGCTTTTTGCCAAATTCGATACCAAACAGCATCAAATATATGAGACAATATTGTACATTTTACAAAAAGCTGACCGAGTTAGCTCTAGACAGCTATTTCTGTGTAAGCTTTTTGTTAAATTGACAACGTGCTACTATTTATTATTTTAACACTTCGTTATAAAAATAAAAAATTTAACCGTAAAGTTTAACCAGAACGCAATGTTATCTGAATTTTACATAGAAGAACTTCAGAAGAAGCACAGAAATCACCGGAGAGAGTTAAAAATAACAATTTTAAAATTGTACACTTGAATAAAAGGAATGCGCCATTCAGAGCGTGAGACTGAAGGCGGAATAGTATATTAGAGAGGAATTGTCCGAAACTCGTGCTATCTGAATTAATTAGGGGGAAGCCAGGCGGAAGGTAGATTCAGGCGTGGGTCTGAGTAAAGAGGCACTTTCCCCTAGTTCGCTTTCCGAGAAGTTCGGCGCGATTAGTTGGAAGATATAGGTACTCCGAATCAGACGACTATACGATATAGCTCGTATATAGTAGTTATATAACAACTATAGAGCTCTTTACGAGTCGGGAGCGGGATGTTCCGCGGATCCAGTTTCATCCAAGCATCAGGCAAAGCTTGAAACTTCGAATTAAGGAGTATAGTTATAAAGGGCTTGTGTATTACAGGCTGAGCAAGGCTTCTATGAGATCGAAGACAGTGCCAAAGCCAGAACTCTCGTTAAGAGACCAACTTGCTGCTGATATAGAATACCGGAAGTTCTGTCAGCTACTTTATGATTACTTTACCGAGACCGTCCTGACGAAAACGACACTGACTCCTCATTTGGAGTTTTGCTAGCAGTCCAGTCTCATGAAAATTAAAGTCATTTCAGTCCAACATTTGTTAAGTGGAGATACAAAAATCGAAGGTGGCATTCATTTTTTTTTTGAAGATATTTCACGAAAACTTGTGACAGAAAACATAGGACGACATTAGTTAATTCATACTTCAATATTATATGCCCTCATTTTTTAAAGCATATCCCGGTAAAATTTCATGCTTTTTTTTAAATATCTTCCGAATTATTTTTTAAGTTAACTATGTTACAAAAAATCCATAAAGATATCATCAAAAATTAGCCTCCATTATATGATAAATAAAATTATCGTATAATGGATGGTTATGGACGATAGATAAACTAATTGTGGAAATTCACAACCCTGTTCCTTTAAATATTTTCTCAACAGTTAGGACAGACTGACAACTTAATCTTCCTTCAGTTGAAGAGATGAATAAATCAATATACAGCTTTGTATAAAATCGATGTGGGTCTCATAGAAAAATAAACGTCAATTATAGGATAAAGATTTACTAAATCAATTGAGGAAGTTAACAACCCTGTTGCGTTAAATATTTTCTCAAGAGTTGAGACAGATTGACAACTTAATCCTCCTTCGGTTGAAGAGGTGAATAAATCCGTATACAGCTTTGTATAAAATCCATGTGGGTCTCATAGAAAGATAACCGTCAATTGTAGGATAAAGATTTACTAAATCAATTGAGGAAGTTCACAACCCTGTTGCTTTAAATATTTTCTTCAAGGTTGAGACAAATTGACGACAGCTTAATCTTCCTTTAGTTAAAGAGCTGCCGCATCGAGCCATATTAACGCGAAGTCTCACGTGACACCGATTCCGAATAAATCATGTTAACGATTTTTTGATCCCGGTACGTTCAAGGCCCTCCTGGGGGTAGTATCCTGCTAATTCCCCGAGGGGTTAACCCGAGGAAACTCTGTACACCATGTAGATTGGTGGATCGAAAGGCTATAGGAGGAGATCAGAGGCCAAAGAAGAGAAATATCTTCGTGGACTAGAGATAAATTCTTATCAAACTCTCTCTCTCTCTCCTTTGCTACACGCCTGACATATAATTGATACCAGTTTCGCAAGAAGCGGGAAGAGAGGACATATAACAAACTTACGAAATATGGTAATGCGAGAGCTTGGGTTGCAACTAAGGTATCTTCTTTGCATACCGGTATCTTATAGATGATGTAAGGGGCATTCCATATCAAATTCACGTACGTTTAAGCCTTTTGTTTAAATTTTTATTTATAAGTCATGAGAAAAAAACTGTAAGGAACATTTCAATGGAGCAATGACATAATATTTTCAGCCAGACTTGATTTCTACTTAATTTCCTTTATTCAATATTAAATTTGAAACTTTCTCATCGCGCGATTCGGTTTACTGACTACTAGGGCGACTAAATATTGTAATACTTAATTCTTGTTGACAATTAGTTCATTGGTAAAATAATAAATGCGATATTCACTCATTAAATTGAACTTGACCAACATTGAGGTTTAAAACAACGAGAATACCAAAAGGTCAGGCTTAATTTGCAATATTAAAAATAATGCCACGAAAATAATAGCAGAAGAGAAATAAATAAATTCCCGTGGAAAAATGATCCGCAAATCGCAATTATTTGATAATGAAAGTATGATTGTAAAACACAGCCATAAAAGGCTGATGACTTTTTGAAAAATTGAATCTGTCAGATCACATAATCGATTTGGGCTGGAACGTCCCGTACACGTATTCCACAGTATCGAAGCCGCCTGTATAACTTCTCAGCTTGAATAACCCTCCATCTCCCTTCGCCAAACTAATACACTGCCCCAGAATACCAATTCCAAACTGTCCAAAAGCCCTTCGACCGATACATTCCCAATGCTGTTTCGGTAATTCACTGTCGTTAGTACAAAAAACGAGACAGGCTGAGTGGAGAACGCGCATGTGTGCACACATTGTACAATTCGATACCCCAAAACTGATGGACATTGTCGATTTGTTATGATTTACGGATAATCGGATAATCGGATTCTCCGCCTGAAGGGTGGCGAAAAAAGCGATACATTTTATATCATTTAACAGAAACGTCATTGACCGAATTGACTATTGGGATTTAGGTATTGTATTCCAGCTGTGCTCGGAGTTACGTGAGCCGAAAATATTTCATTAGAATGGAAAATACACGGGAGCAGTTCCTTCCAGGAACAAAGCGTTCCTGGAGTGTCAGGTGCACCTGAACGTACTGCTGTGTTCAAGAAGAGAACGCTATAGAGGGAGTAAGGAAACGTGGAATCGTTTCTCCGTTTACCTCGCGGTAATTCTGTGAGCCAACTCGGTTATTACCTTCATTGTTTGACCGTGCTATGGCCACGACTATTATGTCACGTCTAATCTCTTAATAGTCGAGGTATGGCTCTGTAATATATATCTGTATATACGTGCACCAGTGAAGGAGAATACCAAAGTGGCCCAGACAGACCGGAGTCCACGAAACTCTAGAACGGTATTAGTACCGCTTTGCCATAATTGCCAGCGTTTATCAAACCAGTCACGTACTCGTGGGCCTGTGAGGGTTTGTACTCATGCTGGTAATATCGCTGATTAATTTTCTATCCACTCAATCAAACGTTTTTAGGAGGGTTGTATGCACGTCTGACACGATACCGACTGTATCTACTTGAATAATTATCTGAATCCTCCCGTACGATGGAATTAAAATTTCATGTATTTTTGGAGTCCTGATTTGTATTGTAATACCAGAATCCTTTTTTTTTTGTTTTAACGAAAAGTTTTTATCTCCAAACGCAAAGCTTTTTCGTTGTTATTTTTACTGAAAAATAGAAGTGAATTTATAGTGATGCAAAAAGCTGAACATTAGGGTGTGTCATTTTTGGGCAATTTTTTTTTTTCGACTCAGAAACAGGTTGTATACTTTCAGGAAGGTAAAATAAGAAGCCTGTAAAAATTTTAGCTCTTAATATTAATATTTAGATGCGCCTCATCGCGAATTTCTATTTCCCATTTAAATAACATGGGAAAAAAATTTTTTCATGTTTGGAATTTTATACGTTGGCAATGGCATATTGTTCGATGGAACGCATAACATATTTTATAGAGAATCGCACGCTCTACAAAAAAGATGTCTTGCATTTTTTCGATAGACATAGCCATTCTGATAATATTTGAGTTCAAAGTTCAAAATATACGAAAATTCATCTTTTTGTTAATATTATAGCGAAACTATTGACTCTATTGAGAATCTTCAATCAACTTTTATGTAAATTATTAAATTTACCATGAAAATTGTCTCATCCATGATTAATTAATATTTATTGGTGAATTGTTCAATGCTGTAGAGACCTGTCTTCTGTCACGAAACTGGTTCTAATGGGCTGATACTTATCATAAATAGTTACAAAAAAAATCGACAAAATACTCACGAAAAATATCTTTCGTTATTTCCATTAATAGTAAAAAAAAAATGTTTATGTTTATGTTAAAAATTAACAAAAAGATGAATTTTCGTATATTTTGAACTTTGAACTCAAATATCATCAGAATGACTATGTCTATCGAAAAAATGCAAGACATCTTTTTTGTAGAGCGTGCGATTCTCTATAAAATATGTGTTGCGTTCCATCGAACAATATGCCATTGCCAACGTATAAAATTCCAAACATGAAAAATTTTTTTTCCCATGTTATTTAAATGGGAAATAGAAATTCGCGATGAGGCGCATCTAAATATTAATATTAAGAGCTAAAATTTTTACAGGCTTCTTATTTTACCTTCCTGAAAGTATACAACCTGTTTCTGAGTCGAAAAAAAAAAATTGCCCAAAAATGACACACCCTACTGAACATGCTCAATAATAAACTGATAGGAATCAAATAAATATCGGAAAAAAAACAGAACAGCAAACGATTAAAAGATGAATATTTGTTTTGTACATTTCTTTTAATCTTGTGTGTTATTTCAACTGCGTTATCGAGACGGAACACCGTCGTAAGCCCCTCGATACTCGTGATCGTTGGGCGGTGAGAATTTGCACTCATAATATCATTACTGGTCTATCAAATCGATCAAACGTTTTTAGGTGTGCTGTTTTGGCGTCTGACGGGTTACCGACTGTATCTACTTGAACAATTGGCTCGGGTTCCCAGTGCTAAATGAAATTATAATTTTATCTATTTTCGGCATACAAATGCTGATAGTGTGCTTTAGAAACAGCATCCACAATTTTGTACTTTTATCGAAACTATACTCACTGCAAACGTGCCGATAATTTTTTTTTTATTTCATTAAAAGCAGCCTATGTTCAGTTTCTTGCTTTACAAAAAGAAATAATTCTATGAGCTATAATTCTGGGAATGTCAATTTGAAAAATTCTTATACAGCCGTAACGTATAATTTTCCTGTCGACACGACTCAATAAAATAAAACTTGTTCATACGTTTGCGTAGTTGCAACAAGTACATTTATTTCCATCAAAATTTTATCATCCCTTCCCACGCAAGAGGCACTTACGTTTAACAATCAATAAAATTTTAATATTCCATTGCACGGACAACAAAAGGCAAACAAGAACTCGAAACCCGTCCTTTAAATTTCTGTTAATCTTCTTTGTTATTTCAACGGTGTTATTGGAACGGAGCACCGACGTAAGCGTCTGGCTAATGCCCGACTTTTACTACTGGAGCTGCACGTTCGGGGGCTCGGTGGGCGATTTTCCACGATTCCGAGTGGTCAGCAGTAGCAACTGTGTCGGTAACGAGCTTATAGCTGTAATAACCAGCGACTTTAGCACCAGTTCGCCTGGTGCAGAGTGCAAAAGTGCGATGGGCTTTCCGAGGGAGCTACGAAGCTCAAGCAAACGACAACATACGGTGCACGTATGAACAACATACGTGTCCGTGACCGAAGTTCTCTCGCTCATTAATCCGCCTGTGGCTTAAATTCGTTCCGGCATCGAGCTGCGCTTCGTATCTCTAAGTATAGATTTTGGCAAACAAGGTCGCACAGCAACAACTGACGTTCTGCGGGGGGAAAAGAGGGGAGAGTGTAAGTCACAGAAGCTCCGGACTTCTCTGCCTCTATGCTCTTTTCGAGGCTCTCTTCTCGCTCATTTTACCTCACTCTCCCATCGCGCACCTACACTTTGTGGGCATTTTGTGTGCTCCTATGTACCCCGACCCCCTCACAGCCCAGTGCATACTGGCAGACTCGCGGTGACGTCAGGTTCGACCTCAAACGAGATATGCTGCGGCCTATTGGTTCCCCAACGTACACACACCGCTACCGTGTATATATATACTTGTTAAGCTCGTGGCCAACGCGCTTTATCCTTCCTCGATCCTTTCACACGTGCCACGGTGATGCATTATATCCACATCATCGATGACCTTAAACTTCCGCTAACGGAAATTACGCGGCACGCGAGGAATCCAGTTTTTAAAAAAAACTTTTTGACTCAAATAGAATGATGCATCTATTTTCTGTAACGAGAAATGAGAATGGTATTAAAGACAATTAGCAGATACATGTTAAATTAAAATTTAGCGCTTTATCCGTCGCCTTTCTTGCATCATCGATGACCTTAAACTTCCGGTAACGAAATTACTCGGCACGCGAGAAATCCAGTTTTGTAAAGAACTTTTGACTTCAATAGAATGATGCGTCTATTTTCTGTAAAAAAAAATAAGAGTGCTATTGAATCTACTTGATAGATATGACCCCGAAGATATGTGCATGTATGAAATTCACACTTTGACCAGCTATAATTATTGAACGCTAAGGCGAACATTTTTTTCCCTAAGCATATTTCGAGATATTGGCGATAAATCTGCCTGGAAAAAAAATTAATGCCCCAACAGGTGAAACAATAATTAATTTTTCAATTAAATCAGTTCGCTGATTTTTTCAAATATAAAAGATTTTTCAAGGAAATTCTAAATTTTGAAACCCTCTTTTTTACATCAGTTTACTTGTAACGGTACGTTTAATAATCTTAAAGCTGCCGATGTATATTAAAGTGGAACTTTAGACGAAAATATACCCAAAAGCCTTGACTTTACAGTCATACCGCAAAATTCATGAATTCTTGTATTGATTTATTTATTCACTCATATATTACTAATTTTTTCATTGATAATAAACCGATTTCAAATGATATCGACTTTCAGATTCCTCTGTTTGTTTATTTTGTCACGTACACGAAAAAAAAAAAAAAAAAAGAATTGGTTGGATAGACTCCAAGCGGTGGAACTGATTGGGCGAATGAACGAGTTAGTTACGAAAACAAATCGATTGAATCCGTCATTTGAATATCACCATCATAACAATATTTTTTATTTTCACATTGAGACTTTTGCATAAAAACTTCATTCAGCGTTGCGAGGATTTTCTCTGTGATTTATAGGAATATCTACAAATGGAACAAAAGTACAAAGTAGAACCTTGCATATTGTACATAATTATTTTTCACTTTTTACAAATCTACTTTTATGTCCACCTATGTGCATTGATTTTGGCTTTAAATAAAATATACCCTTTCACAAAAATATATATATTTATTCTACAGAAATGTGACCATTCAACACCTCCAACAAATGTACAATGTGTACTTTTATCAGCATCCCTACTGTTCTATATGCAAAGCACTTATAGAAGTGTCACTGCAGCTGTGTTTTACTGATCGAGCCGCATAAAATTTGACGTTACGCGAGAGGAAAAATGGCCAGCGTTGCAGCATAGTGATGACAAACGCCGAATGTTTTCGAACTGCGCAACCAAACGAGGTTTTCTATATCCAATATCCTAAATCCTCCACTCTACCATTTGCTCGCGCCTTTATCATTCACAGAAACGTGTGTATCAAGTGTCACGGTAGCGACGCGACGACAATTTAAAAAGAAGATTAATGTTGCTTCCACGTAACATAATTTTCTCTGATCTTTTCTAGGCGTCACTGCTATTCTATTTATCCCGAAGGCGGCGGACTCAACAGCTGCTTTCAAATTGTAACTTGAATTATCACTGACCACAGGTCATGTACAAAAACGGTGTCAGGTTCTTTTTTTTTTCATGTTCAAATGACGTCTACCGCAAGAAAATCTGTTCTGAAATTTTGGGCGAGCGAAAATTTTGTGACTATGTCATGCTCATATAACTTTAAATGCCCCTTTACGCGCACATGAAGTCGTAACTCGACTTGGCGAAAAATGTATCACGACCAATATTTTTTCTCTAGCTTTCGTAAAGTTGGCGATATTTTGCCAAATAATTATTCATACGTGCAAGTACTCATAATGATCTTCGGTATTGAATTTCGCCGAAATCGGAAAGGCGGTTCGGATTTTATAGAGCTCTGAAATCTTCGAAAAATTCACGTTAGTGCCCCAACTTCGGTAAAACGCGAGATGATGAACTCAAATTGTATCCATGAAATCAATTCTATTTTGTGATAATTGGTACATCGTTTCATCATAATCTGCAACATGTTGTAAATTTCACAGAATTTTAACGTTTAGAAAAAATTATGTTAATGCATTAACATCATCAAAACATAAAATAGAGAAAAAAAATTGTATTCATGTTAATAGTTAATATTAATATAATATTCATGTAATCACTTCCTCGTTATTTTTCGCTTCTTACGAAGCTTCCTCATTATTTTCGACTTTTAACAAGTATTCTTTATTCCTTTTGGCTCTTTACGAAGTTTCTTCTACGAAGAAGCCAAAATCGATGAACACACTTCCTCATAAAGGTAGCTTTGTAAAAAGCCAAAAATAATGAAGCAGCAATTTGCAAAGTTCAACGTTTCAGCTTTTGTATATATATGTTTTTCTCTTTCAAATGAGACCTGTCGTCAGAAAATCGGACCCTTTAATGCTGATACCTGTGCTTCGTAATATTAAATACCTACAGGTATAAAAATGGCTCCAAAAGCTATTTTCAGCTATGGCGAATGGACTGATGTAAATACCGCTTTCCTCTCTCTCTCTCTCTCCCTCTCCTTTTACGACTTGGCCTGAGCTTTATACATCCCAGATGAGTGCCAGAGTCGCACGCAACGATGCCCTTCGTGTTTAACGATGAACCGACCAATGGCCCTCAATTATGTCTTCAATTTCCCGTTCGTTACAGCCATTCAGAGACATATATCCTGATTAATTATTGCTATCGATTTCCACGAGTTTAACTCCCTCGTTATTGGTCCTCTTTACTAGCATCCTATCTTGTTAAAGCCTCGCTCGAATACACGAATTTCTCACTATCCAAGTCGTACACACACATATATATACATAATGCATTTTCTGTCAAACGGGCTATTTTTTTCCTATCCTTCCCGATATTTTTCATAATTGACCAGATTTTTAAACACCATGTTTAGAATAGTTCGGAAAATACTCTCATTTTTTATTAATTCGATTTATCTTCACACTCATGAATCACAAAAAAAAACAACTCCTGAAAAAAAAAGTTGCACAGTTTACGATCACATTTTTTTTAATAAATCAAATTAATAACTTCCATTTTTCCAAAGAATAAACAGATTTTAGTAGCTAAAAAGTACGATGCATAGAATTGACTTTTTTTCCTGTGCAATGCTTGTATCAAGTCGGCGCCAGTGTCTAAACATTCTCTATATTTCACTGCGCAATAAACTAACCTTTTCCAGAAAAAAAAAAATATATATATATATCTCATTTTTAGTTTGTAAACATAAAAATTAGCAAATCGAATAATTTCAGTTTCAATTAACCAATCTTTTTGATATCATTAAAAGCTGATATGAAAGTACAACTTTCGTACTAACAACATGTTTTTATGTATTCTACAAATTTCAAGATACATTGACTTCAAAAACATGCAGATTTTTCCCAAATTTGAAAATCGAGAAAATAATCACAGGAGGTGCTATCAAGCAGTTGTAAAATCTGTTGAATTGTAAAAAACATTTGAGAAGCTTAAAAAAAATAGCGGCGCTAACAGAGAATGCTTCATATCTCCAAATATATCCAGCACGCAGGCAACATGTGGTGGAGTGTCAATAAAGGTCTCTTTAGGTGTTGGTTTGCCTGACGGAAACGAGAATTCGAATTCACTTACAGGGAATATATGGGAGTTTAAACGAATTTCCCAGCGGGCCGAGAGCCACGGTCTACTGGCATCCGTTCTATGAACGTGGTTCATCGATTTGTCAAAGGGACTTGAGGAGGAGAGAGACAGGGACTGAATTCATGTACGGTCCAGAAATAAATCGATCCTCGATATAAATCTATCGGTCCAAAGTGTACGTAAGAAGAGTAACGAGACGAGAAAGGAAACAAGAAAAAACACGCGACGTTGAGGTTGGAGAGAGTAATTGCTCCAGATATAGTAAAGAAGGGAGTGATCTTCGTGAAGATCTTTGAGAATAACTCCTCTTTATCTTCACTCGCCCTCGCGACTCTTGTGGAATATAAAATAAAAAAAATAAAGACTCTGGCGACCTAAATTTAACCACGGGAATATGAAAGTACTTTACGATGGTCTTCGACAACGTAGCGAGGTCGTGGCACAGCCTCCACGTTCTTGTTATTACTCTCATTCTCAGCAACCTCGAAATACTCTTTAAGACGTGAAGCCCTGACGTCGGTGTTACCTTACAATAATTCTTGGAATTTCGAAGTTCAATTCTACATTTAATAATTTATTTAATTCATTAAGAGGAAGAAAAAATATCAAATGTGTCTTCAATTAAAAAATCTCTGGTTTTGTCATTAATTGGCAAGTATTTATAATGATTTCGGATTCGTCACTGAGTCGAAAGGGCAATCTTTCCATTTTTATATAATTCAAGTTTAAGTAAAAAAAACTTTTTTTTTTGTCCTGAAAGAATTGTATAAAAACATCCATCCTCACGAATGTTTCGAGCGATGCTATGATCATGTTTTTAAAAACTCCAGAAGTCATTTAAACAAAATTACAAGAGGACTTCTATTATTTTGCAATCGAAAGTATTTTTTTCAAATTGTTTTCCAACGAATACAATTCGAATCAAGTTTTTACATATTTTTTATATTGCAGTACAGGGCTTTTCTTGCATTTTCAGAATACGATGGACATAAAAATGTTCACAATATTTTTTCCATAACCAAAATTAAAATTAACGCGACTAGCCTCAATGAGTTTTTAAATATAGCATATCTACACTCTAATTATTTAATTGTCAACCGATACGAAAATACTTTTATCTGAAATTATGTCATATCCAGGAAAGTACGCGGTCCAAGTAAAGGAGACTTGTGCTTAGCGGTTGATTTTTAAACACCCTGTATCCAAAATTTTGGTTCCCTACGACAGTAGACCCTCGTCCCCCTACAAATCTAGTTCCGTCGAGGCTAGGATGTCGTCAGAAGGAAACAGATCTCCTTCTCAAAGTAAAAGCAATGACAACTTCCTTTGCAAGTAACTCTACGCAAAGTTTATGTACTGAGTGATGAACAGTCCTTATAGCCGCCTTGCTCTCGAAGCTTTTTTCGCCCATTTCTCTTTCATACTTCTGCTACTCCCCACATTTATACGGTGGTGTAATAAATCCTGAAGACACTTCTCTTTTTCGGCAGCGAGAGAAAAGAAAACACGAGTATCCCAGAAGAAGCAGCGGAGTGGCCACTTGTGCTCTGTTCCAAGTGCGATTTCTTGTATAACGTATTCCTTCACTCACACCACGTGTTGGACCTTCCCATAGATCATCCACATTTTTCGTATGCTTTTTCAGCGCTTGATTTACTTTGACGTAAAATATTGTCTTGTTAGATGGATGGATGGATAATAGGACAATCTGGTCAATCCTCTCCGAACCGAGAGAGAGATTTATATGCTATCCATGCAATCTCATCACCTGATCCTGTTGGAAAAGAACTACACGTTAATTGAGACTTCAACTATTACTTGTAATGCAGAATTTATCACCCGATCTTTTTCAAACATTTAATACAGCGCGAATCGAGTTTCCGGACGTTCATCTCTGTCACGTGTTAAAGCGAACTTTTATATGGCTCATTCGCGTTTCTCGGTTACCTTTTACGGCATCGTATGACATAAAATATTGCCTTGTTAAATACAAAAAAGGATTAATTCGCGCTGCTACGGATCTCTATGAAGTTGTTACACGCGCGCGTGCCATTTTCCCGACCACTTACCATATTTTATCCGTATCGTTATTTCTCTCTGAAATACTCAGCAGGTATACATTTGCTTTCATTCATCCGTAATATGCACTTCAGTATTGTTTCTTTGCAACAACAAAAACGTCACAATAGCTTCGATAAATGTTCTGCAGTAAAAGAATCAAATTCAAGTGAGATGCGCTGAACTTATTTTGTGTTTGCTGATTTGACAGTTTTGATTTATTACAACGGAATATCGAACAGTCTCACTTTGGAGATTTTTTTATAAAGTCAAGTCTAATGTCTAAATATCAGAGTACCTACGTTTTTGCGTAGAAATAGAAGCTGTCAGACTGATCCATATAAAAAAATATATATTTATAAAAGCTGATATGTGAAGTATTTTCATGCGGGGATATTTTTTTAATATAACCTTTAGTCTTCAAGATAGATTAACTTGAATAACGCAGCTTTTTGTGAATGCTGCATTTTCCGAATGTTTCTTCGTCTAAGCGGATTAAAAAAGTCTGAAATAAATCACCGAAAATACTGTCTAATAGTTACCGAAACTAGTGGTCGTGTATTATGTGCTTGCAGCCATAACTTGGATAAGCGACCGCTTATCCTTGCTTTGACTGCCGCATCAATCGATAAGCGTGACGCCGGTTTTTCCGAAACCATTCGACAATTAAAAATATTACACCGAGAATCCGGAATTTGCGGCCAAACGCGTTTTCCGCAGCCTTCCCGTGCTCTTGAGCAATGCAGTCCAGTGTAACTCAGCCGGTTGCCGGCGAATTAGAGGTTAAATTAGCTTATACAGATAGGAATAGGATTTAAAACGGAAGGTCGGGTGTGGATAAAAATAGCGAATGGATAAAACAGCGACAATTCAAAATAATGGACATTCTAGATTCGTTCATTATACTTTAATTGGCTGTTTCAGCTATGTTCTATTTTTATCATTCACTATTTTGGTCCACGTCCCATTACAATGTAATCGAAACAGCGAATGACAAAAATAGCAAATTTCATAATCACGGCCATTCTATATAGAAGTACATTAGTTTTGAATTGGCTATTTTAGCCATTCGGCGTTTGGCCATGGAAGCCATAATTTGGAAGAATTAAAAACCGAATCAAAATCTAATATTAAGGAGATCACAGAATTTGGCCGCTATAATTCTTTGAGCTAGGAACTTACCAACAGTGACTAAGCCGTAGATGCTCTCTCATATTTTTGGTGCACTATACTGTCCGTGGATATTAACCCTGTGCGTCCTGGGTGCGAATAGCGTGGCCGTTTTTCAACTGCAAGAACACAGTGGATGTTCACAATGAGTTTAATTTTAATCATCAAATTGCGACAGTCGAGACCTATTAATTAATAAATACTTTGGGCTTAACAAATAGACCCATTGAAAATGACGAGTTAGAAGAGCGACCCTTACAGTACAGGGGCTAAAAGATATGGGCTATTACAGGTGCGCTTGGTGTCATCATTGTCTTGGGCATTAGTGTAACAATGCGCCAGCAATAAAATGATCTACGCGCGTTTGGAGGCTGCGAGATTATCGTCGTCAAGCGCGTTCGCTAACGCAGCTTCAAGATAAGCTTCAGATTACTTCAATGTAATTGTGCAATTCGCAATAAAGAACTTTCTTTAATAAACGACACTTTAAATTTCCTCAGTGAATTACTGACAGAATTTTAGTGCAACATGGCATTTATTTTCTGACTTTTTAAAAATAGCGAATGATCAAAATAGCGAATTTCATAATGATGGCTATCCTATATTCAGACGTTCATTGTATTGAATTTCGCTATTTTAGCCATTCGCTATTTTAGTCACTCGCTATCTTGACCCTCACCCAAATTGAGTACTAGTGAACGTTACGTCTTTGGTAGATAAGAATCTCGTACGCGAAGGACTAACGTAAAGGCCACAGAACCTCTGGCCCGTACGTCTCTGCGGCTGCTTCCGGACTACGTTTTTCCTTTCCTTAGGCAACTATTTATACAATTGGAGCTTTTCTGAGTCTACAAGTACATTTTCTTTTTCATAAAAAAGGATGATCTATCGATACATTGAAGAATAATGCAGGAGAAGTAGGATAGAAGCAAAAACAAAAAAATGAGAAATTAAAAAACCCTTTTTACAAACACAATAAAAAATAAACTAAAGCTCGTCAATCGAAACTCGCAAAATACTAAAAAAAATGTATCTGAATGAATAATATCGAATTTTTCATCCATGGAAACTCGCAAATTGATTGGACATTCATCTAGGCAAATAATATACGATTGTTCGTGTGCACTAATTCATAAAAATAACCGAACGAATTGTTTTTCTTTCGTACACAATTTAAAAAAAGTATATTTGTATATTGGAGCGGGGGGGGGGGGGGGGGGGGCGTACAGTTCAAGCGATTTGATTAACAAATTAAGTTGAAAGAGAACTCAATGAATAGGATGATTGATTAGCGCGTCATTCTATAATTCTAATTCAATATTAATAATCTGATCTATTATAAACATTTAATGTAGCATCAACAGATTTTTCCTGTCGTATCTCTAAATTTACTGACATGGAATTGGCGACGTGTTGCGCTGAATCTGACGACGCTTCATGCTACTCCATCATTCACTCTCCTGGGGGAAAGAACGCAATAAACCTTACTCCGCGACACGAGTAACGATAAAACCATCTATTGTAATGTAGTGGCCCCTGCGGCAAGAAAACATCTTGGATTCTTCACTCCGAGTACTGTGATCTCGACGACCGTCCCACGCATCGTCCTGTCACTTTTTCCATCCTTAGTTAGAAGGTAAATGAAATAATAAACGTTCTGAACCATCGAGTAAAGTGGTCAGATATATTTTCATTTGTTTCCCCTTAAACCCCGGTAAAAAACTTTAGTTTCTTCCTTATTCGAGTATTCTACTCGCATTCTTTTTCCACGTCTATCTGATACATTTACCTCTACTTATCCAGGCTGAAAAACCAATAAATAACATCTTGTTCTGTTACGATGAATAAACTCGACTGGCCAATTCCGATCTGTTTTCCTACAGTACTCTGGTCTCCCCAACTTTCCTGAGCATCGTCATTTCACATTTTCAACTTATTTACCAAATAAAAGCGAGGATAAACGTTTTGAAAGATTGGAGAAAGTCATCTCATCATTTTTTATCCGTTTGCATTCCAACTCAAGTAAAACAGCTCTGCAATACTATTCCAGTATTTGACCCGTAGTCTCCCTCCACATTCATCTGATACATTACCCTCCCGTAAACCCGATGGTAGGAGGATGAAGAATATCGTGTGTCACAATGAATAAACGGACTGATCAATTCAAATATGTTTTCCGTCAAATACCAGTGGAAATAGTTGAGTTATTCTCCACCCATAAAGCAGCAGCAGAAAACTCTAGCTCATTTTTTTCTGTGGGATTTTTTTTTTCAAGGGGAAAAAGAACAAGAAGTGTTCTGTCACGTTAAATAAAGCGGTCTGATATATTCTAAGGAGTTTTCTCGCACAAATGGAAAGCAGGTCGGATTTCTTATCTCTGAATATTGTGACAACGGAATCCTCCGCATTTTGTGCAGGAGGATCTGATAGTGCTAGAGGAAAATGTACGGGATCTTATCCCGAAAGTAATGCTCCGCTCTTAACCAAGAAAGGCCGTAATAGCCTCTCGGCACTTGACACGTGAGTAGTAACGTTCCGGAGCGAGCAGACAAGAGCCTCCTGGAAGCAGCGGCGAAGAGCGCAGAGCACGAGAAGGACTAAAGTAGCCGGTTAGGCTAGCATATCCAGAGTACGACGACGACGACGACGACGAGGATGACGGCGACCACGAGATGCTTTCGTGGCTGCGGGCGCAAGCGCGATGCTTTATTGATCAAGCCTAGAACGCCCGACGACGCTGCCACAAAGATTCATTTTCGTACGGGCCACCGAACCGTACAGACCGCGTCACTTTAGTTTCCTCTCTTTTCCTCTTTATCCCAGCAACGAACACAAATTGAATAGGTGTAAGCCCTCATTTTATCTGGAAAAAAAAGTATGATAAATTGACTTTCATAATGGTAATCTTATCATAATAACTAGCAGAGGTTACAAAAAAATCTTTCGACGAAAGGCTAGAAAGGCAATTAATTTTCAATGCAATTTGAAAAAAGAGCGCCAAGAAATCTGACTTTTTTTCGACGAACGAAGCCTATTTATTCTTCTAGGACAATTCCCATGAGGTTTAATTTCTTTGATTAGCTATTAGTGCAAAAATTGAATTTTATTCCATGCTGCAAATACTTGTTGCTATCGAGTAAATTATGTGACAAATGTATATCGGGTAAAGTGCAGGCTTACAACTCAGGTTCATATGATAAATGTTTAGCGTATGACATGTAGTCATTTAATTTATCATATGAACTGGATGCTGTGTGATTTCAGTGCTCTCATGCTGGGAGAGACTTGACCTCGGATTTTTGCCTTCCAGACCTGAGCACAAAGGTTGAGGCTCGGAAAGTACCTGGACCTGCCTTTTACATCCCCTCGCTTGGAATGCGAATATAAATAGAGCTTCTCCACAAACTGGAAAACGACTTCACCCTCGAGGAGCAAAATATCTTCCATGGTTTGCATTCCACGAGGGGCCTTCGAATCGTAAAAGTCAGCAGGGCGGCAACGATACGAATGTACTTTGTGCTAACAGTAAACGGAGTTCCAGAGGCCGGAGAAATGATTTTATGCTCGAATTTATTGAATCGGTAATACATACCATAAAAAACGTTTACATTATTACAATAAAGAAAAATTGCAACGCAACTTCCCCGATGAAAATGCAAATCCTTCTTCTCGTTTAAATATGCGTTGAGTTCAAATTTTATCAATTGACATGCATCTGTTAAGATATAAGATTCAGGAACCCACGAAAAAGGACGACGTTTGAGACGAGAACATTATTTGGACACCGGTAACCCCCTCCCCGTGCAGGAATTATACATTTATGATGGCCGAATATTGGTTTGTTCATATACTGAACTTGGCTTAATATTTTACATGAGATTTGGAAGAAGTTACAATAAAATCTGAACCACTTTACAAAATTGAGACAAATTCAATACTAATCAACATCGAGTGCTTTCACCAACAACTATTTAGCATAATAAAATCATTTTTGCAGAAAATGAGGCGACCACGCCCTTCCTTCAAAAACTTTGGAAACACTCTGAAATTTATATTTTTGCATGCATTTTGACAAACATTGCAACAGGGAAAGAGAAGCTATAATCGTGTGCCAAATTTCAGCTCGATAGACTACCATTCTTGAGTTTCCGACGTTCGAATTTTCGAAGTTGTACACACACCCACCCACACACACGTATACATTCATACGGACACTTTTTTAAAACCACTATTCCGGATGTTTTGAACCATTTCGAGTGTTGTGACATAAAAATCTTGAAAAACACATTTTTCACAAAACCAAAGCTTCGTATGTGAGCCAAAAGTGTACATTTCGAAGAATAACTTCATCCATTAAGCAAATGTAATTTGAAACGTACGGTAAGACTGGAATTGTAGAAAATAAATAATTGCAACATTGCGTTCCCAGCAAAAAGAAAAGAAGTACTTCATTTATACCGCCAAAATACGTATTAGCTATAGATTTTACTGACCTACATGCCTCAGGTAAAATATAATATTCACAAATCCACTAAAAGTTCACGGTATTTGGAATAAAAAAGTAATTTAGAAATTGGCGGATTTCGACCACGGCGTACACTCTAAGTTTCTTACACCATCAAACATAAGATGCATCAATTTTATCGATCAATTTGCATGAATTGAATAAATACAACTTGCAGCGTACGAAAAAGTTGTGATTTTTCTGAAAACTCCGGAAGAGAACAGGAACTCAAACTCTCCAGAGACCTTCGATTTTTCACATTCTCGTACTTTGCCAGCCCATAAATCTCCGCTGCGTCCCGTAGTTCTCTTCGCAACTCCGGAAAACGAGGAAGCTTCGGAAAACAAACTTTGACCGAATCTCCTGTGGGAATTCGACGAACGAAATGCACCTTGCCCTCTCACGTTCCGCACGCCTCGGAGATTTTCGATAACGACGAAAAGGTACGTACAGGATACGTAGGAACATATAGATGAATATGTACTGTATATAAACCCGATGGAACACGTGTACTCGTTATGTACGTACTAGTAGTGTCTAGTACGTCACCTCGAGAGTTCGGTCGTGATCAAAGGGTTTCGTGCGCTCGGCTGATCCAACTAGTTGTCGGTTTCTCGATCCGCCACCTGCACAACTCGCTCTCCAATTCGTCGTCGAAGTTCTATATATGCGCGAGAAGTTTCGCGTGGTTATTCCAAAGGACTTGATATTGATACATGGAACTGAAACAAAACAAAAAGTTCATTTTTTTTGCCATAAAAATGAGGATTCAATGTCCTTAAGAATCAGATAGGCTGCAAATTGATTACGTTTATCACTTTAATCAACACAACTTGACAAATATGTATTTGTAGAGACGAAACGATTGTTTTTCGAACAAAAGTCGGGGTGTACTGACTGCAGAATGTTAAAACGCGTGAACGGACTACGTTTTATCATTCTGCAGTCAGTGCATTCGACTTTGGCCCAAAACATAAATTGTGGCCAAGAGCAACGCTTCACAGTTATGGCGACCGACCGAGAAATGGCACATCAGCTTAAATGGAACTCATTATACAAGTCTTATACGCGAGGGACATTTTTTTCGATCCGGAGAGTAATAATTCTGTGGAAAGACGGGATAAAATCGATAATGCTGCATTGAAATGTAAATTAGAGTCCTTTGATAGTGGATCGGGCTGGATTTCGATGCCCCAAATGGAAAGAAAGCCTTTCGCCTGGGCGTGGATGTCGAGGACTGGGATAGAGATTCGATAAAGGCTTGCCCTTCCTTCTACCTCTCTCATCGGTTGCCCCTTCGCTATATTCAGCCAAGTTACTGCTCAGACAAAAATCCAGGAAAGCTCGGATCTATCACGATTTCTACTGCGACGATAGAGAGCAAAGAAAAGTTTTTCCCTCTCTCTCTCTTTCTCCCTCTCTCTCTTGCTGTTAGCTCTTCCGGGTTGGAGCACGAACGCTCTCTATGTGTCAGTGGCTTAATGGAACTTAATGGAAGGATTCGAAAGATACGGGAGCCGAACGTGAGCACTGCTCCTTTTTTTCTCTCCTTTCCTTTCGGGCCCTCTGTTAAATCTCGAACGAGATCTATCCGTCGCCCAAGAATGGAGTGAACGCTGTAGAGTGGTTACCAACTACTCGCAGTCACGCTACAATCGTTTATTGAAAAGTGGAGAAAACCGTATGCGGTCAGACACGCGACATTCTCGTTAGTATTAACCATTGGTGGTGTCACACTTGACCAATATTACACACGTTATTAAAATTTAATGTTTTTCTATCCCATGTCCCACTGGGATAAACTTGCCCACAGTTGGTTAATTTATTATTTTGATAATCGGTGATAAGGAAACACGTCAACGACGCAGCGAGCAAAATTAATGCGACATCGCGAAAGTACCAATTAAATACCATTAGCAAAAAATGTTCATGTGTGTACCCAGAGACCAGGACGAGTTTGATATGTGTTTGATCTTTTATTTGCAGTATTTTTTAATTGCCTATACTGGAATTAATCTCATTTTTTTCTCCTAAAAATTGTACTTTTATCAATTTTCCAGGAGGTATTTATGCAATATGCGAAAATACGCTTTTTGTACTTGTCGTTGAGACCGGAGAGTGATGAAACAATTTACGTTGCGTGACTGTCAGCAATTTCTGTAACACCTTACGGTAATTATACTTGAAGTACTCTCGTGCCATTGTTCAGCTTTTACACGCACCATTAATTTGCACTTTTCTTTACTCGTTTCTAATGCTAGGATGTTGTTAACTTGAAAATATCGGTAACACCTAAAGAATCGTCATTTTTTTACATGGTGCACAATTTGAAGTTTTGAGAATAATTTGAGTCATGTCGGATGCAAAAATTCTGAAAACTATCAGAGTTATCGAAGTTTAAACAAGGCAAGATATATTTTGTAAAATGAGTATTTCCTTTTATAAATTATTATTCACATCTCTATGCATATTTCATATCAAGTTTTCTTTATTTTATATTCTATTATTATGCGTATTTCAAGTAAATTATTTTCGCGGTTGCGTGAATTTTGAAGTATGATAAAAAATACAGCATCAGAGTTTTTCAAAATCTCTATTTTGGGGAAAAAACCCAGGATCATCCATCATGATTTATTGTGCATGCGATTTTTCACTCGTATCATATAGAAAATGAACAAATATTAACCCGAAAGTGTCAAGAAATATTTGGCCGAATATAACAAACAGAAATGCAGAAAAAAATTGTCATATTACTGGAAATATCAGTACAGAGAAAAGTGGCTAAATTGATAAACAAATGTCCCATTTAATATGACCGTTAGAAAAATTGATTACATTTCTCGTCTCAGGCTTTTTACTGTTTCGCAGGGCCTTAAATTGATAGTCTCCGATAAACCCCGGTCTCTTATAGTGTGCTCTATATTCGATTATAAAGGGGATAATGAATTGGACACGGGACCACTTTTCGCGTTGCCATTACCGCAACACAGCTATGGCACAATATATATAAGAGGCGTACGTGATGCTGGAGTACAAAAGAGTAGTGGGACGGGAAATGTTCATTATTGAGCTTCGTGGGGTAGCGATAATTGCGTATTGCGCGAAATTAAAGCTCTCACTCTGGGCGCAACAGCTGCAGCCGCAACGTCGATTCCTGATGAATAGTTATAACATAATATAATTACCGTTGGTAAACGAATGTTTCTGTCGGTGCCCCTCGGCTGATATTGCACTGTACATCTCCACGTTGCTGTTGAGTTGCACATACGTACGTTTCGAACTCTCTGAATATCTCCAATCACGTTAAACTCAATATTAGCTTAACTGTGCATACAATAATACTGCAAGCATAAGCCCAGAGCTACCGGATCGTGTGAACCGTATTACATACTATCTCTGCTTTTCACGGTTTGTAGAGCGAGATCAGGACACATAAACCTTGTGAGGTTTTAATCGTAGCTACAATCCTGAGCTAAATTCGATCACGAGCTTTTTTTTTCCCGTGGTTCTGGTAATATAGAAACAGCTTTTTCCCACTTCCAAAGCTGGAGCATTCGCAATATTTGCAAAGGCCCTCTGTCAACCGGAGCTTCTGCATAAAATAAAAAATAGTTTAGTAGCGGTGAACATTTTTCAGTTGTCTCTGGATTATTTTGGAATAGCATATTACCTGGAAAATGAAGCCAGGATTTGATTGTCTTCATTTACGTAAGTAATATCTTTCAATCTTCATAACACTTGTCACCGAATTTTTATGATACTTTTTTTTTTCAAGAGAGATGAAAATTTCTTGCAATATGCATCTTCATTATTTTCCGCTTTTTTTAAGGCAAGCTCTGTGAGGAAGTATGTCGGTAAGCTTTACCTTTCTCATAAAAGAAGAGCTGTGTAAACCGCGACGAATAATGAAGCCGGTTTAATGCACAAGACCCTATTTTGGCGCTCTTGTTTTAAATAAATAACTTTCAAACACACGCAAAATACAAATTCAGCGAAATTTCAGTTGTCAAGAATTTTTTTTTAACTTTGTTTTCTTCCTATTGTAATTAAATTTGGTTTCTGGTACCACAGAATATTATCTACACAGGAAATTTGGGTTTGCTAGATCAATTTTTGCAGAAGTTAATGCAATAACGTATTTTTTTTTTTGCAAATTTGTAAACCACATGAAATCGCAACCACTTCCCAAAATTCAGCAGTTTATGTTGGATTTAATCAAAGAACATTTTATACTACATCAGTTTCACGTGTCAGTGTGTGCTAATGGACTTCACTGCTCGCATTAGAGAACTTCTCCTGGAATTTTCGATATTGCGAGCAAGTTCACTTCTAGCTAATGAAAAAATATTGAACCGCAGTAAATGCGGGAAAGATGGTTTTAAGATATAAGACACACAAAGAAAAGAAATAAGAAGAAGAAGAGGAAGAAGAAGAAGAAGAAGAAGCAGAAGACGGAGTAGTGTTCTCCGTAGAAGCCGAGCTTCTTTGTATAATGCTATATACCGAGAATTCTCAAGAACACCAACGGGAATTTACCTCTCCCTGGACAACGATAATTAAAAAGTATTGGAATCCCCGTAGGCGGTCCCAAGAATCATCTCACTAGTATTGTCATCGATATCCCTGTACCGCTTTCGAAACGAGAGAGAAAAAAAACGCATTGGATAAAAAGAGAATTCGCAGTAAAAATTCTACGGAAAACTCCGCTTTACAATCTTTGCCAAATCGAATTCATTACCCAGTGCAATATCGCCTCTAAACCGCGCACCAGTTTTTGCCCCGGTAGTGAAAAAAAGGCACCAACGACCAATGGCCAATAATCGTTACAATATAAGCGGTTAACGCTTGTTCGGATGGGAAAACGAGAACGGGGACATTTTTAGGCGCCCTGTGGTATATCTATCATCTCCCGCGTATTGGCCTTCGCAATGGTTATCAAAATCAATATGATACCCGGGGTCTCGCTTCTAGGCTCCCTTTTAACACCCTCCCTCCCACCCCGCGATACTTCGCTTATCCTAGGTTCCAACAACTGCTATAAATATTGGATTACAAAACGAGTATTGAAATTTTTCGTATTGTTTGATCGCACATCCGGTCGATTTAATTCGATCGATGATTCGATTTATGATACGAATTGCAGAAGGGAAGATCACATCTGAATATGGCGTTTAGAATGTGAGTGAACAATGATTTATCGATTAGTTTTAAATGTATCTTTGATGAATTCTATTTTTACCCTGAAGAGAAGAACCTAAATAGATCATCGTATTCCCAGGATTGCAAGTATCGTGACCCATGGAAAAATGTATAGGTTACATTTGGTCCATTTGAATTAAAAGCGTAGAGCCCAATATAAATAAAAGTAGGAAATTGCATATTGCTTCCTCACTATTTTTTACTTTTTTCAATGCTATCTCTACGGTATACGGTCCAGTTTTTGACATCTTTAGAACCGCGGTCCCGCTTTTGGATTATATACGGACGCGTTATATGATAAAAAATGAAAATAAAATTTTTACGTGTGCACTGGGATCTCCTGAATGAGATTCGCCTGATTTCGAAGGTAAAGTATTGAGGAATAATAGTTACATTTTTGTTTTAATTATGGCCCTGTACCACTGAACATTTTGTGAGGATTCCAAAAATTCATGAAATCCGAACCGCGTTGCAGATTTCGCCCAAATTTAATACCACAGACCGCGTGACTATCTCCAATTCCTATCCGAAGTTTCAGCCCGGTAGATAAAAATTGTTCGTGATATTTAAATCTTACTCACGTTTTTTTAAATCTTGAAAATCACATAAAACTGAATGCGTCAAGCAGTTTTTATAAAATTTGTACCAAGTGAAGATTGACTTGTACTCTAAATGAAATTTAAGTTTGAAGTGATTCGATCAAGCAACTTACGAGTTATTACTGTTCGAAGTTTGGCCCTTTTATCAAACACACACACAAACATGTGAATACATCAGGACAGTTATTCTAAATAACTGTTCTAGACGTTTTAAACCCATTGAAATGATTTGACATAAAAACAAAGCTCACTCTATTTCGAGACAACATTTTTTAAACTGTTTCTGAAATATCCATTTAGGAAGCCTTGTTATTTTTTATTTTGGGCATAACCCGTCTCTACTTTGTGGACCTGAATAATTCCAATGGAAATAAGAATAAGATCTAGTAACAACACCTTCAATAAGAAAACTTTTTACCGTTTCAGTAAATCCTGAAGAGACACGATAGCGCCTTAAATCCAAGTATAAGATTAAAGTTTGAATATTAAAACCTCCTCAAGACGTGATGCGAATTCACCGAAGGCGAGGCACTACCACCACACCAACTTTTTCGGACGATAAAATTTTCATACGTTATTTACCTTTTGCTGAAATGACTCTAAGCTTTTGTTATTATTGAAAATTTGAATTTATAATTTTAACATTCCTAACCGGATAATACTCCACAAAATGAGATTTCGAGAGGCAAATTGATAATCAAACAACCCCTGAAACTGACGGAAGACGGGAAATTAATTTAAATCAACGAATCCTCGGCTTGAACCTAATACAAATCAAATCTCATGAACTACGTCAATTTTTATGTCGCTTTCCTGAAGTGAAAAAATCATTTTCAACATCCCACTATCAACCGCAGGGTTTAATACAACAACAACAAAACATTTCGCCACTTTCATAAATTATTGTAGTGAATTTAATGTCATTCCCAGAAGCTTTTGCGCGTACAAAGTGAGGATCGTGAACACACGCGAACGTCGAGACGATAATTAACAGACGTCATTAGCACACAACATGTGCACGAGAGAGAAAGACGAGTCCCTCGGTGAAGAGCGCTAATTTAAATGGAAAAGACTTCTCCGCCGCTCTCCTACAGTTTTCTTTTATTTTCATCTCGCCGGCAGTCGGTGATGCTAGTTCTGCTCTTGGAAATTCACATCTCGCTTCGGTCCAAACGAACCAATTTGCGAATCCAACTCCGGGTTACTATCCTCGAAAAGCGGAAGGAAAATAAATGGTAAAAAGAATTCGGGCCACCATGAAGAAAAATGTTTTCTCTCGTCTTTTCGTCATACGAAAAAACGCGATTGGCAAAAAAGAAATAAGATCTTCCAAGTCATTGCAGAAGTGATTTTGAAGAATGATTTTTGTTCTTTTTATAATTTGTCTGTAGAATTTTTTGTTTAGCGGAATAAATTCTTCTCGCGATTTTCACATCTAAAGGATTTTCACATCAGAATAGTTCAAATTATTAATTATTAATACAAAAAGGTGTTCAGAGCGGTAACAGTAAAAGTTGTTTTTTAGGTTCCCTCGAGATTGCCCAATATTTTGAGACTAATTGGAGCTATGGACTAGTTCATTAAAGATTTCAGAGAAGTTAAAAAGTCGAATTGATACTCGTGTTATAGTTTTTTTAGTACCAAAAGTTTTTCAAAAATACGATAGCGATGAATTTCCCACGCATTCATTCAAAATTGTCTACGAACCATTTCAAGACCAATTAAATCGATAGAATAGTTTGCTTTAATGTTTAAGGTGTATTGAAAAGTGAAGTGTTTATCAAAATAATAGGTTATGATTTAATCGCAACTCACAGTTACTGTGGCTATGAGTCGCTTCTTTTCGAACTTTCGTTACACGAAAAATAGATATTATGACTTTTCGATTTTATTCCAAAAATAAACCATATCTCTCTAACTCACGTTAAATTAACCATATTTCGGTGAATAAATCTACACGAATATAGTACACTAAATGATATTTGGTATTTAATTCAGCGAAAAAAGGATTCATCGGAAAAGGGTTTCCGATTTTATGAAATTTGAACTTTTGGAAAACAGCAACTATCACGCGAAAATATGGTACATAAACGGAGTGATCTTCACGAATATCAGGTACAAAATTTCGAGGTGATCGGTAGAAGAGTTCGGAGTTCGGAAGGAAGATTTTTAAAAAGCAAAAAATGGCGAGGAAGCAATATGCAACCTTTGCATTATTCTTTTTCAATAAACTAGATGAATAAAAAAGCTTCTATCGCGTTTTAGTAGTTCTCTCTGTTGAAAGTCTGCTTTTTCTCCACGTTCAAGTTTTAATGAAACATTTTCCAAGTTATTCGTTATTAATCTTTTTATGATTCTCTTGGCAAAATGTCTTTTTATCAATAAAAATCGAGTTATGTCCGTCGTTAAGTTTCAGGACGACAACGCCTGCCCGTCAGCTTCGTTGAGGACGCTTAGAATCCTCTTTCCATGGCATCGGCGCCGAGTGTGACATCATTCTTCCGTGTGTTGGCTGAACAAGCGCACGTGTCTCTATTCCGACAAGTAACGGACACCAGGAGAACTCCGCGAGGCCGGAGAAATGGGTTTTTGAACAACGTGGAACCGGCGGGTAGAACGTCGCACTGAAAATTCGATGGACATGGAACAGTCGCCGTGTTTCTCGTGTACGCTCCGACGGAACCAATTTGCGTGAGCCATTCGTCCTCCCTTTTTCGTTCTCTCCAGTCCGACGACATGATAAAAGTGTTTTCTTTAGCTGCGTACCTTGCTGTGGGTCTTTTATAACCTGGAATACCACGATCTTTATTGGAAACTGTTGTTTTAAAGATGCATCCCACATACATTCTCAGAAAATATTCTCTATCTCTTACAATTTTAAGAACTCCCCATTGTTTTTTTCATAATAATAATAACTAATGGTTTGAGAAACTTTATGAAAATAAGTTTCGTCTGAAAAGATGAATTTTTGAGTTTCCAAAGGATTTTTTATGCCTTTGAGTTTGAATTTCTTACAATTATAAAGACTTTTTTGTGAAACTGTTCTTTTGATGATTCGGATACATTTTATGCACAGAACTTTATATTTAGAAATTCACGATTTTTCCACCATTTCCCGAAATGAAATTAATATTTTAATTTATTATTTTTGTTGTTATTGTTATTATTATTTCTTCAAACTAATCAGTTTATCACCTTTTCGGAATTACAAGTAATTTCTTTTCTTACTTTCAATCAATATTATTATATTGAAGGGACGTTAATGATTCTCATTCTCATTTTCAATTTGATCTTCGTCATGAAGCACTAAAATAACTTCATTAAAATATAATTTCCCACCAAAGTCTTAAAAAAGTGATTACTAACTAAATATCAAAATGTCAAAGAAACAAATCTCCCAAAGTCGTTCAACTCGGTGACACGTGTCGATGCCCGCGGAAATGGTTCACGTGCTCGCGTGTGTAACACCGATTTAAAAAAAAACCAAGCAATTTACATATTTCATGTCGATCATGCAGGCGAGCAGAGCCGGGCTAATAGAAATTGATAAAATGTGTATACGAGCTGAAAATCCTTTCAGAGTACACGACTTTCGACGAAATTTTTCGATGCATAGTAATGCATCGAGCCCATTTGTTGTATGCGCCGAACGAAGGACCCTTTATCGTAGAGTTTATAGAGTCTTGTTCGGTGCATTCGATAAACGAGAGAGCCCTCGATCATTTTCGAAACCTGACCAGGGCTCGAGTAAAACGTATATATATATATATATAAATATTTATGTATAGAGGCTTCCGCTACAACTCCGCCCTTTTTCCTATAACTATATTCATTTTCAGAGAAAGTAGCGGGTCTGATTAACGAGGCAATTTTTTACACAAGTATCTGCAACAAGAATTCACCCAGTATCGATCAAATCTCGAGAACGTTTGGCAACTCCGCTTCGAGTTGAATTATATTTTATCCAAAGTGTAAAAGAGGACGATGGAAGAGTTTAGAAGGAAGTAGGCAACAGAAGCACTTTGGTTACAAGCTTGTCAACCCGATCAGCCCGGAGAGGCTCTCACGTTCCATCGACCGAAGGCTGACAGTTCCTAAGTAGGTGCTCGAGCACCATCACCATGAGCAGAAAAGCTCGCGTCTCTAGACCGTGGCAAGAGAGAGAAAGAGAGAAAGATAGTAATAATGGTAGCAGTATCGGTACATGACGTGGTTTTCAGAATAAAACGAAATCGATAGATGGTGATACCTGTCGACGATCGAAAAGCATACAAGGCAGGGAATACGAAGAAGAATACGAATGGGAACGAACAAGTAAGATCCTCGTTTTCTCTGACACCTCGAACTTTGCAGGCATAAGTCCAAACCAGACCCTTCAATGCGCACAACACCCTTCGAGTATCGACAGAACGCTATTGTGACAATATACACTGAAATCTTGGGTTTTCTTCAGGACTTTCGAAAAGTTTTATTATTTTTTACTTGGACGTTTTATATTTTATTCACTTGGACGTCACGTGTATACGAGCTGAAGAGGTATTAGTTAATTAATGCCGAGAAATAAATTTTCATGCCTTTTCAAATGTGCCTGAGGAAATTCCGAGAATTTTCAAAGACTTTGAGGAGAGTTGTACGAAGTTTCGACTAATTAAGCTTACTTTTTATGGCTTTACATTGTAGGCCAAGTCCAGAAAGTCAACATCGAATATCGACAGAACTTTGTTGTGGCAATGTACGGCATAGAACTTCCAAAAAGTTTCTCGTACTTGGACGTCGCATGTATAAGATCAGAAGAGGCCTTAGTTAATTAACGAAACTTATTTTCTTGCGTTTCTTTTGAATGTGCCTTAGGTAATTCCGACACTTTCGACGGACTTGAAGAGAATTGTATGAAGTTTTAACTAATTAAGCTTACTTTTTGTAACTTTACAACGTAAGGCAAGTCCACAAAGGCATCATCGAAGATCGTTTGAACTTTGTTGTGGGAATATACAGCGAAATCTTGGATTTTCTTCAAGACTTCCAAATTGTTTTATGTACTAGGACGTCGCATGTATGAGACCAGGGGAAGTTCCAGTTAATTAATGCCTAAAAATTAGTTTTCTTACTCTTTTTAACTGTGCCTGAGAAGGGCTCAAAAAATCCACCAACTTTGAGGAGAGTTGTATGAAGTTTTAACTAACTGAACGTACTTTTGATAGCTTTACGTTGTAGGCCAAGTTCAGAAAGACCCTTTAACGCGCACAACACCCTTCAAATATCGACAGAACACTATTGTGGCACTGTTTGAAACTCCTTGTTTAAAACAAATTTTTTAAACCGTGTTTTAGCAAAATTTAAGTCGTCAAAAAAATTATAAAAAATATAGAAAATTCCTATTCGCTAAAAACCTTTTCACCGGTCTTTATTAAATGAAGGAAATTATTATTATTATCATTATTATTACGTTGAAAATGAAAACCTTCGAATGACTTCGTATTCTGTAGAACAGTGGAAGTTTTCCGGCGACAAACTAACCGGAACACTCCAAAATTATCCAACCGTGAATCCGAATGCATTCGCTTCAGGAAATGCTCCTCGTTCGATGTACTTCCTGAGAGCCTTGAGAAAAAGCGGAAACGAGCCGAATTGACAGTACAGTAACACGAGAAGTTCGTTAGAGCGGAAGAAACTACCGCTGGGGAGGAGAAGTGTTGAGTCGGGAGAGCTTACACCGAACTGCCCTAGGATAATAACACCGGATATCCCCGCTTTGCATACCACCGCTCACAGTGGCTGTAGCAAAAGCACCGAGATAAACATATCGCGAACCATGCGGGAGCACTTATGGTCATAGGAGCGAGCCGCTCGTTTTCGCTTTCTGGCTCGTGTCCAAGAGTTCTATCGGGCGGATTTCGCCAACATTGGCGCTGCTGGCGAGTGCCTCCGAGCTTCCACGTTCCAGTGTCGAAAAGCTGGCATTCGACAGCAGCTCTCGCTCCCAGACTTCCCGATACTCACTTCTCCGGCGGCAAATCCTATAACAAAAAAAAAACGTATGTAAAGAGAATAAGTGGGAAATATAAAAGAATTTATACGATTTCCCGAATAGAAAGAGTAGTACTTTTTTATTTGACGTTTTTATGCACCTCCAGGTCCTGCACCCACTTGTTATCGAATGGGAAAAACCAACTGGAAAATAATCCCCACGGAAACAAGTTCTTGTCTCTTTGGAATTGGTATGTTGGTTTATGTTTTCCGGGACATTTTTCCTAACACTCTTGTTAGCGCCTGAATCGCTCTGGTCGATATTTCACTTTGTATAGTGACAATTGCAAAACTGGATAAGTAATTCCTTGCTTTCCCATGACTGAATCATTATTCAACGCTGAGAATTAGCAGAATTGTTTACTAGCTCAAGATGTGCCGAGAAAAGCTTCCTGTTTCAATGTGGAACACCCTTGTGCTCAGTCTGTCCACATCTGATCTATAACTACTCGTTCTACATTCACAGCTAAAAGAGAAGTGATGCTGCAGAAAGATTTATCTGAGGAAATTTAGATTACGAAATTATTTTCCAAAAAAAATTATCCCTTTCAATTGACAACACGTTAATTCGATTGATCAAAACCTATCCCAAAAACAAATGTTTAATTTTGTTTTTACTTTTCTGGGACGTTGAAAAATGATCCAAACTTTTACTGCTTTTCTTGACTATTTATCAATTCCCTGACCCTTCCACGGTTGACAGGTTTCACTGAATATCTAGACCACCATGGTTTAGTACTACATGCACCGATTGCGATTTCGAAGGAATTAAACTCATCTTGAAGCCTGGATAACTTCTGCAACTCTATTCTTGGCGTAAATGCAACGTGAATGATGTAGCATTGTTCCTACTTGGGGATACAGAAACTTGGGCTGAAAGACTTGAAGAGAAGCCTGTGTATGCAACAGCAGTGGCCAGGCAGTTCGACTTTGGTGAGAGAAGAAGCTGAGAAGCCTGCGAGGCTCGGACCGCCTAACTTCTCAAGAAGTGTATACTACCAGCTATGCTACGTACGTTAGGTACACACCAAGCCCCAATGAGCTGCACCATTGTGCACTCTCTCTTCAGCGTGACGCCAGAAAGAAAGTTTCGGTTTTACTCCCAACTTCTTCCTTTTCTTCTTCTTCTTGCTTGGCACTTTGCATGTAAAAAATATTTCGCTACAGAAAAGAGCGACGTCCACGAGCTTCGGGTATCTTGTTCACGCCACCCTCAATTTCTCCAACGTTCTTTTCTCCCTGTGACGCTGAACACTTTCTTCTTACATTTGTTCAAATTCTCATCCTCCGCGATTATTCCTATGAGATTGATTGAGCCTCGGAAAGTTTCTAAGACCTGGAAGTGAGTAAACAGAAAATTAGGTACTGGTACGTCCGAGCGCATAAATAACCTAGATATTTTGTTTTGTCGATAAATTACCTTTGCCCATAATGACGTCACTTTCGCATCGAAAAAAATCCTGTTGAACTGTAACTATTTTCTTCACCCATGTTTGAGGGATATTTCAGATTCTTGGGCTGTTTGCATCGGAAAAAAAAATCATAAACCACATAAATGTACAATTTTTTCACATTTTTGTATACAAAACTCACCATATCTGATTATCCAGCTGAAAATTCTCGATTCTGAGTCTGACGTCTAATAGAAAATCGTCGATAATATAAGGCACTGACTTTGTTTCACTACATCTTATGTTACATGAAATTTAGGTTCAAAAATATGTTGCTAAATGAAATATCTTTGACTGAAAAGAACAGAAATCCATACTAAACTCCGAATGATGAAGCAACTTGACATTCCTTCTTCTAATTAACCAATAAGTTTAATACCTACATATCGAGACCACTTTTTTTGTTCCTAAGGAACAAAGATAAGTGAATCCTCTGGGTATAATAGAGGTAACGCTTGACTTGCCCATAACTTTAGCCTATAAATGACCTAATGTGTACTGCTTAAATTCTTATGGGGAGATTAGGACTTCGATGGCGCGGCGAGGTACCCGCAGTGTATACTTTAGGGGGGTTTATACGAGCGAGCACGTTAATGTCAGCAACCACACGGGACTACGGAAAACCGATCGAGATAAAATTGTCGAGAATCTTCGATGTCCTTCTGCTCGCAAACGACGATATTCCGCGTTACTGGTAGCCAGCAAATGCTATGCCAGTGACCTGAATGCATAAGCAAAGCGTTTACGGCTTTCAGCCTCTGGCTTCCATCCCTACGGTAACCTCCTAAATCTCGCTTAAGTGCATCGTCATCTCAGCCACACCAGCAGCTTAACGCTTCAACGATAAACGAAAACGCTACGACCGCGCGATATTTCTCAACGAGATACCATCGTGTCGATATATTAACGCTACACGCCCGACGAATTTGCTGCCCACACGAGCAAACATTGCACGTAACTCGCCGAAAATTTCCGGCTCGTCTCTCACCATCTGTTTAATTTATTCCGAATGTGAAAGTTGTATTTTTTTTTGCCCCTTCAGATTTTGCAAAACAGATATTGAACAATTGAATAATAAATCGACATCGACAATGTTTTTAACAAAAAAAAAAGAAATCAATTGGTCATTTTTCGAGTAATATTAATATGCTACACAATTTCGAAAAATTTCCCAAAAACAGTAATGAAAAAATGTTATATCGTTTAGAGTTCAAAATTATTTTCATAAAAGAAAAATATGTTTTTTAAATGTTCATATGAAACTCAATATTGCAATAACCTTTCGTTTTGTCGTCCAGAACCTTTTCTCACCACAAAATACTAAACAAATCCAACTCGAAGGGATTCATTACTAACTTGCACGATGCAATATTAAGTACTCAAAAATGATCAGGTCGCTGGAAAAATGCGAGGAAGGTAATTTATAAAAAGGTCAATATTAACAAAAGTAACGACAATAATACAAACGCTGGTTCCGGATCACATCATTTTTATTTCCTTTACTCCTCATTTTTATATACATATACAATATTAATATATTTTACAGTATCATATACGTTAAGACTGTTGTACACATTTAAATCGTTTTCATTCATCGCTGACTCGCCGACTTTCTCTCTCAGGGTTAGTCAAAAGAGTGTGATCAACAAAATTGAAAAAAAAAAAAAGAAAGAACAAAACCAAAAATGACATAGGAACATATTTATAACAATTCCTTCTCTCATTTTCATGGGAATAAAAAAAAGTAAAGCCCAGAACTTCACACCCTCACATTTTTCTAAACGTGTAAATCGTCCTGAATTACAAAAATCGCCGGATGTCATAGAATTGTACAAGGAACGAGCGTGTATAGACGCACAGAATTCTATCATTTGTTTTGTCATGTTCTTTTTATCATCTTAGAGTGTAAATACGTGTCTGGGAAAGATTGTCTCATGTAAAGAGAATATGTATATATATATTGTATATTGTGAATGGGAGAATTCTTGCTGAACTCATGCCAGAAATAAATCGCCGACGACTATTTGTGCATACATTCTCTGCTCTCTTTCTCACACTCGAATCCACTCTCGTTTTCATTCTCTCGTATATTTACAAAGGGTAAATACACAGTCTCTTCGACATATATATTTATATATATATATATATATATATTTCTTTTTTATTATTATTATTTTATTAATTCGCTTTTTCGATTCGAAGTTACGAAGATGAATGAACATTGTTACATCACACCGAGCTACTGTAGTTGATACGCGAGGCGTTCCTCGCTCGTCATTGCATCGTGCTTCAATAGTATATATATACATACATGTATTTACATATATAAATACCATCTGATGCACGTTACACATTATTGGTATATTCTCTATTATAAATATTTATTATTGGTCGTAAATTCTCAATTCACGGTGTATGAAGTGGCATTCACTTGTCCCTCTCTTATTTTCTTTAAATTATTTTTTCTCTTCATTTTTCTGTATTTTTAAATCGCACGAGTGATAAGACGCGATTGTCCAGAGGCGTGCGATTGCAACACGAAATTCCGGTGGCTATATATGATACCCGTTTATGCCAGCTAAGGCCCAAAAGTCATTAGAGCGTTACAATTAAGTAAGATCGATATATTTCAGTGTTATATATTACATCGGAGCCTACGCGCCCCCTTTACTTATCGATTTCCCGGCGAGAAGTCGGCGCTAGCCTTTTCAGCCTTAATGATGCTGTGAAATCACTAACCAAGCGTCATACGATCAGGATTTTCCTGATTTAAGAAAAAACAAAATTCAGGAAAATCACTGATTCATTAAACTATAAATACAACAGGAGGTTATTTTTTAAATCAATGGTTTAAGAAATACGATAGAACTGTTTTTATTACGGAGCCAATTTTTTATTTATTCAAACTCATTTATTCCTTTTTTTTCCTTAACCGGAATTTTTCTGTTTGTTTTTTGTTTCTCAACAATTTTGAAATATCTGTTTCCAAAAATTCATCAATACTGTTTTTATGAAACTGTTCAATAAATCGGAAACATCTTAACTTTTGATCAAACGGTCAAAAATTCGAAATCATTCAACAATTTCTTGAAAAAAAAAATATATTGACGTCAGAAATTTTCAATAATTCTTTTAAGATGACCCATGTTCAGACAAATTTAATAATTTACAAAAATTCAAAAGACCTTCTCACAAATTGATCGAACCATTTTTTGTCCCTCATTTGCATTAACTCTGTCATTTTAATAGGGCTAAATCGAGATTTGTAGCATTTTCAATGACGTTCAATTATTCATCCAGATTCTTCTCCCTTCGCTCACTTACTTCTATCGAAACCGAACCTTTGATTGTGACTGTACGTGTGAAGCATCCTTAATGATGGAGTTAAAGGGAAAATATATATTCGGATTTCTCGAAAGCTCGTCTTGTCAACCCAGGAAGCGAGAGAAAGAGAGAGAGAGAGAGATAAGGAGAAGTAGAAGAGAAGTAAATAAATCCTTGCCGGGATGACGAGGTAGCGATTATTCCTCGCGAACGAGCCCGAGGGTCCGAAGATAAATGTTGGAAGTCACGCTGCCGGGACCAGAGCCCACGGCTTTCCTTTTCCATTCCCTGCAGCTTCACCTTTTTCTCTCACTCTTTCGATTTTTTTTTTTTTTTTTTTTCTTATCACTGATGTTGGCTCCTGATAAAAATAACCGCAGTGAGGCCTCGATCCGGTCGATAAGTTCAAGTTTTCCTTGTGCGTAAGTCACAATAAAAAGCGAGGGTTCACAGAGAAGCCGATTCGAAGACAGTCGCGTAATACGAATTTAGTTTCGTTTGGACCCTCTTTTCGCCGAAGCTTATCTCCCGGCGGGAGACGTCTTCCACCCGAAATCAGAGAAACTGATCCCCGCATCCGAGAACCGCACCGGCGAAGGCTTCTCCGCAGGATTAAGGAAAATCCTATCACAAATGTCTTCCGTCAGCGCGATGTATCATGATTCATGACCGCCTCGACGTACAAACGATTTGCGGTTGGCTCGCAACCGCAAAACCACGAAATTTATATTCACTCGCGCGAAAGTATAACAGTGATATAAATTGCGTTGAAGGAATATTATAGCAGCCGACGGTTAGGAACAAAAGAGCTCGCTCGGGGCTTTGAGGCTTGACGCTAATTTGTAATTAGACCGGACGATTAATTAAGTTACCCGAGTTGAATTGTGGACCCTCCAAATATTCTCCGTTTACTCGAAACGGGTTAAATGTGACGAATGAGGCAAAATATAGATCTGTGAATTATCTTTAAATTTATCTATGATTTTTTGTTTGTTACGCTCAGCGCCACAAGTTTGAGAAGGTTTAACGAAGGCTCAACACTCGAAACCTCTTTCAAAATTGAAACCTCATCGTTCCACTGCAGGATTTTGAATTATCAGTGGTTACGAGTGGTTCAGAGTGTTTTACACTAGTTGAATGAGTGTTACATTTGCTATCGTGTGCACAAAGAATTTACGATCAATGGCACTTCATTAAAGTGTTATTTATGATCATGGGATGTGTCTGCAATGCGGGAGAATATTTATGGCTCCAGATTTACATAAACATCAAGTGATTTATGACAATTGCATAAAATACTCATTTCTGCTTTGTTCTTTTCAAGAATGAAACGCCATATGTTGTTGAAATCAGTACAACATCGATCAACTCTGTTTTTTAAAAGATTCTCTTCGAAATTGCCACCTAGCTAATTGATATTATTAACCGTTTGATAATTATAATATTTCATTACTCAAAATTACATTGCCGTGGATGAACAGGTTGTAATTTTTTCAATGTTTGACATTATCAAAAATCTAGATGGTTAATTTGTGAAGCACCTTTTAAAGATCATAATACCTAGAATGAAATTAAAATACAGAATGAACGATGAATAATTACAGTTTATTCTTGAAAATTTGTCCCTAATAATTATGCATATATGCCATGATATAAATGACCAACCCCTACTGATATTAACTTCACAAAACTTTGCAGAAATGATTACGATCATTTATCACTGTTTGACTAGTGTAAACCAATTAAACCTCCTTGAATGGATATCAGCTATTTTTGGAGGCCCACGATCCTCCAGTTACACTCAGACACTCCATTACATTTAGGCTCAACGGAGGTTCGAAATTTCAACTCGGGATATAATATCGATTTAGGAAGACTTTTGGCGCTGAAAAGTCGTGATAAACCGACGTTCCTCCGGGATATCGTGCTTAGTAATTCGTTTCTAATAACGTGACTCGAATAGATCTCTCTCTCTCTCTCTCTCTCTCTCGCTCTCACACACGATTTGCCTATTTTTTCCTGTTCTCACAACTTGTATATTGATCCTTGAGACTTATTCCACCTTTGGTTGTTTTTATTCCAGCTCATTTCCATTCTTTCTCTCCGTTTGCATTAGCGTGACATTGCCACTCGTACCAGACGACGCATATAACGCACGCACGTACTTTTTATGCTCTCCAGACACTCACGCAGTCATAAACCCATCGACTTTCACCCCACTCACTCTTACGTTAGCCTACTTTTTACCCTTATACCCTTAAACAGAGCGCTGAGGTACAGGAGGAAGAATTATGCGCTCCTCCAGGAAGCGCGTTTGTGTTTTTATTTTTTTATTTTTTTTTTCTCTGCTTAGTATACTCATTAAATGCTACAGTGTTGTCGTAGATCGTGTAAACAGTTTTTTTTTTTTCTTCCGCAATACATCTATCGTGGAGGCTACGAGGAGTCTACTGGGACGATTACGCACGCGAAGATTAAAAGCCTGCGGCTAAATTTGTCGAGTTAAGTATTACACTCTCTCTCTCATCGCGCTTAATTAATTCTCGTAATAAACGAGGTGAGTTATAGCCTGTTAAGAAAGGTGGTTTATGATCCGGATAAATAAGCAGTGAAGTTAAGAAATTTTACAAACTATCCTAAGCCATTTCAAGTCTACAAAAGAATTTCGAAGATATGACGTATACAACATAAAAGCCAATTACTGAAGATGGATTTATAAAAGGCATTAGAGCAATTGTTGAGCTCACTTTTCAAAACGCAACAACAATGCTGAAACATCTCGTGCAATTCCTTAATATTCATTGTTCATATGTATACGGATCAAAAGTTAAAAGCCATTTAGCCTGCTTAAAATCAAAGTACGTCCGCAAACATCCCTGTGGACTATACCTTTAACCCCCACCTCAGACGTGACTCGTAGTTTTTAAAAATCTGTACACGGTATAAGCAACGCTCTTAAAATTAACACCCGAAGTCTAAAACTTCGTGTACCCGCTTCGGTGTCTGCGACGATGGTCGTGACTGGCGAGAGGAAAGAATCGATCCCGAAGTTTCATAGCAGGAACCCGCGGGACGCAACAGCCTCGTTCCGGTAGTCTGATTTCCGTTAGTATTTGGGATTTCGCGGGGGATGATGACGACGATCCCAAGTTTTTCCCATCGATATCGGCTGGGGAATCGTGATTTCGAGGATACTTCTATGATAATGGATGCCCTAAATTGCTTTTTTCAATTCAGTAACCCCTCCCCCCTAAAAAAGTTCTCCGTTTGTTTTCGGTTGTTTGTCCTTCCTACTCGCTCTTTCTTGTCCCTCGAGTATCGTTTGATTATCTCGTTGTTTCGGCCGCTTGTGTACCGAAGGTAGAGCATCCTTCTCATCTAGGTTGACGACCGGAAGTCCGTAGATCCTTCCGGCGGTGGTTGAGATTTCGACGGCTGACCACTCGTTGACTCGTTCTACTTCCTCCGCTTCCTAACGACACCCCAGCAATTCCCAGGCGCTTCTTCCCGTTGTTCTCTTCAAATGTGTTTTCTCCCTTCATTTTCTGCTAAGAATCCCTTCCAACCCGATGTCTATATTACGACAGGTCAACAATCTTCTTAGGGTGCAAAGAACCAGCTTCCCCCATGAAAACCCAGCAGATTATCGTCGCTATCTTTCCTCCCTTGAATCCCTGGCGACAACAGTTCGATTATTAACCATTGACGGTCACGGTACGTCTTCCCTGCTATGCCAACAGGTCCAAAAACTCTCTTCCAAAAACGTTTTTTTCAAACCCGGTTCGAATCATTGAAGCGAACCAGTTCTTCCGGTTAAAACGACGCGATCGTCACAATCTTTACTTTAATACCCAGCAGTAAAAGCTGCGGTTCTCCCTCAGATTACTTATTAATCCTAGACGGTCATTGTATGTCTTTCCTGCTGTAATGGTTGTTTTCCGAGCTGTTGCCCATTCCTTTCCGGTGATGGGCCCATTTATGTTCTGATCCTTGCGGATATCCGGTGCGAAACGATTTCTTTTCGTTCGGCATCCGAGAATCATCACCGATCGTCGCAAATATTCGAATCGTGACCGTGTAGGATTAATGTCTCGTGTCATTTAGCATCACTCACGTGAATGGCATCTTAATCGCGCACGAATACAAACTCGTTGTAGTGATTCCAGCGATTTTCCTCGGAATCGACGCCCGGTTTAAGTTGCTCGGTGCTACCACCGGCGGTGCCCGATCCGCAGCTGGCCACGAGTTTGAATCCTTGCTCTTGCAGCATATCGAAGGCTTGTTCGATCGAACTGTGCTTGAGGAAAAATCGGGAGGTGTATCTGTCGGACATGCCGTGATCGGGATCCCGACTTTCGTTGAGAGTCTCGCCGAATACGTCGCGACACAATGCCATGCGACCGCACACGAGAATTCTCGCGAGTTTGCGAAACTTAACGTCCGCAAGACCGTCGCGTCCGAAAGCGAAGCTTCCGCGATAACCAACGGTTATGTAGCCGACACCGGTGCGCTTACCTCCGGTACTCGAACTCGAGGAGACACTCGAGTCGTTACCGGACTCGAGTGCCGCTTTCTCAAGACCCGGAAGCCCGTAAAACACAGCCTCTTTACGAAGTCTCTCGCGTTCGCGAAAACCTTCGGGCAGTGTCAACGCCTGATTTCGCAAAAAGTCAAGGACGTAACGAAACAGCACACCGTCACGATCGAGAAAGTACTTTCCCTTAGCGTCTTTCTCCACCGATTTTTTTCCACTAAATATCGCAGCCAAATGGGAATCCGGCTCTTTCAATAACGTGGACAACGATGTTGTGTAGAAAACACCGCCGACGTTAAGTTCCACAACGCTCGGCATTTCCGCGCCAGAATCTTGTTGTTCCATCTTTATTTCACTTGTTTACCTTGTGTCTTCTCTTCGTCCTCTTTGTCTTATTCTCGTTTTATTCACTATCGCACTATTCACACACTCGAGGTTTGTTCCTTTGTTTTATAAACCTTCAAAAACGTTTCTTTGTTTCTATTGTTCCAGAGTGGTTTTCCTTGTTATTTCTTTGTCGAAGCTTTTCTTTTTTTGTTCTCTTTGTTCGATACCGAACGTCACGCTGCTTCGCGAGAACCACGAGTCCGCTTCGCTTTGGGAGATCGAAGGAATATGCAGAGGATGCACGATGACGAAACCCTCGCTGATGTGATCCGACGGACTTAGGGACCCGACGGATACTGAACTGAGGTCAGTGGCGCTAGTCGAGGCGGAGTCGGAGATGCCCGAGCAGCAGCAGCGGCTAACACGAGACGCGATGCCACACTGTGACGTTTCGACGTCGACGACGACGACGGAGACGAGGATGCGTATATACCACCGTGTGTGCTGCCTCCGGGCTTGCCCCTAACGGATGCTTACGCTCTCTCGCGCGCGCCCTACACTCCACAACGCGCGCGGCCAACGCGCAACTCCCGCGTTTACGGGAACGCGCGCAGCATCACTGCGAATCCGTTGCTACCGCTGCTACTCTACTACTGTTCTTACTCACGCTTGGATATTCGATTTATTCCATCTCGCGACCATCCTGGAGGCTGTGGTCTCGCGGTGGCGTCTCGCCAATCATCGCAAATCTCTGTAATTTTAAGGTGTTGCATGATGCACTCTAAAACGCTAGGGTTCTATATTTTTTTCTGTAATCCTTGCAAATCGTGTTCACACTTTACTGCCGAATTTGAAGATCGCCTTCGGCAATTTTCAATGTCAAAATTCTTGCAGTGTTTTCAATTCGTTGAGAATTACAGATGTTGGTCAATGCATTTAATACACCATCGTTCTGGTTTTTTTCTTTCTAAAATCTTCGCAAATAATGTTTATATTTTACTGCACAATTTGATACATTTACCTTATATATACCAGTCGAATTCCGAAAGATGACGGCGATCGTCGCTTTGAAGATATTCACCGTAAAAGGGAATTCTAAAGAGACCGTCGTTTCATGAAAAAACGGTATTTTTTGAAACGATTGATAAAATTACAGTCCTGAAAATATGAACCCGCTTGTTTGTGTATTCAAGGCAAAAATGACCGAAGTAATGGCTGACTTTGTTGTTCTTGAGGACAGAAGTTTTAATGATTGTTTGAAAAAGTTTCGGTTTTTTTTGCTTTTCCATTCTTTCTTTCTTTTCGAAAAAAGATTGAGTTTTTTTATGGTGAGCCGATGATTGTTTAGATTACTAGGGATGACACATATACATATCTCTGTACTTATTGTTGATTGTTGGGAGACTTCAAATAATCTTGATTATTCTTATTGATATGGGGATTATTTTGCGTATCATTAATCATGTGGAGCTTGAAACTTAACGGCCTCGGGCGGGGGGGTAGAATAGCCTCTTAAGGGTGTTTGGAAGCAATTAAGGTAGGTGAATGTCACAGGGTAGACTTAAACTAATCAGAGCCAAAAAGGAGGCAAAGAAATAATTGATAACAGATTAAATAATTATTTATGAAGTATTTTCTGGCAATTCGGCCACTTTTTTCGAGCATTTCATATCCTTTCCTTAATTGGTCATATCAAAGTACCACCGGAAATCGAGCTGTGTGATTTTTTTTTTAAATTTCTTATTCCAATATTTCAATAATCGCCTTATTTCAAGTGAACATATCTCAAAAATTTGAAGCTGCGAAAAGAAACGACGATTTTCGAAACGTTGGATCAAAAAATCTGGAAAAAAGAATCACGACAAGTGCCTTCTACTGGTACTTCGATATGACCAATCATGGAGCAGGCCTGAAAAAAATGGCTGAATTGAAAGGGAAGCTTCATATATTCCTTCCGAAAAAACGTAAAAAACCGTTACACTTTGAACAGATTTCGCGCTTTATTCTGCTAATTCTCAGATTCGCGTGATGCTCTGTAGCAGCAGACAAAGACGCAAAGTTACAAACATTGTAGTAAAAATCAAACCATTTCGCGCTTTTACACCTTTATATTAAAAATTGTAACGGCCCAAAGATTCATGAGCGATCAACGAATTGATAAGCAAAAAAAGCATATCGATATACATCGACGAACAGATAAAACACAATCAATGCAACGCTTCGAAATGTAATACAAAAAACTAGTAACGATGTTGAGTGCAACCGATACTTGGAATTTGGAGGCATACATAAATTGTGTGGTTTTTTCAACTATATCTTCAATAAACAATTAATCCTGTCACTTAATCGGCGAATTTTCATGCCACAGGGCACAATATATGAGATAAAAAGTCAGTTATAATTTAATACATTGTACAAATAGCGAAAGCAAACAAAAGACTTAACGGAAATCACTGACCTTCAAATTCTCCTGAAAGTCGCGCGGCAACACAACGACAGCTTCCACATAGCATCACTAAACACTAAACACAAATCACCACTGGACGATCAACACTAACGCGTACTTCACTTATAACAACACTTATTCATCACACACTCGAGAAAACATACGAACCGCGCGCGAAACCGTTAACATTGTAATCCCGGGGCGACACTAGCGCCACCATTTCTCAAGAATTAAGAGCCGACTGCCGCGCTCTCTGGCATCGTAATCTTTGCCACGGTTTTTGAATCCTCAGTTCCGCGGAGCTACGATCAGTATTCAACGGGAGTGTTCTAAAAAAATGTAGAATATTTTGTAGAGAATTTAGGACGAAAGAGACAAGGACAATCGGAAATTCGCTGGTGAGTACAGCGTCAGAACGAAATAATCGTTTCTCGTAATTGTCCAAATTTGTTAATCGCTTAATCAACGCTGAAATACATCGCAAATTACGCGGCATTCGAGGTTAACCGCATATACCCTCTTAGTGTCAAAATATGTTTTGGATTTTTCCGGGTAAATGTTTTTAAGATTGATAATCACAGTTGCCGATCGGTTTCTTATCGGAAATTCTGTTGGATCGAATACGACGATTTAGATTTATGTCGTGCCATTTGTTTACGCAATTTTGTGCAACAAGTTAAATTCTACCTTATGTCACTGCTATTCTTCTTTTCTTCATTCTTCTTTGTTTTCTCTCTGTCTTCACAAGATTGGAAGACTGAATACATAAAATGCGGGAAGTACCACGCTTGACACGCTCTCTAAGGGCTTTCACAGATTTGGAACGCAAGAAAACACTGCCTGATGCTGAAGTCAATGATCTGGCAAAAAAGAGACTCGAAGAGGCTGCGAGACTCTCAGAGTAACTATTTCTCACGTTCGCAACTTTGTGTGTATATTGAACAAGGATACATATTTTGATTATGTCCATTTGACATTTTTAGAGGACACAAGTGGTCTGATTTCTGTAAGAATCTGCCAGAGGCTGTTAAACCATTCTTATCAAAGATACGACATGTTGCTGGTATCTATTGTGGTAAGGAATTGAAAACATAATATTCTTACATTGTTATATCAAAGCACAGAGTAAACAAAATCATTTGGCAACATTTTATCAACTATAATTGTTTTTATTCCATAAATATTTGCAACAGTCTTGATTATTAATTCTAATTTTTTTTTTTTTAATTTTAATTCATAGTAATACATTTTTTTAAACAAGTATTCCTTTAGTTGACAAAATATGAAAAATGAATCAGTATTTAGAAAATAAAATTGTGGTTGTCAAGTAATGAATTATAACAATCATAACTTTTGATTGCGTTTTATGTTGCAATGCTTTCCTTTGGATACAAATTCTCAAGTTTTGAATGACAGATTTCCAGTGATTCATTGAAAGATTGGTAATTGCTGGCAAATATTGTCATAAGGAATTGAAGAAATAATGTTTTAACATTCTTAAATGAAAACGCGAAGTAAATAAATTAATTTAGCAACATTGTATCAACTATAATTTAAAACATATTACTTCATAAATCATTGTAAAAGTCGCTATTATCGATTATTTCCTCTCATAGTGATACATTTTTCAATAAAATAATATAATGTATAAAAAATCAATTAGTAATGTAAAAATAAAATTGTAATTGTCAGAGGATAAATTATAACAATCTTAGCTTTTGATTGCATTTTATGTTGCAATGTTTTCCTCCTGATACAAATTCTGAAATGTTCTGTGCAATTAACTTAAGCCGAATACATATCCTCAAGAATTATATTAATTTCTATGTAGAAGGTGAACCACCAGAGGTTGCTGACCATGCAGCAATGACCACACTCAGGATTTTGATAAATGAGAGTCATGTGAGCCAAAAGAATTTAAAGAACCTGCAAGATATGATGGGTGGCATAACAGCTGCCTCTGTGTTCGAAATTATGCAGGTTTGTAGAGTATAAAGAAATAGAAAGTACAATTGCATGTGCTAACTCAAATTGTGTGTGAAAACATCTTTGGCAGTTTTGTTAACTTATACTGATTTTCTATAACAATCTACCCACGAACAAAAAAATCTCAGATACAATAAAATCTCAGAAGCACTTTTTCCAGCACTTTCTGCTTAAAATTTTCATCAAAGATTTTTCATCATCTTTTACACTGTAAAATTGACTTTTTCTGTTTCAAACAGGCAATAAATGATATGAAAAAAGCGTTAAATGACGAAAATATCGCTTTTATCACGAATTTTGACGGCCAAGCTGCGGCACTGAATCCTTTGGATTTTAGCGACTTTAAGATAGATTACAAACCTCCGCGAGTCGTGTGGCCAGATACCAAGAACCTCCACGAAATGACGCAGATGAATGCTTCGAATCCTGTCGACGATTTTACAATGTCTTACGACAAGCTTGTCGAAACGAATACCACACCCAGCACGGTAATTTATAGTCAAAGTTCGTAATCCTTTAGCAACCAAGCCACACATTTCGGGTTTAAAAAAAACCTTAAAAGTCGGTTTTTTCAAATTTTTTGAAGCAAGATTTTAGAAAAATGCGAGTTCCAATTTTCGCACGAAAATGTTCTTTTCTTTTACGAAATAATGATATAGAATACATTTCTGATAGAATTACATAGTTTGTCGGACTCTTCAATTATGCTTCAAAATATGAAAATATGTTCTATACGATCGCCATTTTGCTCCTATAGCAAATGTACTACGCTGACAATTATAGCGACAATTATCTTCAACATAATTCCCATTTTTCATTCATTAAATTCATTTATATTTTTCACGAAAACAGTTCAATAAAAACGAGTTCCTCAAAGGCCTCAAAGAGTGCCACGGGAAGGCTCCAACCGGTTTGAATTATGATGAATTCGTTACGATGGTCGAAGTGAAGCTCAAAACATCGGGCGACAATCTGCAAGACGAATTATTTAATTTACTGGGTTTCGACAACATACAGTTTATAGAATACATAATGACTCATCGCCAGAGTATAAGCTCACTCTTTTCTAATCAAAAAGCTCCGAAATATATTCCCGGTGAGTAATGAAAGAGCTTTTCTTGACTAAAATCGGTATAAAACGTGTCAGCTACTTAATAATAGATTAACTGCAGCAAAAACATCGGAACCGCCTCGTTACGGTTGTCAAGTGATAGTTCAGTCGGCGAAGGAAAAGCTGCTTGCTAAACAGGTTCGTAAAGAAGAAAAAAAGCTTATGAAAGCTTCGAGCAAATACGAGGCGAATGGCGAAGAATCCGACGATGAATTCGAACCGATCGCTCTTCGCCTCAAAAGACAAGAAGCTCTGACTGCTCAAAAAGCTCCGGTTCTCTCGACAACGAAAAGAACCATGCTGGGAGGTGCTCCTGTGCGGGAAAATTTTCCATTCGTTTTCGACTCTAAATTGACATCCAAAGCGTCCGCTGGATTCGTCTCTGGACATAAAATTCTGCTACCTGAAGACGCTACTCGAAAAGACTCAAATCTTTGTGAAGAAGTTCACATACCGATTCCTCCACAAGTGCCTCTTGATGTCGGCAACGACCCGGTGCTCATATCATCGCTCGACGAGGTTTGTATTACTAGCAATCCTCTTAAGTTTTATTTCATATTCAATTCAATATATATATCGTCTCAGTTTTATATATTTACACGATTTTCGGTATTAAAGTGCAGATCATTTTATTCAATTCTTATGAACAAATATTTATGACACTTCACTGTACTGATTTCAAAACGTTATTTCGATTAGAAATATTAAGAATATTATTTTTTGATAATCATGATCATGTAAGAGATTGTTGATTAATTCATTCGAAATTAAATTCAACAAACTTTTCGATAAGTTGAATAATCTACCTGGTCCGACCGCATGTGATTTTATAAAACTTTTTCTTTTACGTTTTCGATTTTGGCTTTTGAAAGACATCAGACTTTTTTTTTATCCATCGTCTTTTCTTCTATTTTTCTCATACAAATAAAATCATTTTCGTTGATTCGCCTTCTCTGCAAAAATACGGGATACAGATAAAACTTTATAATCTCAATATCCATTCCATCACTCAACTCCTAGATCGGACAAATGGCGTTCAACGGCATAACAGCTTTGAACCGAATCCAAAGCATCGTTTTCAACGCAGCGTATCACAGCAACGAGAACCTTTTGATTTGTGCTCCAACGGGAGCTGGAAAGACAAACGTGGCGATGCTCACAGTGGTTCACCAGTTAAAGCTGCACATAACAGACGGAATACTTCGGAAAGATGCTTTCAAGATAATTTACATAGCACCTATGAAGGCTTTGGCAGCGGAAATGACGGCTAATTTCAACAAAAAGCTTGGTTGTTTGGGTGTAACCGTTCGCGAGCTCACTGGGGACATGCAATTGACAAAAGCCGAAATTCAACAAACTCAGATGATAGTAACAACGCCAGAAAAGTGGGATGTTGTTACGAGAAAAGGCACCGGCGATATAGCACTTACCAGCATCGTAAAGTTGCTCATAATCGACGAAGTCCATCTTTTGCACGGCGATCGCGGTCCTGTAGTCGAAGCTTTAGTCGCAAGAACACTTCGCCAAGTCGAGTCCTCGCAGAGAATGATAAGAATCGTTGGGTTATCAGCTACGCTTCCGAATTACGTCGACGTAGCGAGATTTCTCCGCGTAAATCCCTACAAAGGGCTTTTCTACTTCGATTATCGCTTCAGGCCTGTGCCTCTCAGCCAAACGTTCATAGGCGTTAAGTCTATAAAGCCCACGCAGCAGATACACGATATGGATCTCGTTTGCTACAACCAAGTCGTGGATATGGTTCGAAAGGGACATCAAGTTATGGTTTTTGTTCACGCTCGAAATGCGACTATGCGCACGGCTAACGCACTCAAAGACCTCGCCGGCCAGAACGATACTCTCAAACTCTTCAAAAGCGAAGGACCAGCCAAATCACTTGCGCAAAGGGCTCTCGAAAATTCAAGAAACAAGTATCTTGGCCAATTGTTTCAATATGGATTCTCCGTTCATCACGCTGGCATGTTAAGACAGGATAGGAACTTGGTGGAAAAGTATTTTTCTCAAGGACTCATCAAAGTCCTTGTCTGCACCTCGACTCTCGCCTGGGGCGTCAATTTGCCTGCGCACGCCGTCGTTATTCGGGTAAACGAACGTTTTGTACAAGTACATGGTTGGAAATAGATTTTTGGTGAAATGAAAAAAAAAAAAATTAGTTCAAATCATTATAAAATTAGCCGAAACAATATTTTGCTGCTCTAAAATTACTTTCATATTCAGGGCATGAAAGAAGCTATCTTAGTCTATAAATGTTCGCAACTATGCATTTTTTATTACTAAGTTCAATTTACCAATACCATTTTAACTGTTCTTGTATACAATCGGTTTTTAATTTACGAGTCATTTATTACACGATACAGTTTTTCAGACCAATTTTCGCTTCCAAGTGTTTCCAACTGTGCGATTTCGACTTTTAGGCTCAACCTTTCTTTTAAACATATGCATTTTTCAACAGGGTACTGAGATTTACGACTCAAAGCACGGAACGTACATAGATCTGGGGATTCTCGACGTTTTGCAGATCTTCGGTCGCGCCGGAAGACCGCAATTCGATAGTTCTGGTCATGCCGTTATAATAACGTCGCACAATAAGCTGAATCATTACCTGTCGCTCCTGACGAATCAGTTCCCCATTGAAAGCAGCTTCATAACTTACCTCGCTGATAACTTAAATGCCGAGATCGCTCTCGGTACGATATCGAACGTCGAGGAAGCCGTTGAGTGGCTCAGTTACACTTATCTTTTCGTCAGAATGAAACTCAATCACAATGTTTACGGTATACCGTACGCTACCGTAATGAACGACCCGAACTTGGACCGCAAGCGAAAGGAGCTGATAGACACGGCGGCTAAAGCGTTGGATAAGGCAAAAATGATACGCTACCACTCGGGAACCGGAGATCTCAGTTCTACAGGTAGAACTATTTATTTACTTATCTATTTATTTTTTTAACTGCTAAAATAGCAATATTTTGTACATTAAAAGAATAGCTATCGTGTGCAACATCTTTTTAAATTCGAATGCAAAAATCTTGACAAAATTTGGAGTAGATTTCTGTTAGGAATATTTATACCCAATATTTATTTTGTAGCTGTACTTGATTTATTTTATAGAAATATAGAAAAAAATAGATATTTTTTAAAGTCATTTGTGGATATTCTCTAAATCTAATTTTATCACTTGTTAGTCTTTGAAAGTTTACTAAAAGACTTTGGCTTACAAGAACGTGCTTACTGCGAGTTAAGTTTGTACATCAACATTAATATTGCAGATCTTGGTCGTACTGCCAGTCACTTCTATTTAAAATACGACACTGTTGAAATCTTCAACGATCTGACAAAGCCGATAATGACTGAAGCCGATATCCTGGCGATGATATCACAATCCCAAGAGTTTCAGCAGCTCAAAGTCCGCGACGACGAGATGAACGAACTGGACAACCTTTCTGCCGATTATTGTGAAGTCATTCCGCAAGGAGGAACTGAAAATATTCACGGCAAAGTCAACATCCTTTTGCAAACGTATTTGTCGCGAGGGCGCGTTACTTCGTTTTCATTGTTGTCCGATCAATCGCACATAACGCAGGTATACGGTCATTCTCCTAAAGTAATTGGTAAACTTCGTTTATTGAACTGTAAATACAATATGATGACTCTTAGAATGCGATGAGAATCTGCAGAGCAATCTTTGAGGTAATGCTTCGAAAAAACAACGCAATTATGGCCGGACGTCTGCTGGAAATGGCAAAAATGCTTGAATCACAGCAATGGGACCATATGAGCCCAATGCGACAGTTTCGATGCTTGGGACAGGATATTATCGATAAAATCGAAGGTCGCAACTTATCAGTTGACAGACTGCGCGAGATGGATGTCAGGGAAATTGGTGAGGTCGCAAATGTTTTTTCATCCAGTTTCTTTTCCATAATAAAGAATTTTTCATGTACAAATATCATAGTAACTTTTCTACAATGGTTTTCACGAATATTTTTCGGTATCCTCTCTTTATTAGGTGATTTCCTTCGTAATCAGAAATCGGCAGCGTTGATAAAAAAGTGCTGTAGCGAATTTCCTGCTATAGATATGGAATATAGCTTGCAGCCCATCACCCGAACGGTTTTGCGCATCCGCTTGACAATTTATCCGCAATTCACGTGGAATGATCATATTCACGGCAAAAGCTCCGAGGCTTTCTGGATATGGATCGAAGATCCTGATAATAACTTTATTTATCATCACGAGTACTTCCTCGTCACCAAGAAAATGGTATAATTACGTAATTACCTTAAAGGTAGCGATGGTACTTGTAAAAATGGGTGTTTTATCATTTGAGAATGCTCTCGATTAATTCAAAGATGGAAAAAGAATATCTCTATCGCCAGATTCAAAACGCGTGCCAAATCCCGATTCAATTTCCACTAATGCAATTCTTCACATATATCAACTGTAGCTGGTTAATCAATTGAGGAAATTAATCGAGCAGCTACAATTTCTTGTAACCTGTGCTTTTTGCAAGTACTAATTCAAACCACTCACGAATTACTTGGGTTAAGTACGTATTTATTTGTATAAGAAAAGAGAATCAACACCAAAATATTTTTCATCAATCATTTTTAAAAAACCTAAAATAACGCGAAAATTAATCTCCTACCGACTTACTATCGTTCACATCTCCAAACATGTCAATTTCTTATCCCTTTTACTTTTTACAGGTAATAACACAAAGTCCGCAAGAATTGGTGATGACAATTCCTCTACTAGAGCCTTTGCCGCCGCAGTACATAGTGAGAGTGACGAGCGACCGCTGGCTCGGTTGCGAGACTGCTCTACCACTAACATTCCACAATCTCGTTCTCCCAGAGCTCCATCCACCGCACACGGATCTCTTGGAGCTTCAGCCGCTTCCGGTCACCGCATTGAAGGACTCCAATTTCGAGAGTCTTTACAAATTCTCTCATTTCAACCCCATACAAACGCAGATATTTCATTGCCTCTATCACACCGACTGCAACGTGCTGCTGGGTGCGCCAACAGGGTCGGGAAAAACAATCGCAGCGGAAATTGCGATGTTCCGTGTCTTTAAAAATTATCCCGATCAAAAAGTCGTGTATATCGCTCCATTAAAGGCTCTAGTTCGCGAAAGGATAAGCGACTGGAAGGTCAGAATCGAGGAAAAGCTCGGAAAAACTGTTGTCGAGCTTACGGGCGACGTGGCACCGGATATGCGTGAAGTTTCCCGCGCTAGTGTCATAGTAACGACGCCTGAAAAGTGGGACGGTATCAGCAGAAGCTGGCAGACTCGTAGCTACGTACAAAAGGTTGCTTTGATAATAATCGACGAGATTCATCTTCTTGGCGAGGACAGAGGCCCAGTGCTCGAAGTTATTGTTTCTCGTACGAATTTCATCGCCTCGCACACCAAAAAGGCGCTGAGAATCGTTGGGCTCTCCACCGCGTTAGCAAATGCAGTTGATTTGGCTAACTGGCTTGGAATTAAGAAAATGGGACTCTACAATTTCCGTCCTTCGGTTCGTCCAGTTCCGCTGGAGGTTCACATAAGCGGATTTCCGGGAAAACATTATTGTCCACGTATGGCGACGATGAACAGACCGACTTTCCAGGCTATCAGGCAGCACGCGCCTACTAGTCCTTCCCTTGTTTTCGTGGCTTCTAGGAGACAAACGAGACTCACTGCTCTTGATCTTATCGCTTATCTCGCTGCCGAAAATGACCCTAAACAATGGCTTCACATGGAAGAGGAAGAAATGAGCGATATCATCGAAAATATTAAAGATACCAATCTTAAACTCACTCTCGCTTTTGGTATCGGACTTCATCATGCTGGACTTCAAGACAGGGATCGTCGGACCGTCGAGGAATTGTTTGTGAATAACAAAATTCAGGTTCGTAAAGAGGGCGAATATTTATTAAGTTTGACGTTTTTCGTGTTGTTCGCACAAATTTCTAGTTGATTCTATTTGGAAGCATTAACATGTTTGCTAGTAGTTTATTTTACATACCCAGAGACATCTCTATATGTTAATAATACTGCTTCACTAGATTCAGGCAAAAAATTATTTCTTTTTTTCTTTTCTATATATGTTTTATATTTGAAATGATAGTAAGTGCTATAACTTACCAGTTAAAAAGCGTTACCAATATCAAACAGAAAACCATAATTTCGAAATACAGATCGGGGATGTTTTCATAATAAACATAATAAAAATACCATTGCAACCAAACAATCGCATCGGATTTTTTATACGTTTTTTCTATCAGAACTGGAACAATGAAACTTTTTGTTGTGTCTGCAATGAAGCTCTTTCTGAATTTATGCTAATTGCCACAACGTAACAACGTATTTGAAAAGAAAAAGATGATTGAAAATTAAAAGTGTCATGGAAACTTGCGTTTCGTTCGGCAGGTTCTAATAACGACAGCGACTCTCGCCTGGGGCGTTAATTTCCCAGCGCATCTCGTGGTGATCAAAGGAACAGAGTACTACGACGGAAAAACAAAGCGTTATGTGGACATGCCAATAACAGACGTTCTGCAGATGATGGGACGTGCGGGAAGACCGCAGTTCGATGATTCCGGAGTAGCCGTCGTTCTCGTTCACGACATAAAGAAAAACTTCTATAAGAAATTCCTCTATGAGCCGTTCCCGGTGGAGTCGAGTTTGCTGGAAGTGCTACCCGATCACGTAAACGCCGAGATCGTTGCCGGTACAATCAAGACAAAGCAAGAATTCCTTGATTACCTAACTTGGACGTACTTCTTTAGAAGATTGATGAAAAATCCCCGTTACTACTATCTTGAGGTTTTGGAACCCGAGCAAATTAACGAGTACCTTTCACAACTCGTCGAGAAACAGCTGAAAATCCTCATCGAATCGAACTGCATCGAGATGGACGAGGTAAATATTTTTGAAGAACTAAAATCTATTATTTTTCATTTACGATTTTTTAATGAATTGATATTATAATTAAATAACGTAAATAATAGGTATAATAATTAGTAGTCGTCAAATTGTTGTAAAGAAAATGTTATATTTCCATATGCAATTTAATATCAAAATATAATAATATTTCAATGTCAAATATTCAAATGAAATAGAATCAAAATTCCGTTTCATCAAAAGGTATTTGTATATTTTTTTCAGGAACAACAGACGATTTATCCGTTGTCGATGGGACGAATAGCTTCGTTTTATTACCTTTCGCACATTACGATAAGTCACTTTGCCACGGAATTGAAGGAAAATTTGACGATACCGCAGTACCTGAAGATTATGTGTGACGCCCACGAATACGACGAACTGCCAGTTAGACACAACGAAGATCTAATCAACGAGGAATTGTCGAAACGTTGTCGTTATCCTGTGGACCGAATGACATGCGATTCGCCAAATACCAAAGCGTACCTGCTTCTTCAAGCACATTTCTCGAGACTCACGCTTCCCTGCGCCGATTACATAACAGACTTGAAATCCGTGCTTGATCAATCGATAAGAATACTTCAGGCGATGATAGATATCGTTGCTGAACGTGGATGGCTTCCGAGCACCCTGAGGATAATGCAACTCTTACAAATGATTATTCAGGCGCGTTGGATAGACGAGTCTGCGATAATAACACTGCCGAATATCGAGAAAGAGCATCTTCACCTCTTCTCGAAACTTCCCAAATGCCTGCCGCTACTTTGCGCCCAAATGAGCAATGATTACAAAGGCCTGGTCACTGCGTTATCAAAGGAACTTTCCGATGAAGACATTCGATACGTAAGAACCGTTTAAAATTAAGAATTTAAGAAGATTCGGCAATCTAAAGACCTTAGCATGAAAAAGTAGTGATTTTCGATTCTAAATCATTGCGATGACCATAATGGAGGAAGAATGTAGAGGAAGCTTTTCTTTTCATATTGACCTTTCCATCAAAAGAATTGTAATCGTTGCATGGACAGCCAAATGAATTCACATGATCTTTTTAGAGAATACTTCTTGCAAATCAACATTTTTTTATAAAACAATTTTATAAAACAAGCCTTTTTCAACCCCAAAACTGTGCACAGACCAATTTACATTTTATTTAAAACCGCAAAATGATTTTAATCGCGACCAATCGTCTCATTTATAGGTACACCAAGTGATGAAATCGATGCCAATATTGAGCGTAGAACTGTCGATTCAAGGCACGTGGTCGGGATCCTATAAATCGATGAGAATAAACTTAAATTCGAAACAACAAAACACCATCAACATTCACGCCAACGAAAGTTACACGCTCGTGATTGCGCTTAGACGTAAAAATCGGACGAGCAATCTTCGAGTGCATAGCCCGATGTTCCTCAGAGGGAAGGACGAGGGTTGGTTCCTCGTTTTGGGAGATATCGCACAGCGAGAACTCTGGGCTTTAAAAAGAACGTCCGGAGTAAACAGTCAGGCCAAATCGAGTCAATTGGAATTTACAGCACCTGCGTTTACGGGTGAGTACTTCATATTATCCTAAGCACGCGAAGATCGTTGAATATCAAAAACGTTCGCCAAAGATTTTTTAGAACCAACGCATAAATATCATAAAATTCTACTAAGTGAAGCACAGAGTACGGAATGTTTCCGATAATGCTTAAACTAATTTCGCGAACTAATTCCGGTTAAAAAACAGATTTGCCTTGATAAAATGAAATTTGGCAATGACAGAAAAATTCTTTATTCTGATCTTCGAAAGACAATTTTAGTATATTTGTGAGTTGCTTAACCCTTTGAACTATACATTTTTCGTTCTTGAAACGATACGATAAAACTTATGGATCATTTTCGGAAGTTAGTTTAAAATATCCAAATCTGGGCTAAAGAAAAAAAATCGTTAGCGATCATCGACGGTACTTTACTAACTCCTTCATTATTAAATAAAAATAAATATAATATTTACGGTAAATTTCTTTCAGGAAAAACGAAAGTAACGTTCTACCTCATGTCGGACTGCTACGTAGGATTCGACCAACAGTACGACATACATCTTAATGTGATATCTTAACTTTTGTCACGTTAGACCAGGATACTTTTTTTCAACGTTTTCTTACACGCCAAACTCGTGAAAATACACAAGACATGATGTATATACGGTACACTGTGAAACATTAAAATATTAGATTTATTAATGGCAAGTACATGATTTAATGGAACATTGTAACGCGTTAATACGGTTTCGACAACTTTGGTAATAGTAGACATGACGGACGTGCGGGATTGTCACTAAAACAATGCTCTGGAATCCTTTATTTAGTTTCTTCACATTTCTGCTTCCATCTCCCAAAAAAACAGCACAAAAGCTATAAAAAACCTTTCATCTCCACCAACTATACAGATTCGAATATCTGATTTTTTTTTCATTCAAAAAGATGAATTATTAAAAATCCATGGCAAACTTTTGTTTTTATACTTTTACATTACATATACTTTCTGAATCGAAAGTTTTACTCAATAAGAACTTAGATACTGCGTTGTAAGAGAAAAATCTTGGGAGAAAAAATTATTTTAATGCAATCATTAAAATATACATTCAAAATAATAATAATGCCAAAAGAGTTTTAACAAATAAAAAATAAAAAATTCGCAAACTTTTGGAACTCTTTTTAGATAAATTCATTGATTTTTCCCAGAAGATATGATTTTTATGACTAATGTTTTTATAAATATTTTTTGAACGTCACAATTTTTTTAAACAAAAAATATGATTGGAAAAATCAACGAATTATTATTTTTTCAAACACGAAAAGTTTTGTGAAAGTATATTTAAAAAACAAGTTTTAAATGTTTGTAATTTTTTGGCATTATCATTATAACAAATCAAAATCTTGTCTTTTAACAGATTTCTCTGGTGCCATGTTACTCGAATCCCAAGTGAATAAACCTTCCGATTCAGAATGAGAATCGGCCTCCCCAAAACTTCTTGTCTTTAACAAAATATCTTACACAGATGGCTTTATTTTACAATTCATAATACTTCAGAATCCTAGCGTTTGCAAAATAACGCCTATAACGTTAAAAATAATTTTTCCGGATCTCGTTTCAGAATCCAATTCGTTTTCCAAACGATTAACATCATTCCGCTCCCTAAAAAACATTGGATTTGTTAACTGATTAATTCGAGCTCCATTTTCTACGATTAATTCGAGCTGCGCTGCCTACGATTTTTTCGAGCTGGCCATGTCCGTAAGATCGTAGAGTGGATTAATATTAAGAGCATTTAAAAAGTGCGTCAAATGCGGCTGATATCCGCTGCTAGCCAATTTATTGGCCACGTGAGCGAGGTAAGTTCTAGCTTCGCAAAAAGTCTGATACATTTGTTCGAGCCTCTCGAAATTCGCATGAGTATAACCACCCCCTGTGGTCGACCAATTTTGGGATCTCACGCGGTTGTGAAATTTCAGAATAATTTTGAAGATATTGCAAAGAAAGTTTCTCATTTTTTCTCCTCTTGCCGTGAGCATGCACCTCGACAATATTTTCTTAATGTACGTGACATGCGTGATGTAAATTTGATCCAAAGTCGTAGCGTGTTCAAGATCTTTTTCAAACTCTGCCCAACTGGCGTGCAGAACGCTGCACGTTAAATAATTATGCAAGGCTGTGATAAACTGCATCATAGAGTGACGATAAAGCTGAAGTTTGTGGTACTGATCGGAGGTCGCAGCTTTTCTCTCGACTTTTAGCAGATGAAAGTCTTCCTGAAGAACGTAGAGAACTCTTCCCACCATCAACAAGAATTTGAAAACTTTGCTGTACTGCTGCATGAGCCTTTCGTCCAGGATAATATTTAAAGGCCACGATATTTTGTAATTCAAACACAAGCAGTTCAGAAACTCGGGATTAGAAACTTGCAATTGTGTCGGTATATCCGTTGCGGAGAGGCTCAAAAGCCGCGAATTCGCATAAGAATTGCTGAGCGAGCTGTTGAGCGCATTTTCCAGGATATTAGTGAGTGTCGCCGACCGGAAAAGTTCAAGAGGCGCAGAAATCTCGTACAACGTTTTGTAGAGCGATCCCGTGAGGCTCTTCGCAAATTCTCCGTTCAGAAGAAAGAAAAAGCTTCTCAAACTGTGCAAATGCGAGAGCATCTTCCTTTCGTAAAGCATGTGCTTTATTATAGCAGCGTTCGCCAAACGGCTTTGAATTTTAAGCGGTATCGTTACTGATTTTTCGAGATAAACTTGCAGCGAGGTGTTGTCGATCATTTCTACGTCGGCGACGGTGAGCGACGACTCAAAAGTCGGCGTAACTGCAGCTTCAAGGCCAAAGAAGTTCGGGAAAGCTTGACTTCCTCTGGGAAAGTTGAATCCGGTACTCGGCCGCGATTCCAGAGGATCTTCGGAAGCAAAATCGCCAGGAGTTGTAGTACTTCGCATTCCACTTTTGGAAAAATCGTCCTCGCAATTCTGGAACTGCGTTATACTGCTGCTCATCGATAGAGGAAAAGTATCGGTAGTGCAGGACATGGGAGTGATACCATCGTCCATCATAGGTATACTTGAAGGGGTCAGAAGGTCGAGACAGTTAGCTCCGATTTGCGATTCCTCCGGAACGTAATCCTGGTAATTTCGCTGATCGTGACCCATAACTCTCGCTCTGTTTTTCTGCATTTCCGTATAATCCGCAAAATTAACTTTAGTAGTCTCTTTGTCTTGAAGAGCGTCCGTATAAGTGTGCGTCATGTTTCTCTTCCTGTTTTTTTGCGCGTCAGTGAGATTAATGCTACCGGGAACTCTGTGAGGACGAATAAATTCGTCGAAATCTTCACTGTAGTGTGTCATGTTTCTGTTACGATTTTTCTGCGCGTCCGTAAGATTTTCGTCGGCGTGATTTTGATTCCCATCAGTTTCCGTGGTTATCCGCAAATTGTCAGGATTAACGGTCGCTGTGTCGATGCAAATTGTGTTTTTATTGCCCTGAGCATCCATCACAATTATGTTAATTTCATTATTGTTAGGCGTCATGCCGTATTCTTGCTGCAAGACTTTCAGTTTGTTTCTTTGTGCTGCCGTCATATTATCCTCTGTATTCAACTGCAGATCGTTCGGGCGATTCAAGTTGGGTTTTAAATTACGGTTTGTGATTTCTGGAGTTTCATGATAATCGTTTAGATTAGCAAAACCACTTCCGCCCATCATTCTCGTTCGGTTTATATCCAAAACGCAAGGGCGAGGCGATTTCTTCGGAGCTGTTTCCAATTTTTCCTCAGTCTTCTCGATTATCTTCTCTGGGATTTCCGCTGAAAGATCTGGAGCTTCCGGTGCTTTCTTCTCGATAAATTCGCTGACTTCCGGTTGGGTAGGATTTTTATTTTCGTCTTCTACAGTCACGGCCTCGTTTTCTTTGGCCTTGGCTTCCTCAGCTTCTTTCTTGACGGTATTTTCAGCAGGATCATCGCATTCGTCAGCGAACTTCTGCCCTTTTTCTTCTGCTTCGTCTTTCGGAAAAACATGCGGTGGAGATTCCGCTAAATCGCTTTCTTCGATGCCCCACAGGTCTCGTTTGGCTCTACTGATGCTATCTACTCTTTGTTGAAAGAGTTTCATGCGTTTAAGCCTCCAATCGGCGCGTATGCGTCTCCGTTCAGCTTCAGCGGCGAGTTCGTTATAGTAATTCAAAGTGTTCTTCTTTTCCGCTAACTCAGCTTTAATCGCGATTTCTTCAGCAGCGTTCATGTCTTCCAAGAACTGTTTATCCTTCAGAAGCTCCGCTTCCCGTTCTTTTTCCTTTCTCGTGGCGACTTCTTCCGCCTGATCTTTCAATTGAGCCAGCAATTCTCTTTTATTCCGCGCAACTTCCTTCTTCGCCTCTTCGTGTTCTCTTTTTATCCTCAGAAGCGTTTCGTGCTGCGCCTCAACGACGAGATCAGCTCTTTCCTTATCCGCGACTCTCTGCTCTTCAAAAGCGAACGAAAACGAAATATTTTTTCCTAAAGCTTCTTCACCCTTCAGCAAAAATTCTCTGCACAATACTTCCTGCTCGCGAACCATTCCAACGCTGAGACAAACACGAACAGCAGGATGCGAAGTCGCGAACATCGTGCACAGTGGATTTTTGGGGTCACAGATTTTCAACAATCTTACGGTCTTGCCGCAATCGAGAATAGAATCAGCGAGATGACTTAGAAATCCTGGAACGGAATTCGCGTTTATAGCGAAACCTTTTGTCCAAAATCGATGGCTTTTTTCACGGAGAAACTGAGGTCGAATTTTGATCAGAAACTCGCCGTACGCGTCGTCGCAGATTCCTTCGAAGAGCCACTTTTGCAAAAGGCGGAAATATACTTCGCAACAGGATTTGAGTATTGAATAAAATACGAGAGCGACCGAAGGTTTTGTGACTTTCGTAACTTGCTCGTAAATGTGCGATAAAAGGCCCGTACCTTCGCCCAGAGCTGATTGATTTTCCCGATCGCAACGACAGAGTCTCGCTACTTCCGCTATCAGAGTTCCCATAGGCCTTACGTTCATCAAAAGCTTTAACAAAGCCGGCGAATCGTCGTCGCCCGCGACGGAAATTCGCAGTATCACAGCTTGATAATATACCAACAATTCTTTGACGCTGTTGCACATGGCTTGGAAAATTAAACCTTCCTGAAGCATCTTTCCGGTTTGAGGATCGGGCTTGATTAAAATAGACAACAACCTGTAACACGCACCCCAGTACATAACTTCTGAACAAGCAGCGCGCAGAGCTTCCACACTTAGGCCTGGAATCATCGTGTTTCGGCGGAGACTGAAACCCGTCTGTAATTTATAAAAAAATTATATTTTTTAACGTCGAATCCACATTGAATAATTAAACAATTTTCAGTGGCGGTACAATAAAAGAATAAAAAATATTAAACGATATCAATTGGATTGATTTAATGGTGGTAATGATTTAAATAATCCATCGGATGGCTTTAATCGATTTATATTCAGAATGACACGATCAACGATGGACGCCGTAACTTTGAATTGTACGGTAGAGAATAATCGAGTTAAAAAATAATGATTTAAAAAACCCGTAGTGGAAGTTTGAAATTGGTAAAAAAATTTTTTTTAATTTAACGCGTTTTAAAAAAATTAAGCAGATATTTACCTTTTCGTCCCAAGTAAAAGTTCCGGACTCCACGCCGAGCAAAAGCAGCTTGATATTTTCCAAGAACTCTCTCGTAGGAACTTCAGTAATTGTATTCAAGGATTCAACAACATTTCTTGACAATAACGGCAGGAATCCAGCCTGTCTCATTCTTTCCAGATGCAACATAGCCTCGCTAGATTCTGAGATAAACGGAGGCTCTTTACTCGCTTCAAATTGTCCCAAAGACTCCCACGTGCGATGTTCAGGCAATTCTTGAAAATCAGCAACGTTCTCCCATACAACGACCGCCGAATTTTCTACATCCTCCGCTTTTTCGCTGAAGCCGACATTCGCCGATTGTGCGTCCGATATTTCCGAATTAGTCTCGCCTTCCGTTCCCGCGGATTTAACGCACAACCACGGAGGCTCTGGACCGGGAATTCGACCGATATGTCCTGTGGAATATTCGTCTCTTCGCTCGTTGCTCTGTTCCGTTATTTCAGGCATAAAATACGACGCCATAGAAAAATCTCTCGTTGAAACGAGCCGCACTGTATACCTTGGTACTGAAAGCATCGATCCTATTGTGTGTTCGCTTCTGGAGCTGAAAAAAACGTAGGACACAATGTTTGATGAACTCCATTTATAGCAATTACCATATTTTTATTAGCATTTTTATTTCTTGAGGTACAGTCTTCCCAATGACTTTGAAATAAACGTAAAATAATTTTGAGAAATTTAAACAGTTTTGTAGATGTAGCTGCAAAGATTCATGGTAAAGTAATTAGAAAATGTTCTGTGCTGGATTGTTTATAAAAATAATTGTATTCATTTAAAAATGCATTTTTTGGAACATTGGGTGATTTTTTTTTTTTTTTTTTTCACCAACTTTGTCAATTGATTTTTCACATTATTAGTGAAAGTTTGAATAATTTAATATTTTCCAAAACCAATAATTTTCACAGATTTACCCCAAAGTTTCAATCCCTATAGTTGCTGCAGATCTAAACTGACTCCTGAATGAAAGAGTGCTGCGAGGATCTCTGCCGTTCCCTCCCATTAGACAGTCTCTTTCGATACCCAGCATTGCCTCAAATCTTTCTGGCAGCACAAATGCCTCTATGGGGTACACTTGAAATTTGGGCACCTCTTTAGGGTTCTGCAGTTCCTCTGGAAGAAGAGGATTCGCTCTTCCATAATGGAATACATTCTGAAATAAATGAAAGCACACAAAACTTGTAAAAAATCATCCATGTGAGAACAAAATTAAAAAATGCATTCTCCATCCTCACCATAGCATTTTCGTCCTTGAGTTCGAGCGATTTTAGGCCGTTGAGGAACTGTAGAGTAGAATAAACACTAGGATCCAGTTCATCTTCACTCTCTGTTAGAAAATCCAACGCTTTCTCCAATTCTAGAGCTCTGGACGATCGCCTTAGGGCGGTTTTGAGTACAAAGGCATATTTTAACAATTCTGCTATGGGATCTGCATCCTGACGTTCTATGAGTAAAAAAAAATTATTAAAAATCAAATGCAAATTGTAGAATGAAAAAAAATTTGAAACTCACCATTATCGTCGTAATTTTTCGGTGATTTTTTTAGCAAAATTTCGAAGGCTCGACTCCTTAATTTCTTAAGGGTGCCGGAGTTGTCCCTTCGAGGTAAATAAGGGTGCTGCTCGGGGGTGTGTTTGTCGAGAAATCGTTTGCATAATTCACTCACTAGCACGTACACATCCACTTCTTTATTCGCGGAATTCATCGCTAATTTATTAATGAAACATCTATCTAACCTTCCGGCCTTTTTGTTGTGACTTTTGAGAGGAGCTCAAAAATCGGACACCCCACGAAAGGTAAACTACTCCAATTTCCGCCTCGAATTGTCACTGCGATGAATGTTGTTATATACAAATATTGAAACTGTTTTATCATCGCTCTTTTTTCGTGCACAAAACGTATTAGTGAATGATTCTCCCACGGCAGCACTAGACAAAAATAAAAAAGGTTCCCTCTTCAGCAGAATGGTAAAAAAAATTGTAAAGCATTTTTCTCGGACCTTGTTCAATTTACAGATAAAAGACAACGACAATTCATCAATCGCGATCGGCGATAATCGATATCGGGGATCGTTTACACATGTTATTTATATTTAGAAATACAAATTTAAAATGTGCGTTGCCGACCGAGTCGTCGGCGAGTAAAAAAGCGCCACTTATAATCACAATGGAAGGAGAGAGAGAGAGAACGACAAGAAAGTGAAAAACGTCGCATATTTTAGGGCGAATGAGTCATAACATTTACGCACGTGTAGAACTTGCAGTTCACATTTGCCATGGAAATGAATGGATCTAGTGAATTCAGTCTTTCGATTGATAAAAAGAAATATTATACCAGCACGTTTCCCCACCAAAGAGAGAAAAATCAAGCGTCGATAAGGTAGAGCTCCATTTGCGCGTTTTTCCAGAGAGAAGGGAACGTCACGTCTGCACACGTCATCTAAAGCGCGCCCTCTTCAGCTCGTCTCGGTGTTTGATGTAATGTTGAGAATACGCTGGCATAAATCAACATTTTATTAGGTTAATAATAAGCCTCGAGCCGCACTTTATTCCCCACTTCAAAGATGGTAAGTGTCTTAAAGCAAAACGTCCGTTATTTATGCCCAAAGATTTGTTCGTTTACTTCGCAACGACGTTCGTGATATTCAGTGCTCTTCGCGACATCGTCGCTGTCGAGTAAACGAACGTCATCTGCCATCACCAATAGCTTTTCGCACATCGCCGCGATAATTTACCGAATCGAACCTCTTATTTCTTTCTTCCAGGTACTTATTGCCGCTGCAGTATGTACGAAAGCGGGAAAAAGTGAGTATGAACCTAATGTCATTGCGTCAGAACGACGCGTCGAGGGTTGTAATGACATCCGGTTGTCAATTAATGGGTTTTTCTGATGTGCCTTCGAGTGACGTTTCGACGGACAGATTGTTCAATGTTTTTTAAATGATTCCACTTATTGTCGATGTTTCTAAACTGGAAAACGATCGTTCCAAGAATGAGGATTAGTTTTTGTAGAGTCAGTATCTTATGGTCATTTATCCTTTACAGCCATCATATCCCGTCAGTTCGTAGAGATGACGAAGGCGAGGATAGAGGGTCTCCTCGCAGCATTTCCGAAACTGATGAGCACGGGTAAACAGCATACTTTTGTAGAAACCGAATCTGTGCGCTACGTCTATCAACCGTTGGAGAAACTGTACATGCTTCTCATAACGACAAAGGCTAGCAATATTCTTGAGGACCTTGAGACGCTACGTCTTTTTGCCAGAGTTGTAAGTTGTTTGAATAAAAATATATATATTATTAACATCGTTAATAATAGGTTACAGAAAGTTAATTTCCTTTCATTCTTCTATAGTGTCTACTATATATTTGGATGGTTAAATTATGCATGGAAATATTTCTACCTTTTGCTCATTGTCTATGAATTTGTTTACAGTTGCTGTTTGTTGGAGTCTATTTTAGATTGTTAGTGAATTTATTGTATTATTATTTGTTTCCATGCAAAAATTAATTGTGTGAGTTTTTGATGTGGGCATACTTACAATGGTCCAAGACATTGAAAAAAATAGAACAAGTGACTGTGTGTGTTTGAATAATCTTCTTCCCAAAATTACTTTCTTAATTTTGAATAGCATAGAACAATAGTTGGCATTAAATTTGGCTTCACTTAGCAACTAACAAATTATTTCATTGCATTTTTCAATTTTTTGGAAAACGTCTTTACTGCCTTTTGTTTTGTACAAATTACTAGATATCAGACCGAAGTTTTATAGAAGTAGAATAATATTGGAACATGGTTTGCACTGATCTAGGAGTCAATCAAATAATTCAAAGTTTATCAAGATTTTGATTTTTTGTAACGAATGAATGAATGAATTTTTAACTGTGTACTCAGATAATAAAACCTGAATTTTCAAAATAAATCAGATACCAGAGTACTGCAAGTCCATGGACGAAATGGAGGTAGCCGAAAACACGTTCAACCTAATATTCGCATTCGACGAGATCGTCGCGTTGGGCTACAGGGAGAGCGTTAATCTCGCGCAAATTCGGACCTTCGTTGAGATGGATTCCCACGAGGAGCGAGTTTACCAGGCGGTGAGATTTACCCAGGAGCGCGAGGCAAAGAACAAGATGCGCGAAAAGGCCAAAGAGCTCCAGCGCCAGAGGATGGAAGCGAATAAAAAGGGAGGAGTGAAGAGTCCCGGTTTCGGAGGAGGCTACGGAAACAGCGGAAATTTTACTTCGTCACCGAACATCGGAGATTCGGCCAATTTCGTACCGGAGCCAATAAAACCGAGTTACAATCCTCCCCCAAAGACAACGTCCTCGGGTCCTGGAGCGATGAAATTGGGAGGAAAAACGCGCGATGTGGATTCATTCGTTGATCAATTGAAGGAAGAAGGCGAAACAGTTGTGTCGACTTCGTTGACGACAACGAGCTCCAAGGCAGCTACCATCGCTCCGCAGATTATCAACACAGAGCCGGTGCATCTTCGACAGGAAGAGAAACTAAACGTTCGCGTTGGTCGCGACGGAGGCTTGCAGCATTTCGAGCTTCATGGTCTTGTCACTCTCCACATATCTGATGAAAAATGGGGAAGAATACGCGTGCAACTCGACAATAAAGATACTCGCGGTGTTCAGCTTCAAACGCATCCAAATGTCGACAAGGAACTCTTCAAAACTCACAGCCAGATTGGACTCAAGATTCCATCAAAGCCATTCCCGCTAAACACCGACGTAGGCGTTCTTAAATGGCGATTGCAAGCCCAGGACGAGACCGCTTTGCCTTTATCGATTAATTGCTGGCCATCCGAAAATGGAGAGAACGGATGCGACGTTAATATCGAATACGAGTTGGAGCAAACTGATCTTGAACTCAACGACGTGCAAATCAACATTCCAATGCCCATGGGCTCTACACCCATCGTCAGTGAATACGACGGACAGTACAGTCATGAACCCAGAAGAAATATGCTCGTTTGGTCACTGCCGCTTGTCGATGCCTCCACCAAATCCGGATCCATGGAATTCTCTGTTCCATCTTCTACTCCGTCGGACTTTTTCCCGCTTCACGTGTCATTCTCGTCGAAAACTCCGTACGCTAAAATTAAGGTCAGTGAGTTGCGGTTTTTCTTTCTTAATCCTCCGAATTGTCATACATATGTTAAAACCAGGATTTTTCTTGAATAACTTTTAAAAATCATGTATGATTCCAACAAACACGCCCAGTCAAAAATCTCTAACCCATTTTTATAAACATTATGTCCATTCCTTTATTTGTCACTCAAGCTGTAACATTACAGGAGTGGAAATTTCAGAATATTTAATAATTAAACACACGAAATCTTCGCCTTAATGGACTTCAGATTTATCTGTTTTTTGCGGAATTGTTTCAAATCCCAACTCATGTCGTAACATTTCGGAAAGCGGTAATTTCATTAGTTTCCTGAAATCATATTTCCAAAAGATCTTATCAATCGAATCGTTTTCATGAAGTTTGAAATAGATACAAACTGATGAAATTCGACCAACTGTTTTCCTTATTTAACACAATTTTGGGTAAACGCAATCTCCTGAACGAATATCTTCATTTGATGGCGGCACAAAAATTTCACAGAAGAAAAAAAACCATTTTTTGTTATTAAATGATCGTGCATTGTTACAGGTGAGCGAAGTACTGCTGGTGGAGGACGAGAGTCCGGTGAAGCACTCGGTGGAGACAGTATTCCTCACTGACAACTACGAAGTCGTTTAAAAATTCGCTGGCCACGGTGGACACAACTGTCTGCGCGTATTAATAATTACTTAAGTGTAGGTAACAAAAAGTCGCGCTTGGAGGATGATTTCATAAAACAAGGAACGAAAAAAGCACACTTTCCGAGCCGAGCGATGGTACATATATATATATACATATGTTTTCAACTAAAAGGACACTCGATTCCGTATCTCCCCGGGACTCGATGAATGTACGCCCGTGCGGGAACAAATAATGGGGACATAGCAATGGATTGCATAATCGTTTACGATGATAATTGTGAATACGGAATTTAATTTTAAGCGTCGAATCACGAGCCGGGAGATTGTTTACACGCCCATTATGATACTACAATAAGAATCATTGAGAACTTAAAAAAAAAGAAGGTGAATACAAAAAAATGTTACTAAAGTCTCGCGGGCTGCATTCGGTGAATAAATATTTAACTGTTATGTCCCATGGAGAAATACATTATATTAGTAGAAAAAAGGTAGTTTTGAAATATATAATTTATTTCTTACAGCTGTATTTACAATTGATGGGTAAATTAACGAATTACGGAATGTTTACGTGGCCAATTGTTGGATCAAATAGTTTTCGATTACAACTTTGGCCGTTGAGGCTTTTTTCAACGTCGCTGCTTGATAAGCGCTTATGTTGTGCACATTTCGGTGCGTTACCTCTGCGCCTCTCGTCAACAGTTCGAAACAAACGTGAGGGTGATCGCCAAACGCTCCGTAAATTAACGGAGTATTTCCTTCCTGCGAAATCGTTCATCGAACAAATTTTTTGAAAATTAGTTGAACAATATGAGCGAAAAGAGTGTGCAGTTGGAATATTTCATTAAATCACCTCGTCGGTAACGTTCGCGTCAGCCCCGTTCGTCACCAGCAGTTTCACCAAATCGTGATGCCCATAAGCAGCGGCCAAGTGAAGAGCTGTTTCGCCGTTCTTGCCTTGATAATTTTTATTCGCTCCAGCATTTAATAATTGTCTGGCGCTGCCAAGTTGACCGTAAGCCGCAGCCCACATCAGACCCGTTAGCCCTTGCTCGTCTGGGTCATCTATTGTTTCTGAAATCCACGAATTGTTGCCAATTAGCTGTTGGAATTTATTTATTTTTGCCATTTTTTTCTAATGAGAATTAGCTTGCATACCGGCGTTTATGTTCTCAGGTGTTAGCTCGCCCTGCCCAGCTAGGGTATGGAAGGTAATATCACTGCTGGTGTACAGTAGAGGTATCTGTGTTTTTGTGTTGCCTCTTTGCAAGTTTGTGAGCAAAGTGGGAGGCTGAAATTGCAATGAGAATTTAGACATGCTTTCCAAATATATTTTAAAGACAAAAACATTGTTCACACAAACAAGACCCTGGGCTATGGAATGGAACAATACACGAGTGAAAAAAGAACCTGCGACTTTGTGTTGCCTCTTTACAAATTTGTGAGCAAAAAGGGAATGTAATTGAAACGCAGACATTATTTTCTGATTTGATTTGAAAACCTACATTTCTTCTACAGAATAAGTCATCAGAAATTAGGAGCAACCCATTGGTTCACGATAATCATTATTAATAATTCATTCAAATAAAAGATGCAATATTCCCTAGCGATAAGAAGTCTTAGAATTGATGTGTAAATGAAAACTTGTACAAGTTCATGTTTTGTTAGTTTTGTTAACAAAAAATATTGTAGATTATCTAAAATCGAACCTTATATGGCTGGAAAGCGCTGGTTCTTGTTGCATCCTGCCACGCTCCAGGGGCCCAATGCCACTTGGTTTCTATGGGTTCGGACTTACATCCAATATTGTCCGGTTTACAAATCAGCGGCTGCGGTCGTATTCCTATAGAAACCTCTGGACTGTCCGACACCGGCGTTTTACTCTCATCCGAAGACTGTGGTGTGCAGTTTCCCATTTCAAAATTCTCCTCTTTCATTATGAACTCAGAATGCACCTGAGAATCCATTGTGCTCTAAAATTTCCTCTTATTTATGTCACTAGACTTAACCTTTTAGCTTATAATTAAATAGTTAGACCATTAATTCTCCAGTGCCCAGCCGAATTATCTCGTCAATAATATTATTACAGTTTTCAAAATTACTATGTACTTAATAAAGAAAAAGCTTTGAATATATTGCGAAGGAATGTGTCGACGACAGTTTTGACAAACGTCAGCGTGAAGATAAACACTGCGACCCGGAATCTCATAGTACAGACACTTCCGGTTGCTTAAAGTGCCGAAAAAAAAAACTACTTAGTTGAAACGTTTTTACTGAAAGGTGTGTAAAAAACTGTAAAAGTGCGGCTATTAATCTGCGATAAGTCAAGGAAAGTGTTGAACTATTCGGAAGTGCTTCGAATTGACTGTCAATATTAAATAGCCGCAGAAAGAGACTCATAACCTCAAAAGCAAAACAGAAGAATCATGGAAAACTATACTTTGCCGCTCGACAATCAAACGGGCAAATATCTGAGTCTGTATTTATTTACGGACGTCAAAAATACTCCGGATATTCGTAAAAAAGTGATGTCCGGAGAAATTAAATGCTGTATCGCCAAGGCTTCTATGGTTGTTGATCAGCTTCAAATTGCAGTTGCAGCTAACAAAGCTGCTCTGAGAGAGCTCCGCTCCCAACTCACGACTAAATCTCTTTTCACTGAGATTCTTTATGTCATGTCGTCGTCCACAAATATTTCTCTGTCGCTGGCGAAATTTGGTATTCACGATAATGACAAAAATATCATCATCATTCTTATTCATACCGAACAGGATAGAGAAACTATGGAGCAGAATATTTTGAAACACATCGATGGCCAGAAGACTCCAATCGAGAGGATACCAGAGTTTGCAGATAAGAATCTTATAAAAAAGACTTACAAAATTGAGGACGAAGAGCTCAAAGTTTCTAGTCTGGTGGATTCTCTCGTCAGCAGAATTAGCAGTGAATACTCTGTCTCATTGAAATAATTTTGAGGACCAAGCGAAGAGAAAAGGTGAAATCAAGCAAATATGTGCAACCTGAATGTTATATTTACATTTTTGTATTAGACAACCAATAAATTTTTTTTTTTTTTCTAAAGATGAGTTACTGTTTTTGATACAAGAACTAATTCTTCATACATTTTATTTTTTTGTTTTGCTTTTATTTGAAGTATGCTTTGTTCATAGAGCAGAATTTGTTTAACCTTTATTATAATTGTTTGAAATATTTGGATTATTATTTAAAAGGCACTTTAAAAAACAGCCTTCTAGAGTATTTATTCTGCGTTGTTAATTAAAAGACTAGGCGATCAAGGAACAGGGAGGATAAGAGGCACGAGAATTAAAGGAAAAAGCGCAAAATTCTCATGCTGTTTTTTATTAATCAACCAATAAACAAACGATTGTTTTTTTTTTTTTTCACTTTAATCATTCATGAGAAGACATCACCTTGCCACACGACTTTCTCTCTACAAAATAAGATTACAACCGTAAATTCCGCACAACGTTTACTGCCCTGATATAATTTTCGTCTGGATCATCGGATATTAATCATTTAATTTTTATTTTCCAAAACTCTCTGAGAACCGGACGTTGTATCAAATACCACGATGAATGATCGTTAATGTCGACCGAAACTCTCTGCGCATCAGTATTTCCATTCCCAACATATTTCCGAACTCTTCTCTCATCTTCCGTTTCATTTAACGCGGTCTTGTATCACAGTTATCACTTGTTAAAAATTCTAACATTAAAATTGTCGTGGATTCGAGGTCGTTTATTTGACACACGGGAGAAGAGTTTTAATCAGTCGTCGTTGTCGTCGTCGTCGTCGTCGTAGCTGGCTCTTCCTCAATTGAGTTCCTGTTTTTCTTTCTCATTTCATCATTTCTTCAAAGCGCTCTTTTTTTTTAATTCGTATTCATCAATTTTCGACGCACGGTTGTTTTTTTTTTTTTTTTTTTTCGATGAGAGTAGAATTCAGCTGGTAATAGCCATAATCGTACGGTGTCTGTGTGTGATTGTGTATGAGTGGCGACGCGTCCAAGGTCCGGCTTGTACGCAGGAAACTTTTATTCATTGATCATCATACATAAGGCCGAAGAGGCTGAGGATAAAAGGAGGGAGGGCAGGGATGAGTACTGGTTAGAAAAACGAAAAATCCACGAGTGCTCAGACCGCGAGGCTGCCGTTATTCGCACTACATCCTGTTGAGGCGAGAGAAAGAGGCAAATGAGAGAAAAATAAACACATGTGATTGCGACGAGAAAGAACGAAACGTTTTACATTAACAATCAAGTATACCTAGGCAAACTACACATTTCGCAGGTCGCAAGCTCGGCCTGATTCAAGTAGGTGCAGTGAGAGCACGTCCACAGCGGTTGATTGGCCGGTGGAATGTGTACAACACCGGAACCAACTCCTATTCCGACTCCGCCGATCGTCGAGGAAGATGAGGCCGTCGAAGAGTTGCCGAAAGCCGCGCCTTGGCCCGACATCGGGGAAGAAGCGCTCGAAGTCGCTGAAATCAACTGCTCCACCGTCGCCCAGTGCTCGGATCTCGCCCACTCGTTAGCTTTCTGTCGATCGCTCGTGCGAATTGCTTCCATCAACGGTACCATGTGATCCTGAAGGAGATTTTCATTTTTCGTCATTTTCATTTAGCATCACACAAGTTTAACTTCAATTTCAGTTTCTTTTGAGGATTTCTTACATTTATTAAGATTATTGGGGTTATTTGTTACTTTAAACCGTTAAAAGCATCTCAAGAGCTAAAGGCATTGATTAATTTTAGGTTCTCCTCATTCGAAGTCGCTCAGAACTATCGGAAAACTATTTGGATCGTTTATCTCTTTATATACTGATTGTATGATTGTAATTGAAGGTTTACTATCATTTTTACCTTCATTGGCAACATATCCATGGTTGAGATGAACAGGAGTACGTGAAAGTCTGATACAGCCTCCAAGAACTGATCAGGAGTGAACTGTTGGATGTAAGTGCATAAGGAACCGAATTCCTGCACTTGCCCGTCGACGAGACTACGTAAAATATTTTTGGTGTTAGCAAATTATCAGTAAGAAGAATTATCGTGAATATTCCGACCATAAAGCGAGACCATTAGAAAAAAATCGGCAATTTCTATCCATGTCAGTTAATTCAAATTTGCAATTGTGATAAAGAATAAATGTACTGTTACCGTAAGATATAAGAAAATTAGTCAAATTCAAGTGCTTTTACAGTGAAATCACCCGACGTTAATTCAGTATACCAATTTATGCATAAAAACTTGCAGTACTTGCACATTAAACTTCAAGCGGATATTTCTTAGAGTGGAACGCTTATGACATGAGGATAAGAATTTAGCGAATAATTATTTAATTAACCTATAATCTCGTACAAAATTTTTTGCCGATTTTTATTAATCACGAATTTTTTCTCACCGATTTTCAACGGGGAAGGGAGTAATATTTTCACTCGCGTAAAATGTGAACTGAGGTGTGAGCGGTGTGGACGCTGGCACGTCCACGAGTAAGTACTCCACTGGCAGCGGTCTGGCTAATCTCGATACTTCATTCCCGTAGGAATCTTTTTCCTGAAATATAAAAAATCAATAAAATATTCATGTGCATTGCAAAAAGGCTAATGTTATCCGTGGATATTGGATAAGAGGACTGCTTCTGTATCTGCATTTATAGAAAAACGTAATTGACTCTACGAAGGTCATTTTTCCAAAAAGGGGTAAATTCTCTCGGAATACAAAAAACTTGGTAATCAGAATTACAAATAATTTATCTATCGCTTTCCGATATCATACAAAATCCACGTCATTCTAGTTCGACAGAGATTTCGGAAAATTGATTTTCCCTCGACAATCCCTCTACCCTAAAAATCTTCGGTAGGTACGCGCGCATGTAAAACCTTCTGGCGCGCACGTTTGGCGGGGTCTCGTGGAGATTGCGCGCGCATCATCGAACATCCAGCAGCAGCAGCAGCAGCAGCCGGTGCTGTTTGCCGTTCAAGATGGAGCTGATATTGCAGCTGCGCAAAATCACCGAGAGGCACCAGGCTAAAAAGATACATACATAGCGGGAGGGGCGATGGAGGGGGCTAGCCGATAAGCTCGAGTAACCGACCAAGTTGCGTAGAAAGCACGAGAGGAGGCGGAGGGGGAGAGGTGGATTGTTGAAAAGGTGGAGGACAGCAGCGGCAGCGGCGACGACGACGACGACGACGTCGACGGTCGACGGGGACCACGACGACGAGGACGAAGAAGAAGAAGAGAAAGAAGAGAATACGCAGAGAGCAGCAACAGCGTTTGCGACTAGCGCGCGCGCTTTGCGCTCTATCTCCGTATGTGCGAGAGAGAGTGATTGGTGTGTGCGTGTCTCTCACGTTCGGTCCCTCCCGGCGCCATGCTAGTGGTTAGTGTAATACAGACGAGTGAACGAAATATCATGATGTGGCAAAACGTTACCATGAGCTGAGAGAGAAAGCGAGAGAGAGAGAGAGAGAGAGAGGGAAGGAAGGAAAGAGAGATAGATAAATAGAAAAAGATCGAGAGAGAGAGAGAGAGAGAGAGAAAAAGACAGAACGACAGAGAGAGTAACGAGAAACGACGATTACAGTGACTGAAGATAAATAACCAAAAAAAAGAAAACGAAGGAAACGCGAATAAAACGAACTATCCTCCACGAAACGTCGACGATTCGTCGTCGAGTGACGCCGCGTTACCGGCGAGCCGCACGCTATGCAGCTGCCCACTATAACTGCTCGATAAAAACGACCTTTCCACACGAATAAAGTCAATATATTTTATCAATAGCTCGATTCCCTTAAATCGGAGAGAAAGAGCGGAAGGAGTGCGGACACTGAGAGAGTTGAGAACAGTGCGCGTGGAGGATTCCCGCGAGAATTTCGGCGCTGCAGAAACGCGGCTACTGCTGCTGCTGCTGCTGCTGCTTTACGTTCTCACATGCGACTGAAAATTAGTGTGCTCAAGGGGTTTATCACTCGATGTGCAAATACAAACGGGCTAAAGGGTCTTCGGTGCCGAGTAGGATCGTCGACGACGAAAAAGTAAAGACGTGCTTCGGTTTTCCAACTAGAAAAACTGGCTGTAGTGTGCACCGAGTGAGTGGTTATCTATCAGTGCGTGTCTCGTCGCCGCTGGCGAAGTCCTGCCTCGCTGATCGTACCACGTGAATAAACGAAGTACGCAAGTTCTTTTTTATTTTTCTCTTCACTTTTGGATCATTAGCCGTTATCGACTTTGCTCGGGTAACGGAGAGCGGCGCGTGCGAGGGAAGCTTTGGGCGGCGGAAATAATCCGGTGTCTGTTATATCGTTAAATAATCATGTAGTCCCTAAAGTCTTTAGGCTTGTGCGCCGCTGCGTCGCCGTGCGCGGGAGAATTCCACGTTACCGCGAGTTCGCGTGGCGCAATCGACTCTCGTGGGTTATCCACTGTCGGCGACCATCGTGAACATTTTTAGGAGTCTTACGATATTTTCCTTGTAACGAGAATTTTTTTTTTCGCTTTTTGAGCTTATTTTCTCGTGATAGAGCCTCGAGATTCGTGTGATAATAGCTCGCAGGGAATTTGGGGGACAAAAAAAAGACTCGTTAAAATACTCGTCGCCCGGCGTTTCTTTCTCCCCTCCCCTGCTCTCAAACGCCTCCAACTTGCGTCTTTCTCACTCTCTTCTCCTTCCTGCCACGAATCTCACCCGGACGGGCGCCACTTTTGGCGGGCTTTCGAGCGCACGCGCGCTCACCGGCAAAATGTCACTTTTTTAAAATTAGTCGATCGTTCAGTTGTTTTGTTTTGTGATCGTTTTGTCGATTAAAAAGTATTTTCGTGTTATTGATCTTCCAGTTTACGCGGATTTTCTTATTGTTCGGATAGAGCGTTTTTTTAGAAACGCGAGGTAGCAATTAAAAAAAACCTTCAATAGTTTGGCAACAAGTGAATTATTTTTCTGATGCTTGTTATTACAAAGTATCTTGGATATTTAAATTCAGCGGTATTCCTAAAGTAATTACTCACTTGTTTGCCGGCTGATGTTAAAATGAAATATGAACTTCTGGTGCAACAATTTTTCATGAACACATTTTTATATGAAATTTTTGATTATTTGTTCCTTTGAAAAAAATATCCGAGACACATCTAGATCTAAAAATAGATAATGAGTAAACAAATTATTCACCTAATTAACTAAAAAGTTTCTGTAATTTTTGTTGAATATTTAGACAATTTCCTGAGGTAAAACATTTTTTTTTTTTTTTTTTTTTTCCCCCCAAAGAAAAGGTTTTGAACGCACTTTAAAAGAGTTTGTCGCATTATTTCCACATTGTTTCGAGGATCAAATAAGATATTTTGTAGTATGAGTTTGATCTTTGAAAGATTGATTGAAAAAAATCTTTCAGATGCTCGATCCAAGCGTACTGACGGATTTGGAGGAGCTGACGCTCTGCAGTTACTGCAAACTCAAGTTCAACGATGCTGATCAATGCCCAAAATACCTGAGTTGTAAACACTACTTTTGTTTGCGATGCATCGAGAACAATTTGTTGAAGGGGAGAGATCTCTTCTGTGCACATTGTTGGAAGAGAACAGAGCTCGGAGATCAAGGCCTCGATGCTCTGCCTACAAACTCGCCGCTACTTGCCCTAGCCAATCATTTTTCTCATCTCAAACTAACGAACAGTACAGCTGCCAAGCAAGTTGAAAAAGAGAGAAAGGTATGTGAAAAAACAGTATCAATGCACTCGCCTATAGATATATTGATGCACCCAGCAAGTGAGAAGCCATAGAGGCAAGGTTTTGTTATAATAGGATCATTGACGAAGGTCAGCACTGCTTTCTTGCTTGGAGGTTGCAAAATAACTTCAAGAGCATACAAATTTCGGTTACGATTTTACTCTTTTGTTTCACATTCTTTTTCAAGCTTTTACCACTTCCAATTCATATTTTACAATTATTACCATTTTTAACGCATATTTTTAAAATATGATAATCTTTTATTCATAGAACTTTGTTTAGTCTTTAGTTTTGGTTCAAGATCTTGTGAAAACCTTGTTTTGTAATATATTTTAGGTGTAGAGGAGTTGAAAGGATTCATTTTTTTAATGGCTTTGACATTTTTTTTTTAACGCAGAGCGAAAATTGCCATACGCATGGAATGCCACTCGCGTTATGGTGCGGAACGTGTTGCACGGCGCTGTGTCGTGCTTGTGCCACACCACAGGAACACCCTGGTCACCAAATCAAGTCACAGACCGATGCCAAAGAACAGCTTATCTCCGACGTGAGTTTAAGCTATATATTAAGTCAAAACAATTTGTTTATCGAAAGTTCTATTTCAAAGTTCTTGTCCTTTCAAGTTTCTTGTCTTCCAATATTTTGAACTTCCAATGCCGTTAGCCAATTCATTGAAGACAAAGAAAGAAAAAAAACCTTCAATCCTCGTTCAGTACTCCAAAAAAATCGAAAACACGATAAAATATTTCCAGGTTCAGCTCGAATTAGTAGCAATGGGAAAGTTATCCTCAGAAATCCAGAGACTGGCGATGCAACAGCGAGAGTTTCTAATAAAAGTGTTAGAAGCTTGCGTGACATTGAAAACTCACGTAGAGACAGATTTGCAAAACGGTTGGACGCATTTCCCAGAGATATCGGATGCTCGTGAGACTCTAGGAAGGGCAAAAGCGAGCTTGCAAATGATAGAAAGTCCCGGAGACGTTTGGACCCTGCATTCGCAGTTGGTGATAGAAAAACAGAGGCTACAGTCTAAATACCAGGAGATGATGTTGCAGTGTCAGCTGGACGACCTGATAGGAAATTCCGGCGTGGTATTTGACTTTGCGCTTTTGAAGCAAGCCCTCGCGAGTATCCACGCGGGAGAATCGATCCAGGCGCCGGGAAACGGCGGAAGATTGCCGAATCACTTAGCAGCCGCGCAAAATCCAATTCTCTTCCTTGCTAATTATTGCATGTCGCAGCTGTACTCGCGACACGTGGTCAGCAAGCAGCAGCATCACATGCAAAACGGTTCCATCGAATATCACGGAATTCCAGCGACGGTTCACGTTCATCAGGGTCCACAACAGCCACCGCAGTCGCAGCAGCAGCAACAGCAACAGTTACTCATTCCTCCTGGTTCACCGTCGGTCAAACCCGTCCCTCCAGCTCCGCCGAACTCTATGCTTCATCCCAGTCAGCAAAATTCCTTCATGCAAGACGGAGTTTCCGGAGGAGGAGGCCTCATGCATTCGCCTACGCAGGTTTCGGCAAATAGCATCGCCGCTTCGCTCCGCGGAGCCTCGAACGCTTATCCAATGTATTACTTCAATATCGAAGTAAACGGCTCGCCGCACGGACGAATTGTCATCGAAGTTCGACCGGACGTCGCACCGAAAATGGCGAAGAACTTCAGTGTTCTCGCGACCGGCGAAGTTGGCGTTGGATACAAGGGCTGCACGATTTTTCAATGCTGGGAAGGCGAATCCGTTATCACCGGTGATTTCGAGCTGAATAATGGTCGCGGAGGCAGAAGTATCTTCGAGGACGGATACTTCATGCCCGACGACACGAAATTTCCCGCTGTTAGAGGCGCCGTCGGCATGAGACGCACTCAGAAACGACACGACAACCTCGGCATGGTTGGATCCCAGTTTCGCATTATTCTGCAGGAGATGAGAGGTTTCACCGCCATTTTTGGACACGTCGTTGAGGGACTCGAGCTTGTTGAGAAGATCTCGACTTTTGGGGATCAAACTGGTAAACCCACGAAAACTATTCTGATTACTAAGTGCGGAAAATTGTAACCACGACAGTGAGCAGATTCGGGGCCACGTTCAAAGGTCGGAGATTTTTCTGTTTTGTTTTTTGTTTTTTCGAGAGAAGATTAAAGGAGGAAGTAGAGAGACAAGCGAGCTAAAATGCGAGCAACTAACTCTCGAATCGGTGCAAACGTTTAAGAGGGAGAAAAATTAGAACAAGAAGATAGATGAAAACTTAATTACCTATTAACGTATAGTCTAAAGATGTTGAGTCTATTTTTAAATCGCGAACGCATAAAAAAAAGAGAAACGAAAGAGACGAAAATATTTGAAAAATGAATTAAGAGAGATATATGAGATATTTAAAAACGTATTTTGCTATATTGTCCGGGATGTGTAAAAGCGGTTTTACCGCGTCTGCGATATATATTTAACGGGCTGATGATCCGACTAATACGTACCTCAAAAGAAAAATACAAAAAAAAAAGAGAAGGAAAAATATCGATCGTTAATCGATGCGACTTCTAGGTTACTGTATGCATAAACATATTTGGTATAATCGAATTAAGGGATCTTGATGATTCTTGAGCCTTACGCGATTTCTCGTTTTGCGAATTTTCGAGTTCGTCAGAACTCTAATAAAATTGCGAAGAGCTCTGATCGATTTAAACAAGATTCCGTCGTTTATTTCCGTTTCGAATTACACGTGTTTTTTTTTTTTTTAACGGCGCGCATCGTTCGATAGGTTTTAACGGGGGGAAAACGCGCCACCTGAATCCCATGTCGTATCGAACGACAATTGATGTCTCGTTTGGTAGTTAGTGCGAAAAAAAAACGAACTCTAGTAAAAACAGGGATTACAAGAGAAAATCGTATATGTCATAAGTATATATATACATACACGCAGAGATATATATTATTATATACATACATACAGATAAATGTATATATTTTTAGCCGAGAACTCGTGTATTTTTCTGTCGGCCGTAAGCGAAACAGAAAAAGGAATCTGTGACTCCGTCGATCCGGAAAAAAAACCGAAGCGACTACGTGTACGTAGATTGTTTAGATCTCTATTACGAAACAAAAAAACTATACGAAGGTTGCGAAAACTGAAATAAAAACCGTATGTTCGATGTTTGAGTAGATAATTGGTAACAGGAGATCGTGAAAAACAAAAGAATATTTCCGAACAAGACGCCAGAAGTATCCAGGAAATCGGCGGATTTCGAACAAGACCTAAAGTCCAAGGAAAAAAAACTCGCTATCGATTCCTGCTGACCGAAGTCGTTAGCTCGTTGATTCTTCTCCGTTCTCGCAATCCAGCGAGCCGTTAAGAAATAAGCGTTAATATTTAATATGTTAGATCTCATTGTGCGAAAAATTGTGCGTGAAAGAAATCGAGAGGCCTAAGAGATGAAGAAAAAAAAAGCCTATTGAATAACAACGCGAAGAGATAAAAGAAACCCGCCGGGTCCCGCGCCGATTATAGTTTCTTCTGTAAATGATAAAGGAGCGAAAATCGAGCGCGGGCGTAGAATTATTATTATTATATATATATTTAACGAAATGAAGAAAAATGAAAAAAATCATTCCTTACGCTGTATATCAAAATACGATTATGTATAACGCGTTACGTGCTGCTGCTTTCGTGTAAATCCTCGTAAATCCCATCGTTATGTATTAAATATAGATCATATATACATATATGTACGCACGAATACTCGCGCACGTGCCGAAAAGGCACGAATGACGATAGAAATGGAATTACGAAAGTAAAGAACAATCAGGGAACACAGAAAACTCTCAGACACACAGTACACGTGATCGAACGTTAAAAAAGAAAATGTTTACCGAAAAATAAGCAACATTGTCAGAGAAATATGTGTGTACGCGTTAAGTTGCTGCGAATGCCTTTTTCGGTTAGGAAACCTCGTACGATGTTGAACTTTAAGAGTTTTAACAATTGTTAAATGATGATTAGATGTGGACGAGCATTTTATTGCAAACCGAGATTTACCGGACTCGGAAACTAACGAGTTTTACTCAGGAATGCCGAAGCATGAGTGTTTTTGATGGACGATTGTCATAGCGTGGACGGAACGTAAGGGATGAATTTAAGAGGAAGTGCCCGAAAACAAAATCTCCGATCAAAGATGCGCGATATATATTTTTTGTCTGCAAAAAAAAAGATTTTTGCGTGGTAAGTGAATAAAAAAAATTGTGAGCCGCCGTTTATCGAATCTTCCGTGACGAGGAACAAAAAGCATTTTAACGACACGTAAACAACAGCAACACACACATAAACATACCTGTACATAGATATATTTTTATGAACGTGACAAACGAGGCAGAAAAAGGAGAAAAGCGTCGATTTGTAATAGCGACGAATTAACTGCTAACGTCGAAAATCCCTCGTCCTCGAAAACAAATCGATATTAATAATAATGAATGAGAAAAAAGCAAACTGCATATATAAAACGAGAAATTTACGAATAAAACAAACGATCAAACGTATCGAGAATCACTTTATGCGAGATTTTTCATTTTAAGTTCAGTCTTTCTGGTTTTGTTGATTTTAGCTTAAGTTTAAACCCTGAGACTCGCCGAAAATGCGTAAAACTGAATAATTCTTATGTGAGAGAGGGAAAGGGGAACAATTATTTGTTGATTTTTTTTTGTTATGCGCCTACGGCAACGAGAGCCAATAGCGATTTTTGTGCATTTTTCTTCGTCGGGATATAAACGCAATTTAGTTATGCGATTGTAAGTGTTATATGGGAAAAAGACGAAAAAATTAACCCCATATGTACTTTAATGTCGACGAATTTGATTTATAAACTGTTCCCCATTTCATTGATGAGTTCTAATTACTTTACCCCATCCAACTGCAGAAATGCGCGCAAAAAAACGTTTGAAAAAGTTGTTATTAATTCATCAAGGTATTATGCAGTTTTAGATATTCACTGACTTCAAACAATCTGTTCAACTATATACAGGAAAAGAGATGAAAAAAATGATCGTAAGCCTGACAAAAATTCCTGTGCATAAAGGCGATAAAAATTCATAAACAGGCAGTAACAAAAAATACAGAAGATTACTACATGTACCTCATATAAATTTTCACCATCGATATAATCATTTATCCGGTAAAAACATTTCCAGTTATTTTCTTAATTGAAAATTTTGGAAAGGGGCAGAAGTTTTCAAGCATTGTTTTAATTTTTTTGCTTTACTGTCGACACTTCAAAGAGTGACAAGTGAGAAAAATCTTTTGAAAAAATCTGCTGCCTTCAGAGTTGTAACTACAACATAAAAAATCACCAACCAGATCCGAGAGGTCGAGGCTCAAACTCAGGTTGAATTTGTGCGAATCGCCCTAGATACGCACGATATTGACAATTGAGTATTGAACAGATGAATGAGTGACCAGACAGCGAATGGCACAGACGACCGTCTTGACCCCACATTTAAAGCGTAACGAGGTTGACAGATCGCGATTGAGATAACAAGAGGTTTATCGTCATTAATAACGTCTACCCCAAAAACAAAAATGAACCTTTGTCATTTTCGTCGGTCGTAAAGACATTCATTCTTTAAACTTATTTGTGATAATTTTGGTTCGTTTTAAGAATGTTTCGATTATGCGTTCACTATTGCTATTTACCTACTAATTAATTCGAGAGCCATCACTGATCCTCGAGATTCTTAAGGATACTTGTTAGTTTTTAGCAATTTTTCAGAACGTTCGTTATTTTTTTAGGCTCATTTTACTATAGTTTCCATCTTTCCGTAAAAAGCGCCGTTTAGTTGCAATCAGTAAAAAAAAAGTGAGTGACACACGTTCTCAGCGTAAAGTGCTCCGCACTTGAAGGTTTAAATAAATCTCATTTTTATTCTGCTCATTTCTGTTAGTAAGAGGCGTACTTAAAACTCTATAGACTTTTAAAAATAATTAAAAGTGATCAGTACTCACCTTGTAGTAAACATCGGGAACGTACTGCTTGTCCGTGGATTCGATAACGTAGCCGAGTTCCGGAGCATCCTTGGTCGGAACGAGACACCCATCTCGTACAAGCGCCATGCACTGGTTGGACACCTGGTAGCCTTCCATGTGTACCTGATTTTTGTCATCGCCGGTCACGCAAACTGTGACGAATTTCGAGCCGAAAGAGCCGCTCGGGGAAAAGCGACATGGGTTTGGATGCTGGTTTTGAAAATGACCAGCCATCATGCATTCTTGGGCGGAAAGGAAATGGCTCTCGATGTTTCGTACGTGTTTTACCTGCAAAAAAAGACCACAGCGAGTTAAGAAGGGGGGAAATTTTAAACAGGACGATGATGGTTGAAACGACGATCAAAAAATGTTTTCATACTTACAGTTCCTCTTTTAATATCGTCCGCAATAAGATCTGTGAAGATCCAGCCGACTCTTTGCAAGTTTAGCATTCGCGCAACGTCGTCGACTATAGCTTCTCGCTCGTCTGGCAAAAGAACTATAGCGTCTTTTGTACTATCCTGGAATGAAGTTCGACCATTTACGTTTTTATAATACTCCAAATATGAAAAGCGTTGCTACATAACAGACAAAATCTAACTGCAACAAATGCTTCTTTTCGAGCATTCATTTCGTTGACGTGGAAACGATGTTGGAGTAAGTATTTTTTAATTTTTTGCTCTATCAAGTAACAGTAATTTTTAGAAAGTTTTTATGTCACTGACACTTTGATTCATTTCGAAATGGCTTATTGGGGATTTTAATTTCTATAAAATGTTCGTAAATGTCGCCCGAATTTTATCTTGCTTTAGTGGTTCTACTAATTTGACAATTTTAGACTCAAGTTCATAGACTTTCTCGTGATACATTGTGAGATATAATTCAATCTTAAGTACGAAAAGCAAAACATTTGCTCTAGTGACAAAAATATTTTTATGTCTGGAGGGATAGTTATTTCTGTTGAATTTTGAATTTTTTCCAATTTCTGACCTGCGGTGGTTCGTAGATTGCCGCAACGACAGCCCTAATGCCGAGAGGAACGTCCGCGTGAATCTCGTATCTTCCATAGAGGTAACCCATGCGTTGATGACCCGTTATGCGCCAATAATTCAAGAAACGCTCGACAAGATTAGCATTCTCAAATACGACGTTGTCGATGTGACGATAAGTCTGACGGTTGAGCGTGATGGCGTTTGGCTGACACTTGCTGCAAATACCGCGTGGCCACGGCGGATGATCCTTGCAGCCACGTTTTATACGGCAACTTATGTCCTCTAGTTGTAGGAACTTTCCTCTGCAACAATAAAATCGTATATAATAACATAGAAGAACCGGAAAGGTTTAATATTTTTTAAATAAAAAATCATATTTAACACTTTAAGCGCCACGCCGAATTCTTGTACCGTTCCGTTCAGGCCACGGTTAGCCGATAGGCGTGTATTGCCGGTCGCTAAGGACCGGCGTGGCGCTTAACGTGTTAAGTGCTCACAGCTTCAGGCGGTAAAAGACTTAATGATTCGACACAATCAAGCAAATAATTTTCAAGAACGTACCTATCTACACCGGCAGTGAGTTTTCTGAGATAAGAGTGAAAGGACAGATGTTTAACGTTCTGTTCTTTCAGATAAGCCTCATCGAAGGGCTCGAGAGGTGAGCAATGGACGCAGCAGCCGTTAGCACCGTGCCTACATCTGAAAAATGAAAAACGTATGGCAAACATAGTAAATTTCAATTCTAAAAGCATGGTGGTACCTTTAATAGTGGGATAAAGTTCCCTGCCTTTTTCTTGACTTTTACGAACGAACGAATGAATATTTTCGCAAAAAAAATTAAAATTAATTTCTTCTCCGAAAAATTTATTGTGAGAATGGAGCCCATATATTGTATGTAAAGTATTTGTAATAATACTTGGGGGTTGAAGGAAAACTTGAATTTTCAAATAGTTTTCTATATATTATTTTATGAAGGTTAATAAATTGATGAAATTGTTTAATGTTCATGTTATTGATACCGACGCTTTTGAAATTTTCTGCGATTTCCGTTATATCTAAGTGGCCAAAGGTTATAAGGTTTGTACTTTGAAAGCTTACAGTTTTTCATCCCGTTTTCGTTGAATTTTGCCGTCCAATTTCCACAATTGTTGATCAACTTCATCTTCGACGACATTTGCGAGGGGCCGAATTGTTACTGACGGTCCCGACATTCCTGTTCGACTAGTGCTAGGCGTTACGTCCATCGGTGTTGGTTCTTCTGCGGAAAATTGCGTTATTTTGACGTTCAAAAATATTCACGTTTTTACGTAAATAATTGTGACTTACTGGACGCAACTGAATTCTCCGATATTCCACTAGTGGAAGGTTTGTCTCGTAAAATCGTACCATTTACAGGTACGAAGAATACCATGTCACCATGCGATAGGCCGATACCAGACACGGTTTTGCTGCGCGACGAAATAATTTCATCTTTATGATTCCGCTGCTTGTATAGTCCAAAGCCAAAACTGCTCAGTTCAAGGGCATCATGGATCTGTAATTAATGGTAACACGTTCTTCATGATCAACAGATTCTTGTAGTAATATAGAAATAAGTTGATTATTTTTTTCCAACATATTTCATTTAGTTTGTTAATTAGTTATCATTGATTGGATCTGACAAAGAATTGTATTTCAGGTATCGATTAATTGAAATGAAGAAGCGATTCTTCGTATTAACTAAATGGATACTTTGATACTATGTATGAACATTTGTAGAATAATTCATTTCATAATTCATTCTGAGAATAATAGCCTACAGTGCTTATGGAATGATGCTTAAACCTATGAATATGTAAAACAATAATTTTTTTAGTAACACAGTAAATTGTGTATCGTTATGATGATTATAAAGAAATTTTAGCATTTGTGCATAAAAGCTCTAGATAATTTGTGGAAATGAAAAACTATTTAACTAATCACGACTCCGTTACAGGTTCTCAAAGAATCTTAAAAAAAATGACGTCTCGCTCCAAGTCTACCGAACTTTCAGAACTTGTTCCACATCAACAAAACCTTATCGCCCGAAGCTCAGAAGACCAAAAAATCATGCGATCCTCTGGATACTCAAACCCAAAACACTACAGACCTTTTCAAACAGTTTGGTCACTGTGTCCGTGGGAGAAACATCGATCCGCTTTGTTCCCTCCGGTGACTGAATTCGGAGTGTCTGAAAAAAAGTTCCAAATTACCTCGGTAGCTGCGAAAAGTGGTAAAGAAAAAAATCTTGCCCAAATTAGCACAAAGGTTCGCGCGAATGCTTCGAAGAATCGCACTATTCGTTATCGCGCCGAGAAATATATTAAAACAGTCGCGTTACTACAGCAACCATGGTTACTCAGCAAAGCGGACGCGTGGACGTACCGCACGTAAACACTCGTCCCCGAAATTCGAAAGCTTTGAAATTCAAATGGCCCCTTCGTGGGCGAAGGTATAGTCGCGAAAGGCCGAAGAAATTTATCTCGGGCATTCGATTGCGAGAGGAGGAAGAAATTCGATGAAAATTACTTACGATTTGTCGGGATTTTGACATTTCGCCGGTGGCCGTGAAGCATCAGCTGTTCGGTCTCGTCGGTACCGCTTGGCACTGCGGTGGCGACCGGAATTTCGCGCCAAAGTCCCTAGACTGGATGACAGGCAAATGCCTGAAACAGAGTATGAGATAGAGAGGCGAGGATGGAGAGAGAGACAGAGAGAGAGAGAAAGTGAGACAGCAGCTGGTCCGTGACGAGTAAAAACTGCCGAGTCAACTCCTGGGCGTCCTAACCTCGCTTTAGTCAATGACAAAACACTCGAAGAACCGAGTCGCTGTTCTCTTCCAGTTCGGCGATAACGCGCGAGACTGTTTAGTTGTAACGAATCGTTTCGAAGCTCCGCTTTATCGGATTAAATACGCGTTCGTTATTAATGTGAACACGTAACTTTTGGCCACGATCGCGTAGAAGGGAAGAAAGGTATATTACTAGTTGGAACTACCAGTGTTGACTGCTGTGCTCTTTGCTCTGTGTGCGTCGCTCTCTTTCTCTCTCTCTCTCTCGCTCTCCCTCTTGCCTTTCTGCTCCGTCCTTCTTTCCCTATCCGTCTCTTTCGCTCTTTCCCTCAAGTGCGACGTTTGTTTCTGCCCCTGCGCTTACTATACCCGCGATATTTTACTTTTCGAGATCGCTAATTTACTGCTGCAAAACTCACACCGCGCAATGAGCGTTAAATAGTACAAAATCGATCAGCGTAATTCCCCCCACGAAACTATTCGCTTCTCCCGATGTTTCCGGTCTTCGATGCTCGTTTTTTGGTGTGCTTTTTTCGCTTTTCTATGCTTTTTTGGAGAGGAAGCTTTCGGGGACAGTAATGTTGAGATTTCCGAGTTAGGAGACTCAACAGTTCAGTTGAAATGCTGAGAAAAGTGGTTTTAAAAAATTGACAGATTTGCCTGTTAGCTTTTTGAAAGAGTTAATTTTTCATGTGTCTTCTGTAAATTTGATACGCAAGTCGACTATCGTGTGATGATGACGTTAAGAATTGCATTTGGCGCGAATCGGTTGAAAGGTTCAAACTTTACAGCGTTTTGGAAATTGTCGGGAAAGTCATTGTTATGCTATAATTAGCGTTAAACGCCTGATTTGGCGAAAATCGATGGCGCGACAATATTTTTTATTTATTTTTATATGTATATGGGGGAATTCATACGAATTCAACGATCTCCTACCCGGACTATCGGGGGTCGGAATTTTTTTCCGTTACTCACCAGAGTGGATGGAGTACCTGATCACAATTTTTTTTTTGGATTCCTAATGAAAATGTTCAGGCCTTTATGGTGATAAACAGAAGACAAAGAAAATGTCCAATATGTATATTTTTTATGTATATTGTGTACGCATTTTCTAAGTTCAAAAATGTACTTTCACATAAGAATATTGCAAACAAGATGTAGCAATTCTAAATCGTGTCTTTCACACAAAAATTAACTTTTCGAAAATTGAACTATTTCCATTTTTCAAAAAATTCTCAAAAATACCCTCAAAAAAACCCTCGGCAGTGGGAAGAATGATTATTTTTTAATGAGTTATTACAAGTTTACAAATAATATTTTCTTTCTGTGCTACTTATAAAATGCTAGTTTTCTATATCGCAATGTGACTGAGTGCTGTCACCCAGATTTTATTTATTTTAGATTATTTTATGGTTTTTCTGGTAAAAAAATTATTCTGTGGCATTGATTAAAATGGTTAACACAGATAACGAGTGAAAATAGTGACGGTCACAATTAAAAATCGTTATGATAACTATTCTGTAGTTATAGTAATTATCTCATAGTTGTGGAAAGTAAAAGATTTAATTGTGTGAACTCAACTCTCCCCTAATCGATCACTCTGACGACCAACTCTCGTGCTAACTCTTGAAACGTGAAGCGTTCAACGCTGAAGTAAGACGGGTTAGCAGTCAAAGGCGTTTTGCAATTTTTATTGAAATTACATTCGATAATTTTTTTATAGGGTTAAGTAGAATTGGGATCGGTGCTATATATGTTTGATATATATTACGATCGAGGTATTATTAGTCAGCTGTTAGACGTTCTGTGATAATATGTATATGGCATTGTAGTGGATATACAAATGCGCAGAGAGCGAAACTGGCGCACGGAAATATCGTCCAAATTACGAACGTACAAGACGGTGATAAATCGCTGCTGTAAATTGTACGGCTTTAGGTCGAGTTTTCGAGGCCTTCGGTTGACGAGATCTTAACTAAAACCTCGACTGACTGCTGACCTCGTTCTGCGAGATTTGTAATTATTATCGAAAATATTCTTTTGAACGAAAATTGGAAAAAAATCTCAATTTCGCTTCGTCATGGTGAAGCTTTGTTTACATGGATTTTTTTGCCATTTTTATATCAGTGTACTCAAAACGGTCTAAAACGTCATCAAAAGTAGGGTAGAATAAGCGATTGTATGTGTGGGGAATTCCAAAATCGATACGTAGTTTTTCTTATACAAAGTTGATATTGAAAAACATACGGGATTTTTTTTAGATTTATAAAAAAACCTTCGGCTAATGACCATAGCAGTAGACGCCGTAACAAATAAAAAAAACCTTTTTCTTAATATCAACATTTTGAAAGAACGACAATCCATCTTTAATTGTTGCAATTAAAAAAAAAAGAATGCAAAAATTTAGTTTTTATAGCTTTTCGCATTTAAAAAAAAGTATTCAATGTTATTTGATATTGAATGTGGCTGAAATAGGAAAAGTGGTGCGGATTTGTAATGTGAAAGTAATATTTGATGATGGCACATTTAGAATTCTATAGGAGTTTGAATTTTTCGTATTATCCCTTGATTGAAATTTATTTAAACTGTAGTGTTTCGAATTTTTTCAAACCGAGGATGCAAAGAAGAACCTTGCCTATTGTTTGCTCATAATTCGTAACTATTTACAGAGTTTTCATCAAACATATTTCCTCATAGACGTAGATTTCTAAGAATTAAAAAACAATAAGGAAGCAATATGCAAACTCCTCCTTTATTTAAAAAAAACCTCCAATTTCTAAAAACAATTATATCTATTCGAAATAATCAGATAATTTATTTTCTACGAAAAATAATTAAATGGCTCAAATCTTTATTAACCAATCAGTTTCAAAGCAAATTACTAAGTAACTTTTTAGCGTTATTATCATTCTTATTCAAAATCGATGCAAAGCCCTCGATTTGTAATCCAACTGAACTAAAAACGAAAATCTAAATTCATCTTAAGAAGTACATAAAAGTTCTCATGATCATAATAATTTTATTGACATGTTCATTAATCCCAATGTTTTTTTTTTTCACAGATATTTGGAACCGAAACTACAGCAAGAAGAGACGAATCATCTTCCGAAGATATTTTACTTCAATTTGTATCTCCAAAGGTACTGGTGAGTTTTCGGCGAAGAAACTGCGAAGAAGATTTTTGGTAGGTTTCCGAGTGAAAAGGAGAGCGTAATAACGTGTTGTTCGGAGCAACACGATGACCCTCTTACCTCTTTGTCCTTACCTCACTGCTCGAAAAGTAAATCTGCGCCAAGAAGCGAAGAGAACGCCTACCGCCCTCTTCACCGCGCTTGTCGCTTCTCGGACGCTACGTTTTCCCGCAGCAGCAGAGAGCACAAGCACAGTGACGATGATTTGGTCGTTCCCGTTGCATTTGCTAGCCAGTAGCGACCTAGCGTGGCGGACGTAGCACCTTCGCCTGCCGCGAAGCGAATATCACTGCGTGTCGCTCTCTCCTACCGTCATTCGGACTCGTTGATTTATCGATATACCTATCGTCGCTTTCTTCTTCTTCTTCTCGCCTCCTACTCCCCTTCTATCGATTCATACGCGAATCAAGTGTGTACCCACCGTCGAAATCAGTGCCTGCGACACACCTCCACCTGTTGATCGATAGTCATTGATCGTGAATGACAGTGGAAAGGTACGTCGATAAGATTTTTCATTAATTCACTTTTCTTCAAACTAAACAAGCTTTGAATCTTGAAAATCTTTTGAGAATTGCGTTTGAAAGAATAGGAACTTATAGGAAAAGGTTTGAGATAAATGCACATCTTTTGCTTTCTTGTAGAGGAAAGATTTTTTTTTTAAATTCGTTCAAGCATTTTTAGATTCGTTTGAAAATTAATTTGTTTTTTAAAGACTTGGATACTCGAAAACTGCTGAATTAACAATTCATTGTAAATTATTTTATATGTAAAAATCGTTACTGAAATCGTGGCTTTGTAACGTAGGAAATGATATCAAAAGATTTTGGAGCAGAAACAGATTTTGGTTCTGTGTAAACTACATTTTGCCTTCGTGTAGAGGAAGCTTGTTTTTTTTTAAATTCGTGTAAGCATTTGTAACAAAATCTTTCATTAACTCCAATTCGGATTGAATTTTCTTTTGCTAATAATTGCATTTTGTTATCTGAGTTTTTTCTAACACTATTAACATATTTATTTATCCGCAATGCTAGTGCGAAGATCCAATAAATTTTATAATCAACCAACTTTTCTTCAAACTTCCCAATCAGTAAATCTTGAAAATACTGTGAAAATCGCGTCTACGAAAATAGAAACTTCTTGCAGTAGATTTCGGAGTGAAAGAACATTTCTATTAACTCGGACAATCAATTTCTCCATTTGTTCCGGTATTTCCAACAAATTTTTTTGATAACGCAAATTTTTACTGAAGTTAAATGCTGCAATACTTTGATCCTATTATTTAATGTTTCAGTTTGAGTGATTTATATCTAAATAATGTGTAAATGTATGTTTTTGAGGCTGCTAAGAGCCGAGATGATAAAGTCATTCACTGCTAGACTAATCGATCGATCAGGCGTTGAAAATCGATGATTGATTGTTGGATCAAAGCCCGAAAATCTCGTGCGGAGAGTCTTCGCGAGGATCGATGATCTATGGCGCAAGTGGTGCGTCGGGACAGCGTCGCGATTGCAGATCGATCGTCTCCCGTTTAGTTTTGTTTTTTACCTCTTGAAAATATTTGTGATAGAATTACAGTGAGAAAATTGGGTTTAATTTCAGTAAAGTGTTGCCAATCTTTCTTCTTAAGGGCTTTAGTGAGTTAGCAAAAATGTTCAGATACATTGCGTTTGAGGGACGAGGAAGACGAGTGAGTATTACATTCAAGTCGCTGGGAATAGACAACATTTTCTTCATTTTTTTTTTTTTTTTTTTTCAAGAACATGCAGTGTGTGCGCGCGTTCCCTTTGCCTGGCAAATCTGGCAAACTTCCACAACGGTTCACGGATTAATTTTAGGATTTAGGCTGTGCCGCGAATGCCCTAAGCGTGATATTTCGTCAAATATGCACTTTTGTCATAATTTGTAGAAAAAAAAGGAAATCAGCGTTTTGAAACTGTTTGAAAGTTTTTTAAAATTGAGATTATAAAAAATAGACCATTTATAGGCGGTCTTATTATATTGGTTCACAGTGCAATTGAAAATATTTAAATGAATGTACATTTTGAACTAATTGAAAAACTTTATTTTGCAGACTGGAAGAATGGACGAATCAGACGACATGGGAACGAAAGTGGAGCTTTTCGTTTATGACCTCACCAAAGGAATGGCAGCAACAATGTCCCGCATTCTCATAGGTGAGACAGCGACGTTGGAATTTAAGAGGAATTTGGGTAGAAAAATAGACGCGAAGGAGAAAAATAAAGGAAAATAGAAAAGATTTATCGTGCTGGAGGTAGAATCGATGTAAACAATCTGCTTGAAGCTCCCGCAGTGAACATGTCGAGAAGCTCTGCACGGTGAATAAAATCGTCGGATAAATTATTAACAGAAATATAAACGTCTTAACGTCACGAGGCGAGAGAGCACGTGTGGGCGGGTCATCGAGTTTTCCATCCCGCTGTCTCGTTCTCCTCACGACGACGACGATTATTTCGTCTCGATCTCAGCTATGGAAGCGGAGGGCCAAAGCGTGAATCGTGATCGCGTTATAGACACTTAGGCAGTGCCAAATCTGGCAGCTATAGGTATCTACACGCGCGAAATACACGACACACGCCAAATCCCACGGGCTATTCTCGTACGCTTTTGTCCAAATCAAAGGTTTAATTATAAACTCTTGAGAATTCCGAAGATTCGAATGTATACAATTGAAGATGTTGAATCATCAATGAATATAAATAATTCGGGGCTTTAGATAAATATGAATAATCGAGGCACTGTTGATAAAGCCAATGTTAGGATTTTCGTCAGATACGAAATTAATTATATCAGATGCACTTGGAAAATCCAGTCAAATAGACAGAAATTTGTGCAGGATTTGAAATCTCAAGAAACATAGGAAATTCGCAGCTTCAGAAGATTTTGAATAATTAAGAGACAAATAAAAAAGTTGTCTGGGGAATTAAAGTCACTTTATGAAAAATTTCAATTGTATCATTCTTTATACTGGTGGGAAGTTAAAGTAAAATTGCCAAAAATCTGAATATTTGAGATACAATTAAGGAAGACAATGATGCGTCAGATACAAACTTTAAGTAATTGTTATTAGCTAAAATTTATTATTTCGATCCGACTATGCAGAATTACAGTCGTTGAGTTGTGAATGAAGAGAAATTTTCGACGGCTTGGGAATATTCTCAATATTCGAAGCATAATAAAGAATCGGGAATTAATGGTATTTTACTCTGGTAAAAATAATTCATACTTCATATAATTAGAAGATCAGATTTCAAAAACTGCCATTTCTCAGACGATCGCTCAGACGATTGAAATTAATTCTGTAGAAAGTATAGGTCTAGGAGGTGTGAAACTTCTAAATTCCAGAAATAGAATTGTATTATTTTATAGCATTTAAAAAAAATTATTTGAAATACCTTGCGTTTTAAATAACTGTAATCTTTTCTTAAGAAAGAAAATTTATACAATTCCCAAAGCTTAGTAATCTTGTTGACTTCTTATCATCATATAATATTACATGAAGTATGTTAAATACATTTTCATTGTAATATTCCGTAAACCTGGTTTCAAGTTCATTAAACTCTGATCAAGATTCAATGATCTTGAAACTGCAATTATAGTTTGGAATTTCTAATCTGTCATTAAAACCAGATCAAACCCATTTTGCAATTTTCTTGCCAAACGAACCTGTTGAAAATCTTAAACACTCAATTACATTTCGCCCCCTCAAAATAAGCGAAAATTATTGTTCAAATTTACGAGACGTGCACGTGAGCCGTGAGAATTGCAACGCAGAATTATTAATAAACGTTTGGCATAGGGAGTGGAGGATCGCGGAAGCGAACGAGCGTGTACAGAGGCAGAAGAGACAGGGAGAGAGCGGAGTATTCACATGGAGTGTTGCACATTGCATAGTCACAGTGCTCTATATATATTCTACAAAAGTGAACGCGTCTGTGGTTGAGCCCAAGGTTCGTTCGCCGCGTGCAAACTCGTGCTTATTTTGGAACTCTGTGCCATTCGCAATTTCACGTTTAGGAAAATTTTACATTCTCTAGACGCAGAAAAAAAAGCTAAGCTTACTCTCATTTTTAAATTCATTTTGCTCGGGTATTTTTGGAGACGAAAAAAAATCTGGGAAGCTGAAAGAAAAAAAAATCAAGGGGTTTGAGTGGAACACTTGTTGGAGGTCCGTGACCCTTCTTAGCCCCGGTAAATGCAGCCACGAAAAGCTCAGGACCGTTGGTAAAAGACCCGGATGACGAGAGTTTATTTCCTGCGATTCATCGTCTCAGCCTCCCACAAGCAAAACGCGCATTCATCTGTGCACGTATATGCATAACGGTGCATAATTGTAGGAAAGGTTTTTAAGGAGCCCGCAAGTCTCTGTGGTAGTTAAGCTCGTGGAAACTCTTCGTTCTCTCGCTATTTCGGCACAAGCGTAACTGGGTCGCATCGGGCAGCTTGGCATAAAGCTGCGGAAGCTCCGAGTCTGGTGCAGCGATTATCCTCTTCCGCGTGAGACACTTCCCTTTCGAATAGTACAAATATTTCATACCTTTCGGCAATCCTATATTTTTTATGCATTTTTATAAGAATTAATGTGTCAATTCAAATACACTTAATAATTTACACTTTGAAGTTGTATTATTTTTGTTTTATTCTCTGAATCTCGAATAGTAGAAATATTTCATAACTTTTGGCAATCCTACATTTGTATACATTTTTGTAAAATTCAATGAGTGAATTTAAAGATGCCCAAAAATAAAAAAAAATTCATTGTACTATTCTCATGTTAAATTTTGACTTTTTTGTCTTTTCTAGGGAGAACTTTGGACGGCATTTGGCATACAGCGATCGTCGCCTACGGCCGGGAATATTTCTTCGGACCTACAGGAATTCAGAGCATAAGGCCTGTGAGTATTGAGACCATTTGGAGGCCGCTCGAATTGCAAACGCGGTGAAATTATTTTTTTCGGGCAATAGTGAGTGTTTTCCGGCTTCGGCAATTAGGCATTCTTAAACATTACTTACATTTTTATAATTCCTCTTTATTGACCGAAAAGTTCTTTTTCAGATGAGATACAAATTGAATTGATATTTTGTGAAATAGTTATTTTCATGAAAGCAATTCACTGTTTTTTATACCTCTAAATAACTAGTGCGAAATAATAACTACGAAGTTAACCATACCTAAAGGATTATAAAACAAAATTATGGAGACTAACAAGTCTGACAACAATAAGCAGCGAATCATAATTTTTTGACAAAAATTAATTATGTCCTCGTTTTTGTTTCTTTTTTATTTCCAATTTTCTTATCTCCCAAAACATCTGGATAATCAGCCAAATTCTTTAATAATAAAGCAATAGTTGTTATAAGTACATTCAACCCGTTTTATAATGAATAATCTGATGATCGAATAAAAAATTGAATAATTCATAAATTATATACACCAATTTGCTAAGAAAAGATGAATAATTTCCGAAATTGATCTCTCTGCTTTGCGGCAAAGTCAACGACCCTCTAGAGTTCCAAACGAGGCGCCTGAAGTTCGAAAACTCATTCAGCTAATCTGAAGTAGCTTCGCGGCTGTGTTTCTTCGCGCGGAAAGACATCGAGAGCTTTTCCACTGGTGGAAAGTCCTCGGAGGGAAAGCCGAGAGAGCAGCCAGCGCATCGAGACTCGCCGGCCATACGATACTCTCCCCGGAGTCTCGAACTCCTCCTGAGGCTTCCGTGCACACGGGTGCACTAAATTTGGTCCGAGGACTACTAAAAATAACGCGTATTTCGAATGGTACGTCGGGCTCGCGATCTACTCTCACGCGACAGCCTCTCTCTCCGTTCTCGTATACTTTCCTAGCCGGACGATCTTCGCATCCGAAAGCTAACCGCGGTAAGTTGCTCCGTTCGCGACGTCGACGCGGTTACGCGGAATCCTCGCCACATCCGGCAACCCCCGGGGCTGCTATTCGTTCTTCTCTCCTGCTCCACCTGACCTGCCGTTTACAAACCATTTACCGACGTCACTCGCATAGTTTCCCCACATCGATATTATCAATTACTCCAACAAAATCTCCTACTGAAATAAGTGACGTTTTTATCGGAGCACCGACGGAAGACAATCAGTGCAGTTTGCATATTTCAGTGAAGTGCAATTTCGTTTTTTTTTACCGACAAATTTTAAGTGATTTTTTAAATTGAGGATTCAGTTTTTGTTGTGAGGCAGAGAGATTTATTTATTTGGATTTCTGAGAAGCGTTTTGGAGAATTGGATTTCAGAATTAATTAATCAATAGTGGGATTTTTTCAAATTAATTTGGTATCAGAGGGCATAAAATTTTAGTTTATGTACTTATTTTTTAGTTACTTTATAGCGGCCAGGAAATTTAGGTTTTGTTGTGAAGCAGAGAGATTTTTTTTTATGGTCGGTAAGCAGTTTGTGGAATTGGATTGTAGAATTAAAGTGCGGATAATAGTATTTTTTATAATGAATGTAACAAGTTTTTGTTTATTTATTTATTGTTTTATTATTTTGTAGAGGGTGAAGATTTCTATTTTTATTGTAGGCAGAGAGATTTTTTTGGATTGTCCAATTTTTGTGAAATTTTATTGTAGAATTAATGTGTCAATAGTCGTATTTTTTGTAATAAAATTTGACAAAAATTACGCTTGCACATTAAATTTAAAAAAATGTGTTGGTTTACTTCCGTGGCCGGTGATTTCACGCTTGCGAATATTCCGCGCTCTTCCGAAATTAGATCGGGACTCATTCTGCTTCAACACAGTTGAAGAGTTTAATACATAGAACTCGGTTTCTTGTTCAACGGGGAAGAAGAATTGACGCTAAAGTTACGAGCTTTGCTCGCGCGCGTGTACGTCTGTTTTTCTCGCGTTCTGTCTTATTCCTGGATTTACAGACAGGCGAGGGAGCGCGCCCGGCAGGCGGAAGTTGATCTGCTTTGCTGACTTCTTTTTTCATTTATTTTCAGGGCGGTACTGTACTCGGCGAGCCACTGAGAGTCGAGAAACTCGGCGAGACTTATCTACCTTACTCCGTATTTTTGGAGTACATCAACGGTCTTGGCTCCTCAAAATTTGCGTAAGTACCCATTTTTTTTAACAGACTTATGTTAAGCAACGAAAGTCAAACAAACTGCAGCGGATAAATCGTGGGCAGCGAATGTATGTAATATTAACAGACGCCTCAATATTTGTTTTTGTGAACATTATATGAATAATTTTTTGCAATCATTTTACTCACGTGGGCAAATGAGCACAAGACTAGTAAATTCAATAGGTATTACTTTCAATAATTAAAAACAAATATTTAGGTTTTTATTTTGTAAAAAACTAAAGGGTTTATTCAATTATTTGTAAGTATTTTTTGTTTCGTGTTTATTTACATTAAGCAATAAAAGTCAAAATAAACAGTAGCGAATGAATCGTAAACAGATTGTATATAGTTTGAACAGATGCTTCAATATTTTTTTAAAAAGAACATACCAAAAGATTTTTAAGATGTTGCAACTATTTTACCGAGGTAGCAAAATAAACACAACAGAAACAAGTAAATAAATAGTGATAAAGTTGAATAAATGGTAAAGTTGATAAATGAAAATTTTATATTTAAAAAATACCATACTAAAAGGCTTATTCCTTTCAGATCAGGAACGTATAATTTGTTCGAACACAATTGCAACTGCTTCACTGAGGAAGTGAGCAACTTTCTGGTGGGCCAGGGTATCCCAAAATACATTCTCGATCTGCCGGAGGAAATACTGCGAACGTAAGTGCGATAAATGTTCCGCGACTAGCTTGAATCTTAATATAAAGAGATGACGAACAGAGATTGAAATTTTGTTTTCTTCAGGCCTTTGGGACAGCAGCTGGCACCGTTGATAAACAGTTTGACAAGCGGTGCGAGCGCAGGTTTCACGGTCGGTCAGAGGTTTGTGGAGGCGAGAATCCAGCGAGAAGCTTCGCCGGAGTATCAGTTGCTAAACACAGCAATCGAGGAGGCGAGATTAAATTCTATTGCTTTGGAGGAAAGACGTAACGTTCTCAACGAGAAACTCGCGAAGAAGGAGCGAAAGAAGAAGAAAAAGAAGAAGGAAAAACGCGAGAAGGGTAATCGGGAAAGCGGTAGCGAGAGTAACAGCACAGGGCCCAGTAATTATTGTCCGGAAATGGCGGAAGAGGGCACAATGAGCGAGATGCAACCGAGCAATGGTGAACTCGGAGCGGAAATGCTACCATCCGAGCGAGTCCTTCAGATGGAAGCCGAAGAGAAACTCGAATTGGAGGAAAAGAAGCGTCAACGTGATCCACCGATTGTCTTCAAAAACATCGTAGACACTAATGCCGAATTTGATGCTCTTGCGCGTCTTCTCGAGGGAAAACTCAACGACACTGAAGTCACGAATTTGGATGAATTGCGACAGTACGTTTTGGAGAACGAAGGCTCCTGGGCACTTGGGGACAATTTCCTCAATTTTGTCGGTTAGTACTTTGAAAAATCGCCGCATTTATAATTCGACTAATCAATGATAAATAATCAGTAACTTTATTTGCTCGTAGAGGAAACTCGAATAAATTTTTAATTGTTAGGCATTTAAATTGAAAAAAGTGATGCGACTTTCGATATTGAATTTGGGCAAGGCCAAAGGAGCTCTTCTGTATGAAATTTTCAAATGAATTCAAAACAAGGATACAAAATACAATCTGCCTTATTATTTTTCTCTTTTTACAAAGAAGCTAAATATTATTCTTACTACTCAATTGCATTCAAGAAATTTTGAAAATAAATACAAGTTATCGTTTGGATAATGAGTAAATCAAACGTTCGTTACAATAATATACATTATTATCGTTATTACTCATGCATAAAATCGATAATGAATTGAAATATGATTTGCAGGCCGAATTCTGTACGACAAGGCATTGGATAGCGAAGCGAGGGTGAAATTGCTAAACGTGTTGTCGGTAGCTGCGTTGAAGGACGACGTGATACTTTTGCTACATCAAGACAGACGCGAGCACACAATAATGAATTTCGCATTCGATATTGATCGTCATCCGGCTGAAGAACAATTGCCGCTCGCACAATTCGTAAGTCAACAGATTTTGACGAAAATATTGACGTTTTGTCAGTATTTGTGTTAAGAAAATAGGCTACATCCACTCTTATGATACGTCAGCCGGTGTAGAGTACATTTTCGTACTGTCAGACTGATTTATAATCTTCTGTATAAATGTTCTTTGCAGATGGCAAATATGTTTGAGAACCTCAGCAGCTCAGAATGGCTACTTTACATATCCGAATGGCAACATCTGAATCAGGGCATCAGCAATATCAGGGTAACAACCAAGGTTGCAGTGCATTCGTTGCTCTCCGAAAGTCCAGAACTTCAGGCGCGTGGCGCCGCTATTATTCACAACCTCGCTTGCAAGGAGGTAAAAACTGTGGTCTGTATCCTTCAAACGCTTCGTCTCTCCTTCTCTCCTCACTTTTTATCGTAACTCAAGCTCAATTGCGTCGAAAATCTATGTTTAATAATAGTCGTAGATTCATTCTCGTCGCGCTGACGGATCGCAAGTTGTTGTTATTATTACCACGCGTATTAGAAGATTGAAATATCATTTAGAACTTGGGCAATTAGAATTTTTATCAAAAGCGAAATGCCAGTGAAAGTGGCGCAGAGCTCCGAAGAACGAATGCCGTTCACAGTTGTAGACCTTGATTGAAGATTATTCAACTCTTCACTCGGTAAAATACCCGCAATCGCGAAATATATATATATATATATATATGTTTCACACCCAGATATTTGGTTTACATGTTATTTTAAAGCAATGAAAGTTATTTGTCAAGATAAATATTAAATAAGGTAGTTCAGTAATAGTTTTCAATGATATTTTAGTTTCTTAATACATTTTTTTTATCGTAAGCTTTATCCTAACAGAAGTGCTGCCTTCTTCGAAATTCGTCATAATAAGCAAAACGTAAGAAAAATCGTCCAACAGACGATGCGCCTTTAAAAAATTACAAGAGCTGAATGTGAATGGCTTGCGAGAGTGTCCGTATCGCGAAGGACCATCGAGTCGTTAATACATCAGAAAATTAAAAAAAAAGGACGTAAGAAAATGAGATAAATGAAAAATTTACTATTCGTAATAAGTGAACACATTTCTCAATGGTCTTTCGTGATCCAGAGACAATTCCTCTCCGACTCGAAAGAGCTTCGACACGGATTCTTGTGTACGGGATTTTTGAACACTTATTTTTCAGAAAATGAACAAAAGCAAAAAGCTACGGCAGCTTTTACCAAAAGGCAGCATTTCTAAGGTACCTGTCCACACTATATACTTAATTTTATATGTAAATCCAAGAAGGTAAGTCCTACTCATAAAAACACGTTAAATACTTTGAAAAAAGAGTAAAAGTTGGATAAAAAGGAGGAAGACCCCGCGATCATCGAGGAGAACAATAATTCAATGAATCCCACAAAAAAATATACGAAAAACGAAAGAAGCTTTTTAAAAAATGGTCTATGATCAGAAATTTACGATTTTTTTCTCCCATTAGGTGTTCGATGACGTGGCGGTCGAGCTGACGATGGCGTTGCTCCAGTTTTTCAATGGAAGTCCAGCGGAGGAACAGCTCTACGCTTGTATGAAGGCTCTGGCGAGATTCACGCAAATAAGCGGCCAGGAAGTGCCACAATTGGTCCAGATGATTGGTCCGGAGCCCAACAAGTTCCGGGGAATGTCACCAAGGATCGACGAGCTCATCGACCAGATTAACAAGAAACTACGTTAGCTCTAAAGACCTTTTAGCTTATAAGTAAAAAAAACAGTCATCGCAAATGCGTTTCGCGCTGACCAACGACCGCAGCATCCTTTCCATCGTCGTTCAACGCTGGATCTCCGAATGATCTCCCTGGCGATAAAAACAGCGAAAACGAATTCCTGTTTAAGCTAAGACAAACGAGATAAAGATCCGAACGTCATAAGTGTCGTACTCGTTGGTTTTCACGGTTTCTCTTTCTTTTTTATGATTATTTACTTATCGTTTAAGCGTCTGATGAAGAAAGTTCTGTTTTAATCAACACAAAGATACTTCCCTCGGATTTCAAGAGAATCACGAGAACCTTTTTCTCCTCTCTTTTTTTATTCAATTATTACTGGCAAAGCATTCTTAATGCTCACCGAGAAACGCAGAAGTCTGGAAATATTCCAATGAGATTTTGGGATATTAATTATGTAAATCCTGGAGCGTCGCGTCAAGTGATCAACAGCTGCAGCAGCTGGGAGCTCTCGCGTCTTATCTCGTGACTAATGACTCGTTTATCGCGCGTTTACTCGAGCTTAGAGAGAGAGAAAGAGGGAGAGCATCTCGAACTATTTGTGTCGCTGCGACGCAATGGGAAAAATAAATAATTCATTGTGATGTTTGTCTCTAAAAAATGCACTATGACAAAGCGAACGATATTAACGTGCATTTGCCGAAAAAAAAAATACAAATGCATTTCACTTCCATTTGACGTTCGTTGTGAAGCGCTGAATCCTCTTACTCTCTATTTTCCTCTCTTACGCATATGTTGTTCTACGAATCATGTACAAAGTATATAACGTTTATATAATGGTTACCAAATGTTTAATTATGTTTAACGAGAAGAAAGAAATAAAGGCAACATTATTGGATTCCTTAGTCACACGTGGAGAGCTAATTTAAATCAATATTTAGTTAGCCTGGCGTCGAAATCTTCGGCAAACAGCATTACATTAAATCGATCGTGAAATTTTCTCAAGCAGAAATAAAATTGTATAGAAAATTCAATGAAAATCTTTGAATCCTTTGTTAATGTTGCAGCGCGAAGATTTGTTTGTGTCTAAATTTGATTCAGTCAGATGCACGGCTGAAGAAATTATGGACCTCTTCTTTTTTATAACGAACCTGCATGCAAAATAAATGTATCGATGAATATATTGCAAACGTTGAACTCTTCGTTAGATGCAGAGATCAGAAATCCTGTTTTTCACCGTGTGGTGTATAAAATAACTGATTCGTATTGCCTATAAACTTAGATATTTTACTAATGTTGTATATTAATTACTATTAAGTGACTTGCTTGATTTACGTGCAACTTGGTAATGAGAGAGACGACAAACTGGCTTTTAATCACGCGAATCCTAGAAGCTACCTGCGACTAAGATTTGAGCAAACGACGAAGATCAGAGAAACGTATTCCAGTGGCGCGGAGAGACACGAGTGCAACGTCGTCTCCTCGTTAAGAAGACCAAATATTCAAGGTCTCGGTAATTGTGCTATTGTTTAAGAGGCAAATCGTACGGTCGTTATATTCTTCCTGATTCCGTTCCTCGACACTGATAACTTATCTTAGTATCCAAACGTCAAGCACAAATTCAACTAAAAGGTGTTTAGTCGCTTCGTGTTAACATGTGTTGTACGATCGTTAAGTTTGCTCATGAATTTCGAATGAATTCTCTGACTCCGATCTAATAACATGAATACGATTTATATGTGAGGTGATAGTAGAAGTCAGTGGAAGTTAAAGGAAACCAGAGGGACTCTCCGTTGCCAGAAACGCCCACTTAAACCAGGCACCTCTCGACTTCTTATTTGAACGGGATTTAGACGATATACAAGTATTTTTTTAAATTAATCAGCAAAGCCAGTAAGTTGGAAAACTTCTCGTTTGTAATAAGTGAAATTTACTCCGTGCATTTGGACGTTTTTTACCCGGAATAATAATCAGTGTCCGTCAAAGATACCATAGCAATTGACGATGACCCGGAGACCTGCACAGGAAGAAATGAAGAGAAGAAAAATAAAGGAAGCGAAGGGACATGGCTGAGGAAACATGTTCCTATCGTTCGATGGCTTCCGGGCTATTCCAGATTTTATGCGGTTTCCGATCTCATCGCTGGCATCACTTTGGGATTGACTATGATTCCACAGAGTATCGCCTACGCCTCCCTCGCTGGGCTGGACGCACAGGTACCTCTACTACTTGGACCAAACAATTTGCTCCGAATTATGAACAGTTTTTAATTAATTCACTCTATTTAAATAATAAAATTTGATATTTCGAAAATATGTAATGCTGACTCTTTTCCAATTTTGGTTTATAATAAAAAGATTATAAATTCGTGGATAAAATTTATCTATAAAAGTCGTTTCGTTTTAATAACTATATTGTTAATTACTTTTATGATTATTTCGATGGCGGCAGCTCATATTTTTTGCAGCTTTAGCTCATGACTAGAAGTTTACAAATCATTGGATGAAATTCACTTGCAAATCATTTTGTCTAATAATTAGTAAACTTTAGTAAACAATTTTATGGAATTCCGAGTAATAAAAAAAATAAACTTTATTGCATTAACTTTTGTAAACCTTCAAATATCAACCCAAAATTTAGTGTATAAAAAAATTAATACTCAGTCATATTTATCTATTTATTTAAAACAAAAATTCAAAGGGAAACCTTGTACATTACTTCATCATTATTTGTCGGCTTATTCTTCTCATTATTCTTCGTTCGATTTCATTTAGTGTATTTATTGGAAGGTAATTTGTTAAGTAATACAAAATTTGAACTGTGAATTCTTTTATTTATTTATAGTATGGGCTGTACTCGTCGTTCGTCGGCGGTTTTGTTTACGTAATCTTCGGGACAATAAAGGAAGTCTCGATAGGTTCAACGTCATTGATGGCTCTGGTGAGCTTCTCCTACACGAAAGACTTTCCACCACAATTTGTAGTCCTGATCTGTTTTCTCACCGGTTTCGTGCAACTATTAATGGGTCTTTTCAACCTGGGATTTCTGGTGGATTTTATATCGGCGCCAGTAACTTCGGGCTTCACTTCTGCCGCTTCGATAATAATTGTTGTCTCCCAAATACGATATTTATTCGGAATAAGATACAAATCTGGAAACGTGGTTGACACAATGATAAAATTGTTTCAAAATTTCGGGGATATTAGTTTGTCAGACACGATCCTCGGTTTTTCATCGGTCTGCTTCCTGCTTGCACTTAGAGTGAGTTTTTATGTATTTTTAATTATTACAGTAGTTTACTTGCATTTATTCAATTTCATTTATTTTGATTCATTTTTATTCATTTTATTTGTTTATATTTACTTTTATGTACCAGAATTCATCAAATAATTCGTCTGACCAAAGTGCACCTTTTCTACTTGCAGAAACTTAAAGATATCGATTGCTCGCGATTAAAGGGCAGTAAAGGAGATTTAATGCAAGGCGTGGTGCTGGAAAAAATATTGTGGTTGCTTTCGGTAGGAAGGAACGCTATCACCGTACTGATAACATCTGTAATAGCATTTCACTGGACAGTGGATGGAAAGAAACCTTTCCTCACCGCAGGAACCGTTCCTTCTGGGCTGCCCAATGTACGCTTACCTCCTTTCTCGCTCGAAGTCGGTAATCAGACCTACAGCTTTATGGATTTGTGCCACCAACTCGGTTTCGGCCTGGTAATGATTCCTATCGTGGGGGTTTTGACTAATGTTGCAATCGGCAAGGCTTTTGGTGAGGAAACATTTCTTTAATCAACTTTATATCTTAAAAAAAGAAAAAAGAAACTGTGAGAAAAAATTGGAATTATAAAATATATCATGATAGAAATGGTGTTAGATGAATTCTGGCTGTTCACAATAATAGTGTTTTTGAATTCGAGATACTGAAACCCTTAAGGTCTGAATTCGATAATCCCACGTTTTTTCAATTACAAATTGCAATTAAGAAACCCAATCATTTCAGTCATTAATTTTTTGTCAGAAATTTTGTTATTAGAAAAAACCTTTCTCACGTTTTCTACCCTTAAGGTCTGAATTGAATAATTCTCAGATTTTTGATAACTGATCAAAATGAAAAGTTCTAATCATGATTTAATCAATTATTTGATATATTTTTTTGTTATTGAAAAATTAGAGTTGGCAATATTGGCCGTACATTAACACATGTAAATCTTGAGATTTTTATAAAAATAATGTGTTTCAGTGCACGACGCCCCTTTGGAAGCCAGTCAAGAAATGTTTACACTTGGACTGTGTAATTTATTCGGAAGCTTCTTTTCGTCGATGCCAACATGCGGAGCCTTTACAAGAAGTGCTGTGAGCAGTGCGAGTGGAATTCAAACGCCAATGGCTGGTTTATATTCCGGTAAATAATCAAATAACAATTTCCAGTCGTAGTATAAGAATTTTATTGAACAGATATTAAAGGACATTCTACGTGAATTTTGGCTATGACGATATTGTTGATTGTACGATTTCAAATATGCAAAATCAATCTGTTCGCCACCTCCAACGTGTTTGATTTTCTAAAGATTTTTATCCGATCGAAAAGTGTTCAAAATTTTTTTTGCGAACACAATCCACTTCCTTGACGATTGGAATTAATTTAGGGGAATTGTAGAGAAGGATTGTAGAGGCTGTGGAGAATATTGTTATTTTTTTATGGGTTTTTTTTTCTATAGATGTCTGTACACTTTTTTGGTGGTTTTTTTTCCATGGAAATGCTTTCCCGGATTCGTACTTTTTCTATTTTAAATTTGGACGTAATTAACAACTTCCATTTTGTGCATTACAATTAAAAGAATTTTCTTTTTAGGAACGATGGCACTGCTGGCTCTGAGCTTTTTGACTCCCTACTTTGGCTACATACCGAAGGCAACTCTAGCTGCGGTTCTTATTTGCGCTGTTGTTTTTTTGATCGACTTGAAGATTCTCAAGATTCTTTGGAACGGATCTAGTGAGTGGACTGCGTGGTCTTGTACATTAAAATGAAGAAAAACGATGCCAATTAGGGCCAAGGAAAAATGAATTAAACACTTTTAACTCACAGAGCGAGATGCCTTCACCGCTGCCAGTACATTCATCATGAGCGTAATTTTCGACGTCGAGATTGGGATATTCGTTGGTGCTGGATTAAACGCTTTGTTCCTGTTGTATTTCTCAGCAAGACCGACCGTCGAAGTTTCACACCGAAAAGTAAGATAAACAACAAAATTCATAGAAATTATTAACGAATGCGTAATCAGTGAAATGTATTTTTTCTTGAATGATTGTAGGCACTATTCTCCTCGATCTAAAAATTAAATGAACATTATTCTGCCCATAGACTGTTGCCGGAGACTCGTATCTCCTCATAAAACCGGAAGTAGGATTATTTTATCCAGCGATTGATTTTCTGGGCTCGAAGATAACGGAAGTAGCTTCGCAGCGTGGAAACGAGACGATTCCAATGGTGGTAGACTTCGACAGGCTTCAGGGAATCGACTACACAGCTGCAAAAGTACTGCTCCAATTTGTCAAATGCTGAATTTTCCAAGCATTTTTTTTTCATTTTTATGTTATTTGAATTTTTAAATTTTATCAGACAACTTTTATTTTCCTGTGGGAACGGAATACAATATTTGCAGTATTTTAGGGAATTGAGAGGCTCCTAATCACCTTCGAAAACAGGAATCAAAAGCTATTCTTCCTGAATGTGAGTCCTGTCGTGAAAAAGACTATTTTGAAGCTTTGCGGAGATTTGAAGAGCTTCAGGGTGATCGACAGTGAAGTTGCACTCATAGATATTCTAGGTAATTAAAACAATATATTTGAATTCAAGTTAGTAAAAAAATTTAAGAAAAATTGTAATATATATAATTTTTTTGCAGAATCAGAGCTCAGCAAAAGTCCAACGGTGCCTGTACTCGCTGTAACTGATGAAAAGAAAATGCAATCAGAGAAAGTCCGTCCAGCGGTAGAAGAAAAAAATTCCAATCCTCAGGAAAAAGAATCTCTGCTGAAAAATCACGAGAAAACTGAAAAACATGAGGGAAAAAATTCGCCGGTTCGATTGAACGAAAATTAAAGTGCTTTAAAAAAAATCGTCAATTAATTAAGCGTGTCTTATCGTATATAGGAAACGTTGAAAATGTCTCGTGCAAATACTCATCAGACATTCTTTTCATGTCCAATCAGCGTGCCTTATCTCTCTGGCTCTTGTTTGTATTAATTTATTTATGACCGCGCTACAGGAAGCCTTGATAAGGTTCCTTAATTTAGTGTATAGTAATTCAGCATATTTGGAACAATTGATACTTCGAATTTAATCGATCGCATAAAAACCTTGAAAAAAGTAATGTTCATGAAAAGAAGATTCCCTCTTAGAAAAAGTAAGAATTAAAAAGAAAAAAACGAAAAGAGAAATAAACGATTGAGCATATCAACATATCATGATCTCAATATTACAATTCAATCTAGCATCTATAGATTAATTAAAACTCAATAAACGTTTGAATTTCTCACTCTGTGTACCAAAACACAATTTCGTAGTGTAAACTTTGCCCTGTACACTGATCGTAAAAGAAATTAAAGGAGAAAAGGCCAGCCAAGACCTCCAATCAATATTTCACTTAAATGGGTATAAAGATTTCTGCACACATTTTAAATAGCAAATCAATACCACTGATACTTCACATGGTACATAAAAAAGTCCTCTTCGCTATGGGAAAAAATGTATTAATTTAAAATCAAAGCTATTCCTTATTAGAAACGCATATTATTTCATAGTTTCTCCTTAAGCTTTTTCTTATCACATACATCTTTAAGGGAACTCATTCACCTAAACAAAGTAATAATAAGAAAAATTCTGTGAATGAAGCCCTTCTCTGAAAAAACTTTCATTTAATCCCCATTAAGTACTCCAAATGCATTATCATTCTGCACTTTTGTAAATACTTACAATGCAGAATAGTTTAAGGCAAAAAGTTACATTTTTCACTTGTCGTAGCTTTCAAACCAGGCAGGTGTCAAAATTTTAGTGTTTCGATGTCCCATTTCATCTGTCGAAGAGTGCACTCTGTAATAGAGACACTTTTCAGGCCTTTTTGTCAAAACTATAATTTAAAATGGGCGAATAAATATTTTTCTATTAAAAGCTCACTAAACAATTAATTACAGTAAATGGAATTTCGACTGCATCCAGAATGCACTTTTCGACCAATAAAATAAGACATGAAATCCTAAAATTTCTCCATCAGTTTGGTCTGAAAGTTACGACGAGGGAAATTTTTACTTTTTACTTCACACGATTCTTATGCACTGCCCGTCTTTTCAAAATTTCACAATTATAATGTTTGTCATTTACTTAATGAGATTTAGATGTACGGTTCATAAAAAGAAGAAGATGATCTACGTAAGTTCTCTGCTTATGATTTCGTTTAGCTGATCCTACTGTTCATACATCCACCCACTTTCCCGCGCATTTTCACTGCAAGTTCAAATCAAACGCGCCGCGAGAGGCGCTGCCGTAGCGCTGCGCGCGCACCTGCATTTTGAAAATGGTGGTCGCGGCGGTGGCGCTACGAGGCGGTAACCTCTGAAAACTCCGTGCCAAGCAATGGAGGCTCATTTTCAATAAAATTCCGTGGTTGGTACGTAATGTGTTTTTGAGCGTGTTTAAAGTGGAATTTTTCGTGTGATAGTGAGACTTTCCTCGACTGTGAACGCCGTTCAACGCATAGCCGTAGGTGAGTTTGATAACGGAGCTTAATTACGAACGTCAGAGCGCCGATCGCGAATTGTGCATCGAATGCGCTGCGCTCACCGGACGAGGGAAAAAAAATATAAATATAACCTATATATAAGCTCCGAAAAGTAATTTCCGCAGGCGTGCAGAGGGCGGTCTAAACGACGAAAACAATCGCGTGCGATTCGTCCGAATAATGCAACCAGTGATGCACTTAACATTTATCTATATTTCCTCGTTCAGCCGCACCTTCTCTATTTCGCTTTTGTAATATATTATAATTATTGCAAGGAGAACCGCTGCTGCCATATTGGCGGACTCACTGTCGCCGCGATTCGCGCGTCGATAATTCTTCACGTGCCTCGTGTTCTAAAAGCTGGACCTGTAATCCCGACTTTCCAATTTCGAGCCTCTGCACCAGATTTTTCTACACGTATGTGCATACACACACGCGGAAAATGAGAGAAAGATGCAAATATATTATGAACGAGAACGAGAGGTTACTTCGTTGCTGAAGAGCGCGGTATAAACCTTAGTCAGCCAAGTGTTGCGCGTGCACACGACCCTAAAGCTCCGTCGAGCCGCGCAGCTCATATACCCGCCAGTCAACTCCTCGCTCTTATCGTGTCTCTCGTTTCTCGATGCACATCGCTGAAGAAAGTTTTCATAGAGCTAGTCGAGAGCAGCTTGTTTGTTGTGCGCCTATGTATATGTATACGTGGATATATACATACTGCACCGAGTTATAACGGCACTGTTTGCTGTCACTCCAAAAATGGTCATAACTCGCTAACAATTTTTAGCTGCATCGGCAAAGAGATCGGGGAAAAATGAGACGAATTTTTGATGAGGGTATCGGTAACCCGAGCCTCAAAGATCGTTGACCCGTCAACACAAATACCTTTTTTATTTTGGGCACACTCACGGATATTTCTGATTTCACACATTTTGTTGCTACGCATCTTTATATCTCGTAAACACACGAGTTTTTTAAATAATATCGGTATGAAATAGAGAGAAAGTGAATGCAATAATGTAACGTGAGTAATGTTTTTGCTCAAGTTTGCAGGTGTATCTTAACAATTTTTTTGTTAATGGACATTCATCCTGCGACTAACTGATACAAATTAACTGAGTCTACGCACGTTTTAGAAAAAAAGGTTGTTATTGTAACTGACTCTGAGAAATGTATCATTGATTATTTCCCTCACAAAATCAAGTTTCTCGAGTTTCAAAAAGAAACAACAATTCAAATACTATTGCTTTTAGAATTGCAAAAAAAAATCACACTCATCGCCACAAAAATATTAATTATTAAAGACTTTGAAATGAACGAAAAGTCATGGAATTTTTTCGGCCTGGGATTATCAGTGAATTTCATATATTTTTGGAAAACTTGCGTTTAAAAGTTATTTTAAAACGTGCAATATCGATAACCCTGGTGAACCTGAATAGCTGTAAAAAATAGCGTAGAATCTATGGATGATCGGAATAAATTGCCAAATATCGATGGTTTTGTGGAACATTTTTGTTCCGCCCTTTTATTCGTGGTCAGGCTGAATTACAATGACAAGGTGGTTCCTCCCATAAAATTACCATTGGAATGACAAAGTTTTACGAAATTCGATGCACAGTCTTCCGAGGACAGTGGAAAGTCGGTGCGCGTGGCCGATCACGCGTTTATTCAGATCGTAAAATTCGATAAAGCCGAATGGGCGAGGGAGGGAAAGAGCATAATATGCCTGGTATATAATAACGTGTAAGTAGCGTGGAAGTGTTCAGAGGAAAAAGATTGTCAAGGGAGTCTAGCAAAGCCGTTGACGTCGAGTGTATAGAGGCTGGGTAATTTTCCTCTTCGCTCGTAGTACTACAAAGACGCAACACCGAAGCTCCTTTCTTTTTTTTTTCTTCATTCCATGTCGCCCTCCTCGTGTGGCATATAGTGCAGGTTCTTAGCCCGTGGCTCTCTTCTCTGTCTGACTTTTTTTTTTAATAAACGTTACATTTTTTTCTCGATACTAAAAAAATGAAAGAAAAAAAGAATCAAAATTGTAGACTTAGTATTTTGACTGTATTGTCAGCTTTTCATTTTTTAAACATTTCATTGACATGATAATTTCAATGATTGCAGAAAAAAAACCTTTTTTGGAGAAAACAATGCTACTCTTTCTGTGGGAAAATGAAAGATAGGTCGATAATAAAATTTATCTAAATTTTCCTTTTCGATCGTAGTACTACAAAGACGCAACATCGAAGCTCCTTTCTTTTTTTATTTCATGCCGCCCTCCTCGTGTGGTATATAGCTACAACACTATACGCTTCGCAGCCCAGGTTCTTAGCCTGTGGCTCTGCTCGCTGGCTGTATACTCGAAAACAGCGCGTGGCTCGTTTGGTTCGTGCCAAGTGGGTTACCGGCGCCCGGTAGGCTGTACTTTTGGTGTGCGCTAACCGGTAGGCGGCCGAGCGAATCGAATTACTTAACCCTTAACTGCTGCAGTCAAATCCACAGCTGTGACAATAAAATTTCAATCTTTGGTTGAATTTTCCTTAAAAGTATTCATCTTTTCACTTCAAGTTAAATATCTTTATCATCGCCATAATCATCCGATTATTGATGCATTATTAAACTTTGAATATTTCGAATTACTTAGCCGTAACTGCTGTAATCAAATTTCTACATCCGGTTTTATCTCCAATGACACGATCCGTGACATTGAAATTACAATATCTTTACTATAACCATTATTATTTTATTGTTAATTATTGACATTTGATTGTATCTAATTACTTAGGTTTAAAAGCTTATTCAAATTTCTATTTCCGGTTTTATGACATGGTCAATGACAGATTATGGTCAATGACATTATCTGTGACGCGGATATTACGATATCTTTACTATAACCATTATTATTCAATTGTTCATAATTTATCAAGGTTTCATTGTACCGGATTAGTTAACCCGTAACTCTTGCAGTGGAATTCACGAATTCGTCAATGAAATGTTAATCTCCGATTTAATTTTCAATGAAATTATTAATATTTCCCACTATAATTTTAATATCTCTTCTATAAACATTATTACTGAATCGTTAATACATTATTCATAAATTGTATCGAATTACATGATCTTCAACTGCTGTAGTCAAATTCACAACTATGTCCCTCAAATTTTAAGTCCCGCATTCTCGCTAAGAAAATTATTGATCTTTTTCATGACATCCAAAAAATCAATATCATTAGCATTATTGATGAATCCGTAACATATTATTGAAGGCCAATTTCAATGAATTCCTTGACTCTAAACTACCACAGACAAATCAACGACTTTGTCAAACAAAATTCAATTTCCATCTTCAATAAAATTCTTAACCTTTTAATCTAATGATTACAAAAACATTACTTAACCGTTAAACAACGTAGTCGAATTTACGAATTTGTCAATGAAATATAATTTTTCGCGATTTTTCTTCAATAAAATCTTATCCATTAAGAACACTCGATCATCAACATTATTATTATTATTATTTGCCTTCTAAATAAATAATCAAAACCTAAATCCCTTACATTTACATGAATGCCTGAAATCCATTTGCATTTACAAAAGTAATGAAATACACAAAAGTCACTTCGGGAAACGTTTCTAATTTATACGCTGATGTGTAATAGCGAATATCGGATTGAATTTAAATCGCAAATTCGATGGGCAACCGCGTGAGAGTCGGAATATCGTTTTCTTGGGGCACAGTGCGATTTCATAGTACTATGTATGCAATATCGTAGGTACTATTCCATCGGGTGCCACGTTATGAACTACGTACGTATGCATAGAGAGGTAACACACATATGCACGTATTGTGGGAGTGTCTCAGGAATGTGGTCACGCTGCCTGCGTTTACTTCTCTTTGCTCGTTTCGTGTCTCTCGCGAAATCTCAGCGTTCGAGCAAGCGGCGCACAGCAGCGGAGCTCTCGTCGCTGAGTGTCTTCCATGTGTATGTGTGTGTGTGTGTGCGCGTATGTGTCGTCGTTGGCGGGAAGCGTTCCTTCTCTCTGCCTCGTTGCAAACTCTCCGCCAAGCTATATATATGTGTATGAGAGGAGAAGGGAACGGGAGATAGCTCTCGCGGAAGGAAGCTTTTTTGCATTTGCACAGCAGTCCTTTGCATTTCTCCTTCTGAGTCTTGCGAAAACGCTGCTTTCATTAATAAAAATGAATGGAATTACGATAACGATTTTGATAATATTTGTTAATAGAACATGGGGCGATTTATTTATGCTACCGATTTGACTGACTAATTCGATAATGAATTGGATTTATTTTTAACACTTGATAACTTGTTAATTGTTGCGATATTCAGAGAGAGAGAGAGTAGCTGGTTCTATTGATGAAAATGGATCGAATGACAATAACCGATTTAGATTCAAATTATTATTAGAATATGCAGGGGTTTATTTACACTATCGATTTTAATGACAAATTCCATAATGAATTGGCCTTATTTCGAGCACTTGGTAATCAAATATTCATTGTTGCTATATTGAGAGAGTGGCTGTTTTCATTAACAAGAATGGAGCCGATTTAGATTAATTTGTCAATAAAATATGCAGACATTCATTAATATGATCGACTGAAAAGTGAAATGCAACAAGAAATTCGTCTTATTTTCAACGTCTTAATTAGTAGATATCAAATCTTGCTGCTTTTATTTAGATCAAAAAATTATGAAAAGATTGACAATCAGTGAAACTTCAGTAGGATTTAATCGCACATTTAAATCGCATAAAATCAAAATGCATATTAACCAAATGCCGAGTGAATCCAAATTATGGAGTTCTTTTTAATTGTCTTTATTTCGATTCGCAGAAATATCAAACAGCGGAGATAATTTTTCTGTCACGCGTAAAGAGATTGGATGTTAAAGGGTTAAATATGTTCGAACGCTTTAGACTAATGAATTTAATGCTACATTTTTTATGGTATGATTAACAGTTCAAAAAAATTACTTTTGCAGCAGCTTTATTAAGGTATTTGAGCAGTAATTAGCTGAATTTAATTTATAATATAAATGGAAACCTTTTTTTCCCCCTCGAATGTATCAAAAATATATCGATACCAAAATCTATCCAGTAGATGAGAAAAAAATATTCTACCAAAAGACTTTAAAGTTGAAGTTTGAGACCTTGAAGAACAAATTTGAGACTCAAGTTTGCCTTTAAACGCTTGAAAAGTCGAAAAACCAGATTGACGACAAATATCGAATCGATTAACTTTTGATTGCTCTTTCGTCCAATTTAATAGAATATATGCGCACGTGCCGTGGCATTCAATTTCCAAAATTAAAGGCCTGATCCTGTTAATCGCTCTGTCCACAATTTACGAGTGAGGGTGAGAAGTGTGACGTTTGGTGTACAGAAGCGTTTTGTTGGTCGTCCCGATATACATACGAGTCCCGAACCATATATTGGATAGTTTAGCTGCACTACATATATGCATATACACATACGCACACAAATATATATATATATATATATATATATGTATCTGACAAACTCCGGTTTCGTAATAAATATATGCCGGGATAAAATAGCTATGGGGAGAGGGTCGACCTTGCCCCGCAACTGGCTGACTGCTTGTTGCCAAGCTACAGCGGTATATATAGCTGTTGTCTCTCTCCCACTTTTTCGCTATAGTACACCTCGTAGTACTATAGCGTTAAGCGTTCACGAGCGCGCCTTTAGAAGCACACGCATAAACAGAAGCGAAGTAATAATACAAAGCATTCCCCGTCAATGTCTCAATTTTTTTGCCAGCCCTTTGACGGATTTTTCTAATCGTCCGGATTGTACAATTTTTTAATAATACTTTATGCAAATTTTATCAAATTTCTTCATCCATTTTTTTTAACGCGGCTACATTTTTTTAAGTCGACGTAACTCGAAAATTATAAGTGACAAAAGTGAAAATTCTTAGCTCAGAATTTGGACTGCGTTGTCAGTTGCGACTAAAAATGAAAAGTTGATGTTTTGAGAGAAAAATTTGTGATGTTTGTTCTTAGGGTTACTTTTTCTGTGACCAATAGTTTTCGATGCACATCTACTTAAAACCCCCAGTTATTTAAAGATAATAGATTCAATAAGAACACTATTAAAAATATCTAAGTTAAAATTACCACACAGTGCAGGAAGCTATTTTACGAAAACGGCTATACAACATTTACCACCAGAGTATAACATGAAATCGCTGTACAATTGTGCTAAATTCGTTACAAAAGTTGTAATAGCTGATGCAGTCTCCTAACTTTGTTAAAGAAGTCATGTTTTTAATATAATCTAACTTCCGTTTCACAGGGACATTGAATTGTAAAAATACAGTACAATCAATTACTGTACAGTATAGGAAATAAAATAAAAATATACAGTGAGAAAAAAAGATCAGGAAGAGTATAGTACTATATGTACTGCCGAAGGAAGTACAAGATCGGGAAAAGTATTATTAAGTAGTTGTAAAATCTGACCAATTATGAAGATTATCTGGGAGGGTGCAAACAAGGCGACAGCATTGACAAGAAATGCTTCGTGTAAAAGGAAAGAGCACGAGCGAAGCTTGGGCCGTGTAGAGTACATAAAAAGCGACGAAGAAGGCGATTGCCTGGAGGGGAAAGAGGGGGGGGGGGCAAAGAATATAAGTGCATGCGAAGCACAAGAGAGAGAGATAGAGAAGGAGCGCTTCGCTCTGACTTTTACACGTGAAGTTTACGTGCGCACGTCACTTGGGAGCAGCGACGCGACGACTACGACAGCCGGCAACCGCGTTACGAGGAAACCACACGCGCATACTCCCTCGACGTTCTCTTTCCTTCGCTTCTTCGCCTGTCTGTTGCGACGCACAACCAGCCAAGCGAAATTGCGCGCGTCCTAGCGTTTGCGACGGGTTTACCTAGGCTCTCTAAGTGCATACTGCTATATGCGCGCTCGCGCTAATCCGAGCTATGTTGTTGTTGTTATTATTGTATCATGTGCGTCGCGGCGCGTTTGTATATTCAACATTCTCTGTCGGTTCAGCCACTTTTTTTTTTACCGTCACCTCGGTAATTGGTTATATTGAAGTACCACTTTTTTTGTGGATTTCTTCATCCAATATTTTTTAAATGCCGTTTTTTTTTTTACAACTCAAGAAATCCCGGAAACGGGGAAAAAATGTCTCCACATAAATGATATAGTTTTCTGTGAGCTTTTCAATGGAGTATTCGAAATAATTTTCGTATTCCCAAAAAAAGGAGGAATTATGATTTTCATCCAAGACTTCAGGTTTACGAAATGTGATCGCTTGACAAAAAATCGGCGATTTTTGAAAAAAGGGTCTTTAAAATTTGAACACAGTCACGTGAAGTGACTTTTAGTGGTACTTTGATATAACCCAATATTGGGCAGATCTGAAGTAGTCGAAAAAAAAGTGGCTGAGTTGACGGGGTATACTTCATGTATATTTATGTATACACGTATATGAATGTATATATAATACTTGATGCTTGGTTACCCCGCGTGGGCGGAATATCCTCTCTTGGCTCTTAATAACCATCGCTGCTCGGGTTTTCTACAAGATAATCGCTCGATCGATCCTCGCACAGATGTCACTTCTGTATATATATATATATACAAATCTAAAACGAAGGCCACACTTAACCTTACAAAAATACGTTCATAAAATATATGTGCATGTACATTTGTTTTTTAAGGTTTATTTATAAGCTTAAGGGTGGTTTCTTATTTAGACATGAGTTTTTATTTACATTTACCGGTCACTGGTTATTGCGCACTTGCTGTGATGAAGTATTTTCTTATAGTCTATTTGTGTAATTGAGTATGTCACACACATTTTTACATTCAGGAGTTAAATTTGATTAGAATTTTACATTTCGTAGAGAGTATCCCAAAAAATAAAAATAAAATAGACGGCGCAGCATATGTTAATGGTATCGTCAATGTCCAATAATGAATAATTGTATACATTCAGGTAATGTTTTTTTTTTTTTTTTACTAATACGATATATGACGATTTACACAGTTAAACTACCCTAAACTTCTTTGTTCTTTTGACAAAAAGATTTCCGACAAACATCCTCAATAATTTTTTGAAATATATCGAGAAAACTTGATCAATTTCTAATTAAACAAAAAACAGTAAGAAAAAAGTATTTCCCGCAATTCTAAACAGGTAATTTTTATTGTCTAAGTTTCCGGTGGTATAATAAAAAATTGGAAAAGGTGAACATTTTTGTTGTAATTTTATAAACATACATTTAGTACTTCGCGACTTTTCTCTTTTTTGTACAGCTTCAAATTTAACAACAAAAGAATCTGTGGCGTGCAGAAAATTTGTTGTGAAATTGACAAAACGGATATGTAATTCAGACACACCGATTTTGTGTCACTATATTTTATCCATTATCTGGATGGCTCAATTTCCCTTAATACGCTGTAATTTTTGCTCGAAGGACTGCGAATAAACTGCGAAGTTTGGAAAAAATAAGCGATGCTCGTGGTGCGTGTCGCTATTGATCGCGTGACACTGCTCTTCATGTGTGGTATGCCTTCTCGTCGTCGAGTCGCATGCATCGCTGGATAGTCCACGAGGAACTTTGTACTTTGAACGAGTGCTGGTTGCACCGGCAGCCCATCCAGGCAGGCAGGCTCGCCTAGCCGGCAGCCACCAGCCCAACGAGCGATCTGGTCGATAGGGTACACTCTCGCCCACCCGCGCGCGCTAGCTATGCACTTCCGCTTCTTTTTTTCGTTGCGTAACTTCCGCGACAATATTATTGTCGGCTCAGGATTGCTGCAATAGGCCATATTATAACTTCGTGAGGGGGATATCGTTGTCTATATTATAGCCAATTATTGGCTCATCATCATACATGCGCTTAGATTTTTTTTTCTAATTTTCAGAACTGAGAAACGATTTTTAAATTTGTTGGAAAGGATAATCGTCGTAGGGTTAATATAATGCAAATAATTTTACTCGGACAGGAAATTTTTTTTAATACAAAATAGCGAGTACGAAATTTTAAAGGGTTACAAATGAGCATGTAGATTCATGAGCATGTTATGGAAATTTTTGTACAGAAAGTTCCCTCACGGTCAGAAGATTGTTTGGGTGGACTACTCCGAGTTAAATGACACTAACTTACTTTGCTTGTGCCAACTAACTTGATGCATTGAGAGACTATACCGGTACAAACGCTCTTAGTGGATGAGCGGATGGATCTTAGTAGATTTTCGTAAATTTTATTAGCAGAAATTATTCCATCGACTGTTTTTAAATTTAAAGAGTAGATTTATCTATAAATGAACTGTATGAAGTAATTTGGTTGAAGAAAAATAATTAAATGCGTGCAATGCATGCGTTATCACCTGAGGGATTAAAAAAAGTCGCTTCACTTCTACAGTTTATTGCAAGCATTTGCTCTACAGAAGGCTACTATTCTTAAAATATTGCAGCCTGAATCGTGAAATCTCAATATGGTATTCTAGAAGGTGTAAGCTTTCAGGAAATACAAACAAAAAAATTGTTGATCTTTTGAAAGCTTTACACTGATGAAGTCTCTTAAGAAATGCTTGGGGTATCAATAAAATTTGTTGTACATCCTGGATACTATTTTATTCGATGGATTAATTCGTGCGGTGTGTTGCGTGCACTATTCGCCCCAATTAAATATTAATAGCAGACAAAACTAATGCTAGGTTGTTAGACTGACCAAACAGTTGATTATGGCAACAAATTCATATACCACGAATAGCAATGTCATTGAATTTCCGTGGGGCGATATCTGTGTCTTGGCAATTTCATCGTTAAACATTTACCTATTTACATTTCGCGTGCAGGAAGCTTAGTTTGCATGAAAAATAATTTTTTTTTTTTTCGAGAATTCCGTGTCAGAATACACATAAAATCATCCGAAACTTCTAAAAAAGTGTCTGATGAAAACGCCGAACAGTAAACTACCGTTTGCTTGAAGACCTCAATCTCACCCATTTACTCGTGTGCTTTTTCTGTGGGAAAATGAAAAATATGATTTTAATTAAAATAATGTTTAATATCAGAGACGACTGATTCACGGTACAAGTTTTTAGCCGAAACATTTCTTTTTACCTACGCCGGCTTAAAAAAACGCACTTCCCCAATTCAATGAATTTAATTACACTTAAGAAACCGCCAAATCTCCGGCTTTACGTATATACTAATTACGTAGCGCATACGTGTTTCAAAATACCACATTATAAATAAATGTTTAAAAAATTTTTATTCCAAAATTAAAATACTACACACCTAATAAAAAGTTCAAACAACAGACTCCCGTTTGCATAAGCGCCTTAAGCTCACATATTTATTCGCCGATGTTATTGTTCCGAGTACATCGTGCATGAAACGGTTGTGCCTTGTGCTTTACTGGGTTGTGGTGCTATACCGAACACCACTCTGAATGCCCCTGTCCTGCAATTAACGTCCCCCGCTTCAACCAAACGAGGCGAGCCTCTAATTGATAGCTAATAAATAGATGGACGCATGCGGTTACGTACAACAACATAACACGCACACGGAGATTATATAGGAGACGAGAGAGAGAGAGAGAGAGAAAAAAAGAAGAAGAAGAAGAAGAAGGACAGAGAAAAGCAAGGCGCGACGTTCGACGCACAAACGTGCCAAAATAGAGTTCTCTTAGCGCAGAATCGAAGAATATAGCTGTATATATACATTGCTATGGAAGGTGGAGGTGTCGCGTAGGGTACAGCCGGATTGTGTGTCGACAAGGACGTCCCGGCGTCGTTGTCGTCGCAGCACGGAACGAGCACCCTGTGTTATATACATATACATATAGAATATTCAGCCAAGCTTCGAAGGGAACTTGGGACGAGGAAGAGCCAGCGAGGCGAGAATACGAGAGTAGAAAGGATTTCGCTAAGCGTACACCAGAGAGAGAGAGAGAGAAAGAGAGAGAGAGAAAGTCGCATAACGGGGTTAAAAAGAAGAAAGGAAACTTGCAAAGAGCGAAAGAGAGTTCTCTTTCTTTCTCACTCGCGCGGTTGCCATTTTTAGTTTGGCCGGTGCTCTCTCCCGGCAAAAGCAAAGCAAAGAACCCACCGCGCACCACTCTCTCGCAGCGATTGTGGAATTCGATTCCACGATCGACGAAGGTATATATCTGTAGTTGAAGCCCTATGCTCACGTATCCAGCGAGTGCTATACTTGTCCCAAGACGACCCTCAAATGCCTCCGTTTAGATACAATGATACACCGGAGGGAATTTCGCCCAATGGCAAATGTTTATCTTCTTTCTTTCTTTTGTCTGTCTTCAAAAAGGTATAGGCACGTTGAAGTTGCAGTATCGAAACACTGAAGGCAGTTCTCAAGCATTCTGATTGGTTGTCGATTAATTTGACTTAATGCCAACTTCGGACTGTAACGATCGCTGCGGTTAAGAAACCCGCGCGTTTTAAATGTCGGTCTTTTTTTGAGGTTGTGGAGTAGAATACATTTTTCTTCCTGTAACAAGAAAACATGGCACATCGAAAGTTGATTATATCGGAACACTGAAGCATAAATAGAGGTAATAAGCATCATGAGATCTTGGTCGCCCTTAGGGAAAAAATATTTATTTACATAGAAAAACCTATACTCGTCCTCCTTGCATTCTGAATTAAAGATTCGACTCAATTGGGATTAAAGGACTTTGCAAACAGCAAGAAAGAGGAACTTTTCGACGACGGTATAGTAATTAGTCCGAGATTATTCTCATTACAAAAATTATCAATAATATCATACTATTTCAATTTCATAATATTTCAAATTCCATGGAAACCTGTTTTATAATTAAACGGACGTTCAAATTTTTCGAAATACATGATTTTCCGAAGGAATCTTCAATATTCAAAAAATCAAGGTATTCCTTTGAACAAATGATTGATGTGGATATTGGATGTCTACAGATAATGTTGTGCCGGACATATGTTCATTTGCATAACTTATTTGTAACTACTAAAAATTGCTATGTAGGCAGATAATGATTGGATCGAATTATAGAAAATATACTGGGATAATAGAAAAATAACAGGCTAAAAAAAGCTGCCACAAGGTAGCCCCCCCTGCAAAGTTATATTTCCACCTTACTATTGTCCTCTGGGGGTAGTTTGCATTGTAGATGCACTGTAGGAGTATCAGAGGCAGAGGGAGACTCGTAGGTCGCGGTACGATCATAGTAAAATATACATACTGTTGTAGCATGCTGAAGTAGCCCTAGGGAAGGCTTCACGAAGGGCTAGTAGTGGATTGTACGGTGCGAGTGATATGAAGTACACTGAGGTAGTCCGTTAAGGGAGAGGAGAGCAACACTGGAGAGAATAGTGCGAGATTGTTGCAGCGCATGTAAAGGGGAGGCCACTTATTTGTACTGCCTTGAAGGTGGATGTGAAATACGATACAGAAACAAATCGACAAAAGGAAAAGAAGGAGAGAAAAATGCGAGATTATTCTTTCACCTCTTTCCCGTCACAAAACTATTTAACATCCAATGAGATCTTTTTGGATTAAAAAAAAGTTGGAAATGTGCGAATCTTTAAATAGGAATGTGCATATTTTTTGCATATGATAATCGGCCTTTAGACTCGATTTTCCGAATGAATTTATCTTCCTTGATTGGATGAATCATTTTGAGGCGATTGATCTATATTGGTTTCAAAAATCAATTTCTTTCCATAGGTCGCTCCTAACTGACGCACACAGGAGAGAAAAGCTCTTGTTCAGGTAGTTACTGCCTTTAACAGTAGTGAAATCAGTGCTAAATTTGTAGAAACACTTTTACCATTTCAGGTAGTTTAAGCAATTGCACCGACAAGTTAGTCACGTGGCAGAGGTAGTTCTGAATATGTTTTCAAAATCAATCTCATCTTAATTTTTCGAAGATCCTTAATTGATTGGTCATCTATATTTTCAATGGTATCTGTAGTTCATGAGTTGAAACATATCGATTATTCTCTCCTAGCCTCAAATCAGTCTACAACCTCGGCTCTAACTTCTCTGTCTGGTTTTTGTCCATTTCGAATTAGTACCTTTCAAGAGGGTTTCGAACAAATAATACTGTACAGAATTTGTAGAGGACACTGGGCAGACAAATATCTAGGTACATTATTTGCGAAATAAATAAACCGATAAAAAACTATTTACAACAATACTTTTCAGTTGTTCATTTACTATAAACGGAAAATCTTCTTCAAAATATATGCCCACCATAAGAATCGATGCTTTCTGTCTATACACTCTTGCCAAAGTACGCCACAAGCGGCGCTGGCATCTTAAACCTCACAGCCAATCCCTATGTCTCATTGTCATTATGGCCAACGGTCATTGGCTCTTGCTTGAAGTCTCTATTGCTATTGGCTCCCTCGGAATATCGACGAGTGCTTGCAGATCACAGGCCAAAATCATTCCATGCCGCCAATCACTGTAAAGCTAAGTGCTTTGCACCGAAGCAAGCGAGACAGACAGACGTATAGCAAAAAGCAGAGAGTATAGAGCTGCGAAACGGAACAGCGCCGGGAGAGCGAAGTTGAGAGGTGCGGCAGGAGGGGAGAGGCGCGCCAGAGGGAACGGCGCGTCGCGACGTCGGTGGTGGCGGCGGCAGCAGCAGCACAACGACGACGACGACGCTGCTGCTAGTCCTCTCAGTCGCCACGTAGTGTGCTATATATCTTGCAGATCAATAATTTCCGATACGGCCGTGAACGAAGCCGTCGCGACGCAATCCTCGCTATTCGCTCGACTTCCTTGGGACGGTTGTACAGAACGCTGTACTAGCACCAGCCCCCGGGGGTTTCAGCTACTACGAGCCGTGCGCTGTTGCTGCTGTTGGTGTTTCTGATGCAGGGAAGGCCTCAAGAGATATCGTCCTCGATTCACGGCTTTAGAGGGCCAATTGGAGGACTGATGAGGGGTATTCAGGGCCCTGTGAATCCCCCAAATCTCTACCCTGCCATGATCTGCCCAATGGGCAGGTGTGTTTTGTGTTGCTCGAAGCATTTGCATATTTAGGTACCACGGCCTCACATCTTGTGATTATAAGTGGCGGGCTGAGGACGGAGAAGGAGATCTGTCAGTATTTAGAGATGGATATGAGTATGTAGAGGCAAAGCTCAGAATGTAGAGGCAGATATGAATATGTAGAGGCGAAGCTGAGTATGTAGAAGCAGGTATGAGTATGTAGAAACGGGTCTGAGTTTGTAGAGGCAAATTTGAGTATGTAAAGGATTATCTGAGCATGGAGAGTATGTAGACACATTTTCGTTTTTTCGTATTGTATTGTTTATGGTCGGATTTTTTAGAAATCATTCTTTTAATGTGTTAGTTATTTCAATATGCTCCAAATATGGAGTTTGCAGATTTTCGAGTAGAGGAGTAATCTAAGATTTTATCTATGTATTATACAAAATTTGGAGCCGCTCTTTGCAGGAACTTAAAAAAATGGACTTGTTCCGTCCGCGAATGGTAACGTTTGGGTAGAACAAGGATTCCTGTTTTATCGGCTTTTGCGTCATTGTAAGTTCAGTAAAATTATTAATTAAAATGAGTCCTCAATTTTATGGTGTTTTTATTTTTGTTTTGCATAATAAATTGTACAACTAATCAAATCGATTAGCAAACTGTCTGTTTCGATAAGACATATTTTCGGGACTAAAAAAAATGCACTGAAAATGAGACCTAGCGAAGCAATCTGTGGTATTGAATTTGGGTAAAATGAGCAAAGCGCTTCGGGTTTTATGGATTTCGGAAATCATCACAAAATTTAGGTCACAGCATCAACGAGAATAGCACACATAGATCCTGACAAAAACTAAACGGATCTATGTGTGCTTTTGTCCTTTGTTATCAGTTACTAACTGTAAATTTCACCAGAGTAGACATCGACCGAATTACTGAGAAATTTGCCATTAAATATATTTCAATACATGCGATATGTCAGTAAAAAGATTTCCAATGTTGACTCTAGATGAAAAATTGATATACGTTAAATTAACTTTTGAGCAACAAGGATTTTGTCGTGGAAGTGTAAAAATTTTAAGGTTTTTTTCATGCCATAAAAAAGCGATATTTCCGGGATTATCGAACGAATAACTGTACCACAAACGAATCCGAATTATAGGAGCGATCTTGTTATGTCATCTGCACGAAGGTCAAAATAGCGAATTTAAATATAGTAAACGTGTGAATCTAGAGTAGCCATTATTATGGAATTCGCTATATTAGCTATTCGCTACTTTGATAATTAACTGCTTTGAACCTCACACATCTGCACCAATCGAACTCACGCGAAAATAAAGTGAAATGAGCATACATATTCAGACTATCTTTACCCAACGCGTTAATGTACCAATAAACCTCATCTCCGTACAAACTTTAATTCTTAAAATCACTAACTTCCCCCAAAAACCCACCTATTAAATCAACTTCCATTACTTTTACATCAGTCAATCCCCTAATCATGATGCATCACCAAAACCTCAAAATTGACCTTCCCCGTTCACCCGGGGTCAGAATGACCCTGCAATCCCCGTCTTACCACGGAAGATAAAAAAAAAGCCTCTCACCCATAATCGAAACATTGAAAAAACAATCTCTCTGGACCCTAAATCCCATTCATAAAATCCCAAGTCCCCGAGAAGCTCCCAAAAGATAGAGAAATGCATGGATGACGTCACGGAGCGGTCATGTGACCTCCATGGTTAAAAATGACGGCATCTCGAGTTTCACAACCGAGTGAATCCGGCGTTGGTAGTCGTGGTCGAAGGTGCGCGGCTGCTTCTGTGCGAAGTAGAGCGCGAGGAGTAGTTATTCGTTTGCTCGTCTCTTTCCGAACGTACTGAACGTACGTGTGAATGGGCGAGACTACCGCGAGCGAATGTGAACGTGGCACGGCTCCGCGGTGTCGTCGTAGTCGCTGGCTGGTCTTTCCACCACCACCGTCACGACCATACCACCACCACCACTACCACTACCACTACCAATACCAATACCAAGCATCACACAGCGCCAGCGACCATCGCCGTCGCCGCCGCGCGCGACCGCTTCGACCGCGCTGCCCCGGTGTCTCCGTCGTTGTACGTTCGTACTACACACGAGCGGGCACCACCAGTGGCAAGAACGGCGGGGAGGAGGAACGCTCGCGAGAATAGCACACAGCAGGCTAGCGCGCGAGTACGCTTCGCCTATTCCGCGCTAGCGAAATAGCTCCGTGCAGACTGTCCGTGTTCTTCGTGGGCCCGAAGCGTAAGTTCGTTAAAATATAATACTCCCCTCGTTGAACTAGACCGTCGCACTAATTCGTGCCGTCGAAAACGGCACCGCGATAAACCAACAACAACAACAACAACAACAAAAAAACGTACCAGGAAAACAAGTGTTGTGTGCCTCGGCGGTGTGCATCGGGACAGCGATTTGCGCGTCGTTTTGTCTTTCGTTTGCGAATCTCTGCGCCGCACAATCGACGGAACGAAAAAATGGCACGAACTAAATCAGAGAGAGAGGGAGAAAGAGGAAATAAGAAAAATGAGAGAGTGCCAGAGTAATAAGGAAAAAAAAACTATCTCTGTTCTATCTCCATTCGGAGATCTCTCGACTCTCTTTTTTCGCTCTCTCTTTCTCGCTCTCGCGGTTCGCGCACCGTTCAACGACGTAACGACGACGCAAACGGTAGCAGTGTGTGCCTCGTACGCCGTACAGTTAACAGTGAAAAATGTCTAATATTACAATGGTGTAGTGCGCGGCCACAGATATATATATATATATATATATATATATATATGTATAAATATCTCGTTCTCTCTCTCTTTCTCTCTCTCTCTCTCTCTCTGCCAGTATTCTCACCGCACGCCCGTGTCGTGCGTTAGATCGTGGCGTTCGTTCTCTCAGCTCTGCGGGCACAGGAGGTTGTTATCTAACTCGCTCTCCGTATTTTTCTACCACTTCCTACTCGCTATTTTATTACTTTTTCGCGGCAGGTTCCGTTTAAGATTGTCAACATTTGTGGTCGGTGCGAAGTGTCGGAGGAATATTATAAGGCCTCTGCTACTTGCAGAGCAATGATTCTTTCGATTTTAATCGTAAGCGAGATTCATCGCAGTTCGTCGAGCGCGATTATGTGATAAATCAGGCTGTGCTGCTCTCAGTGGTCCGATTCCTTTTATTCCACTACTGCTGCTGTGTTGCTGCTGCTGCTGATGCTGCTGCTGCTCCTCCTGCTCCGTTAATGCTCGCGTGTGTATGTGATCTATGTGCGTATGTGCGTATGTGTATATGTGTATATGTATATTTCTCTCTCGGTCTTGTTCTGCGCCTCGGAATCGTTGGCTGACCTTTCGAAATACCTAACGCGCACGCGGGGTACACTCTGCGCGGTGAAGGGGGCAACTGCGCGGGCCCCCGGGGGGCCGAGGGAGGCGTGGGGAGGGGGAAGGAGGTGCGCGAGCGGTACGTTCCGCGAGGAATTTATGTTTTCACTGTTGAGAATGGCATGACTACGATAGAAATTTTACGATCCCTGGCTTCGATGTCCTACGTTCGATACACAGCTTCGCTCCTACCTGCCGGCCATTCAGTTATTTTTTTTTGTTTTCCGTCTCGCTTCCGAGTATCGGCTGAGTCGGTTCAAATACAGTTACGCTTATCTCCCATTGATGTCCACGCTCACGGGACCAATTATCGAGCAGATAAGCCACGCGATAGCGCTACGAAAACTTGGCCAACGATGAAACCCCCGTTTTATTTTTTTTCCTTCACGATTCAAAGACTTCCCTCGCGTTAATGTCGAGAAAATGGTATTACGAAACTCGTGCGAAAGGTCTTTTCGACAATTGTTCTGCTACGGGAGCAGCGAGCCGAAAAATTATCTTATCTCGAGCATCCGAACGTTATCTCTCGCCTTTCCATGTTAACTCTGCGACGAGGAGGAATAGCGGTGGAAGGAGAAATTTTGCGACTAGATCGAGCTCCCAGTAACAATTGGTTTTTCGAGATATCCATGATAAGGCGAAATAAAAATTAGCGATAAGTCAATATTCGCGAAAAAAATAGCGAGCTGACTATTGATTTTATTCTCTTCTCTCTTTTCAAAAGACAACATTCTGTTGCAGATCCCTATTGGCATGGAGCTAGGAGCGCACTGATAGTGATAGTCTATGAGGCAAGAAAGTTCTCTACTTTATTCGAGGCGCTTCCTCATTTATTCGGAAAAGGAGCAAATTTTATTAACGCTGGTTTGTGATTTTCATTTACAGATCTTGGTTTCTATGCATTGCCTGCCAAAGAAGAACTGAGCCCAATGTTTCCACACAATTCTAGTTCACATGAGATTTCTACCGAAACAAATGCCTTCGTACAAAATTCCAAGGTGAGATTATGTTTGTAAAATGTTTATTTATAATTTCACGACCAAAGGAGGAACGATTTTCTTCTTCTGCAAAAGTATAGAAGATATTTCGTTCCGCCTTCACGCAAGAGACATTGTATCGATGATTGATTGGTTTCACGAAAAATTACCGATAATCGATTAGGAGAATACTAAGAAGGATTTCGTGATTTAAAAATGTTTATCACTTTGCAGGGGGATGTAGTAGTATTAGAGGGAAGCAGTCTGAGTGGGGCGCGGGAGGGGGAACGACCAGAGCATGCTAGGTACTGTGATATCGAATTCATAAACAGCAGCATGATGGCAGCACCTATCAGCCACCCCGAAGCTACCGCCGCCAATGACTTCTTAACCGTCCTGCCACGCCAATCTGGTGAGTTTCTTTAGTTTGTTTATTCTTTTTCGAATCTATTTTTATTCGTAATAATTCCGGTTCTCCGTTGTACGTTCCGAATATTATTTTGGGCATTAGACGAAACGTTGAGAAGCTGAAGATGGTCACTAGGTCAGCTCAAATGTATGGCTAACGAAATCGCAATGTATTTACAAAGATTATGAAATGATCAATAAATTGGCGGTATTCACGGCGGACACGATTATCGTGATCCGGAGCTCCAAAAAAATTGGAGTAAAGTACATTCGCGATTTGGAGTTTGGTATTTTTCTCTCTTCTTGTCTTCTCTCGGAAACATTTGCGATACGTTGATTTGTTATAGAAGATAATAACGAATATTTTTAGAAAATGCTGTCGTTGATGTATTTAAATTTAACGACAATGATTTTAATAAATTTCTCGTTTTTATTATGTGCCACTTTAGTGAAAATTAAAATAGCACTGATTTTGCGTAATGAGGCATTTGCTCGTTTCGTAACATGGCTTAAAGGTAATAAACCCGATTATTACGTTCTGGTCTAGAAACGAGTTAAAATAGTTTGAAAAAACATAGTTATTGATACGATTACTCAATTACGCGATTAAAGTAATCAGTAGGATTTATTTGTCACTTAATGGCATTAAAATTTAATCAAGAATATCCTTATCAAACGCGTTTCTGTGTGACTACCTTGGAGCTCTGCTAATTTAAAAAAAAACAACGGTGAATTTGATCGAGATTTTTTTTTTTTTTTTTTTTCAAAATTTTTTGCCCGAATGCCGCATAGTTTCAGTTTCAGAAAATAGTTTATATAAATCGTACCGATTTTTTTCTGCTAGTATCTATTTGGTCCAGGTAAAAAATGAGCACAATAATAGGATCTGATAAGACAGATTGTGTCTCAATTCTAGTCTATCTTTATCTAACTCACGAAGTCTATGCAAGTTCGCTTCTTGTTTCTTGTCAGGATATCCTTAATTTTATTTTACCCATAACCTTAACAAGCTCGGTCATTTTTTAGATATCTTGAAAATCCTAAATTCTAAAGAATACAAAATAAAAAATGGGTTTTTAAAAATAATGACCGATATTATTTTGATTAGACACCGATAATAATCTGAACAATGATTAGTGTCACATAATGAATCATTAACCAGAGAAACATTGAAGGGAGAAGAAATTTGATCAATATTTATTGAGGTAAATTTCGTTTCCGTCGAGATTATTCCTAGAAATTATCCGTAATCCTTTATAGAATTTTATGTTGACTCATTGTCTTTCTTTGTGAATGCTTCATAAAATAACCAGCAAGACAAATAATCTGCGTATAAATTAATTTGTTTTCATGAATAAAGTTAGCATTATTTATAACCAATCAACATTACCAAATATTTATACAGTCAATAACGAAATCATCTTTCAAGAACCAAAATCAGTCAGACCACATTCGAATCAATACTGAATTACGGAATGATTTTGTAATATATGCAGTGAACCAAAAAAAGTTCATCAACTGCTGTTGTTGTACAAAACTTGAGATAAAAACTTACCGGTGTAACTTGAATGAAATATCGTCGATAAGAGGATAAATTGTAAAGTAGCCCATTGGGATATTTGTAATTACAGGTGAGCTCAGCTTTGCCGGTGTAGGTGAGGCCTGCCAGTCAGTGGCAACAGAAACCACAAAAAACCCAACAAATCACCTTCTAACCTACGATAATAATAATAAAGTAAATAACCACAACAATGCAGAACATAATCATCACAAGTACAGAAAGCAAAACACACCGGGCTTGCTTGGTCAGCAGCTGGGCAGCTCCGCCGATACGTCTAAGTCTACGTGTAAGCCGTTAAGTGATAATAAGGATAGCTTTAGCGATGTAAGCGTTAGGGTACTAAAAGTAAGTGTACGTGTAGTGGTAACGAGGGGCGATGCGCGCCGCCCCGCTGGGGTACCTAGCCTAGTTAGGATACCCAAGTCTGATCGCCCCCAGCGGCTGCCGCGTCTCGCCAACTTTGTCGACAATTACTCCTTACTAGGGTCCCGCCTTGACCACGGCGAAAACAATAAATTTAAGGCTAATCTTAGTTTCGTAAGTAATAATAATAACTCAAAGTCTGTGATATTGCTCAGCTCAACCAGTTACGGTGACTACTATCTCCTGGCCGACGGTGGCCTCGCTGGCGTAGACCCCGCCATCCCGGTTGCAACTCTAGTTGTTGTTCACCACCAAAATAATACTTCTGACTGTTCGAGAGGCACGAAATTAGTAGGCTTTAAGTCCTCGATAACCACCGATAATCATTCACCGGTTACCAGTCTCAAACTTCTCAGTATCACGAGCGTCGAGAGTCTCATAGAGGAGATTACGAAAAACTTGTCACTCAGCGAGAATCACGAAAACGCCGAAGAACCGGCGGCAACAACAAAAGCACCAAAAACGACAACAACATCAACGCGTAAAGATGCAACGCGAGATATTGCGTTGACGATTTGCAACGCTCTCGCCGCGTTAATCTCGCAACAACTCTCGACAAGTGCTCGGAAAATCACGGCGCGTCTCGCCAGTTCTTCCATTACGCTTATCGTTTCCAAAAACGGAATCACCGACCACACCTTGCAATCTTTCCTCGATAATCTCACTAAAGTCCGAGCTTCGTCTCGTCTTATGACTACGACTACTTCTCCGCTAGGGCATGTCACCGTGAGCAAGCTGACGCAACGCATATGTGTTCCATTATTGATAAAGCATAAGGGTTACGATGATAACAACGTTGGTAATAATAATAACGACGACGATGATCATGACGAGGAGAAGAAGATGACGATGATGATGATGATGAAGACGAAGAAGGAGGAGGAGGAGGAGTTGAAAGCGCCGCTCGACGAGCGCGATTGTCGCGACAAAAATAACGACTTTAGAAAGCTCGTCGATTTCGGGCAAGAGATCGAAAAGGGAGAAGACGATGAAACGATGAATATTAGTAACAATAATCAAGATGTTATCGAAGACATTGTTAACGTCGCTGTGTGCTACAAGACTAGTTATAAAACGACTACTAATATTAGTATGTTAGGGTCTCAAAATGATGGTATTAGACGTACCGAAGCAACAATGTTTACTGTTGGTGCTCTTTCATTTCAGGATAACGATAAGTCTAACAAGCCTCTCAACGATAGTTCTAAGGATAATAAGTATCAAGTGTCTACTAAAGTTGGTCTTGAATCTAACTCTGCGTATATTAAGTCGGTATCTAAGTCTACGCCGAGCGTTAAGTATAGCGATAAGTCTGAAACGTCTGACGAAGAGATTGAAGAAGCCGAGGATGAAGAAAAAGCTCGACTTGGCGTACCTTACGAAGCCGACGATGAAGAAGTTAACGACGACGACGACGACGACTGCAAAGATGATAATATGATTAATGAGGATAAACGAGTCAGGTCGGCCGTCAACATTCCTACACTGACTACCTGCGAGCCTACGATGACGCTTAAATGCCAATCAGCCACCGTCACATCCCAAACAAACGCTGTACCTGTATCTCGAGTCGAGAATCATCCGAAATACGAAGACGACGACGACGAACATGTTAACGACGATAAAACAACGCTACCGATTATTCGTAGCGTCTTTGAGGCCAACGTAGATAAAAAACAAGACCCTTCGGTCATAATCTCGACTGCGGATCTTCGTTCTCTTCCGGAAACTAACGAGAATCACGAGGAAACACCGAGAAACTACTACGTTGACCGGCGCGAAAAAGCGTCGCAAGACGATCACGAACAAGTCATTAATCATCGAGAAAACGCTGGTAACATCAGCGATAATGAGAATATCGAATGCCGAACGTCTCGCGGACTCTCGAGCACCGAGAGACACGAGGAAGACGACAATGAGGCCCAAACATGGCCGTCCACATGGAATTGGTCAAGACTGATCGCGCACGTTCGCGCTCTCATTCCTGCTTACCAAATGGCGTACAAAAACAACGAGAGCGAGTGCGATGCTAAACGTAACGAGCTCAAGAGCGCACTTTCCGTACTCTTTGGTGACTATTATCGTCAACAACGCCAACAACAATATCCAAGCGATCCTATCATCGAGTACAAGCTTCGCTGGGGAATTCCGACCATGTTGAAACTCTGCGGAGGAGGCGAAAGCTCTCTCAACAGCGGCGGAGGCGCCAATTGGGGCTCTGCTCCCGCTACCACTCCGAACAACAACAACGCTAATCAATCCGGATGGGGAGGAACTCCTGGAAATCCTCCGGGAAGCGCTGGACCTCCGAGTAATTGGGGAGGCAATAACGTCAACAGACCCGTCTCTGGCAATCCTAACTCAAACCAAAATCAAGGACCACCTGGAGCTCAGACCAACCCTGGTAAGAATTTATTTATTCGGTTATTTCTTTATTGGATATCGAAGTTTTTATTAGTAAACAGAATTCTCAACTTTCGGTATTGCAGAATAATTCGCGAAAATGATTGGTTACTAATTACTATAGGGATTAAATTATGGGCTGTTATAATATTTTTTTACACGAATGCTTGGCTCTGATTTTAATATAGACTCCTGAATAGCAAAAGTCCGAGATATTTATTCAGTCTAGGAAAAGAGCTGTAAATTTCTATCGTGTGATAATGATATCTTTTTGTTTATGATGGCTTATAGATGTTTCAATTGTGTTAACTAAAGGCTGCCTAAAAGTTAAACTATAGATTATCATTAGCCAATTTTTTCGTACACCAAATAGATATCTTTTGAATTTTTTGCTAACTTGGAAGTATTGATCAAGTTTCCCGCAGTATTTCTGCCCAAGTACTTCTGCGATGAAATCGCATGTTGTGAGTCAGCTGTAGATGCATCAGAAAAGGGGAAGGTGGCCATAGTAAAAGGGGTCGAATCTCAAATAATAATACATTTTTTTAAATACCATAGGCAAGCCAACCCCGGCATCAATGAAGTTACTAGGCTTTTATTGTATTGCTTATTGATATTTTTTATCGGGGCAAAAAATATCTAACTACTCCGACAAACTCTTTAAAAAAGATATTTCTTTAATCTAGTATTATTTTCCGAAATTCTTGGTTTGAAATATTTGATATCGTGTAAGTATAGTGTTGTCTGAACGTTACATATTTCTATGAAACTATTTTTTTTAACTCCGTTTTGTTACTTATAGAATTGTATCGGCTAAATTGAGCAATGAATAAACACTCAGAACTCCATTATTTTTCGTTCAATTCATAATTTGACGTAGAAGATCCATTAATTCTCTCCGAAGTTTCATTTGATTGGCATTTGTATCAAAATGATGCGAAAAACATATTGTTTTTGCTGTTTCTTGGCGTGTTATTTTATCAAAAATGTTATTCTACGATGTTATTTTTTTCTGTAGGCAACGTAAACAAAGTAAACAATCCGAACCAGCCGGGAAACGCTCAAGCGGGACCGCCAACTTCTCAATCGGCGAATCCAACGCAGGGCAATCAAAATACCGGTGGCCAGTGGTCTCAGGGAAAGCCGAGTAACGCCGTGGGTCCTGGAGGACAAAATCCGTCAGCTCAGAACAACAATGGCAACAATGTGCCTCAGCAACCTTCCGGTTCCAACGCGAACAACAATCAAGTTAACAATCCGGCGCAGGGCACCGTTGCCACGACAGGCACAGCCGTTGCTACCAATCCGTCTACTAAGGCGCAGCTCGAACAATTAAACACGATGAGGGAGGCTCTCTTCAGTCAGGACGGCTGGGGTTGCGTAAGTTGCGACGAAATTTACAATATTTTCGTAGATTATTAACTATTGGAAGTCGCGCTCTGGTAATTTTAATCCGATGAATCAACATTGAATATAAGAAGACAATCTGAATGTGAGATTGACGCAGGGATTGTAAACCTATTTTCTCCCTAAAAATTCTCCGGACAATCTGCACTACCTACTTTCATACTCCATTCTTTCCAACTATTACGTTGAAGTACCATTGCCGCTAATAATGAGATTTGAACGAAAGAATTATAGAATATACTTTTAACTTCCTAACATAATTGGTCACTAATTGTTCAAGAAATGTTCGATTCGGAAAAAAAGTAGTTTTTGTAGGGGAAAAAACGTTTCTCAATAGTTTTCATATATTCCAAGAGCATTAAATACTTGTGTAATGTAGTCGTTGGAACACAAAAGAAACAAAAATTGGCTTTGGGATGCCCAAGAAGGATTAACAGGTTTATCAGCTAAAAAATCGCATTTAATGGTTAAAAATTGTGTTATGTAGCAACACGTTAACCAAGACACAAATTGGGACGTACCAGCATCCCCTGAGCCGCCGGCCTTGACAAAGGACGGTGCGCCAATGTGGAAACCGCCCGTAAACACCGGTACTGATCTCTGGGAAGCCAACCTGCGCAACGGTGGACAACCTCCGCCGCCTCAGCAAGCCAAGACTCCATGGGGCCATACTCCGTCAACAAACATCGGTGGCACTTGGGGTGAAGACGACGACACCGCTGATTCATCGAACATGTGGACCGCGGCACCCGCTCTGAGTCAGCCCAACACTGCACAGTGGCCCGGAGCTACAGGCAATCAAACTGGTAAGTCCTGCAATAACAACAGCAAAGGAATACTGATTCTATTTTGTGTTATTATTATACAATGTGAAATAATCTTTTGGAGCAGTTTTGGAACAGCCGGACAAACACTTTTTAAGGATAATTTTGGCCATTAAATACTTAATTTCCAGAAGGGTCATTACGCTTCTTAAAGAACACTTTTGGCCATTCCTTTGGGTTTTTTTTAAAGCGTCCACCGCCTTTTTTGGTCATTTTTATTCGTTTCACTTAATTTCCAAAAACCCGTTATGATTCTCAAACGCTAAGTAATCAAAGCGAAAAAAAACTTTTGTTTTACATTTGAACAGATATCCAGAAACTATTTCTGTTCTTGTGCGAACCGATGGTAACAAAAAAGTCTCATCAAAGATACTTTCACAAATAATCAACAAGAAAAAACCAATTTCAATGACAAATTGATTTATCCAGATTCTCGCAAATCAGGTTCAAGCTGGGGCGATCCTCGTATAGACCCCCGCGACCCTCGCGACCTGCGTTCGGTAGACCCCCGCGAGATGCGCGATCCGCGCGACCATCGAATGACTCTCGATCCCCGCGATCACATGCGAGTGATGGATCCGATGGCAGGCCGCGATCCGCGTATGGCAGACATGCGCGGCGATCCCCGCGGAATATCCGGTCGTTTGAACGGCGCTAATGCCGATGCTATGTGGGGACAGCCTCCAGGTCCTCCGCATCACCAAATGGGCGGACATCAACATCCGTCCGGAGGTCCGCCGGCCAAAATGTTGAACCCATCGAGTATGAATCAGTGGGCAGCGCCTCCGCCGAAAGATATGATACCAGGAAAGCCTTCGGGCTGGGAGGAACCCTCGCCGCCGACCCAACGACGAAACGTGCCGAATTACGACGACGGCACGAGCTTATGGGGAAATCCGGCTGCTAATCAACGCGCAATGCCCGGCAGCAAAGTTTCACACTGGAAAGATCTTCCAACGCCAAATCTAGGACGCGGCGCGATGCAATGTCCCCCAGGAATGCCGCAAAATCGAATGCCAGGACAGCCCGGTATGAAGCCCGATGTCGGCGGTGGACCAATGTGGGGTCATCCTGGCGGTCCTGGCGGCCGAAACGGCTCCTGGGCCGACGGACCTCACGATACTACTTCCTGGGACGAACCCAAGACTCCTGCCGCTTGGAACGAGCCACAATTGAACCCTGCTACTTGGGGAGGTCCCGGAGCTCACAAGTCCAAAGCCATGGGAGGACCCGGAACTGGAAGCTGGGCCGACGCTGACATGGATCCCACGCCCAGCTGGGCACATCCTGCTAAGCCTACTCTTACCAAAGAGGTCATTTGGAACAGTCGGGAATTCCGTTATCTATGCGATCTTGGCTATAAGGTGAGATACTGTTTTATGTTTTATTTTAGAGCTAAATGTAACAAATACCAGACACTTTATGGTTCGTCCTGATCATCGGACGTACACCGAAGATTGTATCCTTTCTCTCTTACTCACGCGGTGCGATTGGTCATTTGAACGTTATCTGTTTCTGAACAGATAGATCTGGACGTTTGATAAGTTATCTTAGTAGTAAATGATATTCTCTTGGGATTTCGATAAAATGGTCTTTTCGTGCGCATGAAGCTGGCGCAAAATCGGTGTTTTTTTGACTAGGTCGACCATCGAATTGAAGTTACAATTTGGATTGTCTTCCATTCGAAAAATGATTGAAATTATGCTTCAAAAGCCTTGTTGAGTGGAAGACTATTTGAATTTTGATTTGAATCCTTGTTTCCGTCAGATATTTTATAAATTCAGCAGCGTTATTGCTATTTTTGAAAAAAATGTTACCCCGTTTTGGTAGCGAAAAGTGTTTGGTTTCTCTTCGAGTGGCAATTTACTGATTATGAAATACGAAACAGCTGCTGAAAGACATATTTCGTAACTAAAACATACTGTTTTTTTTTATTTGCAACGTTTGCAGAAGGAGGACGTGGAAGTGGCGCTGAGAAATCGCGAAATGAACAGAGACGAGGCCCAAGAACTTCTGAGTCAGCTGCGTTCTTTGAGCTGCGATCAGTGGCGTCGTCACGACGCTCAGTCTGCTTACGATCCGTCGAGTCAAGCAACTTCAGCCGGAGCGTATCCGCGATACAATCACGTGGCGCAGCAGATGTCATTCCCACCGGTGAGTATTTTACGATTACTTACGTCCCGCGATAAATTCACGTCGAATAATTGGTTACGGGCGGGGATATCCAACGTTCATCGGTAATTCGTACGTTTTGTCATTATGGTGTTATTTTTGTTTTTGTTTTTTTATTTTTTTATTTTTTCGAGTGCAATAATCGTAACACCATTAACTTTGTATCCCAAGCGAGACTACGTTGATGATGCGTGTGAGCTCGAAGTGAACCGCTGTTTCGTTTTCTAAACTTAATACTTACTTGATTTCATTTAATTTTTTTTAACAAAGATATATTATATTCAACTCGATCGATACGATCTTAGAGAATGGGCTGGTGTTCTCATGGTGGCGGTATTTATATACAGGTAACATCGCGCTAGATTCGTATAGACTTCCAATTAAACCATGATTATAATATGCAAAGATCTCACGAAAGATGTGAAAACAACTTGATTGCCTCTTCCTTATTCATAAGTTAAAGTAAGCCTCTTGTTCCTTAACTCACTTATCTTTTAGAAGTGCTAATTATTGAAAACACTCTTTTTTTTAAACCGGAAACAAATTGTTTTTTGCTCCATGGCAATGATATTTAATTATTGCAAATAAGCTGTACAAAATACATGAGTTTTTGCTCTTCACTTCCCCAAAACAAAAATTGTAGCGATACAATTCGAAGGTGCGGATTGGTGCTTTATTTTCGAATGTTTGAATTGTTTCTTGGAAGTTTGTACGATTTATCCGTAAATACCTTTATACTATGACTATTTTGGAAGTAGTTGAGATATTAGAGTGGCTAGGAAGGGAATGGGGTACAGGGTTGTTCTCATGTAATGCAGGGGGCCGGAGTGCCTAGCGGGGCGGCTACTGGCGTTACTGGTTCGGTCGGCAGCGCCAGTCTCCTCAAGCTCCAGCAGCAGCAGCAACAGCAAGCGGCGGTGCAACTGCAGCAACAGCAGCCGAGCGCCAATCCTCCGCAACCTCCTTTCAACCAGGTGAACTACCTGACGTCCGAACGCACCGCGATCTCGCTTCAACTTTGCTCAATGCATCTCGATACTTTCATTACCCTCGCTTTCCCAAATATTTCCGCTCCAAATTACCCCCAATATTAACCGCAAAGCTCGTAGAACCGATAATTGCATGTAAATTGGATTGTGCTTGCACTTGAAACCAGAGAATCAATCTGTCTGTTCTTCACAATAGTTTTTCAACCCTTACCCAGCTTTCTTTCCACACTTTCCTTCTCTATAAGCAACTGAGGAAAAATCCAGTCACTATTACAAAGATTTTAGCAATGAATTTGCCATTATTTATTAAAAATCACAAATTGTGGGAATTTTGCCTGGATTTCGCTTCTATTTTGTTTTTACCATTAATTTTGTACGAACGGCTTTGGTTTTACGTGATGATTGGTCGCATTATGTGATACTCGGTACAATTTTCGTGGCTTTTGGTGGTGGTTCAATTTCGTAAGTAAAGTCGTCTGGTGAGCCTGCGGATCTGATTATTCTTTTGGTTTTTTAAATGCTAAAAAGTTGTACGCAGGCTTTTCCCATAAATATCAGGATACTCGCGATTTGTTGACACTATTCTCTTAAAACTTCGTTCACACACGCTGCCTTGATTGTATATTTTTTCAACGTACCATTTGTTTACGAAAACGTTCGGCTTTGCCGCGTGAAGAAAGAGGCCGAGTGGGTGATAATAACATTGCGCGTGGCATTTCGTGTTTAGGCATCGAGAACTCTTCAGAATCCGCCGAGTACGCAGCAACTTCGGATGTTGGTACAACAGATTCAACTTGCCGTTCAGGAGGGCTATCTTAACCAGCAGATATTGAACCAACCGCTCGCGCCACCGACTCTCTTGCTTCTCAATCAGTTGCTGCAACAAATCAAGGTTCTGCAGCAGCTGCATCAGCAGCATTCGGTCCAGAACTCGCTCAAAGGCAACAGCCAAACTGTACTGCAGATAAGCGTACAGATAACAAAGACGAAGCAGCAGATCGCTAATTTACAAAATCAAATCGCCGTGCAACAAGCGACTTACATGAAACAACAGCAGCAACAACAACAGCAACAACACCCAGCCGCGCCTTCGCAATCATCGGAATACTACAAAACTTCCTCCGTTCACGATCCCATGTCGGCGCTACAGAACAGCTTCAGCGATTTGGCTATGAACAAAGAGCCGCCTGTGGTAAGTTATACTGTAAAAAATAATTTAACTGAAATTTAATGGGCAGGTACTGATTGTTTTTATGTATAAACTGGTATACATGAGTTAATCGGCAAGTGCGATGTACAATTAAGATATGACAAACTAATTTCAGTGATTTAGACTGTACTTTAAAAGTACATTAATTTTTTATAACAATTGCACATTCATTTTTATTCTCGAGTTTCTGCCACTTTTAGTTTTTCCGAATAATGTACAAGATATTCCTTTTCTACTCGTTTATGCTTTTGTTGCTTTGAAGGAATAAATGATTTATAAGTAAATGTTATTTAAATTAAAAATTGTTATCCGATCATGGAGCGATTTCTGAGTGTTATCTTGTGAATTCAAGATAAGGAAAAATATGATTTGACTGGAATTTAAGTATTTGGTTCTACAGGAGAGAAACGTAAAAACATCACGGTTTTGAAAGAATAATAATATAAAATTCAGTGGGCAAGTGACTTCTGGCTTCAAATTTTAATCCTATTTTTAATCAATATCTAAACTTTATGATTCCGTTTTCTTTTAATCAAATTTATGATTTTTTTTTTTCGAATCAATGCCTTTAATTAATGGCGTTTTTCAATCAAATTTCGTGAATTTCAGAGCCAACAACAGTCCCGACTGAACCAATGGAAGCTACCGTCTCTAGACAAGGACGGTGACATTTCGGCAAACGAGTTTTCACGCGCTCCCGGTACGACTAGCAAGCCCCCACAGACTCCTGGCGGTTTGAGTCACACTCATAGCAGTCCGAATATGAATCCCTTATTGGGACAAGGAGACGGCACCTGGTCTAGCAGACTCGGCGACAGCGGATGGCCAGACGCGGGCAACAACGACGCGACCGACGGAAAAGATTGGCAGCCGGGTGGTACAGCATTTTCGGATCTTGTGCCCGAATTCGAACCGGGAAAGCCGTGGAAGGTATGGAAAACGAATTTCCGATGTCGTTTTATTACTTTAAGCCTGTTTCTCAATTAGCCTTTATTCGGTCTTTTGCTACGATTGCACAGATGAAGAACATCGAGGATGATCCCAGCATCACTCCCGGCTCAGTCGTGCGATCGCTGTCGCTCGCTGCCATCAAAGATCCCGACGCGATTTTCTCATCCAGCAGCAAAACTTCGCCGCCTCCGCAGTCCGTTAACGCCGACACTTCGATTCCCAGCCTCAGTAACTCCACGTGGAGCTTCAATCCACCCGCTACTACGCCCAGTGCATTTACCAGGTTCGTAACATTTTTTTTTTACTTCGCCTAATATGATACATAATATGGTAAACGAAATTATGAATTATTTTACATAGAATCTTATCTTGAGGTCCCAATATATCCTTATTAATGGGCTTTACCCATTCTGTAAAGTCCCGTTAGAAATAGAATTAAAAAATGCAATTTCATCGACTACTATCGAGTATAATTGATAATGATTTAATTGAAATGCAAAACTTCTAGCTATCGATTGTAAGTTACTGCTAACTGCAATAAAACCCGTGTTCTGTTTATTTCTCCTCAAATTACTCACAGTAATACAGCATTGACTTCTTGTAATCTTTAGCAGTGCAAAGAATACCTGGACAGATCCTGTCCAACCAACGTATTCGGATCTTTGGGGCGTGCCAATGAGAGTACGCGGTCCTCCCCCAGGCCTCGGTAGCAAAGCCGCCGGCTGGACTTCTGGCACGTGGCTCCTTCTTAAGAATCTTACGCCCCAAATCGACGGTTCGACACTGAAGACTCTGTGCATGCAACATGGACCGGTTCTAGATTTCCGTCTGTACCTCAACCACGGAATTGCTCTTACCAAGTACTCGACACGCGACGAGGCGACTAAGGTAAGCAAATCATCTTTAAAAATATTTAAAAGTACACAAAATAATTTATTTATTTTCAACAAGAAATGATTAACATTCAATAAACTGGTACGTGTGTGTGTATGAAAAACATGGAAAAACATGTTTAAGCCACGAATGCAGTAATAGAAGGCTCGTCTTCCATTTTTTTCCACTATTTTTTCCGATAATTTGGCAAAAAAAAACATCATTTTTTTGATAAATGTCCACACATAATTTTAGTATCATTATAGGCTATTATTATGGGATCATGATTACAAAAAAAAACCTTACTATAAATTGTATTTATCGAATTAATAGGGATTTACATTTTTTGCATGCGTAAAAAAAACCGAAATTGCATTGAAGTTTTGATTTTCGGGAATTTCAGGCCCAAGGAGCCCTGAACAACTGCGTCCTGGGCAACACAACGATATTCGCGGAATCCCCAGTGGACAACGAGGCGCACACGCTTCTCCATACGCTGAGTCACGGCGGTGGAGGCGGTCAACAGCAGACCGGCAATAGTGGAAACAGCGGGTGGGCGATGAGGCCAGCAAAGAAGGCAGGTCCACCACCAGACACCTGGAGTGGCAGTTCAAGCCAACTTTGGGGCGCTCCGCCAACGAGTAACTCCCTTTGGAGTAACTCGGGAATCGACAGCAGCGACACACAACGGACCACACCGAGTTCGCTCAACTTGTACTTGCCCGGAGATCTTCTGGGAGGTGAGTCGATGTAGAGAACGAGCCAGTTCGCACAAATACTCAGCAGCCGCCCGTGAGAGGGTGACAGTGAATTTAAAAAAAAAAAAACAAACAAACAAAGAGCGAAACACGCGGTTGACAAATAAAAACCTCGTTCACTCGCTTAAATGTATAAAGAAGTAAACAAAAATGACGAAAAAAAAAACACGAGGCAGACTTCGACGATCTCAAACGGATCTATGAGAGAGACACTGACGATGATTCATTAATAATAATACTAAAGAACAAGAAGAAATCAATGTATAGCCGTCGATAATGTTATGCACGCGCCCGCGCGCGAATCTCTTCCCGATTCGTTAGAAAACACTCATCCGTAATAATCGCGTTTATATAAACAAACAACACACACACACACACATAATACTATGTATAAAAGAAAAACCAACAAGAAACGGAAAAAAATAACAAATTAATTCGCCTACACTTATCGAATCTATTCAACGATAAAAACTATATCAAGGCGGCGCCCGATCCTCAAACGACCCACGAGAAAGGCGATAGATTGTCGCGGCGGCTGTTCGCGCATCACCCAACAAAACCTCTCAAAACGTGTCTGCGAATAAACAATGTCTCGACACGAAATACGAGAGAACGACGATAAGATACAAACAAAACAGCAGAGACGCTCCGCAAGAGTCTTCGCGATATGTCAATTAATAAACAACAAAGAAAAAAAAACAACAAAAAAAAACATGTTATAAAACTTAGGGAATGCGCTTTTTTTTATTTACTTTTTTGTTTTTCTTCTCTCAAACGAGTTACTTAAAATGTTTAAGCAAAGGAAACTGAAGGATATTGTTGTAGGGACGATGCGAGAACGCGCGGAAAATTACAATTTTTTTTTTTCTTCGACGCCTCGATGCGACAGCACGCATACACAGAATGGAAGAACAGCCAAACGATCTTAGAGCTATGTTTTAAGGATATTATATTATATATGTATATATATATATATCTAAATATATATATACGACGGTAATATAAATTCTGCGATGCTTCAAGCCGAGCACTACCCTTGAAAAGTGGTTCTTGGGCTGAACATCCTATATTTAAATCGTACTGTAATCGTCACGCGTCGTGACATTCCTGTGCGCGATCTCCTCTCGAAGGCCGAAAGACAAAAACAGATATATAAGAAAATTGCAACAAAAAAAAAACGAGTCGCGTAACGGGAAGGGCGTTGCCCTTTTTAGATTTCTGTTGGACAGTTCGAAGACTGCAGCGAGTATCAAACTTAGACTGTACCAATCTAATCAAAAGAAAGATAAAACAATTAAAGAAACGTAACGAAAAGAAATGAAAAAATAAAAAAAATAAAAATAAAAGTAAATGAATACAAAAACCTTAAACAAGCATTGACGTCGCTGCCCGCCGTCCTGCCAACGGGATGGTAGAGTGAGAAACCTTATAAAAATGATACGACAGTCCTTGAGACAAAATGAGAGTGAAACGAAGACGAAATAACCGCGAAAAATAAATAGAATGTAAAAATGAAAAATGAGTAAAAAAAAACATACAAAAAAGAAATAAAAAAAAAGAGATTCAGGCTGGTCGGGCAACGACACAACGATACCAAATGTTATCGCAATAACGTAAATTTTATTCTATATTAAACCTAAATGCCACCTGTCGTGCCAATGTCCAGTGTGTCTCTGTACCATTTATTAATGTAGAGTTAAACGAGGCGGGAGATACGGAATATCGAAAGAACTTGATGACAAAAGTAGGCTTCGAGTGATGAGGAAATAATTTTTAAAAATAATATGTGAAACGACGAAAATCCGTTGCGAAATAATGCGATGAATAACAAAATGACTAAGACGACAAGTGACGGGAATAGAGATTGGGCTTGGAAGAGAAAAGAGAGAAAGAGAGAGAGAGATATCACAATTTTTAATTCGAGTCAAGTCGTGGTGGCATTAAGTACTGGCCGCTGTTATAATAATGCGTTTATGCCTCCTTGTGATACGAAAAAAACGCGGTTATCGGCCAAAACGGACGTCCTCAACCGCGTTATTCTCGTCGCGGTATCGTAGTTACGAGGACGAGATAAGATGACAAAAACACAAATTAAATATGGAGAAAAAATTTTTAAAAACGTTTAAAAAAAAAGAGAAAAAAATCATGCGAAATAAGTAAATAATTGTTACGGACAAACTCGTAAAAATGTGCTATGGACGACCATTAGCTCGGTCGCTCGAATTTACTAGTTTTCCCAACGTCGAAGGTACCTGATGGACTGAAAACCAAACGACGAGACGAGGCGAAACTACAGGATTGTTTGTATTGTAAAATGCTCTACGCGCTCGATGGCGATTTTTTTTGTTTCTTTTTTTTTTAATTTTTGTGTACTATAACCGACAAAAAAAGATTATTATTGCTACTTTTCTCGTATTCTTTTTGCTTCCTTTTCGACGCAACATCGCGACTGGGTTACGAGTAAATCTGCAATAAACAAATCGATATGAATCGAAGGATCAAATGAAACGATCGAGCGTCCAAAATGCTTCTAACAATCTCTTCCCGGCAACGAGAGCCGCGATACGAGCCGTAGATTATACGAAAAACGTGTTTTTAAAAGCAAGAATAAAACAACATTGCGAGAGAGAGAGAGAGAGAGAGAGGGAAAGACGATAAGAAACGCGCAATAAATTAGCGGAATTAAACATTTTTAAAACACGCGAAATCGCGAAGTGCGCGTAAGAAATAAAAGAATCACTCTCAAAAGTTGGAAACTGAAGTAAGAATACCGAAACTAATGGATGATTATAATGAATAACGATAACCATAGACCTCGAATATATATTGCGTAAGCGAATGTAACTCTAAGATAATAAATAGCCGATGTAATGTAACAACCGAACAATTATCGAGATACAGGCGTTCGTTAAAAAAAACCGGAAGATTCGGTGACGACGATTAACAAAACATATTACTCACCAACGATCCGAATCACCGGCAAAAATCGACGCCACTCTCGTTTGTTCCGGATTATTAAAAAAAAAAAAAAAAACAAAAAAAAACAAAAAAAAATACAAAAAAATCGTGTTGTGGGAATCGAGGCAAAGTCGAATATCTCTACGTATAGCGCTCTAAACTATTCTCTGGACGTAACGTATAAGGAAAAACAATACCCCGTAAGTGTTTTAACGGAAAAAAAAGGAAAACGAAAAAAAAAAAAAAAATAATAAGTTTAAGTGGGAATAAAAGACGCGCGCGCTGAGAAAAGTAGGAAGATTAATGTTGCCCGGTCAGACTGTAGGAAAAAGCCGGTTTCTTCGATATCGCGTCTCCACAATCGACGGAATTTTGGCTTTGTTCATCTCGTTCAAAGATAGTGAGATTTGTTCCTCGTGCTTGGCATTTACATCTTCGATCTGCCGGGCGTTTCTCGCAGGAAATGCGGTTAATCCCGACCTGAGAAACTAGCTCGACAGTGAGAAGGACGACTGGGAGAGCAGGCGATAAGATTATACAGAAAAAACTAACAGAAAAACATGAAAAGCTTAGAAAAAAGAAAAAAAAAACAGAAAATGAGGAAAAAATAATAAACAAAGACACACGAAGAAAAAACACTAACATATACACATACAGGTTATAAATAATAACAAAAATAATTCAAAGTATTGCGGGCAGACACGTGGGCGAAGTAATATTTATTGATCGAATCAAAGACGATGATGAACCTTTCTCAGAGTAGTAGAAAGATATTTGTTGTGATAATAATATTGAATTTAGACACTTAGGGTCTCTTCGACGGATCAATCTTTACCGATGTTCAATGGATGATTATAGGAATAATAATATTATATACAGATAAACAAAATAATAATAATAATAATGACCTAGAGTTTAAGGGGAATATTTTCTTTGATGATCATTATTTTTCTTTTTTTTTGTCAATATCTTTCGTCTCGCGACGGGCAAAGCAGCGGGAGGGACGAGAGAAAACTTAGATTTTTCGAATTGTAACGAAAAACCGTTGGAAAATCGACTTTTGTATCATTGTAAATTATGGCCGAGAGAGCACGCATGTCTTAGTTGTCTTTTTTTCGTGCGTATGCGATGTGAGCGTCGATTTCGTTGTTGTAGCCATGTACATAATTCGTACCATCGAATGAAAGCAAAACAAAAATACAACGCGCTCGCATTCGGACTTTTTCGACACTGTCGCGTATTAATTATTGTAAAATAAACGCGAGAGGCTTTTTCCGGTAATCGGACCAACGCTGATAATGTATATTTTTCACATATAAGAAACGCCATCGCAAACACTACGAGAGCGCCTAGCATCATCGACGATCATAAAAAGCATAATCACTCGGCTCCCTCGACTCAGACGCGAACATATATATAAATCTACATATATGGATATACATATACACAAAATATACTTTTTAGTATGGAAAAAACGCAAAGCGCCGTGGAGGTTTAACAGACAGAAGACGAAAAAACGGAACATTACGATTTTTAACGATAATATATATATATATATATATATGTATATGTATATGTATATATATATATATGTATTTATGACGAGCTATTAGCCTACGACATTCTCTATTGTTTCGAAAGTTATTATTATTGCTATTATTAACGATTTATTATTAACATCATTACGATTATTGATTAAATCGATAGCGCAGCGTCCCTAGCGTATATACATAAATATATATATTACAGAAAGCAAATATCGATTATCATTGAGTGTTGTGAAAGATAAAAGCAAAGAAAACGAAACAGTAAACGCGGCTAGCTTGGCAGTTGTATCGTAATGCAAAGAATAATCAGAGAAGTCGTGAGTTACGTTTTTATCGTGGGATCTTCGTATAATTGCTTAATTCTCTCTTTATTCATTATTTGTTTATGTCTTCGACGTCGATTTCTTACGTTTCGAGACAGTTATCCTCCTTAAAGGAGCTTATGAAGTGCATCTATTCGTCACGCACAAGTTACAACGTTTTTTCGTCGCTCGTCCAGTATTCTTAAGATTTTAAAATACGTCTTTCCTGCTGTTCTGTGAACTAGTGGGTCCATATGCCCGCCTCTCCCTTTCTCCGGAGCTTCGAATGTTCATGAGCGCCAATTTTAATTCACCTCGCGATATAGGCTCGTGATGCTAAGAGCTAAGTTAACAAATACAAAATAAAGCAACAGCAACCGGGAGAAAGCGGGACGGGAATGGGCTCGGTGAGAGCTTTTCGTCGCTGTAAATACAATCGATTAACGAAGGTCCCTTCTACGCCGGGAAAAGCACGCTCCTACAGCGCCCCTTTATACTTATTTGGGTATTTAAAGTACGTATCATAAAAATAGCGACGTTTTTGTAACGCAAAGTTTATCCACGACATTCGAAGTCACGAGATTTATTTATTCCAGGAATAATTTCATATTTACTAGACATAAAAATATCCAACTATTTCGGTATAAAATTGTATAAACATTTTATCAAGAAGAAAAAGTATAATTGTCCAATGACGGGTAAATAACGATCCGTTATTTTGATTTTCGTGACGTATCGTCAGTAAATTTTACTCAAATACTTTGTTCTTTCTGTACGAATAAAAAGTTTACCCATTCTGTTATCGAGGTGGTGGAGCATTTTGTAATAATGATTAATATCACATTATTCGCGCAATAAATAAACGAATAGAGTCCCTGAAACTTGAAGAGCTTGGAAGTTTGCTGCAAGATAATCACTTGGGCGACAAAAAGATTTTCGCACACGAAATTTAAGTGAAATAATTTCAGTACCTGCTTCAAAATGTTGCAGCAAGCAAAAAAATTGAAACAAGAGAAATATTTGAAAGTTTCAGGAATAATTATTCGAATGCTCGTTCGGAGTGTCAATGATACTGTTACATCAACATTGCTATTTTCCATGCTCTGCGCTGAACGAGAGAGCGGCTTTAAGCTTCAAGACCGAAGGTGGTCGATAAAACGTACGATAGCCACGTTGAAAATGCTCATGGAAAGCTCGAGGGGCGCCTGCGTACGCGCGTGCTTCACCCAGCCCTTCGGCGCCGGGCAATCGCGACAGAGACAAGAGTCGAAGATTTTTTGCCCTTTTTTTCTAGCAACTTAAGATATTTAAGGATTTAAGGGAAAAAAAAGAAACACACCTGCAATGTGATATTCTCGTGTCTTGTCTGACGAGAGACGTTGTTTTAAGAGTGTAGTTGACGTTTGTCTTGTTTCCGTAAATTAATGAAAGAAATAATTGGAGGCTAATTGGGAGATCTTGACGAATGATCGAAAACGCTTTCAGGGAGATGGGACGAGCATTGACCGCGATTAGGTACGCCCACGGTGTTCTATGTTCTAGTGAAAAATTATTAAGGATAGACGATAAGGAAAAAAAAAACCAAGAAAATACAACAAAAAAATACTAATAAAGTCTGAGAGGTGCAAGGAGCGTAAGGCCGGGTGGAATTTAGAGTCAAGATAAGTGAGGACGCTGGTGAGATTCAAGGGTTTTATAAAGGGAGTTACTAATCATTGTCGTGGCTCAAAAGGAAAAAGTTGCCAGCACTTTAACCTTGATTTCCTCTTTTTTTTCTTTTTTTTTTTCGTTCAACCCCCTTTACCCTATATATCGGTTGTTTGTTCTTTATTTTTTGCGGTGTCGGGAGTGTGGAGTGTCTATTATATATTACTATATATTTTTTGCGATTATTGTACTCCGAGTCCACGACTCGGCCCCTCAATGGCTTTTTGTTCTTCTAGTTTTGCGCGCGTTGTCAGGAAATATACGCGCCCTCGATATAGTCCGTAGGATCTGATTTTCTATGCCATTTTAGTTAGTAAAGATGTTTTTCTCTTTTTTTTTTTGCTGTTTTCGATTTTTTTAGTTTTGTCGATTATATTATTAATGTAATTATTGTTAGTGTCGTTAGTTGTTCTATACACGCTAGTGGTTTGAATTCATCGTCGTCGATCTCTTTCAGAAAAGAAACACCAACGGACTTTCTCTCTTTTCTGAATTTCGCTTTTTCTGAGTGACAAAACATTCATTACTTTAAAGCTCTATTTATTTGTTAGACAAATTACTCGACATCCATTTTTTTAAATCAATAAAATCTTCGGATTTTTAGCTACTATTGAAGCGGTTTAGAAAATAATGTTCGGATCGAGTAATTTCATAAACCAAATAAACAGACTTCGAATGTAATGTTAGGGTTTTTGACTCTTACAAATTAGCTTTTGTTTTGTTACTAAAATATTAATATTCTCTCTCTTCTTATTTTGTGAAATTCCGTACGCGTTGCAACCTCAATAATGCTGCCCGAAGCTAGTTAAGATCGGCGTGACCGATTAAAAAGCAGCTCGTTTTGCACAAAGAGTTTCTCTGATCGTAATGACGGCCCCTCAGTCTCGTACCTGATAATAACAAAAATTCCTCGTTAGTCCCCGAAGCGGTTGAAGTACTCCGCGCCGCGGCTTTAAATAGACAAGAATCGTGTTTATTTAACTGATATTTCTCGCAGCGAGGAGTCGGCTAGTCGAAAAAAAAAAAAAAAGCAAAAAATATAATAAAATATAGTGAAGAAACGCACGTATTAAAGATTCGGTTCCCCGCGCGGCACGGATCGCGTATTTCGTTCCTAATTGTTTCTTTCATATTGTTTTTATCTTTTCTTCTTCGTTCTCTCTCTCTCTCTCTCTCTCTCTCTCTCTCTCTCTCTCTCTCTCTCTCTCTCTCTCTCTCTCTCTCTCTCTCTCTCTCTCTCTCTTTACGACTCGTACAGCATATCTCGCGCAAAGGCGTACAATTCTTCCACCCATGTTTCGTCGCGATCACAGAGCACGGATTTATTCCCACCCCGATCGAATATATATATATATATATATATATAATATCTATCTACACATAAAGCCACATATAAACATATATGTTTCGTTGTTTCATTTTCTTAAATAAACGCGAGCACGCGAGCAGTCACTCGGTCGCACTCATCGGCGTGCGCGTACAATTTATATCAACGTATACTTCTTCTCAATTGCCTTTCCCCTTCGTTTTCAAATCTCCCTCTTAAGAGAAAAGAAAACAAAAGGGGAAAAAAAGTTATTAAAAAACGCCAGTATCAGTCTGTGATCTCGTGGAGGGTCGCAAGCGGTGAGTGCGACATATCGCGAAGCAACAACAACTAAAACATCCATTTTAACTAAAGCGCGAATAAAACTTATCTCAAATTCCTCGATTTAAAAATCGCTCTCAATTCCATAGGAAACAAATATATAATCAATCGTCTAAATGAAAGATGTTTAAAAAATATAATAACAAAGAAAACGACAAAACATCTACGGCAACATAATTTAGTATTGCGTGAAATATCACTATGGACTAATGCATAAAACGCTACTACTACTACCGCTACACTATTCGACTTATATTTAACTAATGCGTACTACCACTACCACCACTATTACTACTATTTACTATTACTGCTACTACTTGTAATTATTATTATTATTATTATTATTATTATTATTATTATTGGTACATACTGCTATTATTATCGTTATATAATTGTTATTCTCTTACTCGATGCGATATTTTTATCGATTATTATACTATACGTATTTATAATATACTCGTAACAGCCTTGTATTTTTATTGCTGTATCACTGGGTTTTCTTTTTTGTTGTTTTTTTTTCTTTTTTTTTTCTATTGTACTTGCGGAGCGGTTTCTTCTTTATTGGCTTTTGCCCGTTTATGTTGGCGCCGAAAGACGACCGCACATAACACACAGACGAACACAGCTCAATATCCTTTTTATAGCTCGAACAACGACTTATTATTATTAATTAATGAACTAATTATAAAACGATTATTCGGTAGACCCGAGATTAACTTAAACAAAAAAGCTGGCAATTCGATATATAAAATCGATACAAAACGGTATAAACGACTTTTTCTTTTATTTTCGATGAGTAACAGTTTTGTGGTGAGAAAAATGTGAAAAAGCTGTCTTTTACACCCTAGTACATTCTTTAGTGAGTATTTCTTCTCGTTCGAACTACCTCGACAATTTCCTGAGTACCCTGAACTCTTGCGAGTGAATAGTCCTTTTTTAAAAGAGTGAATCCTTATTATATTTTGGATTCCGTCCGTATCGATATATCTGTGCTTTCTCACTATTTTAGTCCGATGATATCCAGCCAATTCGGTCGAGAATATAGTCAGAGCGACTTGCTTTCGTTGCGAGGTATCGAGTAGTGAAAAAATCGTTGGCTCATTATCGTTTTTATCGGCTATTATCAAAGTTCGAGGCAAAATTCACCGAGGACGGTTATTGAGTTCAAATTTAGTATTACGCGTGAGAAATGCGAAGAGAAAAATGCAAGTATAAGCGTGAGAGACCGAAGATTCGAGCAAGAGAGAGGAGACGTGCGTCGTAGCTGTAATTTGTAAAAAAAAAAAAAAAAAAAAAACAATTAAACACACACACACACATAAGGGTATTTATTTATAGAATTTCTGACAATTGATATCGACAAAATTCTAAGAACGTCAACGTATATATATATTATATTTAAAGTATATATCGTGAGAGAAATTTGTTGCAGATGTATCTTATATATCGTCGAATCATATTCACGACAAAAAACATAGACAACTGTCATTAGTTGTTATATGTAATATGCTCATTCATCACGCGATTTGAAAATACATAAACATTACACACATATACACAGCGCAAAAAATATTAACTCGAGCGCTTGTCTCCTCTTAGCATTAATAATCTGCGAATTCGAAATGATTATATTTCAAAGGAATAACAACAACAACAAAAAGGCAAAAACTTTTGCCTGACTAGTATTTTTAGGCCGTAGGTGCATTTCCGAAGGTGACACGTGTGTTCATTCCAGCCGGCTGATCTGCGATCAGTGAAACCGTACGACTGTAGAAATAATAAGAAATGTATTGAGCGAATAACGTGGAAAAAAAACGTTGAAAAATGCGAACGAAAAGCGCGTCGTCGTTGCTCGAATGGAAAATCATTCAAATTATTGTTATAGCAAATTATCAACGCTGAAAAAAATGACAATTCTTTGAAACGAATATTTTGTATGATTTTTTTAGGATTACAATCGACTTTTGAGACATTTTTTGGCAACTTTCGTTAAAATGGTAATTTTTATGATTTTTCTTCTCGGGCTGTAGCTGAATGAAAAAATGCGTGGCCAATAACGAAACGCGCTAGGTTCTTGAATATTGAAACTCGGAAAACTCGTTTCTTCTGGTCCCACGACAGTTCACTCGACGGATACGTTTGTTCTTTTTTTTTTTAAATATTGTAAATGTACAAAAATCGTCTCTACCAAATTCGCGAGGCCAATTATTAACCAAAGCTCTTGTTTTTTTTTTTTCGTATTAATTTGGAAACGCGGTCGTACTGAGAAATCTAGTTAAAAAAAATGAAAATGGTAACGAATAGAATAAAAAAGGAAAATCTATCGAACGAGAGAAATATCAAACTTTCATATCCTTCCTTCCTAAATATCGTTCCTTCGACTCTTCCTCGCTCTCTTGTAATCCACCCCCTCGTCTCTCTTTCCGCCTCACTCTCTTTCTCTAAATATTTCTGAATCAAAGTCATTCGAGTGCTATTTACGTATTCGTATTTTTACGTAGTTTATTATTATTAAAAATTCTACTTAGATCCTAGATTAGAAATATTTGTAATGAAAGTGGACGTTCCGTTAAGAGCTGGCGTGGAGAAAAAATGAAGACTTTTGTTCATCTCTCGTGAACGAAAAGTAACGAAAACGCGTTTTTCGAGTATTGGCGGAAAGGAAAACGATAGAAATGCATATAAGATTACGATGATGAAAAAGAAAAACGCCTCTGATAAGGGAGGATCGAGAGAGAGGCGCTCACGTGTAAATCCTTCTCATCACTGCTCATTCGAAGCCAAAAATAAAGATATAATGAAAATTTTTAAAAAAGTGAAGAAAACACGTAAATAAAATAAAATAAACTAAATACGCCTACGAGGGATCAATGTAACTTCAAAATATCAATAAGACACATATTTTTAGAGTATATTCTGAACTCCGGAGAGTCTGGTCGAGGTGGGACGAGTGAGAGGGATATTAAAACAAAACAAAACAAAAAAAGCGAGAAAGAATGAAAAAAGTGTGCGCGCGCGCGGTTCATCTTTTATTATTTTACTGTTTGTTCGAAACGAGGTGGTGGGTTTAATGATAGAAAAACGAAACTATAAAAAAAAACATAAATAAAGAAGCGAGAGAAATGCGAGGAATCAAGATCTCGATTTACCGACTCGAGTACATATTTTAATCGTCCTTGTAGATTTTACATTTATTCTAAAGAACAAAAGAAAGCAAATGTACGGCTCATCGACTCCAAATTAATGCTGCTTTTCATGTGTATACTATTGACGATAATTACAACAATCTTTATGCCCCGAGATGTCTCAATGAGGGAATAAACGACGTTACAAAAAAAAGAGCAAAGAATTCCACGCTGATGCACCAAAGCGGACAATTGTCAACCCGAATTTCGCTGAAAATGAAGGAAATTTCGATAACTTACGATTATGACTTTGATTATAATGTACTATTCGACGATAACGTATATAATTATAATCCACCCGAATCGCGACTCTGTGTATAAAGCTGAAACAAATGATGACGGACTGAGAGAGAAGTGAGAGAAAAAATTATCACGAGAGTATCGACGACGAGTGCCTCTTCGAAAGAAAGAAAAAAAAAGAAGAAATAAATAAACAAATTGCTGTGAAGTATATTTATTCACCAGCTTTAATTACATACGAATATGAGGTTTAGGACTCGGTCATTCCAGTGACGTACCTTTGATTCAATAAATACGTGTTGAACATCGTTTTTAACTAAAAGAAGAAGCATAAAAATCGAGTGAAAACAATCGACTCTTCCATTATACGCGATTATCATCCCTTAGAGTTTAACGGAAGCACAAAAAATATGAGGGAATAAAGATATTAAATTGACTAGTGAGAGGAGAAGGAGGAGGAGAGCCGAGAAAGGCCGAGAAGGATCGTGGTAGACCCAACTGCTCCGATATACGCTTAATTGTGTTGCCAATCATACTGTTAATTAACTTAATTAATTTTTAATCGATATATATCATTGATATATTTAAATGAAGAAAATGGAAAAATGTACGAAAGTCCCTTAGTAGTTAATTAGTGCGTATTTTGCGTAACCCGCTCGTTCTCGCTGTATCACCCAGCGGGGTGTAAGCTAATACTGACTGCAAAATAATTCAAAAATAAACTGTAGAGTTTCCTCGTCACCGAGAGTCGCTATTTACCTGAGAATACGAAAATGCCTGAGAGTTACGAAAATCGTGAAATTTAACAAAATCACTTATCCCCGAGCAAGTTCTTCGCGAAAGCCGCTTAATTTCGGGCACACAAGGCGTTCTTCCTAGCATTATACATATTTAATGTAATTAGAACGCGTGCTTCAATATTTTTAACGAAAAAAAAAAAAAAAAAAAAATCCGAAAAGGAAGCGAGTCCAACTCGAAACAGTCTTTCTAATATTATTATTGCTTGTCTCTATTCGTCGTAAAGTCCTTCCTCGCGAGCGATGTGTGGCGTTAAACCTTCCAATTTGTCGGGGTAAAGTCTCTCGAATTTTTCGCGATACTCGTGGCTCTCAAGGTCTTTTGAAAGAAACGCAATCTTTCACTGCAATCTCGAGTGACTGGCAGTCAGTTCGGGCCAGTATAGCGGACGAATTGTCTACGTCTTACACTCTAAATAATTAGCTTATCGAGCGGGATCGAGTACGGGGTAAGAGGAGAAGAATATGAAATTAAAAAGGCGTCCATCGCACCCCGAAAAAGCGCGACAAAGATTTATAGGAAAGAGAGAAAATCGGAACAAACAAAAAAAAATAAGAAAAAGAAAACGAAGCCTCGATTGGTGCGTCTGTGAATGAAAGAGCAAAAATTCCACGTCTCGGAAATTCCACGAGGAAATTCCACGTCTCAGTGCCTAAGTAATACGATTATTTAATAGTAAAACAAAACAAAAAAAAAACACAAAAAGAAAAAAATAAAAAGAAAAAAAACTATATGTTAAAACGTTTTTTCGAAGCCGCTAGCGGTTGGTTGTACCCAGTGTACGAGTGAGCGAGGCCTTTTCCACACGACCCATCCTCTGCTTTGTTTCTTGTGGCCAAAAAGGCTGACATTTAATAACGATATAAACTGTGACGGTTGAATTGATCGAGGTTTCTGTCTCTCTTGTCTCTCGCTCTCTCTCTCTCTCTCTCTTTCTTTATGTTCCTTCTGCAAAAATAAGTACAAAGTCAAAGCGACTGAATACTGACGATGAGAGGAGTAAGACTGGAGCATCGATCAATTAATGGAGCCTGGAATTTTGATTGAACAACATGTAAGAAATGAAAAAATTTTTAAATGAAAATAGTCCAAACCGCGAGCGTGCAAGTCGTCGAGCGAACCTGCCTGAATCTAGTCCTAAGAACGAGAGGCGAAGATTAATAATGAAGGAACGGCTGAAAAGTGAGAAATAACTCGCGTGGCAAAGACCGACTTTCACTGATATTCTCGATAGTCGAAAAACGTGCGTTGTTTCAACGATTACTTAGTATTTAGACGAAGACAAGTGACCTTAAGTCCCCTCCACCGCCCTTAATCTACTCGTGTAATACCCTTGGGCAACCGTCGATCCCTTCTCGAGGCCCTCGCGTCCCTTTTGGCTCCTCTCTCTGTGTGTTTTAATCACCGCCGGAATCAAATAAAAAATAATTCAAAGAGACTCGAAAGAGAGAGAGAGAGAGAGATGTAAACTATATTCAAGGACTGAAAATCCGTGATCTGATTGTCTAAAAAGAAACAAAAAAATGGATCATTCCACTCGCGTGGTTAAAAATAAACAAAGAGAATTGAAGAGACGTAAACACGAAAGAGCAACTAAAACGTGTGACGTAAAACAAAAGAAAAACAAAATGCGTAAAGAGAACTTTGAAAACGCTGTAAACCGCGTGGAAACCTCGCCTTAATAACCCAACGGCGAATAACAGTCGGGGTAAATAAAAGGACGAAGAAAATAAAGAAAAAAAAAAGCAAAAACAGAAACACAGGAAAGAAAACGAGCGAAGAAATACAAGAAACACATAAATAACATCAACAAAAAACAAACAGTGTTGTACGATTATACATATAAAGTTACTGAATAAGCAAATGAATTTATATATATACAACAAAAATAACGATAATATAAAATTATATTTAACCGATGATATATATAAATATATTACGATTTAATTAATTGATTAATTATTATTATTAATTCATAACTGTGAGTATAATTAGTATGCCAATTAATTAAGAGCGAGTATTAACGACCGGAAAATGAGGAGGATTAGCGAGTAATAATAATTGAAGCGGGGAACGCTTATCGAATGGAAAAAGAAAAGAAAAATGATAAATCACTCTGGATTTAGGGTCTCTGTGTAAAAAAAAAAAAACTGTGTTGTGAGCACTAGGCTATTTCTCTCTCGTAGTTAACTAGATTTTTAACGACCCGACCTCAACCCACGAAAACCCCTCTTAGCAATCGTGTCGAATATTCAAGCGAAAATGAAAGCAAAAATAATAATAACACAAGAACAGCTCTATATTATATATATATAAATATATACGAAATGTATATGCTGTACACACGTCGCTGTTATATGTAACACACACGAGAACGCATCTAACATTTACTGAAGGCGTGGGAGCGATTACATGACTCGATTACGAAAGAAAATGGAAAATCATTGTACAGGCACACAATACAGAAAAAAAAGTGGAGAGACGTACGTTAACAAAGAAAAAAATAATGATAACTCAGGCTCGAAATAATTATTTGAGGAAGCCGTTACGTTAAGAGAGAGCTCTACGTACTCATGATGCCAAGTATATAAGTGAATTTAATTGGGGAAAAAAAAAATCGTGACTACGAGGATCGCGAGACGACGACGGTTAAGTAACATATACGTTCCAAAACGGGTGCGCTGTTGTCCCCGGGGTGTTCGGAGACGCTCGCGATTTTCAACTGTTTCCTCGATTATTATTATCATTATTATTATTATTATTGTCATTGTTGTAATTATTAATTAATTAATTAGTGTATCGTCAAGTATAATGAAAAACAAAAAAAAGCAAAAAAAAAACTAAGCAAAACTAATAGTCCTCACACTAAAGATTCGAAATGTAGATGCCATACCGATGAAAAGGTTCAGAGACAGAGAGGGAAGAAGCTTTTTTTTTAATAATCGAGTAGATTTTTTAAATCAGCTGAATTATGGTTTTTTGTTTTTTTTAAAATAAATATCTGGTTGAATGCGAGCTTAAGCTCCGTTCCTGCTCTCATCAATGCTCATTACAAAAAAAAAAACTCTCGGAGGACCTTAAATTTTAAGACTGTTCTTTTCTAAGCCATAGAAACTGATATTAAAGACGGAAACAAGGTGGCGAAAAAAGTAGCAAGTGACGAATAATAAAAGTGTTAAATATACGCAGATTTTCTCTTCCGACTTTTTATTATTTTCTGTTTTCGTTTTTGTCTCACTCGAGTCAATGCAAGATTAACGAGCGTGGAATTTTTCTATACTTAAAATGATGGTTTGTACGAAAGTATATAGAATTACATATAAATATATATAAACATATATATATTATATATATATTATATATATCATTACATATATATTTATTTACTTGGTAAGCGTAATTTTCGAGGAGATCCGCGGTATATCGAAGTTTTCAACAACTATTTTTCACTACCCCTGAGCTCTCTCTTTCAAACTAAAGAAAAATAAATCTCACTAGTTCACTGATTGTAAAGTGATTTTTAATAAATCTCGGGAGAGAGAGTGAGGGCGGTGGAAAAACGTTGTGGTAATGTATAAGCGTCTGAAAGTGAGAATGAAAGAGGAGAAAGACAGAGAGAGCTCGCCTTTCGGTGAACACCAACTTGTCGTGCAATCGTAGGATTAAATATCGTTAGCATAAATAACAATGTGTAAACTCTCGTTAGGCTGTAATCGTCGACGTAGGTTCTCCAGGCTCTGTGTTTTGACTCTTCTTTTTTTCTTCTTTTAAGTCTTGAAGAGGATAGTTGTTAATGATAATTGTAAAGATTTCGTTCTCAACGATTGTGTCGCGGGTCGTTTTTGGCTGTGGCAAGTTTGTGTGTTCGTTTGCCCTCTTTTTTCGGGGGCAAACCGCGAGATCACCCTGTAAATGTTCAACGAATAGTGAAAACACGACCCCAGCTATGCTTATTTTATATACACTTCACTTCGCTTTCTCTCTGTCTCGTTTTTTTTATTCACTTACTTAAGCAATCGATTGATCAATTTATCGTATTCGTAATCGAACGTTTTTCGAGGGTGGCGACAGTTGAAAATTGCTTGTGGGGTGACGCTATTATTCTCCGGAACCTCGAAACATGGCCTTAATATACTTATCATAGGCGTATATATCTATGTAGATCGTGAGCGGTATATAATGTTGCGAATAACTGCGTAAAAAAAAAAAAAAAAAAAGAAAGAAAAACAGAATCGTTTTAATTTATGAAAAATAAGGAAAAACGAATTGTCGAGTAACTGTGTGTTTCCACTGAGGCGAGCTTTTAAGCGAGCGAGGACCTCGCCGATCGGATACCGAGCGTTTAAAACATTTCTTCTTATCCTAATTACACACACACACACACACACATATAAACACTTACACGTGGCACACAGAAAGTAAAAGTGGTGTTTTTAAAAATGAGAGACGCGACGTAAATCGTATATTACACAATGCTGACTAATTTTCATTATACAAAAACAAGATAAAGATGGAAAATTAGTCTATCGTGATAGGAAGCGGTATTGAGAGCGAACACACATTCGCGTCTCTTATTTATTTTCCTCTGTTAATCTCTGTCTCTTTGCATTACAAGAGTCAAAACCTATTTTTTTACCTCGTATTAAATAGAATCGAAGGACTTCGCTGTAGCGAAAGCCTCGCGTCTTTCGAATTCACTCCTGAAAAAAAAAACAAAAAAAAACAAAAAAAAACCACTCAACTTACCCTGATTCACTTTTGTTTTAATTAGAAAAGAAACGTCATCCAAGAATTGAAGATTAAAGAGAATTGTTATTGCCATAAAATTTCAAATGAGAGCCACGTACGGACCTCAACGAACGTCAAATATATTTCGTATATACGCGAGGTATGTACAAGAGAAATATACGAGTGATTCGTTGTTAGATAACCAACGTTTGCTCCCAAAAATTATTGAACTGAATAGTCGACGTGACGAAAACAAAAAAAGAGAAACGAAACGGTTCAGGAAGGCTGCGAAGATCCGAAAACTTGATACTAATATACACAAAATACGGCATAATTATCATTAATTCATTTACGATCAAAATTGCGTTTTTGCTGACGGCTAAATGAAAAGTGAAATTAATAATGAGAATAATAATTGTGTCAGGGAGGTTCTCAGCGTGGATCGAAGGAAAACAAAAGTAGTTTACTATTCTACCGCCACTGCTACATTATTATTATTATCGATAATGAATTAATTATGGATTATTATTATTATTACTATTTTTACGATTATTACTACAATAACATTACAATATGCCTCCGGTGATTGGGGCTGTGCGCAATTTTTTTTTTAAACAATTGAGGCTCCGGTCGAGATCCCATCTGCTGTTCCACGTATTTAAAAAAAATTTTAAAGTTAAACAACAAAACTAAAACGAAAATAATGAATCAATGTGGCGGGCCATGTACATTGAAAACTCATCGAAAAAAAAAACTCGGCCAATGCCGCCCAAAATATTTTTATTTACCCGCCTATATCAAGAAATTAAATTTAATAAAAGCGACAAAAGGCAAATAGGACAACGAAACTGATCGTGGACGTGCAGGCGCGGACCTCGTACGCCGGAAATGCTATCGACATGTGTTTTGTTCTTATCACTCTTTATTTCTCTCTCTTCTTTTCTTTTTTAACGAAAGAGTATCAAGCAGCTGTACCTAAGTAGTATAATGATACCTATTTCATTATTATGATTATTATTATTATTATTATTATTATTAATATTATTATTATTATTATTATTATTGCTATTATTATGAATCATTATTATTATTATATTATATTACAATAAATCAATAAAAAAAGGAAACAAATCATTGAGAAATTATCATGCTACTGACAAGTGCAATAAACACGTATATCAATCCTTGACGTCCAGAAATCCAAAAAAAAAAAAAAAAAAAACGGAGTTTTTCGTAACGTTCTGCTCTAGACAACTTTATTATTTAATTTTTTTCGTTGGTGTATCTGGCGATTGAGTGGAGCCAGAGGGGACGATTTACTCAGAGGCCAGTGAATCATACAAGGAACTTTGTGAGGTGAGATAAAAAAAGAAGAACCGATTGAAAAAATTATTAGCTAAATGTGTTTCTCGTTTCCGTTCGAGCTGCAAACACTGCCGGCCAGAGTGTATAGAGATGTAAAATGGATTAGAGGAATTTCTGCAACGAGTGTCCCTTTCTTAAGTGTAGTAGAAGACAAAAAAAGAAAAAAGAAAACATTCTTCGTCGTAACGGTGACGTTGCGCGTCTGGGGAGACGAACGTCTCTCAAAGTTCTGATATTTGTGATATAAAAAAAAAAAAACGTCGTTTGTCGCTCGAAATCCGTTCCGGGGTGCAAAATGGAATAATTTAAAATTAAAGAAAATGAAAAAAAAAAAGTATAAATAAATTCTTCGCGATCTGTCGAAGACGATTCGACGAGAGTTTTCGGTGGCACGAGGAGCTCAGTGGTCCGCGGAGGTTCGTGGCTGGGAATATAATTCTCGGACGAGCCTCATAAAGGGTGAGAAAAGAAAAAGTGAAATTAAAAGAAAAAAAAGAACGAACGATAAGTATAAGTGTGAAAAAAAATAATAATAACACTCGATTGTACGATAAGCGAGAGAAAAAAAAACATTGCACAGGTACATATGGGTAAATTCTAAGGTACGTAAGTATTTAAATAAGAACGATAAAGAAAATAAATAATAATAATAATAATGTACGTCATTTTAGATTTAAGAGTCACGTACGGATATAATATATATATATATAAACATAATGAAGGTAACACGTAAGGATATATAGATATATATATTATTATCTATATACATAAATATAAATATATATTACTATTAAAAGGAAAAAATAAAAATAAAACAAAAAAAAATATACGATATATATTTTTGACGATACACAACACGTAAGAAACATACGACGACTTTCGTGGTTAAACATAATGTTTGTGACTTTTTCGACATACGTATTATAATAACAATAACGGTAATACATAATATATTTCAATGCGAATCTATTATATTACTCCGCATTGATTTGTAATATCGATTGAATACGAAGCAAAGAGAATAAGAAGTAAAAAGTAAAAGCGAGCCTCGGTGACTCGTTACAACGGCGATTATATATACCAAAATCTGGAGTGTTTCCGGAGTCGGAACGGAAAATCCAAGGAAGTCTGCTCTTTTTTTTGTCTCTTCGCGAATGAAAAACGAGCCACTAACGAAATAAAACAAAAAAAAAACACAAAAAAATTAACTCTTAAACGATTACACTACGTGTGTAAAATAAAAAGAAAATCGTTCGAGTCGCGTGAGCCCCGATAACACAATAATAAATATACGTACATAAATATTGTATTGCATGGTGTCTGTCTCTGTATATCTAAAAACAAAATAATAATATCTGTCTGCTTGTCGACACTACTGTACGCTAAATGAAGGTGCATTTCCGCCTCCGACTCGAAACCGGGGCAAGTAATAATAATAATAACAAAATAATAATAGTATTAATAGAAAAATAACGTTTGTATTAGGATTGTAAAAATAGGAGGCACCTGAAGGTGCGCGCAATCCTCGTATATGCGAAACTAACATAAATACCTTTGAAATGCAAAAAAAAAAGAAAAAAAGAACAGCGTACTATAAATACGCGTACTGGTATCAGTTTCGTCGGGGCGACTTTTTTCGGGACAAAATAGTAGAGAGAAGAACGTAGAGGGGTGAGTCGAGCTCTCGTAAGGTGCATTTAATTATAGAAAAGTGAAAAGGGATAAATAAAGAAAAACAAAAAAAAAGCGAAAAAGATAAAGGAAAATCAATAATAAATAATGAAACGTGAGACGTCGAAGAGGTCTGCAATTGGATCAATATCGAGTTACCGTGTGTTTTACTTCAACGACAGGGTAAATGTTAATAAGCATATTAAAAAAAAAAGAAAAATGACAAAAAAATAGGAAAGTGGAGGTAAAATATTTACCACTCGGCACATAAGCTCGAGGCCCACCCTTCTCGCGTTTCCTTTAGTATTTGTGATCAATTGTGCCACTCGTGCCAGAACTTTAATGTTGATTGAATGTGTATTATATTTCACGCGCGTTCACGATTATATGCGTGTTACCGAATAGTACATTTTTAAGGGGGAATCATATATATATATATATATTATTATATGAATAGAATAGCGATTAACACACCATACAGCAATATAGATAACGAGCGGCGAGTAAAAGGATCTGATGCGTGAGAACAGCAGCTTAAATTAATGTCTCTTTATTATCATGTAGCATTTAATGTAAAATAATCTAAAAATGAAAAAAAAAAAAAAAACAAAAAAAAACAAGTACTAAGGGCTTATTCTCGTGATCGTGCGGATAGTCGACTACGTGTGCAGCCATATCAATCGGGCCCTGAACTCTCAACTGGGCTACAAATAATTATCAATAATAATAATAAACGATAATAATTAATTTACCATTTTGCATCAATCAATTAATTGTTATTGTTTATTATTCATTATTCTTTATGATATTACTGTTATTATTATTATTATTATTATTATTACTGATGATTACTTAAAATAGTTAAAGTGATACTTTGACGATATAAGTTGTCGTAAAAAACGATCCTAATTCAACTATAATTGTGAGGCACCGAAAGTGCAGAAGAGAAAATATCTTTTCACTCGAAAATCTTCACGAGTCGTCTGGCCTTCTTACGGAGCGATTGTGTAATAATGTTAAATTGTAATCGACGGGCCCGAGGCACCGAAGCTTCGACTCTAAATGCGTACACTTATCGATAAGCCGAAGAGGTAATGAAAAAAGTAAAATTAAAATTAACAAAAATAATAATAATAATAACGAAAGCAAACCTAATGGTGACGGCTGACCAGAACAATCCTTTTTCCCTGCGAAGATCCGACGTGCAATACATCGACCGCAGACCTCAGTGATAATGTCCCGCTACGGTCAGGCGGTTATCTCACTATACCGTCGTTCACGAAAGCGCGACAGCAACGATTTTGCTCGAGGATACGAAACGAGACGCGTCTCTAGACGGACGATATATTTTTTTTTCCTTTTTTTTTTTTTGCAATTCGTCCGCCGCTGTCGTGAGGGCTTAAGGGTTGCGAGTCTTTTTTCCATAACGTATACATAGTGGACCAGACAGAGACATTTTTTGAGGGAAAAAAAAAGTGTCTCCACGTGTTTGGAAGCAAAAGGAGGTAATTAATTCAAACTTGGACGACACACGTATTCAGCGAATGGTAACCAAACTGAGGGATAGTATAAATATTGAGAAAAAAAAAGTAATGAGCCATTCGTTCTTCGAGCCATACGATAAAAAAAATTAAATAACTAAAAATAATGAGGGACGAAAATTGCAATTGGAAAAAAAAATGATGAAAATGATGACGGTACCGAGGCGTGAGGGGCAATGGAACAATATGGAAACGATAATATTATAAGCAACAAGAAGTGCTTTTATGAAATACAATATTATTTATACCATCCTGATGATATATTATATATATATATGATGATATAAAAGTAAGAGATATGAAGGAAAAAACAGAAAGATAAAGGTGTATTATGTAATACGAGGTAAAACATAAGTATATTGATATGAAAATATATATATATATATTATATATTATTATATTACGACTTAATAACTATTATTCTTAATATTACATTATTATAATGACATATTGTGACATTATATTGTAAAGTAATTAAGTAATAAAGGTCGTCCTATGTGGAAATCATATCAGACTCTCTTTATTCGAATTTAAGACTGACACTCGAGTGTTAGCTTTTTTTTCTTTAAAGATATTCGTTCCAATGTTTATTTACTAATAACAGATATTCGACGGCATACATCAGCAATTTGCATCACTCCGGAAGCAAAGGTAAGTGACATTAATTGAATGCTGAAAAACAATTTTTTTTCAAATACGGATGTTACATCTGAAATATTCGTTTGTATGCGTAGTATTTTTCGAGAATTTAGAGAGAAAAAAACCACATCCTTTGAAATAAAATCGATTTTAGGTTTCTTTCTGTAAACACCGCATTTTATTTTATACCTCAAAACCTCGAGCGTCTCACTCTGATAATTTTTTTCAGACATCGACAATCATGCAGAAATACTTAATCATTTTTGAAGCCAAAAAAATATCCGTTTTCGAAGAGAAAAAAATTTTAAGCCGCCGATATATGTTCACTTGAAAGAAAATGTTATTTCTTAAACTATTGCCAAAGAAAGTGTGAAACATGGACATAAAGTGTCTGTACGCTACCTAAAAACAACCTTTTTCATTCTATACGAATATCGCAATTTAATGAATAATTCTAAAAAAATTATCCGAACGTCATTGAAAAAACAGTGAAAAAACTATTTAAAGAATGATCCGAACTTCGTTGAAACAACAGCGAAAAACTATCAGACAAAATGATCCGAACTTCATTGAAACAACAGTAAAAAACTATCAGAAAAAATGATCCGAACGTCATTGAAAAAACAGTGAAAAAACTATCTAAAGAATGATCCGATCTTCATTGAAACAACAGTAAAAAAACTATCCGAAAAAATGATCCGAACTTTATTGAAACAACAGTAAAAAAATAAACCCATTAGTTGGATATCGGCAAGTATGCGAGCGTCCTTGAAATGTTTTCTACAATGTTGCTCATTTACATTTTAATTAATATTCATGATTCACCATTTAAAATGTATCTCTTCAGGTTCTCGATAACGCAAGAGCTGGTAGCCATATTGTTAACCACTAGCGGGCAGGAAACAGCTGATGATATCGTAGTCTGCGAGCTGCTGGCGTCGTGACAAGACGTCAGGTGTTTTCGTCACGAATAAATGAAGGCCGGTCATTCTTTTTATTTTCAATCGGGTCGAGGAGAATGGCTAAGCTCCTCTGCAAATTATTGAACAAAAATCGTGCATGGACATCGTCCCATCGTGTTATCAATGACTTTCTCGACTACGCCTTAGCGTCCTCACATATTTCGGAGTTCGATACCTTAAGAGGCTCGCCTGGCGCGCATAGAAGGATTCATACTATGAATTTATCCATTCGCGATGATCTCAAGGACATATTCCGGTTCAAAGACACGAGTATCAGCAATTGGATCGTTGAGGTTAGCTTTTTACGTGCAGAGTCACGATTAGAGAGATTGTTGCCATGGGACGAAGAGTGGGGAAGCGCTTGACGACCAGAATGGGGGGGAGGAGGTCTTCGCCGTTCCTTTTAGCGCCTTCGAGGTCTTTACAATAATTCGCTTCGTACCAGAATTCACGATTTTTGTCCGTTTTGTGTATAAGTTTTATTTATCATACATTTTGTTTCTAACTATTTAAAATAGTTCAATTGAAAACATTTAAGGGGCTTAGTAAACGCTCTGAAAAATTATCCGGTTTTCGGGAATTTTTAAAAAAGAAATTATTGTTTCGAATGGGTTTAAACTTGAGGGATGCACTGATTCACAAATGAGGAGTATAAAATAACTTTTTTGTATAAAAGTAATAGAATGCAAACGAGTTATGCGCTATTTTCCGAGGCTCCAAAAAAACTCGTCGTCTCTAATATGTTAACGATGCTTATTTTTTTGGTCGTGAATCGAACTTTTTTTCACATCTTACCATTTTCGCATTTACCGAATTTTCAAAAAAGTATCTCGTGTTAGGATCGATAATATGAATTTTGCTCCATTCCAAGTTTCTAAGAAGGAAATTAACCGAACAAATTATATGATGATACTTTGTTTGAATGATACAGCGGAATTTAAAAAAAAAAATAGGTTCTTCATAGTTTATCAATATTTTTTACTAACGAAACAAATTTCACTTAGCAAGTCTATGCATTCATTATGTGTAAGATTCCAATCTCGTAATTCGGACATCAATAAAAAAGATTGAAAATCGCATTTCTTTTTTGGGGCCCAAAGGAAATTTTTAAAGGAAAGTGTAGGACAAAAACGAAATGAGATTATCACAAATTTGCTCAAATAATTGTCTTGAAAATGTTGAAAGCAGCAAAAAACGCAGGAAATATTTTTAAAAGGACTTTGTTAGTAAGAAAAAAACCTAAAGACGCATCTTCAAAGATTCTCTCGTTAAACTGTTGATACTTATCGCGCGTCGTTTCGGAGCAAAATTGTTTTTCGGTACTCCATCCCGAATCAGCTAGATCTCCTTTGTGAAAAATGCTATTTCTTGACGTCGTACTGAAAAGTTTCATTCAACACTCGAGGGAAAAACTTTTTTTAGTTCGTATAATCGTTATACTCGCTTTTGGCTCTTGCAACAAATCCACACTCGCTAAAAAAAGTTTTTTTCTCCCTGGTACTCAAATGTACTAATTATATCCATAATTTTATTCCAGACGAGAGTGCAAGCACTTTGTTGCACTTATGCAAATCTCTCCAAGGAAAAAAAACAAGATTTTTTGTGGGAGTTAGCCAAACATTACACAGTAGATCATTCGAATATTTGCGAACTTGCAAAAAGATTGATCTGCGTTGAGGTCTGCAAATACTTAATAACGATACAAATATCCTCAAAAAATTATCAAAACTGAGTTAAAAAATCTATTTATCCGCAGTCAGAAAATCAGAGTCAACTCATACTCAGAGAACGTTGTTTAAAAAATGCTCTGAGTCCTGACTATCAATGGCTATTTATGCTCATGGGAAGGCTCGAGTGTGGCGTTAAATTTCTCGTAGATCTCCGAACTGATGTTTTGGTGCGTTCAGTCATATTAAATAATTATCGTATCATTCCTATATTTTTTAAATAATTTTTTTGCGAAATCCTTTACAGGAATTTCTATCAGAGATCGCAGAGCCTGAAAAAACTGTAATCATGCAGCAACTTAACATTACTCTACACGATTTACTACTACTGTGGTTCTCAGTGGGTTTCCTGCATCTGGAAAGAATAACTTGGCAGAGTTCTTGCGAAATGCTGCAAAAAGTACGTTTTCAGTTCGTCCTCAAATACGTGACTTAATATATCTCGGTTTACAAGTTTTTTTTTTGTAATTTTGTCCGAAGATTTCCGATTACGAAGCCATCCATCCCATCAAAAATTGGGTCGATCTGAAACGCAGAGTCGGTCCTTACAGACGTTGTTTCGTTTTTACTCATCCTTCGATGCCTCGCGAGCCTCTTGTGGTCCTTCATACGGCGCTCTGCGATCTCATACCAGGTTTCAAAAATCCTTAAGCTCCTTAACCCTTTAATCACCAATTCTTCGATAAAAAATGAATAACTTTATCGAATGTTAGTTCGAATCAAAAAAGTCAAAGACAGCACATTCAATTTCAAAATAAAAATCTAAGAGGTATTCCTAAATAAAGGTCTACTGTTTGTGGCATTGATTTCACAATTTTTGTTCAAAACCAAAAAAGATCTTTCAATAAATAGTTATTCAACGCTACTATAACTCATTAGTGATTAAAGGATTAATTTTCGGAAGCAAGCATCGGACATTATAGCTTTTTATAATTCGATCGACGTTTTTCAGAAAGCGTAAAAGGCATTGAAGAAGCCGAGAAAAGGATTCTCGATAAAAGCGCAGACTCGAGAATTCAGGAAAACAAGGATGAAATAAAAGCTGCGATATTTTATTCCATAGCATCGACACAGAAGGGATTAAAGGTAAAAAGACGTGAAGAAAGCTCAAAGAAACTTTGTAACACATTTGTTAACAATTCTACGCAAAAAGGGCATCGACCTAGGGAATTATATGATCAAGGAAGTGGCCAAGGAAGTAAGCCGCGAATTTCCGACGATAGATCAGCTCTCCAGTTTGTCTCCGATACCAAAATTTCGAGTCTGGTTTCTGGATAGATTGAAACAAGGTACAATTTTGTTCTAAACAAACCCGGAGCATATTGGTCATGAAATGCTTTGCAGATTATACGCAAATATTTACGAAGGAAGAGAAGGAGGCCTTGGAAAGTGTTTTGCAATCGCAGGATCTGAAAGTGGCTTTGAAGAAGCTCTTCAATAATTCCTTGTGGATGAATGATTGCAAAATTACGGATATTTTAAAGGAACCCTTAACTCGCATCTGTGCATGGTATCTCTACAAGGAAAAGCGAAGAAACTACGCTTTAAATAGTGTTGGTGAGAATTTAGAAAAAAAATGTCCTTTTGCAAAACGATTTCAAGTATTAAAACAAAGAAAATTATTTACCAGCGAATTTTCATCTTCGAAACGGAGCAATAATGTGGCGTATAAACTGGATGGCCGATCCGTCGCCTCGAGGAGCGGAGAACAGTTGCGGAATTATGGTCAACTACAGGTAATACATAAATTTCGATTCAAGCAGTTCAAGTCAGTTAAGTAACGTCGATGTTGGCTACAAAAAAAAATGCCTCGACGAAAATCGAGGTCATTAGCTGACTTAATCCTCTTGATACGAGGAGTGTCGCTAAAAAATCGAATCAATCTAAACAATTTAATCAGCGCCCAAAGAAGTGGAAAATTTGTCGATGAGTATCATACATTCTAACCTGATCCTCCCATAAACCACGAAATCGTAACTTGGAATTTATTTTCATCGAAAATTATGATCGGCAGGTACATTCCCAGCGAGACGGAGGAAAACAGTCGGAATTACATAGAGAAGAACAAGATAAAAGCGTCGGAAAGTATTATTCGGCTCGTAAATAAGGCAGAAGCGTTGAGAATATGTTAATTTTATTTTGTACGATATTTAGTGAATAAAACGGGTAAAAACGGTCAGCGAGAGGTTTATGAATGCGACAGAGGGAGAAGAGAAAAATTTAGAGGACGTTTAAGAAGAACAGATTAAGAGGAATAGAACAGCAGCTGGTGGTGTATGCTTAGCAAGGAATTTTTATTTATTACTCTTCGAATTTTATGTTTTTATTAAAGATTATTAAATTTGTTCATTTATACAACAGCTGGATTTGTTTTTCCAGCTCAGAGACAGCACGAGAGTCTGCAGGCAAATCTGTAACACAGGATGAAAGAATACACTCGTCGCGTTTCGTAAAGTCGCGATTTTTACCCTCCGACCGTCTCGCGACGGCCAGCGCGGGAAAAAATGGTGATGCTGTAGGTGTCACTACACCCCACAGGACGGTCGAAGGGTTTGCATCGATTTTTTGGAACGTTTAACATCACTTTCTGTTTCTTTTCGTTTTTTTTTATCGTGTATTAAAGAATTTCAATTAACCTGTAGTCAAGGCTGGGTTGGATGAAAGGTGTTAGGAAGATGAGGTCTACTCTCCAACTTCGTATAGTCCAAATGGAACTCCTTGGCAACCTTCCTCCAGTTTTGCGCATCGAAGTAGTAATAAGTACCACGCTCATACGTCGAAGTTTTCTCAACGAGACCAAGTCCAGGTGCTTGCGTTATCCAGACTTTCTCCTCCATATGATATCGCCATTCTCTGCTATACCTTTGAATTAAAAAACGAAAGTACTCGTGAATAATTTCGTCTTCTTTATAGTTATAGGCATTTTTTCGGGTAAAAAGAAGTCAACTTACAACTCCGCCGCTGCTGCCAATTGTAATACATCCCCAACATTCGTATAAAACATATAAAACAAGAGATCGTCCTTGTACCGATTTAATTTCACAGGCGCCAGCTTCTCCCTGCAAAATAGATCAGATTTTTACAGTAAAAATGCATTTACAACGATTTTTTAATACGTTACTGTGCGAATTAAGGCCTCGGTGGAATTATCGCTTTAAGAATTCGATGAAAATTGACATCGAATTCGTAAATGTGTTATCTAAACATTTGGGAAATTTGAAAATTGTCTATTGTCTTCGTGCGGCGATTTTCCAAACTCTATATTGAGAACTCATTCTGATCCGTGAGTAATTTCCGGAACGGTTATTTGAACCACCAGAAATGATAAAATCACAAATTGCGATAGTGCGTCGAGACTTTTACCTAGAAGTGTGAGTTGAAGGTCAGTGCCAAATTATGAAAGAGTTTTTCCAAAGACTGTAGTACAAAATGTTTGTTTGACAAGATCCGAAAGCAGGAGTTTTACGCAGGTGAAGTGTGCGTAAATTTCGGCTTGTCGCATGATGTGAATAACTGATTGAACAATATTTGACTGACTTGACTAGTGTAAAACGCAGTAGCCCATCGTAAGAATAAAGCGGATACGGGTTTTACCTTATTGCCGCGTTGATAAGGTATTCTGGCGGTACATGAAAGTCGATGTCCTGCGGTCGACAAGGCGTTTCCGCCCATGGGCCACCGAAGTTTTGGTAGAGGTTTTCAGTGGAATTAAGGTTGAGCCCTAGCGCAGTTAAATCCTGACCCAGCGCGAGTGAAGTGAGATTTGGATCAGTTTCCGCTGCTCTGATGAAGGTTAAAAGTCCTACCATTCCAAACTGGTCCTTAACCATACTCGCCGGTATATGCGTGACTTTGCCTGTTAATCAAAGATCATTACAATCACCGTAAATGTTCTTATCAAATTATTGTCCTATCATTACTAATAATTTTTCGCTTGATTACCGATAAATTATGAGAAATATCTTTTCATACCATCCATGGATACATTCAAGTTTAAAGATAAATGTAAACGTAAGATGAAGATCCTAGATCTTCATTTAAAAAATATATATTTACAGGGCAAAGCGTTTAAAACTCTTGGTATTGTCATTGGCCTTATAGCAAATCAGCATTTATTTGTTGCGGCCGCAAAACTCTGCAGACGCGCGTTTTAATCCTCGTAAAACATTACAAGCAGAATATATTAGTGATGGCGAGTGTGCGTTTCCTGAGTCTTTGTAATTTCAAAGACAAAAGTGGTAAAGGATATTTTCCGAAGAACATCGTGAATTTTTTCGTTGCATGAAATTATTCCTTTCACTTGTGTGAAAATTTCAACTAGTTTAGTAACTTTTCGCAGACTTTTTGTGCTAAAGCAACTGGTATCTGTGTTTTATTGTAAAAAAACATTTCTAACCAGAATTTTAACGGCAAACTCGATCGTGAACATTCAGGCTACTAATAAAGAAGAAAATATGTTGCAACAAGCACAAACCAGACATTCGTCGATTACGGCGGGCAATTTTAAACGTAACCGGATTGTTCGAGCTCCGGTCATGGTATCACGCGTTCGTCGCGCGTCAGGAATATTATAATACCAAAGTATAAGCGCAAAGGTCAAAAATTTTTTTTCATAAAGCAATTCCGTACCTTTAAAAAAAATTTATTAGTAACACGATTGAGGCTTATTGTCTTCGTGTGTGACCATCATTCGCAAATATTTTGGACATTCAGCAACAATGCAACAGTGCGTAAACGTCTGTCACGGTAATACAAGCTAGCGTAGGTTAATTAACGTTATTACTTATATTTTTTGGATACATCAACACTATGGTTGCGCCAAAACGGAAGACGTCAATCCTGTGTTGCGTTGTAAATTATAACAGCACCTCGGTAAATTCACCGGGCGTTTAGTTTTACCGTTTCCCTGTGGCAACCGTACAAGTTTTTAAACGGAAAAGGCGCGAGGACTAGATTACCTCAGGCAAATGGAAAAAGAAAGTAAAAAATAAAAGTAACGATAACAGTTGTCAAATGGCAATCGTCAATAATTATTTAAAGTACTTCATTCGCAATACGACGTATGACTCGGGTACAGATCACAATCAAATCTATAATTGTGACGATCACGCTTACGTTACTGCCGTCAGATGTTATCAACACAAACACGTCAGCGGTAATTGCCGACAGCAGGCAGGTAAAAATGTACGTACACTTTTTACGAAATAAATCAAAGAAGAAAAAGCTATTGCCATAATTATTATTTTTTTCCAAATAAAAAAAAATGTATTCACTAAAATCGGAAAACCTTCTTCAATATATATTCTACCATAAGAATCAATGCTTTTTGTCTATGCACTGTTGCCAAGGTACGCTACAAGCGGCGCTGGCATCTTGTGTGTAGTGCGCCAAGTTTTAACAAATATTCTCTCATATTCTGTGAAGACACAATTACAATTTTTTCTCGCGACATGAATGAGGCTCATAGGGTCGTGGAGAAATAGATTTGAAGCATTTCTTACCGTCAGTTGACGTTTGGATGCCTCTTTTCGACGCTTGCGACTTGTCTGAACCAGGCCCCCGGTTGGACTGTAACGCGTCCTGTCCAATATCGGGACCTAAACCAACGGACAGGCCCTTGTCTCCGGAGACGCTGCCACCAGGCGAGGGACCTTCTCTGCTCTGCGTGCCCGGTAACGCGGGAAAGTCTTCGGAACTCATAGTAAATTCGCTCGATTCCGAGGTGGGCTGTTTTACCATTCCAACTGTAGCAAGTACAAGAGGATTCGTTGGTTCACAGGCGAAAAGTCTCATCTGCGAGTTCGAATCTTGAGTTGTACTGGAGGACAACAAACCGTAAGCTTGCTTCCCCGGCATTGGACTAGGCTGGGGCATTGAGTCGCCCTGACCTCTGTTCGTTAACGAAGGGAATTCCGAGAGATCCAATAGTGGCGGAGTACTTGTATCACCACCGCCCCCGCTTCCGAATACAGAATGGAAATTGTTGATCGCACCTTGTGATCCGTAACTACGACTTGGAGGTATTCCAAAACTGCCCATACTACCCATCGGATTTGAGTTCCTGCAAATTCAAATTAGACGTATCTTTAGAATTATCAATTAACTCTACTATCGTTTTCTCTTTACGAAGCTTACAGCAGACACGTAGAAAAGCATCTCCAATCACCGCCAATAACCACATCCAGGTGTTCTTCAAAATCCCACAACGTGACGAAAAAAAAAACAAAAAAGGATAAACCACGAGAGACGATATTTTAATAGAATGCATTCGAAATACTTTTCATTTTGCAGGCTATTGAAATTATTATTGATAAGGCAAAAAAAGCCTTGATATAAAGCTATAAAGAGAGAAATACAAGCTACAGCGAAGGATCGCGATTCGTAGCCCTCAATATTCTTTTTTTGTGAATGTAGAAAAATAATTTAAACGAAATTCTTTAAGTATTTTACGGTTTGTCTTCATTTAGTACATTTAAGAGTAATGCAAAGTGAAAAGAGTTTTGAATACATTTTTATGTGAATATTTCACCATCCCTGTTTTCATATCCAGGAAAACCATGCCCAAAATCCTTGTTAACAATAAACATTGAAGGTATCATTGGAAACTGAGGGTATTTCTTATAATAGGATAATGAAAAGGTCGGTACTCTGATATAGATGAGGAATATTTTCTTTATCAGCGCAGGAAACTTTTCCTGTTCATCCCTTTCGTCAAAATTATGACCGACCGAAAAATCTGTATTTTTGCTCTTTTTATCAATTAAACTTTTTCTGTTTTTAAAATTCATTAGTTTATTTTGTTATCTTAGTTGTATTGTATCATTCCTTAATTGTGATAGTGCCTCAATAAAATTTTGGTACAGTGTTTGTTATAAAAGTGTGTCCCCCGTTTCAATAAAAAAATTTGCGGGAATTCCGGTAAAACGAAATTCCAAAACTTTTAGTCACAAAGTAATTGATAAATATTTCACTTTCCTGTTACTGACATTTCAAAAAATTATATCCTTTCAACTTGGAATATAAATAATTTTTTGCATGGTCGCAAAAATATCTGGCTATCGTGATTCAGCTGAAATTATTTTTTTATGATTCCCACATTCTAGACACTTTCATATGAGAAGCAGTAGACGAAATACAGACAAATAATTCTCAATTATAGCAATGGTTTAGCAATTTCAGATAGAAATCAGATTAGAGAAATACTATACACTTCAATACAGATCCTCAAGAATTATTTTTTAGATAAGTTACAACTTCACTGATGGCTATCGAAAAAATAAGAAAACTACACTCTTGTTGGACCACATAACTGAGAATTGTTTTCCAACATTTAGCTTATACATTTGTGTACAAACAAATAAAAAATTATCATAGGCTATCGACAATAGTTGTATGCTTTTCAGCCTCGTAAAGAATTATTTCATTACTAGATCAATATTCGATATTATACATCTAATATCAGGAGTCAAATAAGTAGATTATTCATCTGTGAACATCACTGCTCTCACCCGAAGTTAAGATTTTCATTTGCAACTTTTCAATAAGATATTGTTGACACGAGTTTCAGTAATTTTTGCTTCATCAAATACCACCCAAAAAATAAAAAAAACTACACTTCCGATAGAAGCTCATACCTTTAGCATAACTGACAATTATTTTCCAACATTTTGTTCACATCTTCTTTTATAAAAGTCATCAGAGAATACAAACAAAAAATACTTCAGGCAACTCAGAAAGGCCAAAGCTTTTTTAGAATTACGAAAAACTTCTTTCTGTACCAGTTAACAAGATAATTATTAATAAACTCATTAAGATTTGGTAATAATATAATACCAAGAGCTAAACAAGTGGAATATTCGTTTACAAATACCACTAATTTCAACCTGAGTTCCTCCTCTCAACCATTAATGCTTGCGGTAACATAAATGCAACAAAATACCAATCATTTGCAATTTTTCTATACGATATCGTCGATCCCAGTTTCACTGAGTTTTCCCCATGGAAATGATAGAATTAAAGCTGAAGGTACGTCGTCTTGTAGGTGCTAGTAGAGCAAAGTGCTGGTTTAATGAACGTTTGATTAAACTCATGAGTTTGCTTGAAAACTAACCCAAGAGCAGGCATGGTACGTCTGTCAGCGAAAGCCCTCTGTCCGAACAGTCCTCTGCTTCCCATAGGAGAGAGCTGTTGCTGTTGAGGCTGATGCCCGACGGATTGACTCGCCGTTCCTGCTCCACCCGGGTAAATGCTTCCGCCGACGATCGACGAGTGTGCTGTATTAGCGACGCTTGCAGAAGAGCCTGAGAACATGCCCGATGTAGGCGTGACATGACCCGCTAGGGTCGACGAGCTTAAGCCCCCCCCACCGGACCCTCGCGACGTTAGACTTGCGGTCGCTATACTGCGTGGCGGCTGCTCAAAGTTCAGGTTGGCCATAGCCCGATGGCTCCGCTATAATGTACCTGCTGGGGCACATTAACACATCTAACTTTTAACACCTATTAAACTACCATTTGTCCCTTAAAAAACGATAGTACTACCAAAACTACAAAAGCTCTTACTCCAATTTTCATAAAACCCAAAAATCCTTCTAAGACAATGAAAACAAAAACCACAAAATATTTACATAAAAAGCCAGAAAAGTAGCTTCCACATTGGCCGACGATAATTTGAATAACAAAATTCACGGAGGACGTACAGTTTTTCTCAAAACAAATAAACCAGCGGCACATGTTACAAAATGTGAATTGAGCTTATCGGAGCTGTGAACACGCTGCGTTCGATGAATAAAAATCTCTCAAAATTCTAACACTGATAAAGCAACCAGTTTCGTAAAGGTGAATCATTGTTCGATGGATTGCGATTAGGAAGTGCGTCGTAAGGACAGACGGATAAACAAAGTCCTTCTTAATGGTGACAAACGGTGGAACAGTGACAGAGATTATATCGGAGAAGAGAAGAATTTTCTCTGCAAATCCCAGCACGCTTTACCATGCTCGTGTGTGTAGTTTGTCGCGCGAATTTTCGTTGTGTGTTGCGCTACACGTTTTGGCTCGACGTGTCGGCAGAAAGAAAACGGGCTTTTTAACGAGAGAAAAAAAGAAAAAAAAAAGGATTTGCAACTGAGATGAATGAATAAGTGTAGGAGGTTGGGAGCCTCGAGGAGAGCGATATCAGAGAAAATTTTCGGCACTCGGTTTATCCTCGGACAGCACGATACGTTTGGGAATGATTGTGACATTAACACGTAGGTTTTAATGACCGAATAAAAACTGACAAGCACAGGTGGGGAAACAAAGGTTATAACGCAAGCATCTTGGGAACGCGGGAGACGCGGGATGAAAAACGCTCAAGTTTTCGTGTCATTTACCTATATTATCCGTTCCAGCTGCGAGTCACAGAGCCGTGAATTCGATAGCATTCATGATAAACAAAAAATTGCGTATCGATGTTGCGAAAATGTAAAGGAAAAAAAAAAGAAAAACAAAGGAGGTGGGAAAAAAAGGAAAACACTAAATAAATTCGAGTTGTTGATTCCTCAGGGGGGAACACAAACGTGTGTGTCAGGATGAAACTATTTTGTCGGTGGCCTCCAAAATCGTTCCCACCGAACTCTCAAACGATCACTTCACGCTCACTATATTAATCTCACTCTCTGTTACGATTTCGCGCACATTTTCGTTCACCAACACTCGTAATACTGTTCGGCAACACGACAGCGTATATTATCCCTCGAAACTTAAACAACACACACCAGGAGTCACGAATTTTCTGCCATATTAGCGAAATTTTACAAATGCCCTCAAATCAGCAACCCCCAATGTTACACCAACGTGCGCTAAAGTAACGAAACACTCGCGGTTACAACGGCGTCTTCGGCATTTACAAATTTAATTAATAAACCGTTCGATTCAGATGCGCTTCTTTTCATTTTTATAAACAAAAGTGTCGAAGGCCCGAGCTTGATTAATAGACTAGACCGATATATATATACAGCGCAGAAGTCCTGCATGACCGGTGGTCGGTAAGGTAGATCCCCTGAAACGTGCAATCTGCTGCTCGCTCGGTAATAAAAAAACTGTAGAAAACATTTATCGCGGTTACCGTTGTGTTTTTGGATAAATGGCGAGAACAGGTTTTTGCAGTCACCTGCTTCAGTCTTATGCGAAAACTCAATTACCGCACCCAAAAATACCTCCCGTGGCTATGTCAATTTTTCAATAAATTAAGAAACGCGCCCAACTTTTTTCCAATCGGCGCACGGATTTGCTTAAAAATCATTGTTTATGGATTGTAGATCGTATTTTTCTGTTCTTTTCATTTTTACAAACGTGTCAGAGAACAAAATCCTTTCGTGAGTGACGGTTGGTAACAAAAACTGTAAAGCATTTCTCTCGGCGACGGCTGCATTTTCGGATTAAATATGAAAACTGTTTGAGTTTGCCTCAGAATTCAGCAGTGAACGGATTCCGTTTTTCATCAGTTTCATTGAGAAAGATTAGTTCTTTTACTCGCGCACTTATACACATGTCACATCGCCACGTATATCAATTCTGCGATCAATTTTTTTTAAAACAATTCCACTTTTCTTACTTCGACGGCGAGCTTATGTACAATCTATTCTTTATGGATTTTAAATCGTACCTTTCGTACTCTAAAAAATCATTATATACATTCAATTGACTAGCGTAAGACTGCGCGCGCAGCATTTCTTGTCTAATGTGCGGTCATATGAGAGCATCAAGGGCCCTCGTGATTATAAAGATGTGGGAAAATCGCAAGGTTCTTATCTGGTAACACAAGTAAAACAAAAAAAAATGATTAGGCTCGTCTACGTTTGTATTAATAAATTGATATTCAGACCCGTTGTAGTTTTTCTCTAAAAATGGATATGAAAACTTGTTCTTATTTTTTTTAAAATGTAGTCTAAATATTCCTTCACTCTTCAAATTATGTTTAGCCTAAAAATAGTTCTTCATCTAAATATCGATTTAAGGATAACTCTAAAAAATTACTTTGCCGAGCCGTAAAAAATCTTTCAAAAACAATTCCTTATATGCTTCTTATTTAATGCTCCAATCCGAACTTAAAAAACCTCACGTCAGTCTGTGATGACATTTGCTTCTTTTAAATATCCCCGTGCCGTGAACAAAACACAGTGATCACTTGGTAAAATTACCAAACAAAATCATGTACCAAAATCTCTATCTCGTGACCATCGGTCGGTAACCTAGATTTCTGTCAAAACGAATAAACAGTAAAGGGAGAATGAAAACCCTTTGAAAAATAAGAAAAGCCATAAAAAATTATGGTGACGCGAAGGCCGTCGTTGACGAGCCGTTATTTATTCTTGAAAAAACTCTTTCTGACACTTTAGAAAAATCATTACGAACGTTCAATTGACTAGCTTGTGAAGATGAGGTGCGCGCGCATCAAGTCATGTTATATGTGGTCATATGATCGTTCTCTGGGCAGTGCTCGCGATCGGTCGTGCTTTATAGGCGTTGACTTCTCCGTACCGTTCCTTACTGCCACCCGAGTTGACGAAATCTTGCCGATTCTCCCGAGTGCGAAATAATTCATTGAAGAAGCTCGCCAACGCGATAAATATCTCACAATGGCTCTCAGCGATGCGGACGTTCAGAAGCAGGTTAGCGAAAATAAGTAAAATCCACTTTTTTGCGAAAGCTCCGAATTCACGATCTTGGTCCTTGAAGACATCCACCCAATAATTATAATTCGTCAAGTGTTCCGTTTTCATGCGTAGATACCGGATTTACGATTTTCTCGGATTTCTTTTTTTCGAACTGCGTCATTTGGCATTTGAGTTTTAAGAAAATAAAAAATTACCGATGATTCGGAGCAGACGACGCGCTGCTCCGAAATGGCAGGAAAAAGGACAAAAAATAGCGAACCGATGATAAAGATTGTGTTGATTTTGGCGATTCAACTGGCGAGCGAATTACGACTCGAAAGTAGATAATTCTGTCTACAACCCAATTGCATATATACAAAAGACACCGTCTTGTTCTATTTTTAGATCGTAGCTTCAAGTACGCATGAAAATTATCTCGCGCCATGAGAATCTCTGTACGCTTGTTGTGATTGCAGATCAAGCATATGATGGCCTTCATCGATCAGGAGGCCAACGAAAAAGCCGAAGAGATCGATGCCAAGGCTGAGGAAGAATTCAACATCGAGAAGGGTCGTCTTGTTCAGCAGCAGCGCCTCAAGATTATGGAGTACTATGAGAAGAAGGAGAAGCAAGTGGAACTGCAGAAGAAAATGTATGAGAATTCTAGTGTTTGAAAAAACATTTTTTATTGTTTTTAGAAGCCAAGAACCACACCCAATTTTCCTTGTCACCGAGAGTCACATGATCTTGATGCCTTTTTCTTCACAGCCAATCTTCCAACATGCTCAATCAGGCACGTCTAAAGGTGCTAAAAGTCCGCGAGGATCACGTGCGAAATTGTCTTGACGAGGCCAGGAAACGATTGGGAGAAGTTACACAGGATTCCGCGCGTTACCGGGAAGTCCTGAAGCTTCTGATCATTCAGGCTTTGTATCAGGTATAAAAATCATTTTTGGCAGTACTGATTTGGTAAATAAGTGAACAAGAGAATGAGAGAATAAAGTAAAGCAGAGAATTGAGAATGAGAGAAAGAATAAAACTTCCTTCATGAAGATGTTGGCAATTCTCAATTTACTGTAAGGAACGTTTTAGTCATCAGAAAATGTTAACTTCTTCAGGAATATGACGTGCAACAATACTGAGTATTTTAGTCAATATGAATTTCAGTATTCTGAAGTAAGACAAAAAAGTTGGAATCAGGTTTTGGATGTTACTATCGCGGTTTTCACCTTAAGTACTTTCACTTTCACTAGAAAGAAGTATTTTGATTAAACTTGACTTCCTTATAGGCAAAGCTTTTTGAGGAGTGAAAAACGCAGAAAAAATAGGCAGCATTTGACGTTACAAACGATTCTCTAAATAACAAGGAAATAAATCAAAGCTGTATAAAATTTGAACGGCTTTATCGTTTTGCAGCAGCTGCTGGAGACCATGCAAATGGTTTTTCGAAATATTCCAAATTTGCCAGAACCTTAGCCAACTGTTGCGTACATTCGTATAAACAGACGAGCATAAATGCTCTACTTGTGTGCCAAATTTCAGCTCGATGGGTAAAGCCGTTCTTGAAGTGTACAGTTTTGAATTCTAGAATTCTATTACACACGTTCAAACACGCATGAATATTTGTCTAAACCACTTTGACGAATCTCTGAAAACATTTAATTATTGTTAATTGAATATTACTTGATATTAATTGAAAACAATGGAATAATTCATATATATATTTTTTTAATGTCATTCGAACAGTCAAACTACTAATTTTACATCAAACAAAATGTTCTATAGAATATTTTTTATTTTCTAAAACTAATCCATCAATGACATTTGTGCATCATTATTTTTCAAATCAATATTCTTTTCATCATTTTCAAACACATTCATTCTTTCAAGTTATATCTGCTATCGTAAATACTTATATAATAGAGTCAAACTTTCGGGAAATGTAAACAACGTTAAACCTTTTTGTCGATTGAATTTCTCAAAGCGAATATTACGATTTTTCTAGTTGATGGAAAATAACATCACTATTCGAGTGCGTCAAATTGATATTCCGCTGGTGGAGTCCATTCTCGGCGAGGTCGAAGGCACGTACAAACAGATATCCAACAAAGAAGTTCACATCAAGGTTGAACAGGAAAGCTTCTTGCCAGCCGAAAGTTGCGGAGGAGTTGAGCTGTTCGCTGCCAAAGGTAAAAAAATTCTATTTTTGCCTTTAAATCTCCACCTTTGCAGCGTTTCAATTTTTTAAAATATTCCGCAGGTCGCATAAAGATCAGCAACACTCTGGAGAACAGATTAGAGCTGATCGCTCAGCAGCTGGTGCCGGAGGTTCGTACGGCTCTGTTCGGACGTAACCCGAACCGCAAGTTCACCGATTAAGGGACAAAAATGCACTAAAAGTTCTTCAAATTGCATCCGAAACATTCCCTTCTTTGCAAAAACGTTAATAAACTAATAAAATTTACGACGAGAGACGAAAAAAGAATGAGAAAATCGAGAGAAAAAGGTTGGAAAATTAAAAAAACAGCTTTACCGAAAAGTTCGCACTATCAACGGGATTGTAGATTACGCTGAGCTCTCAGAAACGAAAAATAACTATGTATAAATGATAATAATAATCGCAATTGGTAGAAGTTGTTAAAAGCCCGGAAGAGAATCTATCGAGACGAGCTATCGAATGGCCTAGTTGTGCAAAAATTGCGAGTATTAAAGAGAAATGCTATTCCTCCAACATGTATTTTTGCTGATTGCCATGATATTTCGTGTATAACGATTGAAGAAGTTCTTTTTTTGAGAAAAGAAATTTCGCGGCAAATCCTTGCGATATTCCCCTTGCAGTAAGTAGAAGAATATTTACCATGTTATTCGAGAGCCAAGCGTCACACGCCTTCTCAAGTACAATAATAAACGAAAAAAAAAAAAACAAACTAATGAAAGTGTTCTTTGGAATGTTAGACGATTTCGTGACTAACCGTCGTGAAATAAAAAAAAAATCGCAATTATCCTTCGACTTCTTCCGGTTATTTTTTTCTTGAATATTTCGTCGGATGATTAACGGCGAAAAAGCAGTATTTCGTGTTAGAAACGTCCAGAATTAATCGCGTTACTGAGTGAAATAAATGAAATATATTCTAATTGTAATGTAGAAGTAGCTCCGTGCTACGGGTTATGTGCGTCGAGCATGTTTGTTCGTTATTCTTCTTTTCTTCTTTCGAAATAATATACTGCACTGTTGTTAGTAACATTTCTGTACATATGTATGTAATTCGATGTATCATACGAGCCGGAAACCGTATAAGTTACGAATACACGCAGAAGATATATTCGAAGACTTTTTCCTTTTTCGCTGTCGACTCTTAACAATAAAAACAAAAAACGTGGATATTGTATGAAAAATATGACATATATTTAAAGACATTGGCAGTATCGTATGTACATGTACAAAATCGATCGTTTGAGCAATAAACTTTGAATTATCTTCATTCGAGGATCGAGATTAGTACTCCACACTTAATAACTTATAACGAAACAATGAAAAACAAGAATATTAAGTTTACGATATTATATCGACAGCGCTAATCGTCCGGCGTACCTGAGTCGTTCTCTTAGTATCGTAATCTATACGAATTATTTCCATCGGCGTCTCTTGAGTAATCTCGCGTTCATTTCGCTTATTTCACCTTAATGCTTCAGAACAGTCCTAGAATCAAATAGATTAGTCTCGGAGATGTTGAGAAATTCAATTGTAGCATGAATTACGAGAAAGTGAAACTAATAATGAATCTCTTAAGGATGGAGTTTTGAGGCCCTTAAAGTTAAAAAGTGCATAATGTTTTGCACATTATTACAGTGCACAACATTTTCAGTGCTACGTTTCTTTGTGCATAAAAACTACAGTGCAAATTTTTTTTTGCGCATAGCATTTACGGTACTTCGTATTTCCCTACACAAAATTTATCATGTACAAAAATCGACCTGAAAACTTAGGGCACAAAAAATTGTACTGAAAATTTATATTGTCTGTAATCATTGTGCAAAACTGATTCAGATCCATAACTTACTTTTTCTGAAAGCCAAACATGTTTAAAAGACTTTGTTGGCTTTCTACAGGAGTAGATTTCTTCGCCGCTGTAATTTTCCTAATAGTTTTTGTCTTGGCAGTGTTTATTGTCCTTTGTTTGGGCGGATTGCTCTGAACGACAGTGTTCGATTTATTGGCAGTAACTTTCGGATTCGCCCACTGGAATAAATTGCAGCGGAGACTCGTAACGCTTTCCTCGCGGACCAAAAAGTCCATCTCGTCATTGTCATCGTCCATTTCTACTTGCGACGATACCCTCTTAATACTCTCTTGACTAGCAATATCGCATTTGCTGTCCAACAATGTATTTAAATCACTTAAATTACTATCACTTTTAAGAGTAGAAGCTTCGACTTCCATCGAGGTTATGAAATTGATAGGTTTCCTCTCGAAAGACAAATCCTCTTGCCTCGATTCTTGACTAAGACCAATACCAGAAGAGCTCGAGGATTCTTCGTTTTCGGATTCCCTCTTCAAGCTGCTATTGCAAATTACCCGTTTTTCTCCGTGATGAATTTCTGGAGGATCTACGTTCTGAAAATCCATGATTTTCCCGCAATTTCCTGAAATTTTCTCCTTAGTTTCTTCGGGCTTCTCCTCAATTTCATCAACTGCAGAATTGGAACTAAAATATTTGCTATTTTGCACTACTTTATCGTCGATAACTGTTGGCCTGAAGCCAACGAAACTCTTCAACTTTATACGTCGTTTTCCTCGACAAACCAAACTCGGCGATAGCTCTTTCGCGTTTGCCGGTTTTATGAAGGGATTCGACCTTCGGGATAATATCGGCGACGTACTTTCTTCATCTCTGGAAGACAAAGATGACTCTTGCGGAGGCGGAGTGCTTCTATCGTTTGATGTTGCGTCGTTTTTTTGCAGTTTTTTGCTGCCATATATCGCCAACATATCGGTGGCGCTGAGTTCTTCCGCCAATTCTAAAACAAAACAAAAAAATTACATGCGTTTTCATCTAATTTAAAGCGACAAGTTAATAAAAATTGTATTCGTACCTCCAAAATTACGTTTTTTCGGCGTAGTGACTTTCTTCTTTATGGATTCGGTGTTTAGAACGATAACTTGACCAGCAACGTTCGGCCACTTTGTAATTTCGGAGGCTTTTCCATTTTCCTTCTCTTCGCTGACTTTAAAATCTTTCGACCATATACTGGCGGACACTTTGCCTGGTTTTTCGTGCCAAGCATTCGTTTTTTCTCGGCGTTTCTACAGACAAAAGTAACAAAGTAATGTTACAAAAAAATATATGATTTTAAAGAAGTGCATTTTCATTAAATAGAGTTATCACAGATTTGCTTTCAACGTACTCGAGGTTTGTCAGGGTCGAAATCGTGAAGTTTCTTCATACTGAAAGGGTCATAATTTCCAAGGGCCAGTTGCCAAGCTATATTCTCGGATACCTCGTCGCCCGCGAAGTGCAATTGTTCTTCTGTGACTTCTGGCGGTACGGGACTCAGTCTGACTTGTTTTCTTTGCAAAGGGCAATAGACTAGCTGATGCTTGAACGTAATGAAAGCTCGGATAAAAGAGTCACGATATTCTTTTGTGACCACTAAGCTTTTCATATTTAAAAGCGGTCCTATGCGCACAAGTGCCTAAACAATAAGAAAAATCATGTCAATCATTTTGGGCTTCCGCAGAGAATAAACTTTGTAAAACTGGGAAAATAATTTCGTGACTTTTGAATTCGAAAAATAAATGATGAAATATCTGTTCAACGCACGAAAACTGGGAATTCTAATAACAGAGGAGCCTTGTTTTGCAGAATGTCGCCAAATTATTTGGTGTTATTTGTTCCAGCATTCTAACGCTTTTTTGCTTCGTCGTAGAGAAAGCTTTGTTTTCATGAAAACAATTTTTTTCAAGATTTTCATGCCAGATAATTAGAACGGGATAAAACATTTGAAAAAAGTAATTTAGAAAAAATATATGTATGAATATATGTATGAATTTTTTACTTAGTAGCGGTTTGAAAAACCGGGTTCAAATTTGGCACGCAAATGGAGTAGCTATACCTCTTTAAATGTTACAATATTTTTTAACAACTCCATACAGCCGATTTAATTTTAAATCATTTTTTCATTGCACTAAAAATAGAGTACGAGCGGTTGCACACAAAGCACTTTCCTCACCAAACAACTAAACAATTTTTCCCTATTTCTTCAAACAAAATCGTAACGATAATAAATTTATGTTTACGTAATCAATTTGAGCTTACTTTGTGTATGTCGGCTTCGGTGTTTTTGGCAATGAATTTTAAGGCTTTGTTGAGTCCGATGCCCGGCAACGAAGCCAAATAATCGCAGCCAGACAAGATACACATGTAACGAAATTTGTCGATCTCGAAGTGTTCGGCACGAACGTTCATTGCTAGATGAAGTCTATCTTGCTCGACCAATAGACCATTTCCGTTCAAATCCATTTTGAAGAATATCTTTGAAGAAAAGGAAGCTTTGATATCAAAGTAAGATCCTCTTATGGATATTTTCAAACATTTTTTTCTAGGGTCTTTACTTTTTTGCAGCCAAATAGCGTCAAGTCACTGTCTTCTGTAATGACTACGTCGGCGATTCCACTGATATTGAGGTAAGCTAATTGAGCATCAGCTTCGTAAGGTGCGACGATACAATCTACGTTTTCGTTGTGGCATTGTTTGATTAATTCCAATGCCATTTCGTGAGTTATATCTACCGATCTTCTCAGAAGGTTTCTCCCCGCTGCCGTTTGGCCCATTCGCATCAATTCAGCGGCTTGTCGTCGAGTAGTTTCCCTGCTCCTGTAAATTCACGTTACGTTATTATGTCGGCTCTTTCAATGCCTACAATTGAGTGCATTACAAAAATAAGAGTTGAGGACATGGCGAACAGCAACGTAACTTTATTTTTAAACAAAATTTCTTAGGTACGAATCTTTCGAAAACTTAATTTGATCACGAATTTTTCGAAAGTTTCATTCCATGAATTTTTTGAAAAAATTAATTGGACTACAAAAAAAATGAAAAGTTGTTCGTAAATTTTGGGAAGAATTAATTTCTTACACAGATGTCTGGAGAAAGTTAAGAAGTGAACAAAAAGTTATGAATGTTTAAAAAAAATTGATTGACTTCAATTGTCTATATTTTTGTTTATCAACAGTTTGACTTGTTTTTGTACTTTTTCTCTATGACTTCCGGTATAAAAACATAAAAGTTAGACAAAAAATAATTACTCTCGTCGTTTGACTTCGGTCTCTTTTTTTGCAGGAAGATGTCGTCCGTCAAATACCAAAATAGGCTTTATCCTATTAGCGAGGAGCATGTGAACAAATTTCATGCAGTACTTGACGTACCTGAAAAAATATTCACATGTTAACAATTATTTTAATCTGAGAAGAATGGAGTGAAGAGCATGCGAATCTTACGCATCTGTTGGCTGTCCCATGGCTATTTTGTCAGCACAAGAAAAGGCACCTTTGTGCAGCCAGCAGTAAGTATCTATAGCAACAGAGCCTCCAGCAAATTGTCTGATGTTTCCCGGTTTGGCGGCTTTCGCCTTCTCGAGAAGTGGTATAAGGCCCGTGATACCCATGGCTGTGAATTACCGAAAAACGTGAAGTTCGTGCACATAAATAAGTAAAGAAAATACGAACTTTATGACTGAAAAATGTGCTCCAAAGGATTCAAAACTATTTCCATACACACCTGACCAGGATATACAGCGACAAAGAACCGCAAACACTCAAATAACAAACATTCGAACGCCCTTTATGAACCTTCACCAACTGTGTTCATGTCTGACATGTTGTGTGTGTTGAAAATTTGGGCGCGCAACACGAAACAAATAAATAATAAGAGGCGAAATCGTGCACCAGCGAAGTAACAGCGAATTTCGCGAGTTTCTGACACTGGACTTTTGCCTGTGACGGTCGGTAATGAAGAGGCTCTTAAGAACTCTGTCTTTTTTTCCAAACAACAACCCAAAATATTTTATGAGCGATTTTGAATGTTGGATTCACAAACATTTACATATTTACATTTACATATTTTAAGAATATATTATTTTATTCAATGATGTCCAAGAATTGTACGGTTCAAAATGGATACAATATTTTCTTTCTCTGAAAACGATGAAAATCCGCAGAAATACAGAACTTCAAAGATTTCATGTGTGAAAAGGTTCGGTGGGAATATTTTTTTCGTGATATTAGGAAAAATTGATTTCGTACGAAATTCCACTCTTTGTCAATATCTAACCAATTTGTGCATGTTCGTCATGATGTTTTTACTTCAATGTATTCCAGATTTTACTAATAATTGCCGCCTTAACCCAATATATGAATTGATCGCTCGGTTGATAACTCGGAAAAAATTGTAAGCACAGGATATTTCGAGCGGCGAAAAGCATTGGCGATAGTTTTTACAACAGGAACTCATGTGTCAGAAGCACGTGTCGGGCATTCGTGAAAAATGAACAACCTGGCGCAGCAAGTACGAATGTTTTTCCACCTCGCACAAATATCATATTGCGTCGCAATTATGCAATTCGCATTCTCTTGTTTTACTTCCTCGTATAACGCTAGATCGACGAGATCGAAGCACTCGCTGCGATCTACGGGGACGATTGGCAAACGGAGGATCTTGAGAACAAAGCTTACAGCGTCAAAATTTCCGACGGTGATAATTACGTTAAATTGTACTTGAAACTCCCTGTGGAATATCCATCGCATGTTCCACCTTTTTATGAAATTTCTGCTCCGCATCTCAATCATACTATGAAAGTTCATCTTGGCAAGCTCCTCGACGAGGTACACTCGTAGGTTTTTCCACTATTTTTTTCTTTCTTTTACTCACAATTAGGGTTTGCAGATATATTTGCCGATGCTCCACAATATTTCCAATGCGCAGAGCAATGACATTGAGATTTAAGTTTTAAGAAAAATATCTAAAAACGAAATGAAGGGTAGATTATATTTTGTCAATTTTTATGGGGTTGTTATGTTTTTGTCTGTTTGTGTAAAATTACAGGTTTGTTTGACTATTGCACTTTGTATCGTTGTTGTTATTCAAACATTTATAAACAGTTATTATATTGCTTTGTAATAATTAACAATATTTTATTTTATATGGAATGTACAAATTATATAAAGCAAACTAAAGATAGATTTTGCATAATAATGCCAAAAAGATATTAATGCAATGGTAATACAATTATTTTAATTACTTTGATACACGAATCAACTCTTTTTTTTTTTTTCTAAAAGGGATTTTTTTGAAAATAATCAAAATTTTCTATTCTGGGCTGAGTTTTATACTCTTTTTTTTTCTTATTATAATTCATTGGAGCACAGAGTCTAAACTAATTTTGATTCACAGTTCATTATTTGGAGAACCTGTGATTTACCAGTGGGTTGAGAGAATCAGAGAAGAATTACAACTAGGAACAGTGCCTAATTGTTCAGAAATAAGTAAAGAGACAGTTGAAGAAGCTGAGATTCCTGAAGAAATTGCAATAACTGAGACAATTGCAGTTGAAGATTGTCCAGTAATTCACCATGGTGAAGTAATTGTGGATAGAAAAAGCTCTTTTCAAGGTCATGCAGCAATGGTTTTTTCTCTGGACCAAGTGAAGTATGTGAATGACTTTAGAAATGTTTATTTATCTATTCACTTATAAAATTATTGTGCAATTACTTCCAGACAAGTATTGAAGTCCCTCCTTTCAAACAGAAAAATCGAGCAAGCAAAACATAATATTCATGCCTATAGAATCTTCGATGAAGAGAGAAAAACTTTCATTCAGGATTGCGACGACGACGGAGAGAGTCAAGCAGGTGGAAGATTGCTGCATTTACTTCAGGTATGCTTGAGAAAAAATGTAGCAGCATTTTAAAGCCAGAGTTATTTGGATAATGGGTATTTATCGTTTTTCAAAGATTGTGGATGCGAAAAATATTGTGGTTGTCGTTTCTCGATGGTACGGCGGTATTCATCTCGGTCCTGATCGCTTCCGTCACATCACTAACGCAGCTCGCCAGATTCTTCAAGATTCTCAGTTGATCCCAAAACATCGAGACCAAAAAAAATAATTTTAGTTTAATTTCTTTTCTGTTTTCAATTTCTTTAATATAATCTTTTCGGCAGCTTTCTTAACACATTTGTTGTACATAAACGAAAAGTTTCTTATCATTACATGCTCTAAAAATATGTAAAACGAAAAACAAATCAACTCACAAAATGCCTTTTCAATTGGCTTTAAAATAATATCCTGTATAGTATTCTAAAACCTGGGTTCACCGGGAAAAAAAAAACAAATAAATGATCTGCAAATCGCTTTGTCATTCGTAAATACAATTCTGCCAACGACTATCAATTTTTTTCTGTTATTTAATGATGCAATTGGCAAATCTTTCGGCTCCGGATAAGCCCCCTTAAGGTTTTGTTTTTGTAATATAATGTATATATACGAATGCATTATTGAAAAGCGTAAAATACACCTTGTACATAATATATTCTCTTACTTATTTACAAATGTACGATTATAGTAAAGATTTATTTTTTATGAATACTTGCAGCATCGGCTGCGTTTCTTTGTAATGTAAGATAAATACATGATCAAATTTTGTAATCTGCTCATTCACTCATAAATTGCAATCACACACAAAAAAAAAGGAACAATGCATTCAAATTGGGACTAGCATAAAAATTATACCGCTTGTATGTTGTGGATTATAAAAAGATAAAACCATTGATCTCATCAACGAAATAAAAAAATTGCCGTACAGTGGCGTGCTACAAGCTTTTGTCGTTCTCTTTCGCTTCTTTTGAACCGCCAACGGCACTTTGTCGGTCGCCTTCACAGCGAATCGACCAGTAAAGCGCATCACCTTAAGGTGGTCACTCTGCTATGCAAGAATAGAAATTAATTCAATAAAAATATATTCGAAATACTTTTATAACTGAATGATTAAGAATTACTACGTCCATTAAACATAAGAATTCATTATAAATTAATAATTCAACAAAATTATTCATAATTTTTAAAGAAATATAATAACTTTTTTTCGATAATAATTAACCATAGCTATCTTAAACAAAAAGTATTTTTAATATATTTTCGTTGAATTAATGCCCATCTTTGCTGGTAAGTGCTAGTCGAATCAGTGAGAATTTGAAGAGTGATTTGTGCATCCGTATGTGTTCTTAATATATAAATTTAATCACGTACACGAGATTTCGAAAAAAATAAACTTAAAAACAAATGTCTTTGATTATTGAGCTTGAAATGCTCCATTGACTGATCGGACTTATTTTTTTGTAATAATGGATGTTAGAAAATTACTACCTGTTGTTCATCTAACGTAACTTAACATTAGACGTATCAATACTTGTAACTTTTGAACAACTAATACCTTCTCGCCATAATCCGATGAATATTATGGGTTTTTCTAATATAAAACTGAGTGATAAAAACTTTATCGGACATTTATATATACCAGGGTTTTCTTTTTTTTTTTAAAACCGTGTCTGTCGATGAATTTATATATTAAAAATATATTCCGATTTGCAAGCCACGCTTTGAAACGGTCAACAAAGTTCGCGAAGTTTGAAGAAATTCAATAAAAAATTTTGCACTGATTTGTCTAACTCTGTAACAGAATGACTACCATAATGAATAAAATATGCCCTTAAATATTCTAAGACTATCCGTCGTTTGTGCTATTATATCCAAAGTGGACAAAATTTCGTTATTGCGAATTATTAAAGGGTCTCAATCGTATCGATTATTTTCTTATTTTGTCGGATAAGGAAAAAGAACTTAGACTTTTCGGTCTATGGAATCGAGTTGACGACAACCCAGTCCTCGGCCTCTTCGTACGCTGGTGCAGAGTGTACAGAATTAGCCGTCGTCACAAATTCCTTTGAAAGAACTGAAAAGTCAAAAATTGCAATTATCATTCTGAAGGGGTTAAGACAAAAGTACAAATAGTAAGGAAACTTTTGACAAGTTCCAACTTTACATGTAGAATTCGGCATAATTATCCATCAGAATAATTTGGAATGTAATAGTGAAGTTTTTATAAACTTTATATTGTTTCACATTAAACAAGTGCCTATGAGGTCAAATAAATGACTTACTATTAAAATGTCGTTCCAATTCTTGAGGGTCGATTCCCGTCGATCGTGGCTTAACAGCATTAATGACTCGAGTGCTAGCCTTTGCACCAATTTCGGAGCTCACCTTTCGCTGCAAAAGGCGCTTACTGCACTCCCCGAGTTCCTCCAATTTTTTTAATTCCGTTCTATAGCTTTCATCCTCATCTGCCGAGTCAGTTTCTGTCGCGAGGCTTTCCTCCTCTTCCTCCTCCATCACCGGTTCTTCCGTCCTCTCCTCCACGATTCCATTGGTCGGTTCCGTACAATTTAAGTACGTTATCGAATTGAGTGAATTATTCGTTCCAGCATTCGTCGAATAAACTTGACTGCTCGTCATAAATTCCGAAAGATCAAAGTTCAAAACATCCGCCAAAAGTCTCTCCTTGTTTTCCACGTCCTTCTGAATAGTTTCTAGATTTCGTTCAGTTTTTAGGATACAATCGTCGTCGATGCTAAGAGTGAGAAGCGAAGAGTATGTCGTTTTTTCTTCGATATCGTTTATCCTGCTTTTCGCTAAAGCGACGAGCGATTCTTCGGTGGAATCCTCACCATTTTCCACTTTATTTATGGCCTTGTTATCCGCCTTTTTGGATTTTCGCTCTGGTGTGAAAACCACTTCTTCGAACTCTTGTTCACCGATACTCTGGAATATCTTGTGACGATCGCTTCGTACTCCGTCTTTAGAGGGTAATCTACTCTTCGTGTTGTTAGCGGAGTTAGATTGTATCTCGCTGTCCGTCACGAGCTCGGTGTCGAGATAAATAGGAACTATCGGCGGCATCTCCGTTGCCTCTTCGGCGTGGACCACCGAAAGCGGGTCCACTGCGCCTCTGGATGGTAAACCACTGTAATAGAAACATAGTATATCTATAATTTATATAATTGACAACAATAGAAATTTGAAAAGAGTATTTGTCCGACAAGTTTGAGAGATCGTACGAAAAAAGGGAATATTTTTAGAAAGTAACTTATTTGATTCAAGAAATAATTCAGATTTTCAAAGAATTGATATTGACAGACAATTTTTTTTCTATTTCAGAAAAATATTTTCATCCGCTCTTAAACCCATGTATTAGTTTATCAACTGTTCAAGAATTTTGCTCACCCCATTGCTTGCATAATGTTGCTCGGATTTATTTTGTAGAAGGGAATCGCCGGAACGATAGAATTTTCCTTGAGTTTGGAAGTCAAGCCAAGAATTCCAGCAGTAACAGGTTTACTCATTTCTGCGAACGAAGCCAAAGGATCCCTGGGATCTTCTGGTTCGGCACATGTGATTTCCGGGTGATAAGCCACCCGAATAATGTTTCTTTCACCCTCGAGGATGAATATTTCGTCCTTGGTACAGGCCACGTCGATTACTCTTCGGAGGTCGGATACCACTGAAGTTATGGCTATTGTTACGGGATTTACGACGTAGATAATATCGTCGCTGTAAGTTACGAGGAGATCGTCGCAGAATGGTAATAAAACTCCAAACGTAGGATCACCGCGACTTTTTCGAACATTCTCCGGTGCTGGATTTAGGAGAATAACTTCAGTACTCGCGCAACGCACGGCTTCCTAGAATCGAAATTAGAATTAACTTTTACCTTGATGCACTTTTTAGGCCATCATCGATTTTAAGCAAAAAAGGTTATTCATTTTTTAAATAATTACATCAAATTTCCGTTCATATTTTAAAAAATCTAAGATATAGAAATCCAAAATTGCACAAGTTATTTCACAATCGCTTTTTTGCCCAAAATTTTTGGAGCCTCTTATTACATTTAGTTAGGAATTCCACCTTGAAAATCAGAGTTTTCTGAACCGTTCCATTTTTATCGGATTGCCATATCCTCAATCCTGGTCTGCTGGCGTAAATAATAGGCTCCTGAATATGATTCTGTCGTGAACCGAATACAGCTCCCAATTTTCCTAAACTAAAACGAAATTAGAAATTTCAAAAACAGGTTTCTTCATTTTTTTACGAAAATTTATTGTTGATTGGTGCAACGAACGTTTTTCTCTCCTTCTGACCGACTTGACAAATTTTACTGTTTTGACTTCCGTGCACTAAAATCGTACGGAAGAGTGTAGAGACTATTAGCAGTCCTTGCTGATAACTCAGCTGCACAACCGCGTATTTTTCATTGAGCAGTTCCGAGGATTTAGATAAATGCTGCAAAGTTAAAGATTCTGCGTAAGAAACAAAGTATAAAGTTGATGAACAGAGGAAACGATTGGATATTTGCAAAAATTTACCATGTAAAAATCAATTTCCGTTAAAACGACCGATCCTTCTTGATCTCCGCTGAATAATTTCATCCCATTTTTCGACCATTCTACAGTAGTCACTGAACTCTTGTGTAAACCTCCAATATTGTACCTTTCAACCTATTAAATTACATATGAATTATAACTGATATATATTTTTTTTCTTTATTTGATAGTAATTATTACAATCGTTATGCACTTTTACTTTTACCTGCTTCTTCTGTTTTGGCTTCAAACTGTCTGGCAAATTTGCTGGCAGACTTTTGGGTATTTGAAACACTGTGACAACACCCTGATCACTGCCAGCCGCAATCATGTAATCTACTGTTGAGATTACTCTCAAGCAAGTTACACTTAAATTTGTATTCTGAAAGATAATTCAATGAATAATTGAATAAATTGCTTTGAACACTTGGCTATGAGAAAAGTTCAATCAACTGTTTCATAGAGAATTATATATTATGGGAAAGCTAAGTTGATTGAAGTCTAATAAAGGATGTGAACTAATGGTATAAATGATTTCAAAATATATTTCATCAATCCGAGTGTTCAAAGGTAATTCAACGTATCGAAAGTAGTAAATAATTAAATTGTTGAATAATGTTTTTCAATCACTACGAAAATAATTGTGTTTAAGCTTAAGGAAATGTCTTGTTTCTAGAAAGGATAAATGACTCCCAGATCCAATCGGAGTAAATTACCTCGCATCGCAGTCTTTGCACTTGTCCAGTTTCTCTATCGTACCAATAGACCAGTCCACAGTTTGTACCGACAGCAATAAATTCTGGCAGCACATCTATGCATGTGAAGCTTATATCCTGTGTGAATATCCCATTCTGTAGTTTGATGGGTATTTGTTGAAGAAGATTAGTGAGCGGCGCCCATTCCCTTAAGGGTCCTCCATCCTCGCTCATTGGAGTTGTCATGGTCAACTAAAATCACAGTTTTTCCCAAAAACGTCCTTATCTATATACAATTCTTATGATGTTAACACAGAGCAACTACTCACTGAGATGCTACAGCCGATTGTCGGGGAATACCAGAATGCAAACCGATGACCTCAACAACCTAAAAGGCTACGAGAGGGAGTCCCCGAAATATTCTCATTTCTCATTCGAAACAACTTTTTTATATCACGGACTCGTCTGCCGCATTTTTTTCTCACCGACTCTATATAAAATACCTGTCACTTTGATCAGCTGTTGCCGAATTTTGACACAACGCACACCGGATAAGCAATATCTTGTACGAGTGATGGTGTTGGTCGCGATTTTACCACCGTTTCGAGACTCTTCGGCGGTATTCGGGCCGATATTCGGCCCCTTAAGGAGGCATTGATGGTACAGTCAGGTCGATAACTTTAAAACGACCAGGATTATAAAAATGATTTTTACTTGGTTTAAAAAGGAAACGAGTGTAATTGAAAAATAAGTTCGAATTAAAAGATGCTACCTAATCAAAAGAAATATGTGTATCAGTGAATTCACGGAAAAATAACTAAACGGGGATACGTCACTCCTACTTTTTGGAAAAAAATTAGTAATTGTACTTCGAGCTCTGCTTCGATCTTGATAAGCGATAGCTCGTTTTATTTCTTGATAGATAGTTTATAATAGACGTACCGTTTTATATTCGGAATAATATTCGTCATTTACAAATAATCGATATATGTTTATTGAAGACAAATTGATTTTCAAAGACATTTCAGTTTTATTCGTAATTCAAAAGTGAAATGATAAAAATTACCTGGTGGTTTTGTAGAATGGCTTTCACCAGAAAAAATGAGCTACTGCTCGATTAGGTCCAATTATAATAACGAGTTTGACTTCCAGAAAGTGCGATTAATATCACCTATTGGTAATTAAAGTCAAATGAGTTACTTTGTTGTAAATTAATTGCTCGATATTTTTTCATGCGTTATGTGGGATCCCTTTAATTCCGATGTATCTTCGCTTTTATTAGTTCACTTTCGCAAATGTATAAATAATAATAATTGAAATAATGGTACTCGATTGACCTGACTGTACTGACGATACTTCCTTAAGGGGATCAAATTACCTAAAAAAAGTCATAGGAAAAACAATTCTGTAGATGATAATCTTCTTTTTAAAAAAATTCGATTGAAACCTCATTGAGTGCATATCGAGCATGATAATTCTGCAATTTTGTAACGATATACAATGCACCAAAATGAAGTAAATTAAAAATTCATCTTTTGAAGAGTTTTGTATAATGTTCTTAAGGTTTTTCTTTTTTTTTTTTCAAAGAGGAAGAAGATATCGAGAATTTATACGCCAAAAGTTATTCGCAGTTTCAGCAACTCAGTCGACATAGCACATCACCTTAACGATTTCAAAAAACGAGCACTGATTTGACTAGAGTTAGGCGCTTCACCCTTTTTCTCAATGAATGCCTCATAACCCCAGTAAATACCCAATAAACAAGTTCTAAAAGTGAGTAAATAAGCATAAGAATTTCGTGCAAAGTCGTTTGGAGCGTTGTTCTATAATTAAAGCATCGATTTGTGTGTAAAAACCGAACTATCATCAAAGAAAAAAACAATTTCAAGGAAAAATTAACCTCACTTTTCAATATCTTTTTTGGTCTTGCAGATATTATTGAAAATGGCGAAATACGTGGATTTGGCAAAGGTAACGAGCAATTATGCGATAAGAATGAATCGACTGAGCAATCGTATATTCGGAGAAGTTGTCAGACCCACGAATAAAAGGTCAATGAAGGTTGTTAAGCTCTTCAGCGAGAAGCCAATCGACAAACGACCCGAGGTCGTCGAGTACTATCCGAGGCATCCAGAGATTGGATGGCTTATGAAAAATTTACGTCTCTATGGGCTCTTCAGAGATGAGCACCAGGATTTCAAGGATGAGTACGAGAGACTCAGAGTTCTGCGTGGCAAGGGAAAGATCAAGAAGGGCGATCAGCTCATCGGTAAAAAGAAGTTGCTCCAGAGACAGGCTTAGTTTTTCTGTATGTTATTATTCAAATTTTTTCTTGTTAAATAAACTACTTTAATGCAAAATTTACAAAAGATTTTTTTCTATCACACAAATAACTGATTTTCGAAAAATATTATCTTCAGTTGTAAATGCATGTGTGGTACAAAATGGTCATTTATCTGCACGAGTAAATATGAAATTTATTACAAAAGGCAGGTTTTTAAAATAGGCAGAATACAAGATACAAGACTGAGCTTTTCCCAATCATTTCTAAAATAAATTCTACAAGAAGTAAGAAATTCATTAAACTGTTTCAGTTTTGTATTAAAAATATTCTACAAAGACATTGAAATGATTTTTAAACAGTACAAATGTGTGATACAAGTTGCAGCTATTAGAACAAAAGAAAATATGAATTTCGTTTGACAGTATACGCGCCAACTTGGCAAAAATATCCTGTTCAAGTTCCACAATTTGTTTCATCCCATTTTAAAACAAACAACTTTACAGCAAATAGCAAATTTCATCAGGTAATCGTATTCAAAATGCTCCAAAAACACATCACAAGTATTCTCAAAAAATTGAAATGCAGGATAAAATTAGCAGCAGAAGAACGATCTGAATCTTCAATTCCATCAAGTATTATAAGTTCCAAATCATCGAAAGTCTCTTCTTCCACTTTTCCAATTTTTTTCATCGGGTTTCCAACAATAATCGTTAGTTTTTCCTGCTGGGATGGTACAGTGATAGGTTCTTCAATTCTGTCATTCCTACTTTTTCCAATTTCGCGATACTGGCTTAATCGTTCTTCTCTCTCGCGCACGACATCAAAGTCGGAAGACTTTCGAGCTCCGTTCGCGTCGAGGATTCTCGTGTAATCATCGAATTCATCAAGAACCGGCGGGTCCAGTTTCCCTCGTAAATTTTGAATTTTCACTACTCCAGAAATTCTCTTCGTTGAGATTTTTGGGTCACTATTCATTCTGCCACCAGCGAGTCTCGAAGACATCGCATAAACCTCGTCCTCTTCATCGTCTTCCCAAGAAATCTGTTTTCTATCAGAAACATCCTCTAATTCGGGATACTTTTGTACTTGGGTATTCAAATTGCTTTCACCATAACTTCCACCTAAAAGTCTTTCCCTCTGACATACGCCGGCTCTATGTTCTATATCCGATTCCGACTGCTGCAGATTTTTATTCCCAAAAATGAGATGCCACATCCAGGATCGAAAAACGCTTACTTCAAGATAAGTAGGAAGTCCTCCGCAGTCCAGAGAAAAATTGGACCACGAAGCGATGCCCAGGAGTACCATTCGCTGGTAGCGGTCTTCGCAAACGACTGGAGAACCCGGATTTCCAGCGCAGGCTTTTACCCCGTGCTCGTCTTCGATCATTGTGCAAAAGACGTTCTTATAACTCGCGTTTCCTTTGTGCGTGTACATACAGACACGCCAGGCGTTTAGTAAAACTTTGCTGTACATTATAGGTTTTGCGTGAACTTTGGAAGAAGGGGCAACCGTACTTTGCCATCCAAATATCAAGCAGGACGTGTAATCGTCGTCGAGCCTCATAGGCGCGATATCCAGGAGACGCACTCCGCCGTCGCACATATCGAAGGCTCGTTCGAGCTTCAGCAAAGCTATATTATGATCGTAGTCACGATTTTTCGAATACCCTTGAAATTTCGGAAATATGTAAGTCGCTTTGACGCTGATGGTCTGACTGGTTCCGGTGCCGTTTAGTCCCCTGCCGTACAGCATGATTGACTGTTTTCACGAATAGAACTAAAGATAATTGCATGATTAAATTGAATACCACATAGCGAAAATTTAATGAATCGCTCGAAAGATTTCTTCAAGTCTTATAAGTTGTTTTCTTAGCACTTTCCGACAGCACCTTAATTTCAAACGATTCAGAGAAAATTTCGAACACTTTTCGATGCGATATGAATCGGAAAAAAATTAAGCTCGTTGAATGTGCTAGGAAGATTACTTTGAAAACCGACGTATAAGACGTAAGTCGTTTTTTAAGAGTCCTTTTAAATTTTTGCTGCGTGGAAAGGATTTATTATGTTTGTTTGTTTTGAATGATAAGCTCTCACGTGTCTATTGTATTCCATGCATTGCGCGGCTGTAAGGACCCAATCAGGTGATATGAGGACTCCACCGCAAGGTATAATCGTGTGGAATTGTATTAACCAAGGGAATTGGCCGTCTTGAACACGCTCGCCGCGCAAAAGGGCTCCGAAACATTCTCGTAAATTTGACAACAGCAGAAGGAATATCAGATACTTTGGCATATTTTGATGACGCTATTTTTAGGGTGTTTATCGCGATATATCGATGTTATTTTGTTCGTGGCGCTGGTTCTGTGTGCAGCGGCGGATTTTTTCGCGAATCAATTTTCAGTACGATGTTCATGGAAAATAGTATCGATTATGTATAATATGGCACAAAGATAGCGTTAATTATAAATCAGAGTCAATTTGTTCCTGCTGTGATTCGAGCAGAATTTACATTGGTATGGTTTTCAGATGGAATTTTCATAATTCTTCCTTCGCGTTTTTCGCACTTTCCTTAGATTTATTACTGTTTTTGCTCTTCTTCTTTCCCTTTGGCTTCGCCTTTTTCTCAGGAAGACCCATGTCACCTTTTTCCTTGAGGCAGGAGTCATCAGCGTCTTTTAACGCTCGGTCAGAACAAAGATACCTGCATACATGAAAATATTATTCATATATCAGAGTCCACATTTCAAAATGGTGAAGACATATATTTTGTTATAAATAAAATCGCGGAAAAACGTTTTCTTGTGAATGTAAAATTATAAGTATTGCAATGAAAATTACATGAATATCAGAATGCTCTAAAATGTACTTGAATGTTTGAATAAATCCAAGTTTCAAAATAACGGGCACACGAGTTCAATTAACTTTCTGAATTATAAATCAAAACCAAGAAAAACGCTTTTTATCAAGTGCCATATGAAACGTTTCGTGCCAAAACTTTATCAGAAATAAGAATATCCAAAATAAAGAAAATGTCTACTTTTGAGTTGAAGTTAAAAAATGATGAATAGACTTTCCGATAAACCAAATAAAAAGAAAAACGACTTCCTCTTTTTTAACCCCTCCGATGGAGTGTATATCGTATATTGTATTGACACATTATTGCATCAATTGCCGATGAAGGGATTAAAAAATCAAAGGAGGCCCATTCTCCTTTGGATTGAATTAAGAAATTGTCATAAAAAAAAGAATTGCACAAAAAAAAAAGATTTTGGAAAATTCCCTTTATATTTTATCTTTGATAAAATGCATAAAATATACTCAATAAATTGTCTTACAATCCACATTTGAAGAAAACCTTTTTTTGAATATTCCATATAGCAATATAAGTTCATAATTTTTATTTACCTTGTCAGAGGTGTAATTCCTTGTTGATTGTAGTACCATTCCTCGATATCAGGTTCGTGATTTTCCAGGAGATCTTCGCATTGAGTTTTTAGTGTGGTAATTTCCACAGAGGGTTTGTCCCAGAGCTCATAAGGTATACCCAACTCAACTTTAACACCTTTATCCCTGCAAGCACAAAAAATGTATTAAAACGCCTCGCAATAACTGCAAAGTACATGCTCATAAAATTCCTTCTATTACAAAGGTACCGTACACAAGATTATGCAGAGTTTTGAAAGTCTGACTCATGCCTTTGGAAAATCTTGTACTGTCGGCACGTTCCTTGTGGATATTGTATTCCAAAATCCTATCACAGACATTTTCCAGAGATTCCACCAGCCTCAATTCCCTAAAAATATGAATGAAAATATTTAAAATCTCTGTCATATTGTTTGCCAATGACTTGCCCATGTAGTATATTTACATCCAATACAATATACAATTATTGTACAATTATAATTACATGCGATACATCCAAAACAATAATGAGTATCCAATTGTTTATGGAACAAACAAACAAATAATATGATTAAAGGCATTGCAATAATTACAACTCTGTTTTGAATACATGATTTTTCAGATATCGACGATTTCCGATTATTACATTGTTAAGATCTTACGATTTTCTGTATTCCTTTTTCTTTTTCGGAGCAACATCGTCAAGTGAATATCCAATTTCGAGAACATCGTGTGTTTTTCCGGTTTCGTTTAGCCGGGCTTCAAGTTCCAGAGCGACTACCTTGCACACTGAAATCACGAAACCGAGTTGTCAAAAATTTTGTTATGCGCGTTATTTTTTTTTTAATCACCTTCACACTTGTTGGCGTATTTGACACCTTCAGCCTCTTCCGGACCATCGCACACGGCGTTCGATGCCAAAAAACTCAACAATACAACAAATCGCCACATGATTGAGCGATTTATTGCAGACGACTGATGTTCTAGTTATCAAATCGGTTCTAAAGATGTAAATTGTTGGACGCGATAGAGTTAACGTCAGAAACACACGTGGCCCTGTCTCATTGCACCGTGTGCACTGGTGTGCACCATCAATTCAACAATTAAGCAGCTTTCGCAAATTAATCAGCTGCAAGTCGTTGCGGCTTTAACCACAGCTGCAGGAGCGGCGCTGTCGTCTTTATCTACAGGCGGTAGAGTTTGAACGTGGCTAAAGAGGATCCCGTCATCTAAAAAAGGCAGAAGAAAAAACTTCTGTAGCCGGTTTCCTTTTTTTTTTTAATCTTACAATTTAAACCTCATTGAACACATCAAGCATTATAATGCTGCAATTTCGTAAAGATATACAGTGCATCGAAATGGTGCAAGGTATTGCAAATAGGAATCTTCAATCAATTTAGTACGAGCGGTTAAACTTCGGACACGTTGGAATTGCGCGATCATCGAAGTTGTCGCATGTACCGATGACTTTGAAGCCAAGTCCACGTGTTTCAATATTCTACAATAATTGTCCAAGCCAACAGTTTCATCTTAGTAATTGTAGTTTTGTTTACCGAGATTGTTAGGATTACAGAATGAAAATAGTTATGTAAATTGTAGGGGAAGAAAAAAATGTAAGCATCCAGCACACATGGAACAAACAGCTACTACCACTCATTGAAATTAATGAATAATAATAGGACAGAAATAATAACGAACTCCTATTTTGTTTTATTACAGTATTGTTTCAATAATTCCACTGTTTCAACATCTCTTTATATCGCATTCCTTAAGCGTACAATTGTTTATATCTCAAGTGGTGTACTCGGTGAAATCGTCCATGTGAACGCGTTTGTTCGATCGAGGTGATGTCTCATCCGACGGGCCGTCGGTATTGTTGCTCGATGGCTCCTGTAAAACTCGACTTCGCAGACGTTTTATGTGTCTAAGACGCTCCAGAAAGTTGGAGGCGTAAGGATTGTGGCCATTCTGCTTCAGTGAGGAGGACACCATCGAAGCGAGCTAAAAAAAATTAATGCGATTAATTCATACGTTTTTTCTCAAAAATCTAAAAAAGTCAAATGATTCTTATTATCTGTGGAAAGCGTTTGATGACAGCGAACTTACGTTAGCATGAAGAGCGAGCTGCCGTGAAAGAATAGCGAGATTTTGATCGGATATGATCTTCGGTTCGCTGTGACCGATGTGCTCAGCGAGTTCCTCTCTCGCTTGTACTGTTACTTGATTGGTTCCATGATCCAGCGGTTGAATAATGACGCAAGCATAATTAAACTGGCCCTGGACGAAATAATGGGATACATTGGTAGATATGCTCCAAAATTCTTGTTTCTTGTTACAGAAAAATAGGTTTACTCAGAAATATCTAATGCAAGATTCGTTAAATTATTTAACTTCGTTTAATACCGAATATATTAAACTTCGGCTTTGTTTCGCCTGGGGAAAACAGCCACGGCTTCATCAAATTCGGTTCAAACTGACTTCTCACTGTTCGTCCCGCAAAAGTATCATTCATATCGCTTTTCTCTTGCCAACTTTTGGTCTTTGCTTCACAATATAATATTTTGTTGCTCGATTATTTATACGTTGTGTAGAAATAATGAAATAATTGCAAAATGAAGATAATCCGTACCTTAACAGTTTGTATATTGTACGGCTCGCCGCTCTCGTTGTAAACAATGCTAACGTAATTGTTTCCGATGTGTTGTTTTTTGGAGGTGCATTTAGGGTCGCTTGGTTTTGTGGGCATGAGAGTTGCCACATGGAAAGCCACTTGAGTAACATCGTCTTGCCAGATGTAAGCGAAATTACCGTTTTCGCCGTTGCGATCTAGGCCCCCGAGAAAAACGCTCTCATCCAGGTCTTTTAATCGAACGAGAGTTCCGAGACGCTGAAGAAACTCCGTATAACGAAGCGACCCATGCTGATTGGCGAGAATTTCTACTTCATTCGACGCCTGACCTGGCCCTATGTATAAAACGCCGATTTTGTGCGTTTCGTACGGCTGTATGCGATCGAGATTTGTCACGGCGCGTTGAACAGCCGTTGTTTGAGGTACTAGCAGCGGTTTTTCGGTCGTCGTGCCAAAATGGGCTGTGTGATAAAGCTGGAGGAACACAAAACTGAAAAAAGGCGATAGAATGATTCAGTATTATTAACCGCGTGGTTAAGATGGAAGCGAGCGTTTGTTAGTGGATACTTCGCTTACCTGGGGTTGATTCCTGTTCGCGATGTATCTTTGACTCGAGTAGAATTGCCACGACGCACGTTGTCCCACTCACGAGACTGTTTTACGGGACTCATCACGGAAATCGTGTGGCCTCGATCGCGAAAGGCGATTGGAGGTAGATTCGACGGGTCGGGTCTTTCATCCTTCTATAAAAATGTTAATTAGATGTATTACCGTGGGTTTATTAAGCAATGATTCGAGAAACACTGCTGATAATATTTATCTACCAACTTCTGAATTTGTTTAAGCGATGTCTAAAAATTTTTGAAAAATATCTGAGCATTTCCTAAACTAACTGATTTTTTAAAAGCCATTTTCAAAACATTTTCTTAATTCTCTGAAATTCCTGTGAAAACTTATCAAAATTTAATAAAACACCAACGAAATCGAAATGAAAGTGTCTGCAAATCTATGAAAATCTTTGTAACGTTCTGATAAACTCCTTCAATGCAATATTTTTTCCAAGAAAAAAAGATTTTTAAGACTTAAGAAGTGTTTACCTTGTCCATAGCATAGCTACGACCGATCGGTGGCTTCGTGTCGACCGTCAGAGTCCCTGGTTTAAGACTCAAGTCGGAAACTCGAGAATAAAGCTGCGTAGGAGACTGCGGGGGTTTTCCAGCGAGCGTTTGTAGCTGTTGTGCTGCCCTGTTTTGCACTATGAGGAAATTTCCTGGGGCCTAAAAATTTCCGTGCGATTAAAATTTATCGAAAACGAGCTCTATATGCTAAAGAAAGTGGAAAATCATTTCTAAATACTTGTACTGCTGTAGGTGACGGAGGTACGGTATTACTAGCCGCCGTAGTTGGGTTCTGAACGGCGTGTGTTGCTCCAGGATAAGATCTTTGCGATCGCAAGCTGTTGGGATGCTCACCGTGATGTTCAACGGACGGAGGAGTTGTTCCCATTCCAGAAATTTCTTCGGGAATCGCCTCGCAACTCACCCTATTCAGTTACCCAAGTTTTTTTGATCATGAATACTCAGTTTTCTTCCGACATTCGTTGTAGTGAAATGTTTTAAGAGTATTTGTACCTCATATCTTTGGCGTACACGTTTTTCGCGTGTTTCTTCAGTTCAGCATCGAGCTTGATGTCGAGTTCAATCGAGAGTGGATCGGCTTGCTGCATATTCAATTTATCTTTGTTCAGGAAAGGATTTTTCCAACTGGCACTCATCTCCGGACTGGAGTTCGAGCGGCGAACTGGATTTCTCGATCTTCGAGACTCTACGAGCAGACCACGATCAACAATCGGTGTTCAAGCGTGATTGGTTCCAATTTTTCGTAAATTTTGTAATTTCTTGAACTCACCTTCGTCGCCTTCTTCCAGGCTTTCAAGACTGTCGCGAGAACTCTGATGAGAGGGACTGGGACGCGCTGGCGAACCGGGAATTGCTATTGGCCCGCTTGACGTCGTTGAGGGATAGTAAGACCCGGATTTTGTAGTTGCGACTTCCTTCTCGTTCTGCGACTGCTCTAAATTGAATTCTGGACGGTCCTTTTGAGACACAAAATGTTTGGAATAATAGAATTGTTTTCAGTTAATTTCCAGGATATGTGAAAAAAAAAATTTGTCCATAAGATTAATAAATTTCGTCATACGTTTTTCATTCTTGTTCGTTTATTTTATGAAAACTTACCTCTGCAACGTCCTCGCTCGCTTGAAAATCCATGGGAACTTCTTGACTAGTATTCGTCGGTATTTCCGGCGTGGGCATATAGAGCGTCGTAATATCGTGAACCGGAAAATCGAGTGGCACCTCGAATTGCATGGTGTTTTGTATGCGCATTATCCAAGACATGTCGCCGGTAGGTCGACGAACGTAAATCTCTGCCCAGCCTTGGCACCAACAAGCGCAAGGCACGGGTTCTTCGTGCTTTTCGCTTCCAAGGATCTGTTCGAGTTTCGAAGGTTCCGTAGGTTCCGTTGTCTGCTTTTCACTCGGCAATTCGCGCTTTGTAAAATCTGCGTCTTCCAGGGTTTTTTTAATATCCTCCGTCGGCGAATTTGCTGCTGTATTTCCGGTACTCGAGCCTGCGTGTCCTCCCGAAGATTGGCGCGATAATTTGTTTTCGTCTTTTGCACCCTATTTTTGAAAGTGAATCAACCTTGTGTACTTATAAGAATATATTGTCTCATCTTTTATTTGGCACTTTTTCTCGGGAAGTTATGTAAATCTATTTGTTTATATCGTGTATTTCAACTCTTCTGCCGTTAATTTAAGGCTTTATGTAGGATCACATTGCAAAGTAGTTTTTGAATAATGCAATTACTCAATAAATAGGAAGTTGCTTTTCCATCCGTTAAAAAAATCATCCATGGAGTTCCTGGGTCTTGGAATTGGATTGTGATCATGAGAAAAAATGATCAGGTCCTAATATCGAACGTTTAAGGGCGTTCACTTTTATCAACAGAATATCTTTCAATATTATCAATTTATAAAACAATTAATCTTTCTCTACGGTGTATTTTGTATTTTTTCCGATATATTTTAAAACACGATGAAAATGTTATTATAAATAATAAAAGATCGCATTACTGAAATATCATTAAAAAAGATCAAGACTTTCTACTCTTTACGTCGTCGGATTTAGCTGCTTTTTAAATTGTGACTCAGATAACCACATAGAAACTTTTGAATGTTGTATGCAGAATCATCTTTTTCTTTTTTATTAATTTACCTCTGTACTGGAGGTTCTGCGTGGCGGAGGTATCGAAGATTTTCCGTGTTCAGGACTGGAAGGCGCGGCTTTGCAGGCGGCCCAGCAATTATCGCACAAACCGCTACGCATCGCTTTGTTGCTGCATCCACTGGTTGTAACGGTAATCAATCTGTTTCCTAACAGCCATGTCATCGACTGTCCCTCTTTGAGCAAAAAATCTGCAGCCGGGAGCCTTTTAGGTCGTGCGGTGTAAGTGGAGAACGTGTAACGCGCCATTAGATCTATGCAAGTTTCCGTCAGTTCTACGTGGAAAGTCATAAGCGCTTCGTCGATCGGTGGTTTCAAATCTAAGGTACGACCTTCGCCGATCATTCGATTCGCAATTGTAGGCCTTTCCCGACGACCACGGCTTCCCTGTTCTGTAAGGCTCGAACTACGCTTCCTATTCGATGAATCCTCGTTAACTACACTGAAATCTGACTTCATTAGATGTCCCTCTTCGAAGGGAACTAAAACATTCGCTTTCAGACCCTGAAACGATAAAGAAAATGTTAATACGTGGGATGTTCCGTCAGTGAAATCAATTTTATTTCGAAGTTAAATATTTCTTATCGTAAGTCACATTTAAATATTCTTTGTGCACTATTTTTTTAATCCGGAGAACCATTCTTCTGTATAAACTTATATAACTTTGAAGCGGTACGTCAGAAAATAATAGTTGTAATACGTTTAAGCAATTGATCCTGACGTTTTCAATGGCAAAAAAATATTTGCCTTTTTTCTTTTAAACTTCCAAATCGTTAAAAAAGTACTTACGGTCGTAATAAACTTGACGAAATCGCGACGAAACGGCAAGCGACACTTGAGAAACCAAACGGCGATTACATGATGAGCCAGCGACACTGTGTAGTGGTTGTACTTGAAAGGATTGGTATACGGCAGTAAAATAGCGAATACCGACATGTACTGGTCTCCGATAAAGCTCGCAAAGACCTTAGGCAACCTGGTGAGAGCTACATCATCCGTTAGTTAAGAACATTCACATTATTTAAGGGTGGTTTCATTGTACTTTCTATTTAAACAAACTCACTCGAAAGAAACTCTAGTATTGGTATGGCAATGTGTACAGTGGCTGAAATTTTCGACAAATTTAGCAAAACTTCCGTCAGAAGTTTATTCATCGCGTCGCGCATCTCCAAAGTGCAAGTTGTGAGGCTCGTGACGCATTGACTTGCGCATCTCGCTGTGAGACCCACCTAAAAAGATCACCGATTTTCAGAGTAATTAAATGGACCGTACATTGACAATATTGTAACCTAAACTATTTTCTTTCACGCCCGAAAATATTACTCCAACTGTTCAAGAATCCACACAGAGAAAGATTTGGCTTGGTACGAAATATTTAAGGCCTAATTAATTCCATCATTTACATCTTTTTCTTGCAACGTTAAATCTTAAATTTGTTTTTAAAGGCGGTCAAGCAATCAAAGGTTTTTGATCTTCGAGGTACCATTGATTAAAGTTAATATTTGATGTAGTTTGATAAATTGGTGACACAAATACTATCCTCTTTTTTAAATTCGTTAATCGACGATTAAATATTTTCTGCAATGATAATTTTGACATGATTTTGATCGCTTAACGAAAAGGAGTTAAAAAGAGATAAAAAAAGTCACCCTCAATGAACTGTAAAACAAATAAAATGGCCAAACCAAAATTCTAGACGCCCCAAATTCTTGTGTTTAGGAATAAAGCACCTCACCTCTAAGCATTTTATGAGACGCTGCTGCAAATTGGGCTCGAGATGTGCGTGATAAGAGGCGAGGGACGCCAAAACGGGAAATATATACACACGAAATTCCGACAGGGTGAACTTTGGTGGAACATTATATAGAGATTCCGGAAGCCTGAGGGTTTTATCGCTGACCTGGAATCAATCAAATCAGAGCTCATAATTTCTCCTCCAATTGACGCATTGCTGATATTTTATTGGTTTTTACCATTGAACACAAAGCAGCTGCGAGATAATCGATATCGTTGCTGTGCCGCGACAGTATCAAAGCTCTGTTTTGCATAACTTGCGGCATCTCTTTCAGTATTAGCTGCAAAACTTTCCAATCCTTCTCCTGCTTTATACACGAAATTACTGCCTTGCAAGCATGCTGCAACGACAGATGAGTTAATTGGCAGGAAATGTGCTGAAGCGGCGCGGGACTTACGGGCGGAGGACTGCTACCTCCGCCGCCCGAACTCAAACGCTCCACCGGGGCATGTTCCAGGACTAGGTAAGGACTAAAACGAGTAACTATGCCGCTCGTCGCATCCGGAAATCCAAGATGATACAACGAATTCGCGCGGATTTTCAGGAAACACTCGAAAATCTGAAAAGTATCGTTCAAAGTAATGTTAGAGTCGCTATTATCTGGGAACATTCCATTCATTTCAAAATGACCCTGTTTACTCCTTGAATAATTTGACGTCAATTTTTCTTACAATATTCTACAATACTCCTAATGAAATATATAAACATCGAATTAAAATAAGAAAATGATTAATAAAAAAATGACACGGAAATTAAAGCAATACACATTGTCTCGAGCCATTATTTTACTCCATTATCGGCAAGGATTTATTTGACAAGTAAAATCTTTTTCAGAACTCGAATTAGTTAAAAATTTTTTTTACAAACTTGCCTCTAACTTCCCGGTATTCTAAAATTTAATTTAATTGTTCTGAAATTCTATAGAATTGCTTAAAAATTCCTAAATTCGTATCCATTGACAACATTTTTTTAGAACAATTTCCAGAATATGTTTAATGTTTTCTGGGCTTTCGAAACCTCAGAAATTTTCCCCAAAACAAAAATGACAACTTACGAGGTAACGGATAGTCGGTACTTCGTGAAAGACCGTCGAGTCCTTGTAGTGTTGATCGAGATGATTGACAAGTACTTTGTAAGCCCTGATAGCATGACTGGAAGGCAGATGATACATTTTGGCGGTGAGTACTTTGACAACGCCAACGGCAGCGGTTTTAACGTCCTTAATATCGGCATCAACGGAGACCGGACAATCGGAGGTAAAAGGTTTGTTGATTATTTTCTCGAGAATATCAAGGAGCTCGAGGCATCTTTTGGTCTCGCACTCCATGCAGAGATCGACGAGTAAATAGGCAGCAACGTTTCTGATCGTAATATCAGGATCCATGTCGACGTGTTGTAGATAAGGCACGACAATGCGTTCGATGAGTTCGTCCTCGTATCGCGATCTGTTGACCTGTATAACGTTGGTCAGTACGTCGAGTACCTTAACGCGAATGTTCGTACGCGTTTCATTTTTGTGGTAACGCTCCATCAAAGTCGCCAGTTTGCATTGCCACTGATAGTGCGTCGGTCCGATTTCCTGAGCCCTGTAATCGATCAATTTGAGAATAGAAGCCTCGGGACGGGCGTCGGAGCATCGATCGATGAGCTCGTAAAATCTCTGAGTGCAACCGTTGTACTGAGCGCTGTCTAGAAGGTTTTCAATGCTATTTATCGTCTCACGAAGACTAGCAAACACTTGTTTAGTCGCAGGTTGATTGCTGGTCTCAGTGTGAGTGATAACTTCCTCGATAATATCGAGAATAATGCTCCAGGTGGGCTCCTGCAGTTCGACACCGTATTTATTAACAAGTCGTTGTATCGAGAGCGTTACTTCGTACATAACAATGGGATGATTGCACTGGAGTGCCTGATTGAATGAGGGAAGCACCGAGGTCGGCGTACACTTTAATTTTGGAATTCTGTGTGTACCCCAGAGTCCCATGTTTACGTAGAAAACAGCGCCGCGAAGTAGATAAGCGTCGCGTTGAAAATTTGGATCTTGAAGCAAACGACACATCGTGTGAAGAGCAGAATGTCCCATGTGCGTACCTAAAAGTTTGCGCATTATCTTCCAACTTATTTGGCAGTAAGTCTCAACGTTAACGCTTCTGCACAGAGCGGTGATGAATGTTTGCAGAGAATCCGATTGGAGATTAATGTTGTAACCCACAATCGTGTCTAGAGTGTCGAGACAACCGGAAACTACTTCGGTGCTGTTGCTGTTGTAGCAAAGATGGCAAATGTACTGTACGAGGCCGGAGACGATATCTTCGTCTATGTACGCTGAATTGTACTTTATTACGTTTACCAGGAGAGAAAGAAACTCGGCGCCGCGTTTTCCATCGTCTCCCGTCACGCTTGGCATCCATTCGAGCAAAAATGGACCCATTCGCTCCTCCAGGTGAAGAATTACTTTGCCGTTCTCCGTTAGGCTCTGTAATAACTCCAGACGCGGGCCTATGTCCTCCGGGATCTCGTGGTCTTTCACGACCATGAAGAACTTCACTCTCATCAGCGATGAGAGCTTTCCGTACTGGCCTTGTACCAAACAACGTAGGAAATTTAATGTCACATGTCTGTGCTCTTTTATCACATCTCTTCCTAGCAAATCTTGCACTAGGTTCCACAAACGCTCCACGGATCCCTGGTTAATAGATTGTAGCGTTAGTAAGAGTAATTGTCAATTTATTGACAAATTACTATACCGTAAATTAATTTCACAGTGCACTTGTACATTGAATTGAGTATTGTCAGTTCATGTAAAAATATCCAATATTTGTATACTCACTTTCACATGAACTTTTTCTACGTTATTCTCATAAAAAACAGCTGTTATAATAATTACAGCAAACAGTAAAAAAAATGAGCTATTCATTTTTTCCTACTCAGGATAATTAGCTGAATTTCATAATGATTTCAAAGCAACTATCTTATTTGTCTGATAATTAAATGAATACCATCGGTATCTCTTAAAACCCTTCATTATACCTTTTCACAATAAAAAAAATATTACGCTGCATATTATATTCCAGATCCTTTATGTTATTATCTGACTAATAATAGTTATTCCAAAAATGACTTGCGGAGCTTTACATACATCTTCCCACTGGTGATTGAGAACAGCATCGCAAAGATCTTTTATAGCTTTGGCCCGATGATTAACAGGACTCTCCGGGCCAATTTCCTTTTCGATATCGTGAGTGAGAATGAAATCTTCTCGGCTCTTGTAGTTGCCTGCAATACCAAAGTAAAATAATGAATGCAATTTTCTAAAATCATTCTGAGAAAAGTCTTGCAATCAAAAATTGTCTTTCGGCGCCTGAAAATCCCAAATTAGACCAAAACCACTTACGGAGGTGAATTTTTATTTTTCAGTGTAAAATCGATGAACAAAAAAAGCAAAGCCACGAGTAAGAATTAGTAAACATTCTGTGATGGGCAAATTGGGCACGGAAATAACTACGATCGGAATATCCATCTCGGCGAGAGGCATAAAAAAACAAATTACGCGAGAGTCAATGCAAACAGTAGGTTACCTTTGTTAATGCGAAACCATTGTTTCAATTTGTCGAATGTCTTGTTGTCCTTGTCCTTAGAGCTCATTTTTGACATTGTCACATTGTCCGAATCATTGGACAAACCGTATCAACGTATTACAGACGCGCGGACTCGATTCACTGATTTCACCAAAATTCCACGGTATCCCGGTGGACATGTCAAAAGTCAAAAGCGGACGGGACTTTGGTGGGAGCACCATGTGAGAACGAGCATATGCGAGACTCCGGAATATGCCAGCCGCAACCTCTGACTGAAAGTTTACGAAGCGTCGTGACAAGTTTGCTGACTGTTTCAGAGCGGAAGCTTACTTACCGGAAGTTGGCGTCTTCTTGCATTGAGAATTTGCGCAATACGCTTTTTTGCTTGCTTATAGAAGGGACCTTATTAAAATTTTGTTTTCCAAGATTTTCATGTCCGAATATTCAGAATAATTCAAAACATCGAGAAAAATCGTATGGAAAACGGTACTTCGAAATTTCAATCGATTTCTTATAACTCAAGAACTGTTCAAGCGATTGAACCGAAATTTGGCACACAAGTGAAGCAGCAGTTCGTTTTTGATTGTTGTAATTTTTGAGAAAATCTATGCAGAAGTTTTGATTTTGTGATTTTTTGAGTGTTAAAAAAAATACGTGGATGCTCTAGCTTTGGTAATATTAGCGATATTTCACTAAATAGCTTTTCATAAGGCGACAATAATTATTCTCAAGGCGAGGCAAAACCTACTCAGTCGGTAACAAAAACTGTGATCAATCGCATGGACAACCAAAGATATTTTGAAAAAAAAAGGAATATGTTACCGGAAGCGGAATTTAATTGTTCCTCCGGTGGCATATTTCTCCTCTCCAAAATAACTATAACTTTATAATGGCGGGGGCCGATAGATTGCTCCTATCGACGTTGCAAACAATTTTTAGTATGTACTCAAATTCTTTTTTAAATTTCACGAAAACGTACGATTTTTCTATAAGGAAGCAAAACGTCTCAAAGAAGATTTGATGAAAAAAAAAACAAGTTTATTAGTTGGTTCCCAATTTTTCGAAAACGATGTTAGTGATCATTTTTAGGTAGCGTTATAATGAGAAACCATTTTTTGTTCTATTATCAACGACGTTCCCTTTTTTTTCAGTTTTCACCCATCTTCAATTATTAACAACAGTTTAGTCATTTACACTTTCGTAAATATGTAGGTCATTATTTTATGACGTCCGTGTGACACCTTCGGCAGTAAAGACTTACGTTATCATTCGTAAATTGAAATATAATTTATGGAAAAACGACCGACAATTAACGATAAACGGCACAAAATGTAAAAACAAACTTTGGCAATCGATTTCTTGCAGCCGGTTCTCTTTCACCGGAAGTACTTGTGGTACCGTGTGACTTCCGGTACCATTGAGCAATTAGAAGCCTAAGCACATAATATTTACGAAAGATTACAGTTATTTTAACAGTAATCGAATGATACAGCGGCATCGAGGGAAAAGCTCTTGCGCATATGCTTAATTGATGCTTGTGTCACTCCGTTTCAGGATGCTCTTCATCCTCTGAAAAAATGCAAAGGAAGTACGTTTAACTGGAAGCAACATCTGGTTAATTATAGGAAAGATCTGAGATTATCAAGAAAAAAAGGCTAGATAGACAGGGAATACTCAACACTTTGATTACTATGATGTAATAAATAAATAAAATGCGTAAAGAAACGAAACGCCTCCATACAATGAACTCTTGAGTTATAGGAAAGTAAAGAATCTCTAATATTTTCATTCCGTTCATTTGTTAAAACGGAATGATTACATAATAAAGAAATGATTTTGGAATTACAGAAAAGGAGATAGATAGAAGAATTAATAATCGCTTTACCTGATTGGCTAGTGACATTATATGGACAATGTATATTATTGACCCGAGAAACGAAGGATTTTAAAATTATTTAAATGTTTCGAAAATTAATATATGTATTGGAAATTCTTTCGCAGACACGGTATATTAAATTTGATTTTATTCTTATTTTAATTTTTTTGTGTATCAATTAATATTCGTGTATTAGACTTGGATACGTATCCATAAAAAATATTCCACCACTTTACACTAATCTTCGTACAAAAATTTCTACTAGTATGACTGTACTATAGATGCCTCCTTAATTTAACAGTTTAATTCATGCAATTGTAAGTCTCGATTATTTGGTGACGTAGACATTGGTACAAAAGAATGCGGTTGACGCGAGACGTCTGCCACGGCCAAGAATGTTGCGGGGCCCCATAAATTGGCATACGGCACGAAATTGTCAGTATGGCCTCTTGGCTCAGTGTATTGCACACACGTTACATACGTATACATGTATAGGTACGCATATATATCCTGATTAGTAATTCCCGGCGGCGCACCGTGTGGCGGACTACTTCCTCGGCGCATACTGACACCAAATCCCATATACCAGCATCGTCGAACTCAGAGAAAGAGACGGAAAGTACGAGAGAGAGAGAGAGAAGCTAACAGATAGAAAGAGAAAAGGAAGACGGGTCGGCTCTTGGTATCAGAGACCCTCCAGATACTTCGTAAAGCCTCAAGAAGCTTCAACGTGGTCCACAGGTTCTCTTCTGGACTGGAGCCCTCTAATATTTCCATCATCATCATCTCTTCTGCTTGAACAATCTCACTGGCACTTGTACCTGAAACTGGTTTTCAAAATTCATTATGTATGCATTTGAGTAAATCGTTTCAGAGAAATAGAAATATCTCTAAGGGTTCATTGGAGGATTCTACAGGATTTAAGCCTCTGAAGGACATTTTTTACTTTAATGCTTAATGTACTTGATACTTAACATTCAGACTGATTTATAGTGATATTTGCCAAAGAATTCTTCTGGGTCCACACTTAGAGCATAAATGTATTGCAAATTCGACATAGAAAGAAATATACTTTCTAAGATTGAACGCTTTTAACTGTAATAATGATATATAATTATGTAATAAATAGCATTCTGTTACATCTCCTTAGTTCTATCATTTTTCATATTATTGCATTCAAAAGATACAACGGAATTGTAAGTTGAATTCTATGTGAAGTTATTTCATTTTAATAACTCTTGGCAGATAAAAACAATAACTTCATTATCTTGATTAGATTCTGCAGGATAAAAATTCTGGAACATCGATTTTCACTTATATACTACAATACTTCATTTTCAAAAAGACATGTAAGAGAAAAGATCAATGTTCGTTTGCCTCCAAATCTGAAGTAAACATTAGTTACAAATTGTAAAATGAAAAAAAAAAAAAAAAAAAATGGTTGTGTAACACGATTAAATCCTGATAAACTTTAAAATATTGTTTCAATTTAGTTCAACGCTTTAAACTATTATTGGTATCAGAAAATTATTGCTAACGGAGTGTGAAGTCGTTTGGAGTCTTAATTGTTGTTTGAATTCCAGCGAAGCTGGTTCATATTTATTAGTCTCGCCAAATACGTCACGATTATCGTTTGTAACCCAACGAAGTTGCTTTTATATTTATAACTCTCGTAAAATATTTAACAATACGAAAGAGTTTAACGTTTACGAGTAACGGTCGCGATCTGATTCTAGTGTTGAATTGCAAAATTCTAGGTTCCTGCGGTATTTTCACAAGCGATTGAGCAAATAGCGAGGAAGCAGAGAGAGGGAACATAGCTGTGAGGAAGATCTAGGTCTTGGAATCGCCTCGGACTTCCCGAATCTTTGACTCGTCCTTACCACTATATATAGCACAAGGAAATGTGAAATCGACGAGCGGGTACGAAAACGAGTAGGAGGAACTCACGCGACCTTACGTGCGAGAGTCTTTTCGTTTGCTCGCTTCTTTTCAATGGAATTTGTATTTGCGGTGAAACTTGTCGCTCTAACGACTACTGTAATAACCGGGAGATGGTGACAAGTAGAAAAGGAAGAAGAACCGCCAAAGATCAGCCAACTTTAGTCCACGACACGAAAGAAGCAGTCTCCGTTGCGGGTTTGCATTTACAGTTAGACACAACGATAAATCGACGAACAAACGCGCGTTCCTTTCGCTCGGCGCGGTATCAACGAGAACGCGGGCGCCGCGGACGCGAGAGTGTCCATCGGCGGACCCTCTTCGTGGCCTACAAATATCAAGCGAACCCTAATGAAACAGAAACAGAAACTCTCCAATGAAACAGAAAACTCTTGTCCCTTATAAATGAAGATTTGAGATAAAAAATCTACTGACAATTCTATGAAAATTATGAGCATATAGTATATATGTCGGATTGTATTTTGGGTTTGCAGATTTTAAAAGCAGATGGAGTCAAAAACAGAAATTCTAGTGAAAGAGAGAATATTGATTACTTAGGATATGTACTAAAAAGTAAAGCTAAGAGGTAGAAAATATGCACATGACTCTAGAAAAAGTGTAGGACTGATATTGTACAAGGTGCAAACTGTTTAAAACTATTTGGAGCGCGAAATAAAAATTTCTGATGAAACGGAAAAACTTGACTCTTATTAAGGAGGATCTGATACGAAGGATTAAATTCTGATGATGAAACAAAAAATACTTGTTACTGAGGATATGATCTAAAAAATAAAGTTGGGAGTCGCGAAATGTATACGGGAATGTCGAATAAAAAATAAACAGCGTTTTCTGTTGGTACAAACTTTTGAAAATCGATTTGACTCAAATACGAAGATTCCTGATGAACAAAAAAAGTATTGATGTGTTATTAGTGATAATTTGTTCCTTCAATAATCAAATATCTCTTGAACTTCAACAAGAATTTTGCAAAATACTCTCATGCAGATATTTAAAGTACCACCTGCAAATAATCTTCTATGCTTGTAATCAACTCTGCAAATATTTTAACTCCTCGCGTGTATTCCACCAATAAAATTAATCGAAAGCCAGATTCCAGAAACTTTACGATCACCGAATCATCTCGCAAACACCGAGCGAGGTAAAACACACTGTCTACCCCGCAATCTCCGACCTAATAATCATCTCTTCCAGAAAAAAAACCATATTCTCTTCAAGAAAATCTCCACTATAATGTTGATGACCATTCGGAGAAGCGATTAAGTAGCTTTTCCTTCTCTCAAGTCAAGAATCTCTTGCCCCCTAATCTTCTTCGAGAAAGCATCAGCTTGTATTTCAAAGCCGGATCGAACGCTCGTCCGGTATTATCGATGCCGCGATTTCTGTTCGCTATCTCGTGATGTGTTACTCTACTCTGCTCCGAATTCTAATCGATCTCCCATTGATCGTATAGAGCAACAGGTGCTCTGTACGTGGGTAGAGAAGCTTGTCTCTCGAAAGGGAGAAACCTGAAGGTGGTGCTCGACACGTGTAACGAAGGTAGGAGCGAACATTGGCGGTGGGATGATGATGAAGAGCACCAGCGTTGAAGAAATACCCAAGGAGGAAGAAGAAGAAGAAGAAGGTGGAAGGAGCAACGGGAGGTGGTGGCGAAGGAGGACGCCAAGACGACAAGCGCCTGAAGGAGGTGGCGGAAGTGGTCTTGCCCCTTCGGTATAAGAGGCTCTCGCCTCGGCGCTTCGTCTGTTTACCACTCTCGCCTCGTTGGACGAAGGAGTCTTCGCTCACTCCCTTCGTGACGTGTGATAATCGTATAAATAAAAAAGATATCCTGTTAATTAATCGCGAGATAGACCACGAAGAACGAAGGACGACGACACCGCGGTCGTTGGAGAAGTTACTTATTTATTTTCGCAGAAGTTTTGTCGAAGCTAGTAGACGAGGTGAGTTTTGTTTGTTACGCGCGGAAGTTAAATGTCGGTACATATATTATAAAGAAAAAAAAATTGATTAATTAAAGGCCGGGTGTTGCGGAATACACGCAAAGATAAAAGTGCATTATTTCTGTACGTACGACGACATGTGATTGAAAAGTGTTGGGCTGCACAGTGAAAGCTTCTTCTCAACGTCGCGACTATTTGCTCTTGTTTTGAGATGAGGGAGTTCAACTTTTGATAGAGTATCGAAGAAGGGAACGGTGAACGTGCTTGTAAAAGCTTTTTGTTGTAGGCGATGATTTTTTCAATATTCAATTTGTTTAGTTGGAAAAATTGTGATGGGTCAACTAAATGCTTGATGCAATTGTAAAGGGGTTTACGTTCGTTAAAAGGTTTCATATGATCTTTTGAATAGTTAACGCTTAATTTGTTTTAAATTTGGTAGATAACAAGGTTCGTTGCTAAAGAAACTGAATTGTAATTATTAGAATTAAAAGCCTAAAGTTCAGAATATTTTTTGTAAACGTGAATATTTTATCTGGGACTTTCAGTAAAACTTTAATTTTTTCTCAAAGATCGTAAATAAATAAACAACTTTAAATTCTATAGATGAACTTTTGTTAATCGAAAAAGCACAATTATAAAAATTAAAAGCCTCGGTTTCGGGGATTATTTTTCACACACCAGTATTTTAAATTGCACTTTCAGAAGCTCTTTTTAATTGATCTTCGAAATACGAATAAAAGCAGTCCTCTTAAAAGTCTCTTGACTCGGTGAAAGAAAATCTTGTTAAAATCCTCAAAACCTCCAAACCTAAAATCAATTAATACAACAGCCTGTTTCAGGAAACTTCTTGTAAACACGATTATTATCCCTACAATTTTCGGTAGCCCTTTTATTCTGATTCCCAAGATCCTAAATAATTAATGTAACAGTCGATAGATGAAACCCTTGCATATAACGACGTGAAAAACCATTATGATTAGTTTTAATGCCATCGTCTCTGTTGCTTTGACGTGATCTTTAGTATTGTAGCCACAAACACTGTTGCATTGTATTCCGCGCAGGAATACCGTATTAATCACTGTATTTGCCGTGCGTGCGCGAGAATATGCTCCGGGAATCATGGACAGAGTCGAGTCGCACGTGTGTCGCGTTTCGCTTGAGAAAAAAAGTCATGAGGAGCGATGGGCTACGTCATTAAAGCGTGAATTCTTACTGTAACGCGACCCCCGGTCATAGAGCGGCTGTCGGATAACGTGATTCCACGCGAACTCGACAGCGCGAGCTCTTTAACCATTCTAGGGAGAATACCGTAATATTCGCGGATCCGCGAACTGGAAAACCGCGATAAAATCGACATATTTACGTTATTGAAGATTGCATGTTTGTTTTTCTCTTATTGTTTTCAGAGCCATGAAGTCGGTGGCGGTGCTAGCAGTTATCTGCTGCTTGGCTTTGGGATTGGCGGTTGGTGGTCCATTGCCCGAAAGCTCTCACGACGCTTCAAAAACCGTGAACGCAGTCGAAGCCACCGGAAGACAGGCTGTCGCAGCGCCTGCAGCTCCAGCTGCACCTGCGGCCGACGATGATGACGATGATGACGACGACGACGACGACCTCGATCTCGACATCACCGACGATGATGATGACGATGACGACGATGATGAGGGCGGCGCGGCCGACGACGACGATGATGATGATGACGATTATCTCGAGAGATTCATCGACGACATCCTCGGCGGTACGTAGAATCTGAAATATGTTTTCTGCATTATTATACAATTTTCATAGATTTTTAAACTGAAATATGACTTTTGAATGACGCTTTGCCTTTTGGTATCCAAAGATTCTGTTCTGTTGAAAATGAAACGACAAACGGACGCGAAAATTTTTGTTTGAAATAATTTAGTTTTTGGACGGGTTTAAGTTTTTGGAAATTGAATATTTCTGAAGTATCTATGAAGACTGAGATTTCTGAGGTAGAGAGGCTCTTCTTTTCTTAGGAATACCAGTATTCAGGGAATGTTTCTTTTTTAAATATTCAGTTTATAGTTATTTTTAACAATTGTTCAAATATACTGACTATTTTATGTGATACAATATCAGTGAAGAAAAATTCTCTCATGTTTTAATCATGAAACGCTGAAAGTTTCATGGGATTCACTATCTATTCGCAACTCTATTCACTATCTATTGAAATTGCAAAATCGCAGAGAATCTGAATAAACGAAATTATAACTATATACGAATAAATTTAAAAATCGGGTTTCGAAATCACGGTATAATATATTTTGAAAGTTTTAATGATAATTGCGGTAAATCGTATGGATCCGGAATATCCGTTACGTTCATTTAACAACATTCATTGACTAGGACATTCAGCACGTATATTAAAATCGTAAAGACGCAGAGAATCTGAACAACCGGAACCATAACTAAGCGAGTAAAGTTTAAAATCCGGTTCAGAAATTCCAGTTAAATATATTCGAAACGTTTTAATTATAATTTCGGTAAATAGTACGGATCAGAAATACCCGTTATGTTTATTTAACAACATTCATTGGGTAGGACATTTTGCTGTAACAGCAGAGTGCGAATAAATATCCATGTTTGCGCGTGTAAGTAAAGTACGCGCAAACGGGAGTAAGAGAAGTCGAGGAGGATTCGTGTCGATGCTCGCCGGTATATTGGCTTCGTCTCACCTGTGGTATAACGGTAAGCGAAGCTTGAAAGCCTCGCACGCGGTCCGAATTAACATAATCCGTGCGTGCTCGAAGTCGCGCGCTGGCTGGGAGCCAGCAGCTCCGAGAGGAGGCGGAAAACTACCTGTTATCGTCGCCGTCACAGCGTTCGACATCGCTGCGAGAGGAACCCGTTGAAGAATTTCTATCGCGGCTACCAGGCCCACTCGTTTTGTCGTTTCATCCTTATCTCTCTTCTTTTTCTTCTTCCTTTAAACCCGCTTCTTCTATTTCGTCGTTCCATCGACCTACATACCTTAAAGGTCGATTCCACGTCCGCTGCGGAGCATATAAAGCGTTTTATATTTATTTCTCGCGGACACCTGCGGCGAGACTTTAATATCTTTGCTTCAGGGCTGAGGGATTATCGATTATGAACCTAATGATCTTCCGCGATAAGACACTATTTTTGGTCTTTTTGAATTTGCAGTCACGATATATAGAGTTTCTTTGTACTTGACAATACTTTTTCTTCCAATGAGTTATTTTTCCTGTACGCTATCAAAAATTTTGGAAAAATTTAATTTACTTATTTATTTCATGTATCGTTTGCTAATTTTTTATCGTACTTGTATATTAAATTTCATTACCAAACTATGCATAAAGAGTTCTGAGAAAAGTATATTCATTTTCATAATAAATATATCTTCACAGTGTAATTTCTGTACGTAGAATTGAAAGTTACAGAAAATTGAGAGCAAAATAAAAATGTTCGGAGCAATAAAGGAAAATTGAAAAGTGGCTGGGTTGACGATGTATTTGGCATACATGGAAAATAGCGATGGAAATATTAAGATCCGGGGATTATCAAAGCCGTGATACCATTTCGTGTAAGCGGTGAGATTTGTTAGACTCGTGCCCGCGTGCGTGAGCTACTCTTAAGAAGGCTGGCGCGTGGCATCCACCTTCGAAGTGGGACAACGCGCTCGATCACCAGGTGAATGTTTGATGAGTTGTCTATCCGGAAGGAAAACGTTTGCTCGATACTGCAACAACAAGAAAATTACCGGGTTACGCCCTAATGATTTGCTGGTTTTTATGGGCATACACAGCTGCAGAACAAAAATATGCGCTTTTCTCATTGCTCCGGAGCGTTTTTATTATTTCGAACCGAGTACTACAAGTTTTTATGCATATATTGCATAAAATTCATAGTTATCTTTTGAGCATAACATTAAATGGAGGAGTTAATGCATGAACATTTTCTATCTTCTTTAATAATGTAAAGCAAAAAAATGATGGGGATTTTTCTTTCATTCTCAGAGAATTTTAACGAGATATCCCAAACAAATATCCAGAAAGGACGAGTACAATATCAATAAAATATTGATTCATAGAATAATTTATGTAGTTAATATCCGCGAGAGATCTTTCCATTATACTCAAGTCCATCCATAAAAACCCTCGGACCATTTTTCACCGAATTTAACCAAAAGAAAAATTGTTTTCTCCTGCAGGTGACGAGGACGACGATGACGATGACGAGACCAGTTCGGTAGTCGAACCAATCGCTCCAGCTTCTCCAGTGGCCGCTCCAGCAGTCCAAGTGCCCCAACAGGCTGTTCAGGCAGCTCCGTCGATTCCTGCAGTCGTGCAGGCCGATCTCAATGCCGATTCAGCTGCGGAGGATGCCAGTCTTCTGGAAAACAGTGCGGCCGAGGCCGAAGGTGCGAATTACGACGAGGAGGAGGCCGGCGATGCCGCGCCCGAAGGACAAGCCGCAAATCTCGATGTCGCTGCGAGCTCCGGTCTCGAAGGTGCCGAATCCCAAGTGAATCCCGTGGTGACCGTCAACCAGGCTGTTCCGGCTGTAGCCCAACAGGCTCCTGCGAGCGACGAAGATGACGATGACGATGACGACGACGAGGACGACTTGGACTTGACAGAAATCGAGGACGATGACGACGACGATGACGAAGAGGAGGACAGCGACGACGACGATGACGACGACGATGACGATGACGACGTCGGTATCGCCGACATCGCGGACGCGCGGCGAGCACGTGAGTTCAAGGGCAAGACCAAGAAACACCAAACTAACACGCGTACGACGAGCAAGCGTTCGAAACACGGCCGCAAATCGAGCCTCACGAAAGTCGAGTCTCACTAATTAACGAGAATCCAATATTCTAAGCAAACAAATATTAATAACTGAACGAAAGATGCAATTATTTAACGACGAAGGAGTATAAATGAGGCGAGAGTGAGAAAACCAGGAAATTTTTCTTCAAACGAAAAAATTCTCGTTCTATTGAATGCGAGACTCGACTATCATCCGGCCGATTTTCCATCTGAAACAAAAATATCATTATTGAAGAACTTCTTCGTTGCTCTTGCTTCAGTATTTGCTCTACAGTGTGCGAACTATTAGCTCTATTTATTTGAAACTTTTTTTTTCTTTATTTATTGACGACACGGACCCGTCTCTCTATAAAGATCATTTTTTTTTCTGAAGCTTGCGCGCAATCGCTATAACAATTTTTTTTTCTTCGTTGATGCTGCTCGGGGATTACCTGGGAAATGTTGCGGCGCATTTCACGATGGAGATCCTGATGCGAAGATAAAGTTTACCCCTTTTTATGCACTCTTCCATCTTGCACCGTAACACGATCCTCGGTGAACCATCGAATTCTGCGGGAAAAGAGAGAAAAAAAACAGTAGCATTAAAATGCCGTGGTTACGGATGACGTTACGTCACGTCTTTCTCTACCGGCGGTATCCGCCGAAGAGTGCTAAAGCTGTTTCCGTTCTTTTTTCGTTTGTGCTTGTGTGAATTTTTTTAATCCATTTTTGGCATCGTATGAAAATGCGATAAACAGGCCCAGAGCCCGAGAATGCCTGTGCCTATATCTTTTTTTTTATTAAGCGTGTGTGAGTCGCGAGCGAATGATGAGATTAAGAGCGCAAAATGCGTTGAATGAGTGTTTAAAAAAAACATTAAGGGCTCTAAAGAACGTTTCAATCGAAGAAGACAGTAAAAAACTGAAAAGTAACACAATTTTGTCATCGAAAATAAAGAACAATTATAATCTTGTGGAAGAGAAAAGAGAAAACAAGCTGTACAGAGACATTGTCCGATTCGGATTGACTAAATATAGATAATTTATTATTTTTACAAAAAAAAAACAATTTGTGTTTCGTTTATTCATTTCGCAATTTCATAGAGTCCCGGTGTTGTAGGTTCGTGTCCAGAGACGCGGTGTTACACGAGATCAGAGAGAAGTATATGTCAAAAAAGTCAAGAGAGTGCAAACGAGTTGAATAGTTATTTTTGTAAAAAACAATTAATCGAATTCTGATAAAATTGCTAGTCTTTTTCTTCCTCTTCTTCTTTTATATTTAAAACACACGTGACGTGCCGAAATCGCAGAAAGAACCACCCAGCATTTTAATGCACGTTTTTTTTAATTCTTTTCTTTTAGTTAATTGCTTAAATCGAGCTTCGCATAACGTATGGTCTTTTTTTAAATTGTACTTTCGATGCTCCTGTTGGTGGATTTTTGGATACGTAGATTAATTCAGTATTCTTTATTTTATATTTTTTGCAAACTACTCGTCTCTTCCCCGAATTAACGTCGTGAATTTGGTAGACGGTGGACAGTCGACTGTAACAATGCGAAACTGGACAGAATCACTGGACCAATGGACTCACCCTCCTTAATTCCCAAACCCCAAAACGTAGTTAGTAGTGCGTAGTTACGATGTAGAAATAATTCTAATAATTCTCTCACAAAGTAGTGGGATATCTAATATTTGATCGTAGCCGTAGAATTTAAACGAAAAGCCTCAGTAGAAGTAGAAGTTGGCAAACTAAACTACAACGAAAATCTAATAATCTGTAGCAAAATATTGCTTTAAAGAAATCTCGTTATTTAGAAATACAAATGCTCTTTTTTTACTCCACAATTTCTTTCATATAAATATTTCATTGAGATTATTACTCAAATTATTGTTATGCAATAAATTGTTACACGAAAAAGTATTTCAGCTAGAAATATAATTATGGTCTAAAAAATTTGAGAATCACAATTTTTGAGTAGCGAATCACTTTTTCTTCTGGTACTGCCGTTAAGGTCAGCCTGAGTTGCGGCGTTGTATTGAGTAAAATGAAGCTGCGAAAAATTCCATAAGCATTTCTGGCTTTATAAAAAAAAGTGCAACCAAAGGCTCATAATGTGCAGCAAATTCGATGCTGGCAAGAAAAATATTAGTGGATTAAAAAAGACTCATCGCACAATTTATTTTTTATAAACATTTGTTTTATCGAGTAAATTATATTATTCATACAAAAAATTAATCCAGAACATAGTATTTCAGTCATGCATAATAATCTCGAATAAATTGTGGGCTAAAAAAATGAGTATCAATGTTTTGAAGTAGTGAACGTTTTTGTTAATTTTTTGAAACTGCTAATGCTCAGTTTAACTTACGGTAGTGTTTTTAGTGGCAAAAAGCTGTGAAATTTGCTCTAAGCTTTTCTCTTTTGAGTTGCCAGGCCTAGTGTCTTCAAATTTAGGGTCAGTTGGTCAGGAATTGGGCGGCGACCTCGATATTTTTTGTTTGTCCAGTTATCTCACAATGTGCCCATGTATTTAGCCTTGATTGGGTTTAATTAACGAGAGAGGTGCCCCGCAGCGAAAGCTTTTAACGATCGACGATATTTCGGGCTAACTACGATTGAGTACGACCTAAAAAAACGGTCTTTGACCTAAAGAGAAAAAGAAACAAGAAATGCAAGAAGAAAGCGATGGGCCGGTTTTTCAATCCTGAGAACGAACCAGAAACGATTCCAAGCGATCCGGAGAATTTTTTATCAGCTTTCACCCAGTCAGCCGGAAACGTCGAGCGAAGAGGCCGCCCGAGGGAGGGAGAGCTCGATGAACCGATGGAAATCGAGGCCACTGACCCGGAGCGGCCGGAGCCTCCCACCGCGACCCTGACCCACTGGGAAATCACGGACAACGTATTCTCCGGTGCCTCAACCGGCCGCGTGAATGAAAGATCATTTATCGTTCAATAGAAGGAATTCTAATCGTAAATAACGCCCACCTCAGATCGTAGATCAATTAGGGAGCCGGTATTAAATGCTACAACCGATTTTTTTCATGGCTATTACGAATTGGGAACTGGAAATAAACAAGAAACAAATTTTACTAGAGATGAAGAGAGAAAAAAGGAGTGTAATTGAAAAAATAATATTTCTTGTTTATTACGCATTCTTTTGAAAGTGATTTTTAAAGAGTTATTAAATAAGGGCAGTGAGTGTAAAATGATCGGGAGACTAAAGAACGACATTTTTTTCTACCTCTATGAAACTAAGTGTGATGTAGGTAATTACGACTTATTACGTGATTAAGTCGCTTTTTTTTAAGATCATTAATAACTGGTGGAATGGTCGAGAAGAAAGTAAATTCAAGAAGGGACATAAATAGCTTTGAAGCTTAGAGGGGAGATGGCAGGAGTCATTATCTCAATCGAACCAAATGTGGGTTGGAAAATCATGAAATGATCGGTGGACGTACTTTTTCTTTTAAAGTTCAAGCAATCTATAGACAAATATAAATAATAATACTTATTACGTATAAGCTCCGCCTTTTTTTCTTACAAAGTCATTAATAATCGGACCCGTAATAGCCAGAAAAAAGAAAAAAGTAAAGAAGTAGCTTTTGCAGAATCAGTCATCAGCTTTCTATGACCAACCCTGTGTGGTAAAATCACAGTACGTCATTTCTCTCACAAAATTAAAATGCAGTGGATCTAAATATAGATAATTACGACTTATTACGCATCCGCGTTACTTTTTTTTTTTTTTTGTTTCGTTATAACATCATTAATAACCGGGCGTGGAATAGTTGGGAAGAAAGTAGTGAGGAGATAAATCAGTGCGACCGGGAAGGGGAAGGGGAAGGAAACAGCAGCTGCAGTATTCATCAGTGCTGTAAATGATGGCCAAAGCTGGTATTGGGTCGGTAGGTGAACGCCGAGCGCGAGTGACCCACAATCGAAGACCTGTTTGGTCTTACACGAGGTGTGACGAGTGTCCGGCGTGGTTTCGACGCACCGTTAACATTGTTTCTTCGTTGAGATGCTCGTAAGTAGGCTGACTGGCTTAACTTGGTTGGTATCGTTGTGCAGTAGACTGGTTTAAAGAAGTGGCATATTTGTCAATCAGGTTCCCCATCAAGATTCAAGTACTGGTGCTAAAAAGAAAAGCTCACGCGAAAGGAGCGAATTTTCAAAAGTTGTTTCTTATTCCCGGAGATAGAAATGTTACAAAAAAAAATTAGAAACTTGCACATTCCTCCTAACGTTTCAATTTTTATGGCAATCGATTTTGGCTTTCTGAGAGCTTCCTGAAAAAAAAAATTGCTCGATGTTTCAGACCATTGTGAGGGTTTGCACGTGACAAAAAAAAATGTCTCTAGGAAGTAGCATAAAGTAACATTGATCAAATGTACATATGGCAAAATCATTGAGTATATATATATATATATATATATATATATATATATATATATATTGTTCATGTAAAAATGAATTTTTTTTTGGAATCGTAAAACGCAGGGATTTTTTAAACCTCATTTAATTTTTACCATTTTTTTTGAAAACTATGACTTCGGAAAGAAAGTAGTCAAATGTCTCTGTGGAGCGAAATGACTTGAATTTTGATGAATAATGTGACAAAAAAATACAGCACTTTTTTTAAGCCGTCTTATGTGCAGTTATAGTGTTTTTTCCGCTTCAAGCATTTTTTGAGAAGCAGCGCGTCAATTTTCTTCACCAAAGCTAAAGTGGCCTTTACGTTAGCTTCCCTACTCTTTTATCTCGCCTCACATCTTCTTGGGTAAAGTATGGCCTTCTTGGCCCACGAGGGACTCAAACCGAGAGTTCCTGACCTCGAGGCCCGTCCAAGCGACGCTTTCGAACACGGAAGTAGGTCGATGACCGGGCGCAGCACCAGAAGAGCCTTCTCAGTCACCTGAGACAGTCGGGCGATGATCCCCCGGGCGACCGGGTGACCTCATGAAAAATGCGGACAAGGCCGCTTCCTCAAGGGCGGAGTTCCTAAAAAGAAGTCTTAATGGATTATTATTCCCTTTTTTATCGAAATTCGATCGTAGTTAGTCCGTGATAGACTTAGGTCGTATAAAGTATAATGAGTAGAATATATTTAGGATTTAGACAGTGCAGAATTGACGATACATTTCTTATCTTTTTTCTTCATTATTGAATTTTGTTGGAAAGGTAAAGAATGTGGGTGAAATTTTTTTTTTTTGTGAAAAAAATGTTCGAAATATTTGATAAGCCCAGATGTAAAGTGCACAAGTTTCTATGTTTTTTCAGTATTGAATATGAAAAGCTATTTGGGGAAACAAAGTATTGTTAATTGCCTAGAACTCTGTAATTTTTAAAAACTTGCATATAAAAAATGGCGGACTTTGGTTCATTAGCAAATTTTAGTAAATTTCTGGAAATTGTATATAAAAAAATCACAGCTGCTGAAGCTGTGTAAAAATTCGAAAAGAGAATGAGAAAAGATTCGTTTTGTATCGTCGCGTGTAAGTTGCATTGCTAGAAATGTCCTTTGCTTGTGAAAGGCAACACAAGTCAGGCCATGAATCGACGTAATTGAAAAAAATTTCAGGTGCAATGGAGTCCGAAATCCCCAACAGTCATGTGCCCGCGATCTACGTTGCCAAGTACAATCGTTTTGTCGACAATATTTTGGGGCGTATCAACAAAATTCTGAAGACGAAATACGATCCGGTCACTGTAAAACTTACCAATCCAAACACCAACACAAAGTCCACCAAGAATAAGTCAACGAAGAAAAAGACGTCGACAAAAAAGACCAAGAATGGATCGAAGAAAAGCGTCTCTGCACCTTCGACTGAAGCTACCAACAAGTCCGTCCAGGGATCCGTAACTTCACCGGCTCCAAAGGTAAATATTCCTGCAATTAGAAAGGAAGATGCCAAATGCAACCATGCACATTGCTATCTGATTATTTTTCACTTATTGTAGTTCTGTCAGCAGCATATATCGATTTTTGGAGCTCTCTGAAAAATAAAAAATAATAAGATAGCAATTTGCAAGACTTCAGATTAAAAAATTGAGACCACCATTCAGATTTTTTAAAGCAATCGTCAAAGAAAATTGACTTTAAAAAATTCGAAATAAATTATTTGTTTTTTTTGAGTAGGTGAAATAAGAAAATATTCGAATACCTGATATATCTACGGACACACGTGCGCATACGGACATTTTTTTCTACACTAGTTTTTAAAACTTAAAAAAAATACTCGATAAAAAATATCAACGAAAAAAAAATTGAAACAAAATTTCCTTTATGAGGAATAAAAAATCAGGTAAATAACACAGAGAAATTTAAATAAATATTTTGTTTAAGGATGTTGCTGAAACCGTAAAATCCGCGACCACGGTCGCAGCGACTGAGATCATTTCCAACGCAGTTCCTGAAGCAGTTGCGACGACCCCGCGTGCTCTGGAAGCAGTTACAGTCCAACAAGCTGAGGGCAGAAAGGCAGCCCCGGCGACTACCAAAAAACCAAAACGAAAGGGCACTAAAAGCAAGAACAAAACGAAGAGCAAGGCACCTACTAGCGTGAGCAGCACTAGCAACAAAAATAAGGTGAATAGCGAAGTGTCGATTAAGCGTGTCGCGACTTTTTAGATTCTCCATGAAATATTTTATAAATTATATTAATGCAGGGTTCAGTGTTGATTCGTCTAGTCTGTGTTTTCGCTTTTTGCGATTTGCAATTTTTCCTTCTTTTCAGTTTCTACGAGCTAACACAATGTGACAAATGATAAACATTACCCTTTTTTTATCGTATATCTAAACTTCCTTTACTTGTTCTAAAGGAACTATCACTTATTGATTCTTTCTTAACCACCTTAAGATGGAAAGTCATGCATTCAAGTGCCTTTCTCAAAAATTCTTCTAAGACGAAACTATACATGGATTCAAGACTTTGACATTTGAGTTTCATTTCAAAAGTGTCGTTTCAAAGCAGATCATTGAATACGTAAAAAAAATTACGTTTTATTGAATTTAATGATCAACCAGATTGACGATCAAGCCATTAAAAACTTATTTTGAGTCGCTTTGCTAAGTTACAAGTTTAAAGAAGTTGTTCCATAGCCATAAAACGAAAATAAACCTTCCTTACTTTGGGAAATAATGATTTATGATGCAATTAAGTTCAAAATAATGACCTTGAATTCTTATTAAAGAAATGTATAACATTTTTAAGTATAGCAAAAAATACAGTAGAATTTTGACAAAAACTTTTTTCCGTTGAATAATTTTCAAAATGCAACTTCTCATTATATTGATATGTAGTATTACTAAAAAACGATGAGTATCTAGCATTCCCGCAAATTCAATTTTGATTTTATGATTGTTAATTAAATTTTTATCATTATAAAAATTAATTTGGACTAATAGTAAGATAGAGGTTCTTAAGCCTGCTTAAGAGTTGACACATGATAACAATGATTTGATTCACTTCTCTGATACAATACATTTTTATCATTTTTGCAGACCAAAGCAAAGAAACCAAGCAAGCCAAGAGCCAAAGCCACTCTTTATGGTCTGTCTTCGTTGAAGCGCTCGGGAGACGTGTCCGTGAACATGATGAGTGACCACACGACCATCAAAACGAAGTTCAGCTTGGGACCTTTGATCCTGAAGGTGGAAAAGGAGTTTGGCAGAGCATCGAAGCGAGAATTGCGAAGTGCGACCGCCACGACAGCTGAGATGTCCGGAAAATTGAGTCTTCGTGTTCTTCACGGTGGCGCGGCGACGCTTCACTCGATTAGAGTGCTTCAGCCTAAACAAGTGCGAGTTGAAAGCGCAGACGATCACGACAGAACGCGAGAGTTCGTTTGGAGACGTTCCTCGCACATTGCGCATTTGGTTTCGCAGAAACTTTCCTCCGCCACGAGATCTATGCTTCGACCACCACCAATTCCCGCAGCATCTGCAGCATAATTACAAACATTATTATTTTTTCTTCATAAATCGCCTCATCGGTAAATAGCGTGGGTTTTAAGCTGTTTAGCGATCGCAGGCGACGATATCGGGGTATTAGAGTACACAGATCGATTCGTTCGAATCACCGTCCGATCGTTTAACCGCAGGAACGTCGGATGATGAATGAATAACTCGCTCAGTTTGATTATTTATAGTGAACGTGGGACGTCCGAGAGGACCATTACCTATGGATCAATTATTTATTTATTTATCTGATGGAAAGGCTGATATTTAGTGCGATATTTCAGCACTGTGGGTTCGATGTAGTTTTTAGGTTTATGGAAGAGATATTTATGGTTGTGTATCCCAAGAATGTGTAAATAAATTGAATCATTAATATTTACATACATGAGTTTTCTATTGATGTTCTGAAAATGAATCTTACTCCCAATCCTGCTACGAATGTATTATATATTTCGTCCCAAATAATAGTTTCACTGAAATGGAATTTTAGAACTTCACGAAAAGAGCAATATCTGCAAAATGTCTTTTTCTTTTTAACTATGCTGAAAATACCAGATTCTAGATCGGCCGGACGAAAAGTAACGCAACAGGCAGATTGCAGGATTGAAAGATTGGCCATTGCTTCCTCATTATTTTGTACTTTTTGCAGCATCACATGCCTTCACCGTATTAAAGCAACGGCCCATGAGTGATTTGCACAAAACCGCCTTTTTTTTTTAATGTAATGAATTAATGCAATAAAATTTTTAGGTCTGCATACATTTTGTAAAAGACACGACGAAGACGACTTTCTTGCGTACCAAATTCCCGCTCGATCGGTACAACAATTTTTAGTTATCGCAATTAAATTTTGAAGCCCTGGAAAACACATACACACACATTCAGGAATTTTCTCTAGGCCACTTTTCTCGGAGGTTTTTTTCCTTCTAAGTATTTTAACATGCAAAAGTGATTTTTTTGTATTCGTAAAAATAAAGCCTGTTTTATGAGGAATGGACAATCGAAAGAACGCAATTTCATTGATAATCCCTGGCTCTATTTCCTCGGGGACAAAATCGTTTTCTTTCCTACCGACCTCCATTAATAACTTATCAACGAACTCCATTCAAAGTTCTTTTGCCCATCGGCATCCTCTATTCTCCACAGCAACATGAAACTAACAACGACTCGTTAATTCATGAAAGGCGCTTGTGTTCAGCAAACCGTGACCGTTGACACTGTCCATGATGATTATAATCAGTCAGCAGTTTTTCGCCCCGACCTCCGACTCGCGCTTCTCTCATTAACAGTCCATCGTACGATCCGATAAAATACAAGACGATATATAAATATATCGACGATATATAAATAAATAATATAAATCTCTTTGTTATTCTACCAGTCGATCTTGAGACACAATTTGCCATACAAAGGGTCACGTTTGTAACGCGATATCGCGGTTATTTGCGTAGATCGTAAGTATCGAGCGTTATCAGTCGTCGTGTACTTATTTTCATGCAACGTTCATCGTTACTGTCTTGCAGATTACACCTGGTCTGTGTTAAGCCAACAACAGAGAGTGTGTGTCACTTGTTGTCGGCAGACATCGCGCGACACGCTCCTAAACGGCTCGGCGCGCTGTTTTGACTTTCCAAGAGCGCCTCCCAGACGCAGTTTCGATTTGGCCGTCATCGTAGGCAGTTAAATCGCCCGAGTGCCGCTCCACACGTTTCTGAAGCCGCGCGCTCTTTCGTTTTCCAAACTTTCACCGCCGCTGTTGTTTGTTGCTTCACCCGGAGTTGCACACGCTCTTCGAAACGCACAGACGCACACTAACGCACAGCGGCAAGGTCCACTCAGGTCAATTCTCTATCCGTGAGCGGGAGTCGCATCAGTTGAAACTTTGACTTCCAGTTGCTCGGACATTCACAACATACCAGTGAGTATTTTCTTTTCTGTATCTGAAATAGTAAATACGATATTTAAAAATCTATGAGACAAAAAAAGTTCTATCCATTTTTTTTAATTTCCAGACCAAATCTATATTTAGTAAACAAATTGCAGCTTCCTTGTTGCGAAATATACGCAGAAGCTATAAGCAATTAGTGTCCTGTTTATCTAGTCTGCGGATAAACCGAAGAGATTAAAAAATGGCATCGTTAGCTTCAAAGTTCAAATATGCAGCGGCTTTGTGCAATTCCGGCGCTCAAATGGCTGAATTACGAGCTCTTTCGACAAAACCTATGCTTAACGCCAAGGACGAGTCCAGAGAGATAATACTTAAGTATTTGGATGGAAAAGACAATGGCATAGCGGTTTTGGGCTTGAATAGACCGGAATCGAGAAATGCTTTTGGAAAAAATTTACTTTCCCAGCTGTTTGAAGCTCTGAGCACCATTAGAGAGAATGATAAGATTCGTGTGCTTATACTTAAGAGTCTCATACCAAAAGTCTTCTGCGCTGGAGCGGATCTTCGTGAGCGGACGAAAATGAGCGAAAATGAGGTTTCGGAGTTTGTGTCTTCCTTGAGGAGCCTCATGTCTGAGGTTGAAGCTCTTCCTACTCCTTCGATAGCTGCGATCGATGGATTTGCCCTTGGAGGCGGCTTAGAACTCGCCCTCGCCACGGATATTAGAACTGCGGCCAGTGAAGCTAAGATGGGCCTCGTGGAAACCAAATTAGCGATTATTCCAGGCGCTGGAGGCACTCAGAGACTTCCCAGACTCGTCGGAACCGCCAAAGCGAAAGAACTCATCTACACCGCCAGGATACTCGATGGCGAACAAGCTGAACACATTGGACTGGTTAATCGAGCTGTACCACAAAATAAAAATGGTGATGCTGCTTACCAAGCTGCTCTCTCCATTGCCAGGGAAATTTTGCCCAATGGACCTGTAGGCGTGAGGTGAGTTGGTCTTCTGCAAAAAAATTATTATTAGACTCTCCAGCAGAGTTTCGCGAATCGGTACATACTATTTTTTGTAAAAGTGATGAAGAAAAAATGACGTTTATGGGAAAAAAATTGTTTGTGATGTTTCTTCAATGTTTTGGTAATTGATTAGCATTGAAGGAAATCTTAGCAGAGAGTTTCATTAAACAACTAATCGTCACGCGAATTTCAATAATTGTGTTTTTTTTCCCTTATGGTTATAGTCTACAGTTTAGTTTACTAACTGGTTTATCACCTTTTTTATTGAGACGAAAAAAAATTTAAGAATGTGCAATCATCACAAAAATTATTCGCTCAATGGTCTTAAGATTTTGGAAAGTTAATACGGAAACTGGCCAACTACCATCGTCTGTGACATTTAAAAAATTTCAATTTTTTCAGTAAACAGCTGTAGACCTTTAAATGATAAGAATATAAGAAATGCTTGGCTGAAATCTTTATCAGACCGTAAATCTCGGGTGGCAAATCATGTGGGATTTGAATAATCATTAACGACTCCTACTTACTATCTATTACATCGTAATTTACTAGATAGTTTACTACCTTTATTTTGATAAGTCCGATATACTGAATTATTAATAAAATCATCGGTGTATATATTATAATCTGTAGATCTACTGAAGGTTATTAACTGATAATGACGAACGAAATTCTTAACAAAGAGAGTTATCAGAATTTTTCGTGACTTGCGATACAAGATTTAGTAGATCTTGTGTCAATTCATCAAATCTGCTGGAACAAATCATAAAAAATTTCATTACAATACATCTTTCTTCTAATTGTTATTTTTCCCAGCATAATTGGCTAAATTACTTTCTATCTTTATTGTAATAAACAGGAATAACAAAATCATAGAAAACTTCAAATCCATCCCAAAAAACTGGCCATTCAAAGTTTCAAAAAATGTTTAAATGCAATTCCTACAATATTCCTTCAATGCAAACGCTCGTGACATGCAAAATGTCTCAAATTTTCAAATAAACTACTGGAGATCATTAACTGATAAGAATCGATAAAAATTTCACTAAGTAGCTTCGTTGAATATGAAATCTCGCGTAGCAAATCACAAAGACTTTTAATAATTATGTATTCCTATGGATTACGCAAGTCATACGTCGGTGAACCTCGTTTTATCTGCATCTACGATGGCTTATCTTGCTTTAGTATTAGTGAGTTGTCTGTCGATGAGTCAATGCACACAACCAATACAGACACATGCGCTAAATCACCCAGTCGTTCTTCTCTATATAATAATCAATAGTAACTAAGAATTCTCGGGAAGCCGTCGCGCGGTCGACAGTATCTTTAATGGGCCTTTTTTCGATTTTTTTTTTTCAGAATGGCCAAGGTGGCGATAACGAAAGGCGTGGAAGTTCCCATCGAGAATGGCTTCGAAATTGAGAAACAGTGCTACGCACAGCTGTTAAATACCGAAGATCGTGTTGAGGGTCTTGCAGCATTCGCAACAAAACGCGTGCCCGTTTATCGAGGTGTATGAACTACACCTTTGACGCACATTCCCCCAAAGACCTAAGTAAAGACTGTCTCTGTTTTGTACAACGAATGATATCTATCTCCTAAGATTTTTAGTGGCCACTTTTCGCATGTATGCCAAAAGATTTGATCACGATATACGAGGATGTTTTTGAAGTACTTGCATTTCTAAAGCTAAAGATGGTCGCGTGACAATCACGCAATCTCAAAACAATTTTTGCTGTATATACACATATACAAAAATTGATATGTTATGTATGATACGAATTAATGTGGAACTGGTGCGCTTATCTGATATTTTTGTGTGTTTGCGACGAAATGTTGTAACGTTATTGTTATCTTCCAAGCTATTAACCGTTTAACTTGGTTTCTGAAATACCTTTTTTACGATACGTTATATGTTGGTGTTGTTTATCGATGTGTATAATAAATTGTTTTAACATACGTGTGTGTATATATGATCTTTTTTTAAAATCAGAGATATGAGAAAAACGGAAAATCTGTCGGATGTAATTGTGAAAATATAGGAAATTACTTCTGGAGTTGTGAAATTTCCATATTTTCATTCTAATTCACTTGATATGTATTATTCTGCGACAATTGTCTGCATGGTTTATCAAATGGTGCTAAAATTGTTTACATGATCTTAAAATTCCATGGAATATTCTTCTTTTTAAAAAATACGACTATAAAGTTGAGACATTAAAACATGCGTAATGTCATTCTCCATTTTTTTCGCAAGAATTGTTCAAACTTTTTGTTTGTTCATCGTAATTCAATAGTTTATTATCATAAAACTATAATAATATGAGATAATAATGAGAATAATTTTACCACAAATTTGTATTCCCAGAAGTAATCCAGCCTTGTGCTCAATTTTTTCCTTAAGCTGTTCATTATTGAGACATTCAAGTTTCAATTAGCTCCCTGGAATCTCAGCTGCTATTCTAAAACGATAAATTATCGTTGGATACATAATAAGCGCTCAAGGCCTGTGAATGAATGAAACGATTCTTCTTCAACTGATTCAATATACATTATATTTGTTTCTTCTTCGATATATGTACAGAAAACGTAACATAACAACGTTAAATCGTACGTTCGTACGATAATAACGTGTAGAATTGTGCACCGTTTATCACCGTTAAATGATCGACGACTGCGACGAATGTTTTTAAGTATCGAGAATGCGTTAACGAGGCCTCAATAAAACGATACACGATGTCACGCCGAATTCTTGCAGGATTTCGAGGTGCTTAGTCGTTGTTACGCCTTTCCTGAAGAACCGCACTGAGTACTCGGAGCTCTTGGATCAGACTCTCGGGACCGGTTACTCGGTGACCGACCGTTAAATCGCTCTCGTAAATCTCGTAATCGTTTCCGCCCTCTTCGGTCTTGTCACCAAAGAAATGAATCTCGTCGTACTCGTCGATGTGGCGTAAACAGTAAGTCTTGTTCCAACCAATCGGGAATACGTCGAAAGATATTTGGCCGCCTGTATAAAAATTTATGTTATTTCTGCTCCCTCATAGAGTGGGTTATTTTTTTCGTAATTTTTTCGTAGTGATTATTACGGAAGGACACTGAATAGTGCCTTCAGCGGCAGGAAAAGCGGTATAAAAAATAGTACGGTTTTGATCGATTTTGAAACTAACTCCCGCCGTTTTCCAAATAATCAGTTCACCTTTGATATACGAGTACACTATTATGCAATACTCATTCGGATTAAATTCGGCATGAATCCGTTAAAATTAAAGCTATTTTGTATTTTTTTGTTATACTTTACGGGAGTTTAGTATTGAATTTGAAGAAAATCTTACATGACGCAAAAAGTTTTCTCTGAGTTTATTTTTTGTACTAGTCCGGTTTCGAAAAGTCTTAATTCATGCAAATCGTATTTAGCTGTTAACTCAAAATTATTTCAGCGAAGACTAGAAGTTTCTAGTAAATGATGTATTATGAAAGCAAATCTGTTCGCGGAAGGTATAAAATTATTCTGTAAAACGATACCTATGCTATAAGTGAGCGCAAGATCGGGAAACTTCTTCTTCAAAGCATGAATAAACTTCTGACGGATGTGGTTTTTGCTGTCAAAGTCTGCGAACTGTTCCCGCTCCTTCTGGCTACAATTGCGACCGACCGGTGAGATATTTAACATGCCTGTACGGAATTCAATAAAAGTACCACGCTTGAACGGTAATTTCAATTCGGCGATGTAGCTTAGGCAAAAATTGATGAAATCTTGCAGAGCGTCGTCTCCAATAAAACTTTGAATACTCTGCAAAAAAATGTTTTCATTTTCAAAAACAACGATTTTACGATAAATTAACTTAAACTCGTAAATATTTTTCTCGTAAATCCTTCCGCAGGAAAACTTCTGTAGGAAATTCTTTTCCGTGGAACTGTGTATAGTTTTTCCGTAAATGAGAATTATCTCATTATTATCGTATTATGTGCTAAGCAGTTTTGTGTCCTTGGTGTGTTATGTATACAATTGTTATAAGCGTAAAGGAGGGAGAACTTTGAGCGGGAAACTTACGTCCGACGATAGTTCTTTGCCATCCTTGTATCCAATTAGACCGTTTTCCGCAAAAACGTATCTGTACTTTTGGAATATCTTGTCTCCTCCCAATTGTTTTTTGATTTTCGCTAAATCAGATCCTCCAACGACCGCGACATCCCATCCTTCCTTTTTCGCGGTTGCAAAGATGGTCTTCTCAACTTGAGGATCGATTTCCTGTTTTTGAAATTGAAATATCAGTAACATCAATGAAAACCTTTTATTTCATAAAAAATCCTATAAGCTAAATCCAATTATATTACATGTTGAGGCTTCGTCAGAGTTCCGTCGACGTCAAACAGGCAAATTATTTTCTGACTCATGTTGTTTTTCCAAGTTCCAACTAAAAGTCAGAAATATCACGATTATATTTACAAAAATCAAAGTAAACACTGAGTATTGCCCGAAATATCAAGCAAACTGAAAACGGCAATGGAGGAAAAAACCAAATGAACATTCGTGACTATTTCGAGAATTAAAAAATGACAACGATGCCCGTGAGACTTTTTAAAATTCGGAGTCACGTGAAAGACGCTTCCATTGATTATCGGATGCTCTGTGGGCGAGACCAATCCCCTCTCTTCCAGTATTTTTGTCCAGCTGCATGGACAATTTATCAACAAATTTTCACAGAAAAAAAGCCAAAAAATCAACATTTTTTAAACCATTTATGAAAAGCCAAAATAAATAAATAAAATCACAGAAAAATGAAGTTAAGAAATTGCGGTTTCGCGATATTCGTGGGACAGCAAGTAAACACAATTAACCTGTAGGAATGCTGGTCTTATAATCAAAAATAAAAATGATTCTGCAGAGTATACCAAACGTACGAGACGGTCGAATGAATGAATTTATGTATTGGAGCGGTTTTTCGAAGCGGCGAGAGCGAAAAAAAAAACAGTAAAACGAATCGGAGCAATCGGAGCACCGGGAGAACAAGCGACGAGGCCACTTGACAAGCGCGCGCGGGTGAAAGTCCCGTTTACGTGGCTCATCGATCGAGACGTGTGTTACTCTCGGCCGCCGGTTTAGCCGCTATGTCAAGAATCCTTGGAAATTTCATCGTCGTTCTGCTGTGCAGCTTCAGCGGTCTCGTGATTGATAAACGTGTGACAACAGCTTTGGAAATTTCAAATCCTGAAGCTCGAAATGTTCTGCTCCTTCTTGGTAAAGTTATTCATTTAATTATTCTTAAAGAAAATAAAAAACTTGCTGTTCTCGCGGTGTATTTTTCGCTGCGCGCAAGCGCGTTTTCGGTTAGACTTGGCGCGAAATTCAAGAACGAATTTGGCTCCAATATTTGTACCTCTGATTACAGTTTTTTTAAACGTATATACATAATTTTGCAAAATAAAGGTTTCAAAAAATTTTTGTGCCCTATATTCTGTTATTCCATGAAAAAAAGTCATCAAAATTTTATGTTATACTTAAAATTTTTCTTGTGAAACTATGTAGATCATTTTATTAACCGATGATTGAAAAATTGATAGATGAATATTTGCAGCTGACGATGGAGGCTTTGAGATGCGATCTTACAGAAACAACATTTGCCAGACTCCGAATCTCGACCGATTGGCGAAGGATAGTTTGATATTTAATAACGCTTACACTTCTGTAAGCAGCTGTTCTCCAAGGTACTCATGCTGAGTAGTTATTTCAAAACATTGTGAAATTGACCATTGCGAAGATATAGTTTTGTCGGAATTTTTTTAGCATCAACTGTTATAGTAAATTAAAAAACAAGTATCTTGTAAAATTAATAATCGGTATATTGAAGACGTTAAAAAAGTTACTAATATAAAAGCAGTCATATTACTGCACAATTATATATTAAATTTAACATACCGGTTCAATGATAAAAACTTCCAAAAAACGTATATTCACTTCTTGAACATTTTTAACAGTGAACAATTAACAAAAATTCAAAAGTTATCAGATTGAAGAATTGCAGCATGTATTAAAATTTTTCAGCCGTTCTGCTATTCTGACAGGCCTGCCGAGCCATCAGAATGGAATGTACGGATTACATCATGGAATTCATCACTTCAACTCTTTTGACAATGTTCAAAGTTTGCCCAAAGTACTAAAAAAACATAAAATAAGAACTGGAATTATAGGGAAAAAACACGTGGGCCCAAACAGCGTTTATCCATTCGATTACTCGCAGACTGAAGAAAACAACTCCATTCTCCAAGTTGGAAGAAATATCACAAACATTAAGCTCTTAGTGCGAGAATTTCTCGCAATCAACAGATCACAGTACGTTTCTTTACTTTTTCAACTGTAGTTTTCATCTTACTTGTATCTATTCAATACAAGTCCTGAAATACAGTTTTTAGCTAATCATAGTAAAAAATGAAAATTAACAAGCTTAGTTACTTTTAACGAGAAATAAATAAAACAAAATAAAATAAAATTACAGTTGTTTCGTAAGGAATGAGCCGTAAAATTGAATAGTTTACAATTTTTGAAGAAAAAAACAAAAACAAAAACGAAGCTGATAAATAAGTTATCCCACATAACTAAATACATTTGATTACAGGCCTTTCTTTCTCTACGTAGCTTTTCACGATCCTCATCGGTGCGGTCACTCTAATCCTGAGTACGGAAATTTTTGTGAAAAGTTTGGTAACGGAAATGAAGGAATGGGAACTATTCCTGATTGGAGTCCCATTTATTATCAATGGGATCAAGTAAAAGTTCCGTATTTCGTTCAAGATACGGAGGCAGCGAGACGGGATATTGCTGCTCAATATACGACCATTTCTAGATTGGATCAGGGTAATTAAAAAAAAAGGAGCATCTACTTTTTCAGTAGCCAATAAAATTTACGACTTTTGAACTAATGATGTGTCTTAAGGGGTTGGTCTGGTACTGAAAGAACTTGAAGATGCGGGATTGAAAGACAACACTCTAGTGATTTACACCTCCGACAATGGAATTCCATTTCCAAACGGGCGAACTAATCTTTACGATTCTGGAATGGCCGAACCGATGATGATCTCGTCGCCGTATCACCGGGATAGAAAAAACCAGGTGACGTACAGCATGACCTCGCTTTTGGATATCGTCCCGACAGTTTTGGACTGGTTCAGCATTAAAAACGTGGATTCCAATGAATCTTTGAATGATAACGAAATACCCAGCCCATTTTTCACCGGAAAAACACTTTTGCCTCTGCTTTCGGACGGTAAGAAATATAACATTATGAATTAGGTGCAAATTCGGATTTTACTGTTTTGTGTGTTGATTCTCAGAGCCTATTGACGAAGATTTAGCAGTTTTCGCCAGTCATACACATCATGAAGTTACCATGTATTATCCCATGCGAGCCATCAGAACCAAACGATGGAAACTCATTCATAATCTCAACTTTAAGATGCCTTTTCCAATAGATCAGGATTTCTATGTTTCCCCCTCGTTTCAGGTAATTAAATGATATTAAAAATTTACATTTTGTAGATTGAAAATCATACCGTGATGATAAAATACTGGCCAGACTTTCGTAATTGAATGTGTGAAATGTTCCAAACAGCGGGAAAAGCATGTTGAGGAAGAAATAGCTTGTGTGTGTGTTGATGCTCCAAGAATGTAAAGGTTTCTTGAAAACTTTGTGAATGATAGTAATGTTTCTCGGTACAGGACTGCAAACTATCATATCAGTTTTTGCACACAAGATTATCATAATCACTTAATTAGGTGTAGTTTTTGCAATAATTCACTCACAATTACAACTGTTAGGAATCCCTGCAATTCTGCACTTCAATGTATTCCACATATTCAGAATAGAATAATTCTATGTATTTGTGGAAACGTTTGAGGTGGTATGTCCTTGAATTTACCTGAAATTATAAGAGATGGTTACATTTTACAGCATTTTGAATTTTTCAAAAAAAATCTATGTCAATGCAATTTATGTACATGCAAATTGCTTCTGCATTATTTTACATTACTGATAAAGTTTCCTCCATGACAACGTCAACATTGATTATAATACGTCTTCATAGGATTAGTCTTCGCAAACAGTGCAAAATAATGAGGAAGCGATTCTCGAGTTTGCCATTTGCCATTTGTTGAAATCAGTAAATTAATTATTTATGTTTAATCTTTAAGGATATTTTGAACAGAACTCGTTCAAATATGCCTCTGAGATGGTACAAAACTTTAAAAACATATTACAATAGACCCGAGTGGGAATTGTACGATTTAAAATTGGATCCTGAAGAACTGAATAACATTGTGGACAAATCATCTTCAAAGGTAAGACAATTTTCTCTTGAATTCAGAATTATCTCATCTAACTTCATGGTTTCAAAATTTATGGATTCCAGAATATTCTTGTCACTTTGCGGAAGAGGCTTTTGGAGTGGCAAAAAACTACACAGGATCCCTGGTTATGCGCACCCGGAGGAGTATTAGAAGGAATTGGTGTTAACAAAAACAATCCACAGTGCATGTCTCTGGATAATTTGGGATAAAGTTAAATTCTTGCATCAGAAAAAAATGTATATTTAAGTTTTTATACTTAACACGTTAACTGCCGTGTCACCCGTATTCGGGTGACAGCAAAAGTTCTCATCAGGCCACGTCACCCGTATTCGGCTTACAGTGGCACGGGTGGCCTGACGGGGATTGTGTTGTAAACACGCGTGGCAGTCAACGTGTTAAGCATATCCATGACAAGATACATAAGTTGCAAATAAATATTTGGATAAATAAAACTTATTGTTACCACAATATTAACTTACATAGTTTTAACTAGAAAACATTGCTCTTGGTGTTGAAGAATTTTTCACATCCCTTTCTCGTTTGGCTAGTGCTTCGCTAAGCAAACGAACATAAGCGGCAGATTTATTGACTGTTTTTTCAGCATTTGCCATCTCTGTCGATATTTCTGTAATCTACAGAATGAATTTTCTTTTACATGGATTGTTGATATTTTTTCCATGCTAACGTACCAGGAAATTACTTACGTATTGTTTATAACCGAGATACCTGTTGTACTTTTGATTTTTGTTGTAAACTTGCTTCACCTGAATCATAAATACAAGACACAAAGCCAAACCCCCGAGGATAATGATGGTGTTTATATTTTGAAGATTACGCAGGATGTGCATGACAGAGTGAACGATAACAATTCCCTCCTGTTGCTTGTACGATTTTCGACAAATTTTGACGTTCGTTTTCGTCAAATCTGGGAAATGTCAAGCGCAATCGACTTAATCGTCATGCTGCACAGTCAAAAGACATCACTAAAAAATGTAAAGTCTGAAGATTATCTCTCGCGAAATTTACAGGATAATCGTAGGAGTATACAAACTTTTGAGTGCTAATAAAAAACAGAGCGATAGCGGGCCGGAATAAACGGCGACGGAAGAAGTCATGACGTGGCGTTTGATGATGCAGTTTTTGCTGCGAGTGGCGAAGGCAAACGACTACGACGATTGTGGGGATCGAGAAAGCGCCGCCGGTATTATCTACGTTCGAGCTTTTCACGTGTGTTTTCGTATTGCAAAATATCCGAGCTTTTTACGTGTTTTTTCGTATTGCGGAATATTCGAGCTTTTCACGTGTTTTTTCGTATTGCGGAATATTCGAGCTTCTCTCGTGTTTTTTCGGGTTGCACAATATTCAAGAATTAATCTCCATTCGAGCTTTTTACTTTTTTTTTTCTCGTATCGCAGAATATTTCAGGGTTAATCTAAATTCAAGCTTTTCACGTGTTTCTTTGTATTGCGGAATATTCGAGGGTCAATCTAAAGTCGAGCTTTTCACGCTTTTTTTCATATTGCAGAATATTTGAGGGTTGATCTGCATTTGAGCTTTTCGTGCGTTTTTTTTGTATTGCAGAATATTCGAGGATTAATCCTCGGGTCAATAATTAAGTATTGTGAATCACTTACATTTTCCTGGACCTCTTCCCGCATCAACGAACTTACCTTAAAGGAGAAGCTGAAGGCGGCAGTTCAGTGTTGCGACGTATCTGCGAGGATGAGCATCACTTGTATGAACGATTTTCTTCTGAGGACACACAAATTCACCAGGAACGTAGCAGGAATTCCACACTTGCGAATCACTGTTAATTAACAACGCGACGAATGGATTGAATGAACGTTTGCTTCACGCTTGTTTATCCACTGTTCTACCGGTTACTAGCCGGAAGTACTGTTCTGCATCGGTGTGCGCATGCGTTAGAGTGCGCGCTCTTCTGCCGTCTTGATTACCCATGAGTCTTTGCGGTAACCGAATCGAAGATGTTGTCGATTGCTCTCGTCGGTTACTTTTTCGAAATATTTGCAAATATGCAGATTTAAATCGAATATCCGCGAAAAAATAGAGCAATTCTAGCTTCGAGATATCTCTGAAATGATTATTCGGTGATAATCGTCTCAGAAAACAATTCTGTTGAGCGCATTTACGTTTACACGCTAAAAGCCTTTGTTCTTGTTGCGCTTTTCGACGAACGGTTGAGATCGTCCCGAGACTTTTTTGTTAATGGTTTTCTAGAAGACTCAGAGTTGTACGGTTTTTAAAAAAAAGATGTAAAGTTTTTTTCTTTAGATTTATATAAATTGTGGAAGTGATTGAGAAAATGAAACATCTTACGATAATCCAGGCAAACAGGAAATCTGTAAAATTTCGGAAAAGTTCGTTTATTTTCGGGATGGAGGCAGTGATTTTGAGATAAATGTTTCCATCAGAGTTCGTGTGTCGATCCTTCATTTTTGGACAGTGTTTGTTATTCTTGGCAACGTATTATTAAGTGGTGGAGATTTGGTGTGCTCTACATTGCAATCGTGACGTGGGTGCAGTGATTAATGAGAAGAAAGCAGGCCACCCGCTTTGGGGTTTCCGTGTCCTACGATCCCGAGTCCCTAGGTCGAATCATCATCATCAATCAACGACCCTTCCCAAAGGGATTCATGAGGGCGGCGAAGACATCTCAAAGTAAGTGGCAGAATAATTGTAACATTTAGCTGGCGCTCTGACCAGCTGTGAGATAATGTCGCTTCTATGTTTTCCATTATGTTAATAACCTTATTTTTCTTATGTCAATAACTTTATTTTTGGTGTGCATAAACCGCGCTTTTTAGCGCCACGCTAGTGCTTCCATTTTTTCCCGTACACCAATAATTTCATTTCTTATATTTATGAAATGTGCAAAACCACTATATTTCCTGCTTACGCGTTATTACTTGTAAGAATCACTTATAAAAATGTACTTTTCAATGTTCTAAACTAATCTATATCATAATAAAACTCTTCTCTCGTTGTTTCAATCCACTTCTCTCAATTTTATAAACTGAAAATCCAATTTTTTGTTTCTGCAAAAGCACAATTTTTCCTGTTTACATACTATTATTGTAAGAATAAGTACCAAAAATGTGTGTTTTCAATAATTGCAGAGTATCGAAACGCGTTTTTGTCGTTCGGCGGTACGTGCTACTTTTTAAAATGACCTGCAAATATGTTCACCCCTGTTTTCGCTGTGAATTGAATCCTGCGCTTTTTAATGAGCCCCAAAAATCGTGCGAATCAAAAAATCGCTTTAATGCTTCCTTCAAATACTGAACTATCCTGCGCGTTTGTCGAATGTTATTATTTACTTCTAAAAATAAGGAGAAAAGGGTTTAGCCGTCTCCCGTAGAATCAGAGCCTCCTATTCCACCGTAGGTCGTTGACTTGACTCTCAGAGGATTCTGTTCTTCCTGAAATCAATTACAGTCCTAGATGATTAACGCACGAAGGTTTCAATTACAAAACATTGACCAACGATTTACGCACAAAATTGTTGACAAGCCCTTCCACAACGTAACATTAAGCGGAGCATAAAATTGCAAGCAACTGGAAAGAAAATGCGTCTACAGGACGTTTAAATAGACGGGTTAAAATTCACTGAACTCATCTGAAGTGAATCCATTTTATATATATATATATATACATATACATATACATACACTCATTTTCAATCAACTTCATCATCCTTCATTTTCTCAGAAATACATAAAATCGAAATATTTAGTATCTATGAGATTCCACGAGGCGAGCCCACGCTTGTTTTAGCGTAAAGATACAATTTTTACGCAAGATTATGTTCGTAAATAATACGATATAACATATGTAGATGAAGATAAAATAAAATATTACTCGGTATAACGTAGAATCAACATATATTTTATAACTATCGTTTTAAATTCAACGTTAGAAAAGATTGCGTTAGTCGATGGCATGTGTAAAATGCACCACCATTATCACGCGTTACTTTTTATTATTCTATGATTTTTATAGTAAAGACAATAAGGAATTTGTTCTTTTAGAGAATCTCAAAATTCTCTGACTAATTGATCCGATCAACAGCGACAAAAAAGCTACAAAAGAGTACGGAGTGTGTGAACGAGATTGTCTTTTCAGTAGATCAATAAATAATAATTCCTAATTTATGTATACTTTTGGGTGTTTTTTCGGTTCTCCTTTTCTTGTCGCTCGAGGCCGGTTGAATACATTTTATTATATATAACAGTAATACTCGTGATTCAACCCTCAAAACGTCGTTAATCGTGCGCCTTTGTCACAATCGTGGTAAATTCTTAGACTAATATTATAAAACTTCGAATTCCAGTTGGCTGCGATTTTTTTTAGTAGTTATTCGAAAAAATTTCCAGCTTGCCTAAACAAAATCATCCTAAATATTCGGTTTCGTAAGAAATAGTTGCGGGAAAAAGAAATCGCAATAACACCTGGTTTGAATCATTTTCATGCTACTAACGTAAAAATGTCTTTAATTTGAAAGAAGTTTGTTCGTTTACGATAAATTTTTTATACGTGATAGAAGTGCATCACGTTGTTTTTGAAAATAGCTAAGTTTTTGTAAAGCCTAAATATCGTGCGCCTCTTTGTTACAATCCACAATAAAATGGTCAAAATTTAATAACACTTCTCAATCGAGACCCTTGAGTGCATGACTGCACATCTTCAGTCGCTTTAACTTTTGTTTAAAGACTAATATACATGCAATACTCAAGTAAAGATTAATGGAACTGTGGATGCACAGTCTTTCATTCAATGGTATCGTAAGTGTTTGCAAGGAACTCTGCACATTTTTGTCATTAAAAACGAATTTATGAAACAGTAAGAAGCAACGTTTTAGGTTTTGCATAAATATTAGTTGCGTTCCAAATATACACAACAACAAAAATTCTGTTATGAATCTATAAAAAAAATTATCGAACATGACAAGAACCGCACTTTTTTACAATTCGCGGCCATTAAAAAAATCATTTAATTCTAGCTTTTTATGTAATTTTTTTTCCTCTGAATAGTTAACAATCTTAATAAGCAGTTAATCGAAAAGCTGTCTTCTATAACCAACGAATATGAAAAAAGATCTTATAGATCACTAATGTTCTTACAAATTTTATAATATCTGTAAACGAAAAAAAACTTCTTAACAAAAGTCTCGAATTTTTGCGACTCTGACAATTATTTTTATTAGCGCGAATAACGGCGAATTGTGTTTGAGAATGGCAGCGAGTGGTCAACCCACGCGTCTGCAATCGTCACATTTAAAAATACAAGCGACTGTGAAGCACCGTTCGACGTCGATCGTTGCTGCACGTGTTCATTTAAATTGCATTCGCTAAATTAGTACAAATCGATGGTTGTAGATATACACTCTGACTAACATTCAGAGCGTATATCTACAACGTGAATGAATAACATTCAGAGCATATATCTGCTATATAATAAGCATAATTTATACGGCATTCCGACTTAAAACCATCGATAATGCATCGGCACTTCGCTTTCTCCTATCTCTCGAACGGTGTTCTCCTTTAGTACGAAAATTTTATATACAAATAATGCGGGAATTCTTAATCGCATTATTCCATAGCTATTAATTCCTATCACTGTGTTTTTTTATCTCAGCAGACATAAAGGGCCAATTTTTGTTTACAATTCTTCTTGCTATCGAGTATCTTTCCTGTCTACAATTTTCGTAGACACAGTATTACAAAAACGTAATTAAAAATAATTTCTCCTATCTTTTGTACCGTGAAATAAATATATATCTGTGGTATATACATAATAATAGTAAATATACGCTATTGTGTATCCGTACAATATACGTAAAGAATCGGCCTTGAATTATGAGACGAGCGGTTTACCGACGAAAAATTAAAATCGCAATGAAATCACCATGTAATTTCCGATAATAACTAACGCTTTCAAATCTTAATAACTCAAGTACAATCTTCACAATTTATATCTTGGAAAGATGAAACTGGTTAATACTAAAATAGAAGGTTTTGCACAGTACTTTTGTTTTAAACGTCGTACATTTAACACAAATTTCATGACCTTAAATGTCCACAGAAACGGTTCGACTGTTTTAGAAACAATTTTGATCAGTCTCTAGTTTTATATTTTCAACTTAAAACTTTTTTCGTAAAACCAGAAACAGACCTGTATTAGTAAAAAGTTTCTGTGAACATTTAAGGTAAAAGAATGTGTATCGATGGTACAAAAATTTCATATTTCTTCGTACTGTGTGCAAGTAAGTCGCTCGTCTCATTTGTAAGAGCGTTGTACGCTAAATCGAGGTTGATACAATCTTAAAATTCTACAGTCGATACGACTCGTTAGCATTTATTTGATAAATGCTCTTTAGCTCGTGATCGTTGCCCAGCTCGGTCCCTCGTGTCTGTACGTAAAAAAAAAAATCATAAAGCGAAAATAATTTTTTTCAAAGACGAATGAAGAGTAAAAACACATCCCAAAGTCCCGACAGAGTTATGCGATAATAGTAGTACCAGAAGAGGATGGCAGTGCGTTTGAGCACGAGAATACATAGTAAAAAAATAATAAAAAAATACAACAATCCCAAACGGGACGTATGAATCCAGGCTCAGACGCAATAACAATAAAAATCAATTGTCTCCGCGGTAGTTACTGTTTGCCGCAAGCCCAGTACCAGATATATGCAGTAAAAGCGCCGACAAAGCCGGAGGATATAACCGAGCGCCACCCCATTTCGTCCTCCGCAAAGTGGCTGACGTCTGTATCGAGGAGACAAAAGCCCAGGAAAGGAGGGATTGGAAAATGAAGTGAAAAAGCCTTCCCAGGCTTTGGGGGATCCCTTCGGCCAGCCCCCAAAAGGTACAGTTCATTTTTTTTTCTCAGCTTTTTACGTCCCTCTGGACGTCGAGCCGATATTTCACGCTGTCTTTTCTTCTCTTTACAGGCTATGTATCGCTAGATCATCCGGCAAGCTCGTTGGGTGCTTCGGAGAAGATAGGAAAGGTGTCAAGATGAAAATGCGAGCGATTCTCTTGGCCTGTAGGCGCGGAGATTTAGAGGAAGGCTCGCGCGTTGTCTGAGGTTCCGATCTCTCTACTGGTACGTCGTTCTTGTTGTGGTCGTCGTCATCGTTGTCGGTGTCACTGTCGCGATGCCTCCTAATGTATGGAGTCGGTAGTACTGCGTCTAGGCGAAAGCCAGATCAACGTCACGTTGTCGTATGATGTAGGATTTTTGTTTTTTGTTTCGTTTAAAGTTTTTGATTTTTCGTTTGCTTTGTTTTTGCAGTATTGCGTCGCGGGCAGCAGCAAGCGCAAAGAAGAGCGAGCTTGTTATGCGCGACCCTCAACGGATCCTATCGGCATTGCCGTTATTCACCTGTGTACCGTTCTCCGCGTCGTAATCCACCGAACGCAGCTTTTCCTCGGGTTCGGTCTCTCTCTGCACTCGTCTCTCCTTGAAAAGATCTGCCACGCAAAAAGCCTGAAAAATTAAATGTTCGCCCTCAATTGACATGTACTTTGAAACCATGTTATATATTTAACATACAATTAAGAAATATTCGAGTCTGGTAGTATCAGTGCATATTTGCCGATTGAATAGTTCTTTGTTGAATAAAAAACCAATATTTTTCACGCATCATTTTTTTAATTTGTCGGTTTCCGATTTTTTTCCGCATAAAAAACAGGGTTAGATATCAGTTAATACAATACGTTGTTGAATGTTGCTTCTAGTGAGATTATGTGTGCAGTGAATTAATCAATTGAATCAGATCAATCTTGTTGATATTTTACCGAAACTTCAAAAGCATTTTTCTCACTTCCGGGCCGAAAGCGAAACTTTCGTCCCGCTGCGCGGAACGAAGTTTCCGCTTTTCGGCTCCGTCTATAAGAAAAATCGTATACACTCCTCAAGCTGTAAATAAGAAAACCTCAGATCACATGTTTGTCAACATCGGCTTCGCCTCGGTCGACATTTACATGTGATCTGAGACAGTTCTTACTTGACTGCCCTAGGTGTGTAATATACTATTGACACTTACAAAGACAGAAATAGAAACTACGTTTCTATAATTCTATGAATTTTCCGTGACGGAATTATTATTATAGTGCACGACTGATGCAGCAACGTTGACTCATCAGACGTTTCAGATATAATTATCGTTTACAAAATCATGAAACGTGAAACTTGGGATGACAAGATAATAATTTGGTTTTCAGTAAGGCGCCTTAATCAATATTCACTTTTTGTCATCTGAATTAGTTTCTATTTTGTATTCAGCGATTCACAACTAGTTTTCAAGTACGGGGGGATATAATCAGAGTCTCGAATATTTTTATAGGTAATCCCCTGTTGGATAACTAATTGGAAAGTAATTATTCTCTCAAATTATTTGGTTTCGTTCAATTTTACTTTTTTTTATTCACTGAAAATCTGAAATTTTTTGAATAACTGACATAAAAGACGAGAAAATATTATTTCTTGAATAATTCTATCGTTACGTATTTTACGCGCGGCCCTGGGCAGCCAGTCAAAGGATTGAACCCCAAATCTAGTCGTAAAATTATTCCCATAAACCTTTTCTCCCTTTTTCGTATGAGAGAACCGCGCTATAAAGATAGAAGCCACTTTCCTTCCTCCGTGGATGGAGGTTTCGTCACTTGGAGTGCTCTACTCGTGGTAACAGCAGAGGGCTTATAGGATTCGTGGTTGAGTGCGGCTCTCGTTGTCCAAAGTGCCTCGCACTCTCACTCGAAAAAATCTCAGCACGACCGAGACACTATAGAGCAACGTAGCGCTTTTCTAGGCTGTTTACACTCACCGTGATCAGGGCGATGACCGTGCCGAGACTGAATCCAGCGAGAACATCGCTCCAGTGATGCTTGTAGTCAGAAATCCTCGACATAGCCGTAAACCAAGCCATCATGATGCACACGAACTGAAGAAAGTGCTTCAAAAGTTTGCTGCCCTTCCATGTGATCCTCAGCTGCAGGTAGAGCTGCAATTGGGTATGAGAAAGATTTATTGTAATTCAATCTGCGGTCTCCATTGCGCCATGCATGCATATATTCAGCCAGAAGGCAAAGAGACTCTCCCTCTTGTGAATCGCTCAATTTTTACTCTATTTTTCTTCTCTTAATAAAAAGGATTTATGCGAAACTTACCGCAAGCCAGATCATCGTGAACGCCGAGAAGGACGAGTGGCCCGAGGGAAAAGATAATCTGAAACGATCGATCGAGCATACGTGTCAAATAAAAACGAATTTATAGGCACATACGTGAGCATTTTGCATAACGTTTCTTTGTATTCTACTGTGGATAGTCTCTGTAGACCACCCGGAGGTGAAGTAAGACTTACTGCCTCTAATGAGGACGTATTAATTTGTGAGTTATTAATTTACAGAACCAGCCGGCTGGCCGCCAGGTGTTAGTAAATCATATGCGGAGGGGCAAACATAGAAGTGCCTGAAGGGCCTTTTACATAGCACAGAATATTGCAGAAACGTTTTCAATATTTTATTACAATTAAAATATAGCGAATTTTTGTCGAAGAGTTTCTAATATTTCGGTGCAAATGAAAAACCACGAATTTCTGGTGAAATATTAGAGATTTTTACCGCTACTCTATGTTAATTTAATAAAGTGTTTCTAAAAATGACAAAAATTTAATATCTTGAATACTGAATATCGGAAACATCGTGGAATTAAACTCAAAATTTTTCGTTTTTTACATTTTAATAAGATCTTTAAAAGTTACGTACGATGAGTTTGGTTTAATATTATCAACGGTTTTTTATGAGGTGCAAAATAATGGTTCAACGATAAATGTGAAGTTTAACCGAATTTTTAACTGAAATAACTGAAAAAGTGTTCGATAAAAATTTCTTAATTGTTTTTTATAGTTAATTTGCTTAAAAAAAAGTATTCCGGCAATAAATAATATGGAAATAGTTCCATATTTTGAAGGTACATTTTTCAAATATTTTCTAAATATCTCAATGCTATGTGGAGTGTGTTTCTGAACCGAAGGAGATGAACGTGCATCACTATTTGAGTTACCAAACATCCGACGGCTCATCGTCCCACTCGAATCCAATTTTATACTACATACTATCACCTACACTTCAGAGGCGGTATTTTTTTGTACTCTAACTCGTAACTTTTTTTGCTCACAGCCTCGACTCAGTGTGTATGCGCCAAAGATAGTGAGAGATAGAAGAGAGGCGTCGAGAAACAGGCACAACGATTTTTTAAAAACTTCTCACCATCCAGACCGCCAAATGGTTGAAAAAAATCAAGCTTACTTCTGAATGATTGGCTTCGTCTTTTCTACTATCTCCACCGCGTTTGCGTTTAGAAAGAAAGGCAAAGGGAGCCATCGAGTCAATGAAGGCTATACTAATGAATGAATCCTCTGTTATTTTATCTATTCCTGTAATGTCGCGTTGGAGGAAGTTCTTAGTTGTACTATTTGGTGATATTCGCCGTTTTATTCGCGTGACCTTTGATAAATTTAGACTTTCAATAGCGGGGTTAATGTGCGACCGGAAATGTAGTTCCCAACTAGAATTGTAACTTCCTTATGAAGGAACTTTACCTACTCGGTATTTTCTTTCATCGACAAAGTGTCTTCTGTTGGAAAGCTATCATTCACTAATATATTTTCTGAGAAGAGTTTCTAAAGCAGTTCCTATGTTTTTAACTTCCTTATGACGTTATTTCAACTTCCCCCCAAGGAAAAAAATGTATATAAGTTTTTGCTGGCGAAATAAGTATATTGTAAATGTATATTTTCCAAAAATGTATTTCCGCATATATAATATATTGACATGTTATTAAGAACATGTTTTCTCTTAGAAATATAAAACATGTATCATATACATTTTGAGAAGAGGCATGCATCATTTTGGACTTCAGTTTTATTACTTCTTTTTATAATGAGTCAAATGATTCAACAAACCTATACCAGGAATACACCTATACCCCGGTTATATTAGTGTGATCTGTGATAAATTTGGACTTTTAATAACATTGCCAATGTGCGACAGGAACTGAAGTTCCTATACTAGCCTTCTATCTTCCTTATTTCGTGGACAGACTATCTTCTGTTTTCAAGTTATCATTTATTGCGATCCTTTCTGAGAAGAATTTTCACTGTAGTTCTTTTTTTAGATTATGAAATTTCCTTATAACGCAATCTCTATTTTCTCATAACAAAAGAAATTGAAAAATATCTCTATTTTTTAAATATCTGCTTCATACGTCTTATACATTTTTTTATTATACAACTACAAATATTTTTTATACAAGTCTCTGGCGAGAATGTCAGAATATATCAGATCTATATAATTTTTCATGGAACATGTTTGCGATTTACTTTTATTAAGATCATGTTTGCTGGTAAAAAGATAAAAATATATAGATATGCATTCTGAGAAGAGCTCTGCAGCTTTTTGAACTTGTGTTTTATCACTTTTTTTATAATGAGCTCGAACGACTCGACAAACCCTTGGCCACATGTGCGGCTTACATAACTTCTCGTCGGTGACTTCCACAACAGACTTCCGCACATAAATCTATCATTTTAGTCCCTATGTATTGCTAAGGCCCACGCACAATTGTCGTCAATACTGATTACTGTTTGCCGCAGTCCATAGACCCGTCCTTAGGACTGTTTGCATTGTATTTTGCTATCTTGCTCTGTACATAGCTAAGTTGCGAATCGGGGTCTCTGATAATGTGGCATTCAACACATATCGCTTCTGTACCTCGTCTTCTTTATTTGGTACGCCATGTACTTTTTTTTTATTACGCAATCAATTATTACCTGTTAAATGTATTTTCTATCTTTATACCAGACTGTCTACTTATTCAAGAGATTATCCTACGCTGTGCAGTCAGAATATTGAACAATCGAAACGTGATATAATACGTGTAATAAATTAAGTAGAAGTTTAAGTGCACAATCGGAGTGACGCAAGAAAGTCATGGAATGAGGAGAAAAACATTCTGTTGATTTAAAACAATGACTCCACCGGTATTATTGACTTATGTCGCAATTTTATCCCAACATGTCATTTGAAGACAATAAACAAATTAAGGCAGCTCAGCTTTTATGAGAGTCGAAAAATTACCCCCATTTACAGTACAATACTTTTTCCTAATTTCTCCAAATATTTACTACATTACGTGATTAGAAAAAGGACGAAAAATTTCTCAGATTTAACCGGACAATTACGCATCAGTAACGCGATTTTTATTACTCCCGCCGGACGAAAACAGACCATTTTCTGTTCTCCGATTAGAAGAATGCAATTTTTGCAATGGTGACTTACGAAAAAAGTTTTTTTTCCCTCAGTGTTAATATGTCCTATTTCCTCCCAATCGAAAAAAATATTATTATAGACAGAATATTGAACTTTTGGAAAGCAACTTCTATGTGTAATCAAATTAGCGGAAGATTGATATTGTAGCCATAAAAGAACACGAAAATTATTAACTAGGGAGTGAAAAAATCTGATCAGTTCCAAAAATGACTCGATCGTTTTTTTTTTAGTCATGGCATAAATTTGTCTGCTCCTTGATTATATTAATACAATGAAAAAAGCTGAGATATTTCGGATTTGATGAATCTTTTAATAAGTACCACATTAATTTAAAAAACCAGCAGATCTTTTTCATAAATAAATTTTCTCTCCTAGATATCATTGAATATGTCATACATAGAATTTGTTTTAATTTTTTTGAACACACACCTCAATTCCTTAAGTATTCTGGCCGAAGCGTTAGTCGCAGTGCAGGTGAAGTTCTCGATATACCGATGTTGATTCGCAGGGTCAGTACAGTCGATATTAGGTTTGCACAGGTCCATGAAGTGTGGTCTGAGACGTCCTATCGTGTATTTTGCAACATCGGTGGTCATTGCGGTCGTCGCCGCTCCGTAGCCGAAGAAACCGATCTAGAAAAACAAAAAAAAAACAAATCAATCATGGGATCAAATTACCAATTAATGATTTTTTAATTTTTCTTTCACCCATTCTATTATTTCTTATTTTACCTTGCTGTAGGCCATTGCAACCCAAGAAGGTATCACCCGACCTAGAAGCATTATGGACGATTGACCACCGGACAATTTCCATGTGTAATACTCTCCCGCAAGCATCTATAACAAAAAATCAATCTATTAACAAAAACACGTCAAGAAATTAACAATAAAACATAGATTCAACATACTAGACCATTCAAACATTAACCAATCCATTTAAGACTGACAAAAAAAAATTAATTATGTGAGGTATTAAATAAAAATAACCCAAAACTTAGTCATAAATATCTTTGAAACGTACAAAAAACGATACCAGTAAATTATTATAAAATATGCTCGAGATATCGTTAATCGAGGATCGGATAAAAAACAATCATAAGAAATATTATTCAAAATATTAATTTTACAATATGAAAATGATGACAAAAGTGATATACATAAAAAAAAAAAGTTCTTCAGATGAGAGAGATGGGAGGCTCAGGTTCTCAGGATCCGAGCATTACATGCTTAAACCGAGAAGGAGCTTGGACTCGTATCTTTTGTTCGAGGATTTAAGGGTGCATCATCTTCAGGAAGGATTTGTCGTCGAGCCTGGGGCTCGAACAACACCTCTCCCGGTTATTCACTCGTAAAAATCTCTGAAAAAGCTTCTCGATCTTCTCGAAGAGGTCCAACCCCAAGGGTCGGCACCGTTTCTTGTTCTCCCGTTCGCCCATTCACGGGCTTCGGGACGAGGAATGTGGAACGACCAGTGGAAGCGAGAATGCATCTACCTGCCGGGTAAACTATACGCCAGGAACCTCGAGGATATTGTGCGAAGACGAGAAGACGCGAAACAACAACAATACTATTTTATCCGTGCGATTTAATTCAAATCAATTATTTATAAGACTGCGAAGGACAGATTAAAAATTGTGTCGACTTCGAGTATAGAGAGTCCGGCACAATTTGATGTTATTTATTAACAGAGATCTTATTTGTTTATCGGCTGATGCGAATAATTTTTTTTAAATCTTGAACCAGATATTTTTAAAAAACTTGTGGCAGAAGTATCTAAGTAGGATAGTTGCGGAATTTTTGCACGACTTGTATGAGATAACAATCCGTCGACTGCGACTGTTTTATTAATTAATTAATTTTATTAAGCAGTTAATGGTGGATATTTGTAAAGATTCACATTAGTGGAATTTTAATTGGGCTTCGGTTTTGCGAGATTGAAATATTGCGATTAATGTTTCCAAGTGAAAATGTGCTTCGCCATTTCCATCATTCAAAATTGACCGGAAGTTGTCGTCTATGATAGAAAATTAATAAAATGGCTGTTGGGATTGAGCTATGTTGGGGAATTGATAGGTTTTTAAGCTTCTCTAACCTTTCCTGCGATAACCGGCAAGCCAAAAATATCTGGAAATTGCTCAATAAGTCATGAGAAGAATTATTTTGACATGAATGTGCCGATTTGTGTAAAGTTAAAGTTGGCGAAATGTCAGAGACTCGAGTGTTCATTTTATTTAAATGCCACTAATAGATAAACAAGTTAGATATCTGTCAATGAATATCCATGAGCAATTTGAGTCGAACTTCCCTTAGAACTAAAATATCTTGGGCCACTTTTTTCTGAATGAATAAAAACAAACAATTTAACGACCTATATATTTAACCTGTATATTTAATTATATTCCAATAATTAATCAACGAATTATCTTAATATTTTTATTTATTTTTTTTCAAAAATCTAATAAAAACTATTTCTCAGTGATAAAATCAGTGATTAATATTACTAAAGACAGCACAATGCTAATCAATACGAATTTGTATAGAATCGAATTGTAATAAATTATGTATGAGACGCAAGAGTTCATTTACAATAAGCGAAGAATAAATTTGCGAATGGAATAAATAAAAAAATTCTATCGAGGTTTCACCTGGAGAAAAATTCTGCCTTGCGTGAATACTATTAGACCCTCAAATACAGGTATGCTTCAACAACATACTCCACAATCATACCGTAAACATGCATGTTAAGCGTATTACAGAGAAGAGCGTCCTCGCGCTGAATCACTATTACGTGGCGTACCGTAATCAGTAAAACGATTAAAATGAAACTTGTGTACTCAGCAACGCGTGCTCGGCTCGCCACCCGACGCATACTGATAAAGATACCGGTAACACCTGAGTCGCGACGTTCATAGCCCACTAGAAGCAACAATTATCTCCTATTCTTAATCAGCTATGACAAACTTTTATGATATTTAATTTCCAGTAGCACCTCTGAAATAAATGACGTTATTATTATTGACAACGTCATCGTTAGCTATTACTGCAGAGTTTAAGAAAAATGCAATATTGTCACGAGACATTTAAAAAATAATTTAAGCATATTCGATATTAAAAAAACATTCAACATTTTTTTCACAATCTCCAAATATATTTTTTTACATTTCCGGCGTACTTTAATACTTTGAATCAAAAGTAAATTTTTCTCTAAATCCAAAAATTCACAATTTTTTCAAAAATATCTGACCTTCTCAATCGATTACTCTGAAAAAGGCAGTTTTCTCTACGCATTTCGCTTCGTACTTAAAAACATCTTTTTTAAAATATCAACATAAATATTTTTATTTTCTAAAATATATTTTCCATAGTTTCAGCCAGTCGGAACTTCCGGTCTAGAAAAAATGTCAAAATTTCGATCAAAATCACTGTATCCATTTTCTGATTGCACAGTTCTTGTTTTTTTTTTTCGCTCAGAATGACATAAAATCATTTTATTCAACATTTTGGCAAACCGAATGAAAACCGAGAAGGCAAAAAAACGTTTTAGTTATTTTTTGTAAATGATAAATATTATTTTCCAAAACTATTAGAAGACTCGTTGAATAAAATAAAATAAAAGCTGTTATACAACCGCGTATCGCTCAACGTTGGTTGGTTGCGGCTGAAGGGCCTTCGGTACTTTATCTCCCAGCGAAGATCTCAGCGGGTTTCTTTGTCTCGGGAGAGATATCTGAGGCCCGTCTGCTCGCGCTTCCCGCTTCATTCTTCTCTTGGGGAGTTCGCTCGCACGTGTACAAAGCCCGGAGAAGAGATAGGTGGAATGTACGAAGAAAAAACGAAGAAACAAACGTACGTATCGTACAAGGAAATAACGAGGAGAGGAAACGCAGTGTCTTCAAAAAGCCGAGTGTCGAGTTTTACTGTGTCGGTGACAGCGATAATTCGAAACGTGTCGCCTCGCGAAAGTTTCACGAGCAGAGAGAGCACGGTAACGATTCGCATCATATCTATATAGATATACTTACTATATATAAAGGGAGCCCAACTCAGTTTGCAGACCACCCAATTCTAATTTTTTTTTTTTCATACTATGTTCGCGTAGACCCAAAAATAGCCTCAATTTTTTTTTTTTTATATTTTTAAAACTACTTTTAACAAAAATATCACCGGATTTTTGTAATATTTCGAATCTTTTTTTTTTTTCACACAAACGATGCCTCGAAAATCGATCTTAAAAAGGTGTACGATCGAATTTCTTCGCGTTTTCCATTCACGTATTTAAAAAGAAATCCCAAAAATTGACGTGTTGAAAGAAAATTGAAAAGAATAACTAAAATTTTGAAAATTCCGGCATATATATATTTTTTTGAATTACGAACTTTTTAAGGTATGCCTGACCATGGCATTGATTAAAACATATAAATCTTCTAGATACTGAAATCGGTTTTTGATTTTTTTTGTTTGTTTCCGTCGCTTTAACGACTTTTGTTAAATCGTTTGTATGAGAAACCTGAAGGAATAAATTGAATATATGGACAAGACAAATAAAAAGCAATATATTAATTATTCGGCTATACCATTAAAAATGAATATAAAATAGACAATGAAGACATCAAAAACGATGAATGAGAAATCTGGATCCAAATGAGAATATATTTGCAAAAAAAAAGAATTGCTTAGTCAAATGGTCTACGAAGTGAGTTGGATTGCCTCATATACAAAGAGAGAAAAAGAGTGAAAGGGACGAGAACCGGCAGAGAGGAGACGTAGAGACAGGGAGGATGTGAACTGAGCATTCGGCAGAGGCGCCGCCCGGCGTTGGGATGGCAAACGCGCAAAAATATACCAGACGCGCACGTGCTATACATTTGCAAACGTTTATAGCGCATAGTTAACAGTGTATCGAGGGGAGCCAGTGCAATATACAGGGAGTCTGTCGGTTGTACAGGGGCGAAAAAATGTGTACCGTTGTATATGCATTGTGACGAAAGAAATGTATAAGCAACAAAGATCCACAGCGACGTCGAGGAAAGAAAACGAAGAAGGGAAAAAATGGAAACTGTTGATATTTTGTGAATCACGACTCGATAGCTAAAGATTTATTATCCACTTAAAATAATTTGAAAAAATTGGAGGCCTTCCAAACTGAACTTTATTTTCAAGCTCTTTTAAAAATCCTCGCGAATTTGGCACATAAATGTGTTTGTTAATTTATAAACAATTAGAAGACTTCGAAAAGTGAAGAAAAAAATTCCCTCGTATGTTTTGTTATCCGGCACATTTGTTATGAGTAGTTTTTGAGTTTTATCATTGTGACGAATTTGTGATATCACCAGATATGTTTTAGCTTTCCTTTGCACGGTTTTTTTTTTGCAATTGCGATAATATGTAAAATCTCGGGTACATTATGAATAGGAAAATGTATGAACAACAAGTAGAATCGATTGTCCAAAATTGCGAGACCATCTGGGAAAATAAAATAAAGAACAGAGACAAAAAAGAGATGCAAGATTAATTGTAGAGGCTTAAGTTACCTTTTGGTCAATTGCAAAGATAGTAAATTTCATTTAATTTCGCGGATCTCAAAGATGTTTAGAATATTTCATGAACAAATTTCTGTAAATGTATTTGTTCATTTTATAGGCATTACAAAAGGTTTGAGACATTTGAGAATTTTCTAAAATAAAACGTCATGTCTGCGTTTTCAACAGTTTGTTATACAACACTTAATTTTGTTTATTCAAATAAAAAAATATCTGCACCAAATTCTTTTTCAATTTTGGCGCTATTTTAGTGATTTAGAAGACCTTTCATTCATTTTTCATCATATAAAAAATTCCACATGCATGAATATTCAATCATTCTTCAAATTTCATGTGCATTTTTGCGAGAGAAATGTATAAGCAGCAAAGTATCGATTATCCGAAGTCACGAGACCCGTTGGGGAAAGTGAACGAGGAAGGGAAAAAAGAAAACAATTGCACCCCTCGAGGCACGATTCGAGGGACTCGACGCAGTCCCGAGGGAAGAATGCTGGCGCCAAACGGATCTGTGGTGTCTGCGGAGCCTCGTCTCGATATAAACTACACCAACCGGCAACCGTACCGCAGCTTTATTCCAAAATTTATATACCTGTAAGTGCTAAAGTGCTGGGCAGTAAGAAGCACTGCAGAATCTTGTAACTTTTCGAATAACGCTGCTGTGTAAAAATAATAATCATAACAGCAAGGTGACCTCTTTCGATACATTATCTGGTGGATTTTTATCAGCGTTTTTGACATCAAACACGTCATAGTTACAGATTGCAACCGCCTATCAGTTTTCCAAGACCTTCGATTTTTTTTATTCATTCAAAATGTCAGTGATTTCAACAAAATTTTGGGACTGAGAAATGTAGTCGTGAAAAAAAAATCCTGCATTAAACGACTAAGATTTACTTAATAAACTTAGAAGCAAGAATATAAAAATATTGAATATTCATTCGTGGTATACGTTTTGATAAAATTCTCTACGAATTCTGTACGAAAATGTATTAACATTTTTTTGTAAAAATTGAACAAAGTCTTGTCATCCTAATTTGCAGAAAAATCAACAAAAAAAAATAATAGATAATTATTTTTCTCTTCATCTATTGATAATGGATTTTCTACAGCATTGCCGAACTAATGTATGAAGCAAAATATTTTCATCTTCCATTTAATCCAAGACTGATCCATTATTTGCCATTATGATCAAATGATGTGTAGAATATATACTTTTAAACACAATAATTACCAAACTAATTAATGTTTACAAGTATATATATTCTCACAGCATTTTTCCACGATCTCTACTTGTTCATTTACAACCCACAGAATATTAATGTTTCACGTAAATGCAATTTTATTTACATACTTCACCAATATCTCTTCCTGAACGTTCCAAAATTGTCATTAGCCTGTTTTTGGGGGGTAACTTAGCTCATGCTGACAACAATTTCTTGTGACGTATGTTCAAGCAGATTGATAGCAATGTCATCAGGAGGCAAATGCTTATTGCACGTCTCGATGATGGGAAAATCCGCTTTGCATCAACAGTGATAGATGCATGATGATAATCGAATGAGTCATCAATAGTCTTTTTGCCGTCGGGAAAGCCGTTTGCCTTATCGGTGGTTGCCAAGTGTTGCGAACGTAACGGTGACTCGATCGTCGAGATTTTGTCATGACGCGGTCGAAGTGACATTGCGTGAGCTAGATCGGTGTTATGTGTATTCCGGTTCCACGGAAATACGGCAGGCCGCTACCGCGAATCATTTTACTCACATCGCGCTGACGGTAACTCTCATTTCGCGCGGGTGACTCACCGTGGAAACGGGAAGGAAGAAGCCGATGAGGTAGAGCATCGTACTAGTGACCGTAGACTCTTTGAAAGGATGCTGGAGGGACTCGTCATTGCAGAAGAAGCCACGCTTGTAAGGCTGGACGAACAGGAAGAAACTCAGTACCGTGATGCCCACTGAAACAAAACGAACAATGTATTTAATGTAAAAAAATGATTTTTAGTTAATTTTTATTTATTACTATTGAGTTCATTCATTATTTATTTAATTTTTGTATAAGCCTTATAATCATCCCATTACTTTTGATTTCTGTTTGTATATTTATTACATAAATGATTCTACATCAGACATTTGTTTAGATCCCTTATGAATAGTCGATGAGTCGAGATCTGGCGAATATCAAATTAATGGAGGTATTGTTGAAGCCGTTCTATTTTTGCCGCGATCAGTTGAGTTCAAAGACCGCGACCGGAATCAATTTCGTGTTTCGCAAGGTTGAGACGAAAAAATGTAAAAAAAAATATATTCGATCCATAATCAATTTATTTGTGTAACATATTCCAGCTAATATGCGAAGAAAAATTAAATACCATGTTTTTACATTGTTATTGTTGAAAAATCTATATTCAAGGATATGAACAAATATAAAGTGAGTGCAAGGTACATAAATAAAATAAAAAATGCGGACAGCTAACAGTAACAAGACTATCAAAAACGCTCGTTGAAACCAATGTTTGATTAAACTTGTAAAGTCAATGCATTTACAGGACAAATAAAAAGAAAGAGAAAAATCTTTGATGGAATCTCAAATGGGCCTAATCGATTATCTGCTCCACGATACGGTGAGATCGTTTCTCAGTAACGCGAGTGTTACTGTCCGCTATGGAAATACATGTACTATGCAAATTCTTGTAATGCATATATGCAGACGCATATTTGTCGTTGCAATGCCCGTTTCCTTCATCGACTTTCCACGATGATAATTTAAGAGCTGGGTGGATGCTGTTGGGTACGTAGTCATAAACGATCTTGCCAATCGCGTGGAAAATATGCAAACTGCACTCCCTTCGAGCCCATGAGAGAATTACGTCTGAGGAGCTCGTATATTTTAAATATATATATATACATATATACTCCATATACTATACATATATACGCGAAAAGCAAACCAGCGAGTTTACGAGGCGTTTGCGTTTTCAGAACTTATTAGCATTCCTTAGCAGTCGAGCTCTTTTCAGCATCCGACGTTCAAGCCCAGTGCAACCAAAGTGTTGAAGCCTCGAGGGCTTTCCGCTCCCCATGCGATCAGCCCCTCTACTATTATTCTAATCGTCAGTCAATCTTCTCGAATCGCCAAGCCTACTTCACGTTAGAGGCTACGTTCTTCGCTCCGCAAAAACAGGGAGTCACACCTATTCTGTACGACTATCGAATGTCTGCTGACATTGAAAAGTTTTACCCGTTAAAAGTCGTGTCTCTTAAATCATACGCAGATACATCTTCTTTAGCTGTGAAATCCAGTATTTCGCTGTATAAAAATGTTTGGAAAATTTACATACTGCATTTTTACGGATAAAAAATAGTAATGTATTATTTTTTATGCAGGTTATAATATGTTTTCCTAATATTTATATTTTTGGATCAAAAAGTGCCCCAACCATTGAATGGTCAAGGAAGTATTTTTTTTTTCACACAAAGTACCTTCATTTATACACAACCGGAAATCGGAAATCCATAGCTGTGAATAACTGGCATGGAAATTAAATAAACACTTAATGAAACACTTCTCTCATCATTTAGCCGATTAATTTGCAACGCGGTTTAATTTTTTCATGGGCGTGTTATTTTTTTCCTTTCCGCACGATACCCAATGTAGCATATCGGAACAGGATGCGGCTGATCGCGACGACGAGTTGTGCAAGCCGCACACGTGGCCCTGGCACACCTATGCACGACCAACGTATATGTGCGTGTGCCTAGATCTGTTTCGCAGTGCCACATTCGCAGGCCCGCATTATCCTCCTCTACAAAACGTCCATATAATGGCGAACCATTTCCCAGTTACCGCGGCCTGTGAATCACGATATCCTCGTATTATGAAATCCGAGAAACTTGCTAATAGCTCACAACTTATGCTGCGCTTAGACACGATTTTATACATATACGCTATTAATAGTCACATGCGTTGCCCATAATGGCTACCAGACAAATACATAATTTGCATGGAAATACTTTCAACTTTTGCATGCTCAGATGCGTGGACACTGCTCGAGAAAAAAAAAGGACAAAATATTAATATTCGAAGATATTTAGGTCACTATTTATATTTACTCAAAATCTACTTAGAATTCAATGGATTCAATGGGCAATTTTTTAGCACAAACTGGTATACTTAATTTAATATACAGCAATGGAAAATTATTATTGTCCTTATTATTAAGAATTTTACAATATTAATATTCAAAAATATACATCAGTATTGCAATCTTCAATTTAATATACAAATGTCGCATTTCTTGAAGGCGAATGATGAAAATTAATATACGGTATATGCATTGAACGATTATAACCAGTATAGGGATTAAAAAAAAATTTACAGCGCGCCTCTACTTTATTTTATGACAGAAAGGCAATAAAACTGCCTCCCTGAAATGTTACTTCTTGATCAGTAACCGAAATCTGTTATACTTTTTTGGACGCCGGAGAATTAACGGGAAAAAAGAAAGGGTCATTCCCTCCGTCTGCTGATTTTGAAGGAAACGACACCTTACTTTTATCCGTAATTTCAAATGTATGGGTGGAAATACGAATCTAAGAAATCAGCTATCTCTCTCACACTCGTAGCATTTCGCGTGTATGCGCCATTACGCCTTTAAAGATGGCAAACAAACCAGTGCGTGGCTTCGAAGGTCACCCATCAAAGTTACGACTGCAATAAACATTGCCGGACTCAGGGACCGCCGAGACCGCAAACCGACCGAGTGTCAACTGCTGTCAGTTGTAAAATGAATGTATGATATAGTAAAAACGCCAAAAGTGCTTTCGTTTTAAAAATGTGTTTGCATCTTGCTATAGAAGAATTTGAATGTTAACAGTATGTCTGAATTTGACTGCTAAATTTTAATAATTAGCTTGGATTTTATTATGAGAATAATTAAGTTTCTACAATTCGCTTTAATTTTGCTATAAACGTATTTATATAAAACTGAGTATAAATTGTTTTTATACTTGTCTTTAAAAAAATTAATATTTCCATAAAAACCGAGAATTGCTTCGCGAAGCGTTTAAATTTATAATATGATTTCAGGGACTTTCTGTTGCCCATTTCCCCTAATTATAGAGTGCGATATCGGCAGACCGATAATTAGGCGCTGTTTACTTTAATAATATCGAGTGGAAAATTGTAACGATTTTGCGGTTTTCTTAATAATGACTTCATATAGCTTTTCGATGTAACGATATATGAGATTTCGTATCTTTCGTATATCTCTACTCGGTAATATTGCATTTAATCGCAAACTTCCGGGATTGGAATAATAAACATGTACTTGAGATGAGCGAATATCGTTTTAATTCACGTGCATCAGACAAACTCCTACCGATTCTTCCGGGTTAACTCCCCTTATACTTACACATGGGGTATTCCATGCCAAATAGACACTCGTTTTTTTTGTATGTTTGTCACATATTCGATGGTACAGATTTTTTAAAAACGAGAAATTTCATTTTTGTTAAACAGCCCACCAAAAATATGTTGTTTAGATCAGTTGCCAAAAAAAATTAGAAATCAGAACGTAAATTCAAAAACATTACGTACAACGGAAACATAAATATCCAATGAATCTACTTTTCGTCTGGGTCTGATGTTTATTCATATTGACGACGAAATGAATCTTTCGGTAAAGAAAAAAGTTCCGAAACTTCAAAATTAAAAATGATTTAAAAATCCTACTTCCGCGATTATTTCCTCAACAGTCTCAACATTTTTTTTACACCACAGTATTTCCCAAAAAAAATCGTATACACGTTCGTGAGATACTAATTAACATTTTTGTTTCTTAAGACAATCCGATAAAATTCCAATAACATCTAAAAATTAGAATACATAATTTGCGTGATTGCACAATATACTAACAAGGAAAAAAGTAATAAATGTGAGCTTTATGACCCGGTAGATTTTATATGAAGATTTAGCATATATATATCATAGTATATGTCGACGAGTCAGTACCAAAAGGACATAAAACCCACGTTAACTTATATAAATTACGCCGATTTGATTCATAACCATCGATATGTATATAAATGAAAAAATAGCGGACGTGATGCTATGAATTATATACATCGTATCCCGAGGGCTCGTGTTTGCTATTCATAATACGATATGGTGATGCTCAAGCCCTGCTTGCAGCTCGTTACATCGGAACAATCGCAACGCTGCGCGAGCGAGAGACGTTAATCGAGTAGGTAATCATGCGGCTCTCGTGTTTCGTTCACGAGCCCGTCGTGCTCCCCGAGCGTGCAACCCTACGCACTGCATACATCATTAATACCCGCCGCACCGCCCACTGGTTCAGTGGGTCGAGTGCGACCACTCATTCGCAATATAAATTCGGTCGAGTACTCGCGACCACAAGGAGACACCCTCGATCGTGTTTCATCGTTTCATCGTTTCTCCAGTGGTTCGCTCAATCATTCATATGCAGCCACAGATTTTTTAATCATTAAATAAATATATATATATATATGTGTATATATATACACAGAGGAGGCTTTTACGTATTTCACGAATTACATAGAAATTTTGATAGAGGACCACCCAAAGAAGATGAAGAAAAGAAGAAAGTTTTTAAAAAACGCAAACTTCAATACCTTGAACACTATGCACTCTAAAATATCCTACGATGCATGGAATCGAATCTAATCGTACAAGCTATCAAATGCTGACAACGCCGTCCATTGTGCAGTAAAATGATCACCGTCCTAACGAGAGATTCGGTTTTTCGTGTGTCAATAAAAATCAATCACGTTACATAAAAAAATGCTAAACAAATATTTATTTTCTATGAAAGTAACTTCGATAATTACTGATGAATGAGCAATGAATAAATGAATCTTTAAATCGTTTCGATAGAAGTTCTTTCTTCTTTTAAGAAATGAAGTCTTGATTGGATTTTTTAATTTTTCATTAAAGTGAAACTTGCTCGTGGTAAAATATAGAAAATCAAAATTACACTTTGTAATTCACACTTTTTTTTAATAAGAATAGACTTTCATAGAGCTATTTGCTATGAGCCAGTGAAGTTGACCTCCAACGCAGAGGGCTAAGGCGGGTCGTATAAACGATTACGGTTTCATAACCACATATGGTCCGTCCTCTCCAAATGGTCTTCACGTTCCTCGATCGGCACATAGTATAGTGGCGAAACGGATTGGGCTACCGCTCTCGCGCTGACCTCTTTACTCTCTTCTAAACACAAGTGAGCGTTCACCGTGTTCTCGATATCTTACTCGAGTAGGCAAACACTCAGTGCCCGTCAAGGACAAAAAGAAATGAAACTATAAATACAACACGGTCATAGTGCAGAAGAGAATTTCATAAAGAGAAAAATAGACTGAAGAGGATCCTCGGTATAAAACGTAAAGCAAGTTATAATTATTTATCAAGTTGTATCTAATCAATCGCCACTAATTTCTATAAACGTTTTAATTTATTCAAACTATGGTAATTAAAATAGTTATTGGAAAATATTCTTAAAAGGGTTGAATATTATGCAGCATGTAGGCTTATTTGCATAGGTGCACATTACGTGGGGACGTTTTAAAAAATTAAAGAAAAGGAAAGCCTCGACATAGGCAGAAAATAGTGGCTAGATTAAATTTTCACGTAAATAACTCTTTATCGAATTGTAGGTTTTAAATTACGACTAATTATTGTTAGTGCCGATATTTAACCTTAGAACTCGTGACTTGATATTTCTACCGTCGGACTAATGACTGGGGTGTAAAACACAACACGGGTTTCTTAATCATAAACCGGTCCGGTGGAGATAAATGGACTTTATTAGATATAAATTCCTGCATTTGTTTATAAGCTAGAGAACGGTGTATGATTTGTTCGATTTGATTAACATTTATCTGGTGACAAATCTATTTAAAGCTTAAGAAAGAGGAAAAACAGCAGAAACCTCAGTTTTCTAATTAAAAAATTCCACCTTTTCAATCGTTTAACCGATTTTTGAACTTCACTATGTTGCGACAGAAAAGTGACTTGGGAAATAAAAAAAATGACAAAAATGTGCAAAAAGTTACAAATTTTTTCGTTTAAACTATATTTTCATTAGAACTTCGTAAAACAAGTTTTTAAAATGGCAAGGTAGAAAATATTCAATCTCATGAGTCGAAGGGTTAAATTAGTATAATCAGGCTCATGAATCTACTTAATTAAATTAAGTTATTGCATACTTATAAAACACTTTTGTACGCCCCTTGGGTTATTATTATGAAAACAAAAACTTTCGAAAAAAAAATGTTATTTTATTAGCACAGAAGAAATGACACGCAAAAGGCAGAGCGAAGTGTCTCTACCAAGTGACGAAAAAAACAGAACCAGGAGGTCTTTCGTTCATAACTTTTTTCCGGACGTTCCCCACGCAGGCGAGAGTGAGACGCATTATATGGCAGAAGGCGACGACGAAACGCGCGTGTAATTGCTCTTTTAACGACTTTTCCCTTCCTATAGTCATTACCCGCAGCGTTTCAGCAGTCGCACATCGTGCACGCTTAGCAAACATTGTGTCCTACGTTGACATTGTGCCATCCGCTTGCAGACTATATATACTGAGAAAAAGAGCTCCAGGGAAATCAAATAAATGAAATATTGCACTGAGAAAAAAAACGAATTTAGATAAATATTTACTTGGCAAAAAAAAAATATTTATTTATCCGGAGAATCACAGGGTTCGCGATCAATGAAATAATGGATAATATTATTACATTATATATTCGATCCCTCACAGCGAAAGAAGCCTCAGAGGTGGAGATTTTAACTAAGAGGAGGAAGTGAAGCCAGAATTCATTATCATCGGTAATAATCTCGCTCATTTACCTGCAAGTATAATATTTAAAAAATGTGCTTTTGACTCACGAAACAAGCTAATTTTTAAAAAATGGCGAAAACACTAAACTATTGCAGATAACTTAATTTTTTTATGTATTTTTGCACTATGCACATTAAAGAGAATAAAGAAATTATAAATCTCGGCAAAATTTTATGGGAATATCATAGACTCGACTACAAATTCTGTGGAACAATTAATAAAATGAAATATACCGTCACTAATTTAAAAAAAAACTAATGTCAGAAGAAAACATTTTATTGACAGCTGAAAATTATGCCGAAATATTTGGTCTATCGATTTTTTAAAAATGCGTACGGTGATAAAACAATAAAAAAAATGAATGCAGGTAACCCTGAATAGTCGGAAGCCTTTCTGATCTTGCAAAAAAATGCAGTGTTTAACGGGTGAGCAGTATACACAATGCAAGCTCCCAAAGAAGTGAGACATTCGATAAATAACATTGATTTATACCCGCCCATCTCCCCTTCAGATTTAATTCAATACCATTTTTTACCCTTGCTCGCTGACTATACTCAGTGGAGGAAGATGAATACCGGTTTTTCGGGGAGTCCTCACACGATGCTTTGAGGCTTACAGCTATTTAAAATAAGTTCTCAAACATATACCTTATACCTTCACTAACAAAAAATGTGAAAAAGCCAACAAATGCCGGAAGAATACATCTTATTCAGAACTCAGAATTATTCCAAATATTTCACACCGGCTTTTTTAAACCCCCCGTTAATCGATAAACAACATTGATCCCCTTCCTGAACTCTTTCCTCGTTCTCTAATACAATTTTTCTCTCGGTATGCGCTTCTCTCTGCTTGCATGCAGTGAAACATGATGAACACCGGTTTTTGGGCAGCCCTTATATAATTCTTTAAAGCTTATAGAAAGATATAGCTATAAAAGGCTGCCGGGTAAAAAGCCACCGGCTCGCCACGACCAGTTATGACCGGTTCTAACGAACTTTGAAAGAACCCGGTTATTAGTCGAACACTGGACAACGAAGAGCCCGAAGACTGGCAGCGATACTAGCTTAACTCACAACGTGAGTGACCGAAGATTGAATAAGTAAACGCGCGGCGGCAAGACGTGTTTATAACAGGCTCACAAACGCCGCGACCTCTGTTTTGTTTTGTTTGTGTATAAAAGAACGTAAATTGGTTCATAGACCCCCGTCGCCGTCGTTGCAGTACAATAACCGATGTACGACTGTAGGGTCGTGCGTAGGGAAAGCGACATTAATTCCTCGTGATGATGGGTCGTCTGTTTATCGATGGGAGGGAGCAGCAGGAGGATATCGAAGCCTCCGGGATGCAATAAACTCCGCCCTGCGGATAAACTGCCCTCCGCACCGTGCCCACCTATACACATCACGTTCAGTACGTTCATTAATTGCCCGCTCCCTACACCAGGACACAATGAGGCGACCAGACTCACCGTTAATCGACGGAACAATCGTTTCATCAGACTTTCATTATTATAGGGGTTTTGTGTTTAACGTTTACTCCCGAGGCGCGACGAATATCAGATTGTTTTTTTTATTTTTTTTTTAGGAGAACGTAATTAATGTGCATATTACTCAGATCGGTTATTTGTTATTTGTTGGGGTTGAGAATAATTGTCTGTTTTGTGATATTGGGATATTTTATAATTAATTGCTTAATTAGGATGGTAAATTACAATGAGCAATTAATTTTGTTCATTAATTACTCGCTCCCCACACCAGGACCAGGACAATGGAGCAACCGTACTAACTATTAGTCGACGAAAAAATTGTTTCATATGTTGATCTTAAATTATAATAATTCCTTGATTTTTCTTATTCTTCTGAATACATAGAATTTATTTGCAAAATTTCAAACATTTAAAAAAATCTGATTCATAAGAATTTTTTAAGGCTCTTTTTTTAGAGAATGTTTATTCTATAACCCTGAAAATTGTTATGAACATTTCTTGATCTTCCTACGAAAACATTTCCAGAATTCGCTTTGCACGAAATAAAAAAATCCACAAAATTAGTAGAGTTGCTCAAAGAATAATATGTATTTACCAAAATCAAACAAACTATTTTTTAATTTAAAAAACCTATCCATAATAATTTATTGCATTACTATTGCATTACAATGCAATAAATTAGAATGCAAACTCCAGGAACTTTAGTTCACAATTTTTGAAACAACGAAAAAACTAGATCCATGAAGTCCATTCTTAAATCGAACGTACAAACATTGTCCTTCAAAACTTTTTTAAAGAATAAAAACAGTATCTTTTTTCATTCATCAATATCATTGAACTGTACATACTTCCAGAGCCTGTGGGTTTTTTGACATATTTGAAGGCAAATATCTTTATAATACCAGTGTTGAAATTAATGGAGCGAAACAAATTAGAAGAAGCCAAAATTGATAACGAACATACTTCCTCTTTCTAAAAAGTTTAAACCAATAACCAAGCAATACTCGACTTAAAAAAAAAATATATTCAATTTAGTCATTGATACTTTCAACTTAAATTGTATTCCATTCAAAGACGAAAGCATTCCTGCCATCCCGTGCGGAAATTAGAGCCTGGATAATTGTCCTTATTATTATTATTACGGATAACTTAAGATCCCGACCTGCTACGGTGTCCCATACAATTCAACAGTAAACAACCGATAAAATATCAATAAGTATAAACGTGGGCGTTTAGTGGTTATATCGTTCGATGAATGCAGTTAGCGAACAACGTGCGTAAGTCACGAAGTCTCATCGGTGGTGTAATAACCAAGCAATACTCTACTTTTAAAAAAAAATCATATTCACTTCAGTCATTGATATTTTCACTTTCAATTCTATTTGATTGAAAGATGAAAGCATTTCTCTTATCCCACGTGGAAATTAGAGTCTGGATAATTGTCCTTATTAATATTGTTTCGAATATCTTAAGATCCCGACCTGCTACAGGGTCCCATACAATTCAACAGTAAACAACCGATAAAATATCAATGTGTCCAAACGTGGGCGGCGTTTGGTGGTTATATCGTTCGACGAATCCAGGTAGGGAACAACGTGCGTAAGTCACGAAGTCTCATCGGTGGTGTAATAACCAAGCAATACTCTACTTTAAAAAAAAAATCATATTCACTTCAGTCATTGATATTTTCACTTTCAATTCTATTTGATTGAAAGATGAAAGCATTTCTCTTATCCCACGTGGAAATTAGAGTCTGGATAATTGTCCTTATTAATATTGTTTCGAATATCTTAAGATCCCGACCTGCTACAGGGTCCCATACAATTCAACAGTAAACAACCGATAAAATATCAATGTGTCCAAACGGGGGCGGCGTTTGGTGGTTATATCGTTCGGCGAATCCAGTTAGGGAACAACGTGCGTAAGTAACGAAGTCTCATCGGTGGTATAACAACCAGAGCAGCTTCGAGCTTACGAGCGAGTAAAGAGCGCGAGGTTCGATTTGTCAATCTGACAGTCGGCCTCGTGGTCGTCGAACCTAACCCGCGTTCCCCTCTTGAGAAGTCTATTTTCGAGTGCGCATCAAACGTTCGTTACTTATCTAAACTATGCTAAAAATCCAATATTGATAACGCTCTAAATAATAGTAATTATCACAACAACAGTGGCAACGATAATAAATAAAACTCTTACCTATAGCGAGACAGACAAAGTCTATGATGACTTTTCGCAACAGTATTTTCCCTGATCGATCCATTTTCTTTTTTTTTTGTTTCCTTCGGTATTTTCGTAGCCCTCTTCCTGACAAATGATTATCCCCTCCGTTGATTATATATAAAACTCACGTCGATATATATATGTGTATTCACGAGGCTATTTGACCTTGTCCGCCTACTCGATGGAAACTAGGACAGTGGCACACTTTTTGTTGTACGTAAAAAGCACCCGCGAGACCACGAATTCATGAGGGAACCGAGCGGCGGATGTGTAACTGAGAGGGAAATGTAACGTCGGGCGTGAACCGCGCGCTCCGAAGTACCTACACGAACCGCGGTGCTCGCAGTACTGAAGCGACTGCTGCTCAACTACGACGGCGGCCGGTGGCGAACGTCGTTGGATTGACTAACGTCGCGATTACCTTCGACGGGATGCGCCGAGCTACGAAACTCAGCTCATTGCTTCTCGCTAGTGCTACGCTCGCGCAGGCGCATGCTCTCGATGCTGTACACACGCTCTATGTTTGCCTATGCCTTGATGATATGTGTGCGCACGCGTGTCGTACGTTTGGTACACGCGATGCGTTGAATCCTGTGGGACCACGCGTTCACCTTCCCCGATACGTTCCGTCCTTGTGCTGGAGTCGAAGCCGCAGGTATTTCGATATTTGCAATCTGATTTTTAGGCCACTGACAGTGATGGGCGTTCTGGTGGATGTATTTTTGAGAGCAAGAAGGAAATTGTAGCTGTCACGGGGAAAATATGTATCAGAATGTGTGGGTAGTCGGTTACGAAAATATTTGGATTTTGTAATGAAGATATCTAGATTTTTTCATGAAATTCGATGAGTCTGGTCTGAAAATCTCGAATCTCGTTCCGGATTTTTCGAATAGAGGGAATGTTTTCGATAAATGTGCGTGCACGCAATTTTTTCAAAAATATCCATTTTTCCACAACGAGTTTTCTCGAAATGTATGAAAATTTTTATTATTTTCTACCTGTTTCAATTTATATGTTGAATCGTTTTTCTGAAGAACTTGAATCAATTTACACTTGTTTAAATGTGTTTTGCATGAAATGAATTCCTGTTTTCTCCAATAAGCATGCGTATACGTATATAAGTTCTTCCTGAACTATATAATAATTTTGAAATACATTCATTTGTATTCTCTGTTATTTCTGAAGTCGCGATTTGTTATATGCTTACATGCAAAGGTTTAATATCATGAAACTCGTTAAAAAAGGTCCAAAAATATATTGAAAATACGATTTTCCGAATCAATAGAACATTTTCCGAAAAAGGCAAAAAAAATTAAAGCATATATTCGCTTGGTTGATATAAATAATATTACATTTCAAAACAATAAAATTGTTTATTAAATTCACGACATTATTATTTTCACTGATTAATTCAGAAACAAATTATTATAGAAATTAGAATATTTCATCGTCATTGAAGAATTTTCTGTCGCGAAATACTCTAAAATTAACCGAACCGAAATTCATACTTAAGAATATTGGTGAATAATCGTTGGTAGGCTCTTTTAGACTGAGTCCCTAAATATCCATGACCGTATGGTCAATCCTACTGAAGAGTATCGATCGAAGCCAGTCCGAATCACGTAACAAACGTGCGGAAAAAAATATGAAATATAGCCTTTTTATTGCCACAATAAAACTACACATAGTCAAAAAAATTCTATTTATTGAAATGGAGCGTATGTAGTAAATATGGGCAACGCATATCCATTTCATTGAAAGATCCAAAAGCCAAACAATGAATTAGAAACGTTTTTCCATGACAGACATTTTCCTCCCCTAAATATGCGCGCTAATGGCTTCGAAGAATATGTGAATGAGCGAATGCGATGGTCTCAACGAAGCATGAAGTCCCATATGATGCATACGACCCTCTGTTTTGGGGTCAAACAGCAGGAAATGAGTGATGCGCACGAGGACACCGGCAGATGTATAAATGAGCGATCATTTCACGCGTTTCATGGTTTCACGCTGACCCCCACTTATTAAAAGCTCCGAGCGGAATGGACGCAGTCACGTAGACTCTCGTTTTACGCCAGTTGCAGAAGAACTGAGGAGAAGACGACACAGGAAGCACGAGGCGCGTGGCCAATAGGATTATCTCCGCGCGTACACTCGAGTGCGTTTATCCCTCCGCACGTGCGCAATAATTCTCCGCATCTCGCCCTGAACTTTAGCTGCGAAGTTTCCACGTGATTCTTACTTCAATCGCGGCTAAAATTTGTCAACGTCAGCAGCGATTCATACAATTTTCCTCGATATGCCCTAGCAGCAAATAACATCAACTTTTGATAATTATTCACTGATAAATAGAAAGAAAAAATTGTCATTAACAAAATTCACGTATTATTAATATTCACGGAATCTTATTCAAATATGCATAAATTTATTAACTAAACTTTGCTACGACTGAAATTTCTATACTTCGCAATAAGATTTCTTTAAAAAAACATTGAATATACTTAAGTAATTATTTATAAAAAGGACTTTAAGAAATCACAGATCGAGGATTTAGTTTCATTAAAAAAAAATTCCAATAACTTTCTAGCACCCTTATTTTTTCAAATTCACATTTCAGTGTCTGCAATCGATATTCGTCCTATTTCTTCTGTCACTGAATCGAAATTTTAATTTTCTTGGAAATTACGGAAAAAAAGTGAGTTATTAAAAATACGTTGTTTTAGTTCGTGTGTCCGACTTAGTTACTCCCATCCGTTAAAAAATTGTAGCGAAGGGCAGTTTGACTTCTAACAAAAGGCTTAATTGAAAAGAGGGCCAACGAAGGAATGAGACCGAGTCTTTGCTCGAGAGTGAAGCCTTCGTCCGAGACTTAATTAAAGTCGATAGTTCCGCGCACGCGATCGTTCTCGTGAAGCTAACAACGCGCTGTCTGCCCTGCCGCGGTTATGCCCAAGAGACTATGGGTGTATCTCGTATCCCTTCTGGGTCAGTCAACGGTTCACCCGGACCAGCATGCCTCGCGACCTCGAGAGGCAGCTCATTGCTGCCTGGCTTTGGTAGACCTCGTTAGGAAAATTTTGGAGCTCTCCTCGCGGCTCCGAGAGATCCATCTCTCGTCGCTTCGCGCCCTTTTTGACCAGCTTGGATGAGCCACGTCTAACCCTCTTCATCGACTTGTCAGTTAACGAATTTTTTTTTGTTCTCCCTCAAACTCCGAAGATCTGAAGGATGCTTTAGGTTCTTAAACATACATTCTCAGCCAAAAGTTGGATTCCATCAGAATTGCAATACATTGTGAAGAAATAATAGAGAAAAAAAATAGTCACTGTAATTAGTCCCTGTCTCTTTTTTTTACGTGTAAAATTTTGCTAAAATTTTGTTTCATAATAAGTAATTTATTTAAAACAAGGATACAAAGTATAATCTTGCAAATTGCTTTCTCATTTCTTTTTCGCTTTTGACAAAGCTATGTTATATTATTAGTTATATATATATATGTTAATCGATTTTGGCTTCCACATGAAGACAGTTTTGCATAGAGTGAAAAATAATGAAGCGGCAATGTGCAAAATTCGACTTTCTTGTTCCTGCTGCACAGTCCGAAAATTCCAAGCGAGCGCCCATTTTTTGTCGTGAGTATGTGTGTGTGAAGCGTCCTTACGAAGCCGAGGGCTTGGCGCTGGAGAGAACCTGCGCAGAAAAAGGGATTTCGAGGGACTAAGTCTGTCTTGTGAACAGACACGACGGTACGCGAAAGGACAAGAAAAAAAAGGAGATAGGGAGTCGCCGAGACGTAGAACGACAGCGGTACGCCGCTCAACTAATTCCAGCCTAATTGACACGGCATATTTACAAATGCAAGAGCGATAAAACGTGGGACACTCAATCTCACAGTGATACCGCCGTCTGCACAGAGACAAGTGCCTAAATGGAGGACGATTGCCCAGGGGACACTTTAGAAGCTTTCCCCCTCTCCGCGCTGCTTAAGCGCCGGCAGTTCGAACCGCATGCCCTTTAAGGGGAAAGAAATAGCCTATATTTATCGACCAATGTTGGTAAAAAAATCCACAGCATCCCCTTAAGGGAATACATGTAACCAAAGTGCCGAGAGAAGGTCGAAATTCCGTTTCTTTTTAAAGAAAGTATTGAGCGAATTAAAACTATTTTTTAATTAGCGGAACTGAAACAATGAAAAACGTAATCCTTAAAAAAAGAAAAAAAATGTTCCGGCCGATGAGGCATTTTTTAGGCTTTTTGCAGTGGACAGTCTTCAGCTGAAACGTTTCATCCAAAATAAAAATACAATTAAACATTCTATTGAAATCAATAACAACTGCTGATCGTTGACGATCGTCGATCTTTAAAAATGATTCTATTCCCAAAATGACGAACTAAAACTCAATGAAATGAAATATCTACAAAAACAAAAATTAGTCACGTTTACGTAATGATTCGTGAATAAAGATCGATTTTTAGAAAACTACGATCAACACTAACCTCCAAATATTTCTCGGCGTATTCTGTATAAATTTGGAAACGATCTGTCGGTTCTCGAGATATGATGTCCATCGGTAAAAAAAATGCATCGCCGGCGGCCACATTTCAATTTTTTGATAATTACTTTTTTCCAATAAAACAAAAACATTGTCTTAGTTCCACGAATCAGCCGAGAACATTTTTTAGGTCGTCCAATAATTCCTAAAAAAAAAAAAAAAAAATTTAACTTTATTCGGGCTGTTACGTAGATGGAACCTTTTAAGGTTGTTGATCGGGGTCGTGACCTGTGGGGTGAAGCGAGGCGAAGAGACAAGCCGCACACGATGTGCGGTGCAGTCGGTGTTCAGTTCTCAAGCGAAGATGAACAAGACGTTTAGTTAATGCGCAATATCTCCTATAAATAACTGATAACCCAATAATTTGTTGATCAAATCTTGATCCTTGTCCTTTCCTCTACAAAATGTTCGGTTTTCATAAAACTAACATTGCAGAGTTAAAAAATATCGTTCGGTGAAAGTCATCAGCGATATCTCTCACCATACGCCCTATGAATTTTCAAGGGCATGTGTATAAACTTCGAAGTTTATTTTCGCGAAAACGAATGTTATTACCTAAGTGAATCTTTTTGTTTGCAGTCGATGCTGCGACGCTTTATCTACATGCTGGAATTTTTTAAATAAGCTAGCACAATTTTTACTCTTTATATCAACAAGCTTAACTGCGACCGTCCGAGCTTCTCGTTTGGGTTTTCTTTTTATCCGTTTGTTTACTCGCTGCGCGTTACGCTTTATCCTCACGCGGCAGCGCCCCCTTGCGGTCTCGTACATATTGCCGAGCAGCCGAGGCAGAGATAGCTTCTGATATAACGTGCGTGAAGATGAAAGAGAATCCCGCCGACAGAGAGAATTACGTTGCGACGAATAAAATAGCGCACTCATCAATAGTCAGTGCTATCATCGGATGATTAATTACTTGCGGAAATATGATATTTCGGTTGAGAATAATTAATACATTTATCACTCGACGCTGTTTGGTCATATGATTATTAAATTAAGGTAGTATCGTGTTACAGTCGAGTCAAAATTAGAGTGCCAAACTTTTTTTTTTATTAATCAAAACGTAAACGAGAAACTGACATGAATTAAGGTGGATTGAGTTGTAAATAGCTGATATCGAAAAATGTACAGCGAACAATTTGAATTTTTTATTTCTTATACCGGTTTATGCATAAAAATTTCCGACGAACGTAAATTTATTTTTGTGACATTTTTGGAAGTGCAGTTTGCGCTAATAAATTCGCAGGAATTTTCACAAAGCAGTTATAGTATACAAATTGCAGCATGGAATGGAGAAAAATGAAGAAAAGGGTTAAAAATCTGTGGTCTCTTTATCCCTCTCCGTAAATTCCGGATTCGAATCTGTCGACGAGAGTTTATAGCCAATAAATACACCGTGTATACGTCAGCGTGTAATAAAGAGTTACGAAGGCTTCTTTGGAACGAAAATTCATTCAGATTGGCTTACGCCGATGCGGTGCAAGTCTTACGAACCGAAGTTTACGATATGCGGTATACATGTATCATCCATAAAGTATAACGAAAGAAAAAATTCCATTAATCCTCACCTGTTCATTAATTATTATTCGTCGATTAAAAAATTCCGCATGTTTTCCCAGATTGTAAACCATTTCTATATTGCAAATTCAACATTACAGATCGAACATACATAAGATTGTAGCAAAAGGTGAGCTCGCCTTGTCCCACTTCGTAAATTTCGGATTCGTGTACGATGGGAGTTTATAGTCTATAAATTCGCCGTTTAAACGCTCGCACATAATAGAGTCACGAAGTCCAATGAAAATTCATTCGGGTTACTATAGTATATTGGTATATATGGGATAATCCATACGAATTCGCCAAGACTCGGAACGTGACCCTCTTCGATCGGATTTTTGTTGTTGTTTTGTTGTTTTTTTCCTATTATTGAACATAGTGAATGGGTTATGCACAATTTTTTAAGGATTTGTAATTAAATTCATGTTTTCGTAAGCTTTTATTTAGAAAATCGATATATATTTAAGGTGATGTGTGCGACCGAATTGCCGAAAATAACAAAATTACAAAACCCCCAAACTTTTCCTTCTTTTCCCTGACTACTTTTCAATTCTTGTAAATTTTCCACATTTTCCTCTACTTCTTCTTAAACATTTATTCCATAAAACCCAGCGGTCGCAGTTGAGCAAGAGACAACGGACAAACGCGTGAAACACATCGCGTTAAGAATTATAGTAAGATCGGAATTCTCTTTCCCCCACTTTGTAAATTCCTGATTCGTACGACGACAGGTACGAGTCAGAGTTTCTATAATAAGTTGACTGTGGATAGGCGCGCATATAACAGAGACTCACAAAGGTTTCTTCGGAATTGAGTTTCGTTCAGATTGGCTTACGCTTAGAGCTCGCCCTAAAACGTAGGGCTTTCGAACCGAAGTTAACTTTAGAAATAAACTTCGTTGTTCTTCACTACTCCATCAATAATTTTTCGGTAATTACAAAACACCAAAACTTTTCCTTCTTTTCCCAGACTATTTCACGATTCTCCTAAACTTCCCACACTTTTCCTCTACTTCTTCATACACATTTATTTCATAAAACGCGGCGATCGCGGTCAAGCAAAGGAAAACAACAAAGGCGTGAAGCACAGCGCGTTAAAAATTGTAGTAGCGTCGGGATTCTCTTTATCCCACTTGGTACATTCCTGATTCGTACCTGTCGACGAGAAGTTAGAGTTTGTAAGCTGACTGTGGATACGCGCCCTTATAATAGAGATCCACAAAGGTTCCTTTGGAAATGAAATTCGTTCAGGTTGGCTTACGCGGAATACAAAGGGAGGGCAAGCGTTTCAGACCGCAGCTTACTATAGTATATATATATATATATATATAAAACCATGAAGTACAGCACAGTGTTCACGAAGCAGTGTAACACAAAATATAATGGACGCGAGGGCGAGCGACGGGCCGTCGACCAGCACCACTATAATATTATTACTACTACTACCACCACTACGTATAAGCTGAGAGTAGGTCATCCCAACGTCGAGTGTAATTGAATGCCAGGTGGTGCGTATCGAGAATGAGGGGCAGTCGTTCCGCACAGCAGTATAGTATATTATAGTATAGTACGTTATACACGGATTCTTTAGCGAAGCTTTCAGCCTACAAGTTAAACTCGAAGGGTCCGAAAGAGGCGCGAATCCGCTGAGAAAGCGAATCCGCAGGTAATCCGACCGAGATTGAATCTCAAATATATAATTAATTCCAAACCGGTGGGATTTCTCGGGTTTCCGACCGGTCTGGCCAGTGATCTTTCTTTTCGAGCCCGAGCTTCTTCTCTCGGCAATATAATTCACCGTTTTACGAATTCTCCTGAACCGAAGTGCGTCAGCGACGAAACTGGGAAGGGTACACAGGCATCGCTACTCGGTAGGCGGAAGTGCTACCTCGTTCTTATGAAATAGACCGTTTTTTCCTGTTTTAATGCATCCGAATGCAACTTCGAAATCTTGGACAAGAGGAAAGACATATTTTTTGTGTTAGTTCGGATGGATAGAAAGGGTACATGTGCCTTTATGTTTTTTTTGGCTGTATATGCAATTTAACGAGTTTATTGGTTGCTGAATTTTTAAAGGGTCGGAGTTTTTTTAATTGTAAATGTACTATTCTTTGTAAGCATTGATTTTGAAGAATGCATTGTCATTTTGAATCTGTCAATTATAATTACTAAAAAAAACTAGGTATCAAATCGATGTCAAAATCGCTTTAACCTTTTTGACCATTTTCCGTCTGAATGCGTCTCAAAAATTGCACTTTTTGAGATATGTCGCATAATCACAATTAAAAATAGGCAAATTATTTACGCGCAATGCAAAACAACGTTTAACATTTCCAGTAAATTTTCCCACGGTTCTGCAGAATCCAATTTATCACCAAAGACTCGTTTGTTTTTTTACAATACCATATATAACATTGTAAAAAAATGTTTAATTACAGAAATCTAGAATTGGAAAAAAAATGTAGTGACGATATATCATAGTTCGTTAACCAACCGAGTCAAAGTTACGCCGAGAATCTCGTTAGCATTGCAGCCCTTCAGGTTCGTTTCGTTCGAGTCCACGAGCTGATTACTTGTCAATTTGCATTCTCATGAATTGTTACTTCTGTTTCGACGTTGCTGTACATGACCTTCACCGTACAGTGGCTGACGAATCAGTCAAGGCCGCAGATCGTTGCTAGATTGGAAGGGTTCGACTATGATTCTTCGCTTGGCTCAACCTATTAATAGAACCGTATGAAATATAACTAAAAAGGCACCCGTCGGAAGCGCGATTGCAGCGCGCTTCGAAGTATTGTCACAACATTGTAGCAAGTGTTATAATAGCTGGAGAGCGCGCTCGAGAAGGACACTAAGTATTCGTGCGTCACGACAATGTTATGTCCCCTCAGCGAGCAGGGTCACCTTAGGCCAACGGCACATAGTTTCTCTTTCCTCTTTCTCGTGAAGGATCGCGACGTTCGCGGCATTTTTCATGCCACAAATTCTCCAAACCTCCTCGATAACAATAATGATAAGTGTTTTATGATACGAAGTTAGCCCCGATACCCGGCTTTGGTCATTCGAGTTAATTAAGGTAACTACTCAGTCAATCAGTGCCAAGTTATTGTAAACGCTTTTACAATTCGTGGTCATTTAATTAACAATTCCGAGAAGTTGCTCACTCAGATTAATGTAACGAGTACATTCACAAATCGTTCACAAAGTGGCAAGGATTGAAGTTCCTGAATATAAAAAATGTATGTATTCGAAAGCTCACACAAAACTACAACTTTTGTACGAATTCATTTTTTTTTTTTCAGTAACTTCAAATTCCCGAGATATGTTCACCCAAAAAAAAGAAACGGCATTTTCTGAAATATTGCATAAAAAATTGGCTTTCGTATCTACAATAAAAGCTAAGCTGCAGAGCTTATCAACTTTTGAGATTCCATACAACGCTGGATAACTTAGAAAAAAAAATTAGGTTTTGATTAATACAAAAATGTTGGATAATAGACAATGACGAAAAATCTTTGACCTGTTAGATTTAATTAAGGACAAAATTTATTCGAAATACGACACGACAACGAAGAGCATTAGCCTTGAGTCACGAGTCTCCGGTTACATCCCGAAGTTTCCGACAGCTTTATGCGAGTAATACCCTTGAAAGGCTGGCAACTCTCGAGATTGCTATCTCGCGGACGTTCCCTCGACGATAAGTCATGAGGTCGGTAACTCCGTTCAACTGGGAGTTAGTCGTTTCATTGCTGGCGGCAAGTGACTGATTAACCTTGCCCTCTGCACTAAAACCCTTATATTACATATATCTAGTTTCTTCTGCCTTGTTCTGCGAGAAATACTATCTTTTAGGGCTGAAGGAACGATTAAAGCGAAACGTGCAACGGGGTCAACATGATCGTGTTTTATTAATCATTATCAGGCAACTATGTACAAAGGCGTTATAGCGCGTGGTACCTCGTTTTCTTCTTCTTCTTCCTCTCCAATTTCTTCTTTGTTTGTCGCTTTCTCCACCTCGAAACGCCGCCGAATTCGTCGTATTTCGCTATATACTATCTTTATATAATAGTATTTTATGTTTATCAGTATACGCGGCCATATACTAGTTGGCTTGATAGTCAATGCTTCTTTAAATCGTTACTTGTAGTCTCTAGTTATTACTATACATGACTGTACAGAGACTACGGATAATGTAACTGGGCTTTGCAGACGAGTGACCACTTTTCCACTTTTTTTTACTTGTCAACCGATCGAACATCACGAATTTTTTCTTCGAAAATAAATTGATAACTTTTAAGTAATGATTCTATGCGATGATTATACATTTTTGCACTTTGGGAAGTAAATATCTTTAGAATATTAAGTTCGTTCTGAAAGCGTGATGTTCGTAAAAAAAATTACATTCCTTGTGATTAAAAAAATGTGTTGCTTAATTATAGGATGCAAGAATTGAGACCGAAAATTAAAGCTCACGATGGGCTGACCGATTTTTTTAAGAGGATGAAGCTTCGCGCTAGTTAAATACATGCCGATTTTTAAAAACAGTTTCTGTAATTTTTAGCTTTTTGATTCACCGTTCAGGCTTATTTGTTATATAGTAACATATGTTCCCACATTTTTTCGTCAATTTTTCTTTAAAGAATAAACGATAGTATTCACGGATCGAATTGTGACGAACGACAGCTCATTACATTTATTAGAAGATACTTTTTTGATTCATCGTCCAGAATTTTTATGGAATTGCCAAGAATTTAAAAAAAGCTTTTAAAAATGTATCACTAATTTGTCTAGTCTGAAATGCTCAAACCTCTTAAACGGTCGTTCATAAGTCGCTCATCTAGTAGTAGTCATTCGGGCTTTTGCGCGTTTAGCTCTCTGTTCATAGAAGCCGACGAAATGCGGCAGATTTTCGTTTCCCATTCTCCGTCGAAGATACGCTACACTACTCCGATCTACGAGGGCATTTAGTACTTAATTATAGCGAAGCGCTTATCGGCGGTGTGCGCATAAGGAAAAAAGAGCAGTAATGGTGGTAACCGAACACCAAAATCGCTCATCCCTGCTTATTTACATTGCGAATTTGCAGCAAAAATTCTACGCTGTTATCATTATTATCATCATCACCATCATCTTCATCTGTACGTCCTAATATTATAATATATGTACATTTTATCTTCAGCTCAACTCAGCGTCGGTATCGTTGATCGAGCCAAAAAGTTTTCGTATTTGTATTCGACAAAATTTTTCGTGTTCCTCATTGTATTCGAAGTCGCGAAACTCCTCCGCGCGTCTTCTTCGTTCGCTCGAGTTTTCAGCTCACGTTTACCGTCGCGCCCACAATACGCCCACGAATTCTCTATAGCTTGAAAATTATGCATCGCGCACAATATACGAACCGGAGTTGAAACCATCCCACCACTTTCAAATTTATTCTATTCCTTAATACATGCCATAAAAATGTGTATCAATTTCTTAAGATATTTTACACTTCGTTAAGAAAATTTACAAACTGTTGCATGACTCAAATAAACTGTATTCTGCCAAATGAGTTTTAAAAAATGGGGTAAAAAAAATAGTTAATGTCAAATAGAGAAATCGATGTCACTTTTCACATTATCTTGCAATTCATGGATGTTTTGCATGAATTATTATAAGAAAACCTTTTTTTATCCTCAATACAATACATATGCATTTTTATTTGAATAGATTAATTTGAGTAAGCTAATTGATTACAAATTATTAATGGCATTGATAAAGAAATAGTAATGGGATGGCTACATCGCCAGTACGAACCTACGGATTTATTCGCGGGAGATAAAGCGACGATTGCAAAGAGCTTTCGCATACGATAGACAAGGAAAGCGCGAAAGCGGCTGCTCATCTCTTTCTTCACGGCTGGACAATGAGTGCGTCAAGCTATTATTCCGATTAGACTGTTGAAGGCAGCGTGAGTTAAAGAGATTTCGCAATGAAAGGCAGAATGAAAATTGCACGATATCGGCGAGCTCCGAGCAACGAACGAAGGACGAAGCGGGACGGGAATCGAGTCGCAGACGCGCGACTATTCTTCGATCTTCATTGTCAGACGCGAGTTGCAGTTTTTGTTAGAGATCGTAACCGTTAACGAACTCCATCTCGGATAGTCATCTGCGCGGCTCCGAAGCGTATGCCGTTATGGAACTGTCGACGCAACCCGCAGCGAGGATCACGCGGTGAGGGTGGAAACTCAAACAGCCCACTGGACCTATTCTCGTGCCCATGAAACCCTCGTGGAATTTTATCATGTTTAGTTGCTGGCCTGAAGTGTTGTACACGCTTATGCAGTGATTCATCGAGCCGCTGTGAAGAAATTTTGATGATTTAGTCGTTAAACCAACACAGTTTGAATGTACTGCTGCTTTTGTGCATGGACCGGTGCATTTAATTTCATGTACAATTGTGATGTAAAATTATAATCTTATAGCGTTTTTACTATACCGAATGCTCATTTTACATCGCACTTGTAGGACTCTTTTCGTCGTACGGTTGATCATAAATCATTCTATTTTAAATAGTCTTTACTTTTACTATTCATGTTTTTTTTATTAATTGAGAAAAAAATAAAAAATAAATTAAGAAAATAGTGCTGTAGTTTCATGAAATTGGCTTAGTCACTTTAGGACGTGTGACATTTCAAATTTTTTCTCATAAACTAACAGAGCTCACAACTATACTTGAAACCTGCAGTCATAAGACGGAGTTGGTTCTGTCGATATTACTAAACTAGTTTTCTTAGTATTCAACGAAATATGATCAATTTCGTAATTAACGTAATAAATTTCTTAAGGGGACTGCATTAAAACCGGTTAATACATTTTTTTTTCTATAATTCTGAGTAATTGAGGAAGTCGAGATACTCACCAGGCAAAATTATTGGCGTCGTCGTGGACTGCGAAGGAAGTGATTCCGTGCGCGGTTTGTACAGTGCTCAGCGACGAGTTTTTCCTAAGGTCGAAGATTTTGACGTCACCGGCGGAAGATGCGGTGATGAGGCGCGAAGGGTTAGTACCGCTTTTGAGGAACTTCGCGCCTAGCACCCAGGAATTGTGCTCGCGCCAGGTCATGACGCGCGCTTCGATAGGCGGAAGTCTACGGTCGAAAAGACGAACGGAACCGTCACCACAACCGAGCGCCATCATCGAACCGGAACCGTCGGTGTCCAAAGAGGTTGCGCAACAATCAGCACCCGTTGGAACGTCTTGTTTCTTCAGTTCGGTCTCCGCGTCCCAAAGTCTCACAACTCGAACGTCCCCGGTAACCGCGAGCGTTAAGGATTTTTGCTCCCAGCTCGTCACCAAACCAGCGGATACTGAAATTAAAAAATTTTAAAGCCTCATAAAATTTTTTAATTTCAGTTTTAAAAATAATAAGAAACAATAATAATTCATATTTATCGAATATCTTACGTGTAGAGCCTTTGGGCGCCGGTTGCACATCGGCAAGCGCTTGCCAAGCAGTTAAAAGCGTCGGATCTCTTCCCAACATATTGCAGTAGTTTTTCCAGATGCGTACAGATCCATCATCGGATCCAGCCATCAGAAGTGAAACATCGTGCGAATTGATGAATTCCAAAGCAGTCACTCTGGACGGTTTGTTGCCTCGACTCGTGCAATACGTAAGTTTAGAGCCCGTTTGCCAGTCCCAAATCCCGAAGGAATCCTTGGCGGCGACTGCGAGATGAGGATCGAACGGATGGAAAACCAGAACTTCCGGTGGCTGTGGAATTCTCGTGTGAAAAACCTGCGATTCGATTCTCGAGTGAACAGCTTTGTGTTGTTCCTCGCGAGCGTCTCGTCTCTGTCTCTTGTTCCTTAAATATCGCCATTGTCGCTCATAATGCGCTCGACTTTCTACGTCGTTCGTTGACTCTGTCTCGTTTTCGAAGGTAACCGGTTGTGCAAATTGCGCGCAGCTCCATTCAACGAATTGCGCGGTTATCAGAGGATTTTTCGTACCCGGCGGCTCGTCCGCCTCCTCCGATATCTGAAATTAATAAGAGTTTACACATTTTAAAAACTTCGTTTTGACGATTTTGTGCGATATTAAACAGTTTTCAAAGGAGTTCGCGTACTGTGGCCGCCTTGGGTATCCTCGCTCGCAAACCGTGCGAAGGCACTCTCGAAGTACGCAAGAGGTCCGTGGTTGAATTTACTGTCGGAGGGGACTCGCCCCTTCCCAGATAACTTACACGATTGGAGGGCGAAGGCGGAAGCGACAACGACGATGATCTCGTCTCGGTTACTTCTTTTGGTGTCGACGATTCTTTCACCTGCAAAGAATGATTTTGTCATTCACTAAATACTTGGAAAGAATCATATGTACACATTCGGAAAAACGAGTGAAAATCATAACGAAAAAAAACCTTTGTTAAACTATTTTTTCTTAATTCATCAAAAAACTTCACAGATGAGATTTTTTTTTAAGTTTCCAGTTTTGTTTTTCCGAAAATATATTGCAATCTCCTGAACTATTACTTTTCCGTTATGGAAAATGCCGTTTTCTTTTTTTCAGAGAAAATACGGATGTTTTTGTTAAATAACAAAATGAAAAAATTAAATAAAAGTTGTCACGAAAATTTTGTCAAAAACTAAAGGATATACGGTAAATTACCTGATTGCGTATATAATTTGTGACTTTTTGCGACATGGCAGCAACTGCGGGGTGAGGATCATTGTCAAGGCTGCACAATCCGTGCCACAGCTTCATGTAGACGCTGCCATACGAAAGACTCGGCAAATTGCCCAAGGAGCTATGACCTGTAAGCAAAATACGTGAGTCATATAAATACCATGAGTTCTTTTCGTTTCATACTATTCGAATTGTGATTTGTGCGACGGAAATTAGATTCAAGTGCGATTATTCGATCGACTGCGATCGAGCATGCAATTACAAATCGTTTTTGTGTCATTACCGAGGGATTCGCAGGGTTTCCTCACGAACTCCCAATTATTTCCTGTGTCCACGATGGAACATTCGAAAAATCTTGATTATAGTAAAAAACATATGATCGTGACGTTCTTTGGCTATTAACGATACTCGAATTTTCGCATTTTTTCTTTTACCTAAACTGCTGATCGACGAGGAAGACGAAACTCTTTTGATTCGATCCTGACCAAAACCGTCGATACTATCGCCCGCGTATGTGTTATTAGGTCCGAGTATTTTAAGCCTATCCCGCGAACCAATTCGTCTCATACCACTGAACGGCGACAGCGTCTCCACAACGAGATCCTTACGGCTATTTTCCTCCGCGAATGCCAGAGTTACGAAGGAATTTTCAAAGTGTAGGACCATCCATTGCAGCGCTACTACCAACTCCTAAAAATATGTATAACAAAGTATTAATAACCATAATAATTATATTACTATTAATTATGGACATCTATTCATTTATATCTGGGTAACATAATGTTTATTGTTTATAGAAATATGTGCATTATATATATATTCTTGGCTTAACAATACAGTGGGGATTAGTTATAAAAAAAGTATTCAACTCACTTTTCTGACTAGTGGACTCATGTCGTGGCTCACAGTATTAATGAGCGTCATGGCTATAATCTGATCGATGTTATTCGCGTGTTCGCTTCGTTTTGTAACGCTGTTGATGAACGTGCCGAGCGCGTAAACACTGGCAGCTCGCACCTGTCGATTAAATTTACGATTATCATTCGTTTTCACGAGCCCAAAAAAAGAAACCGTTGTTTCTCGATTTTTTTTATTAGAGAATTTTTTCAAACAATATTTTATGCACCTCGGGTATGGGATCTTGAAGCAATGTGTAGAGTTTCTCGTGAGCAATGTCCCTGACACCGCACCATCTTGCTTTGTCATAATTGTGCCACAATCTCGCAAGACACAGACAAAGCCACTGTCGCAGCAGTGGATTCGTGTCTGCTAGTTGCTCCAGACATATCGAGACTAGACTTCCCTGCAGAGCAACTTCCTGACCCGCTGGATAGTTATTCACGACACTCGCCAGGACAAAAGCCGCCAGTGTTCTGTGTTCACTCTGTTAAAAAAAGGCGAATCATATTTATGTGTGTGGTAATTTAAAGCCACTTTTTTGGTGTCTAATGAAGTCTAAAAAATGTAACGTGTCCACAATGACTAAAAAATTACAGATATTTTTAACTCTTTTATAGTTCGTTTTTATCAACGAAAATAGAGCGTTTTTAGCATCAAAATCAATACTCTCACTTTCATTACATTACCTGCATCGAAGTGTCCTGCAGAACAGATAAGAAGTATTTATGGCCATTGTCCCGGACAAGATCTCCTTGACAACTCTGCAAAGCCACAAAAGATTCCGAACATTACATCTCAAGAAAAATCGATATTAATCAAAATTCCAGTGGCAAAAATGAAAATAGTACTAAAAATAAAACTTACGCTGTCCACGGCCAGAATCTTCGCCCATATGAATACTAAAAGAGGCCGAAGTTCCCTCGCATTGCTCTGTAGAAGTTTGAGAACATAGGGAAAGATTCCGACGCTTAGCGCCAAATTTACAGCCCAGGGTCCCAAATCGAGAAAACGACCGAGAAGAGCGAGCGCTCTGAGTCTGTGAACTTGACTAAGTAGAACCTGCAGGACTATCGGCAACTGTTCCGGTGGATTTCGGTTTTTCGAACCCAAAGTCAGCCAAACTTCGAAGGCCGTAAGTTGCTCCTCAAAGAACGGGGAATGTATGAAAGGCTCTTTGGATTCCAGAATAGCGGGAAGTTGAGCGAGGCACAAATCGAGAGCAAGATCCCAGGCTTGCCACATTGGGTGCTAAAAATGTAAACAGCTGTTATTTCACATTTTCGAAATCACACAAAATCGCTTGCTCGCTTTTATTCGCAAGAAAATAAAATATATCAACCTGATAAGTCGGTGGAAGTTTCGGACACGAAACTGGAGTGCAATCGTAGGAACGAAGTATCCTCTCAGCCAGTAGGAAATTTCTGAATAAGCTAGCGACTAACAAATCTTGCCTAAACAATCTTTGGAATAGATCTGAAAAAAAAAACAAAATCGTGTTCATTTCTGGGAACAAAAAAGTAGATTTTTCTTGTATTTTATAAAACGTACCCCGAGGTAATGTGTTCCACGCTATCGTGTCAGTGATTGCTGTAAAAATCCAGTTTAACTCTCCAAGCATCGTTCTTCTGTCCGTCAACTGGCCAGGAATTCTAAATAAAGAATACACACTGTAAAATCTCCATTTCATCTAGAAGAATAAGAAAAACAACACCATTCAGCAACTTACTTGTCTATAAGATCCAGCGATATTTTTGGAACTAGCTTTGAAGTATTCTGCATCACAAACCTTAGAAAAGAGAAAACAAATCATGAATTTGAAATTTCGGTGTTTCTCAGCGAAATTATTTCTTGTGACTGATATTTAAAGAGATCAGTGAGATTCTAATAAATATTGTCTTTCGAAATTCGGCTCGTTACCAGCGCAACGCAATTTTTATCGGTGTTGTGAGGCAGGAAGTGAATATATCGGCCGGTAAATCGGGATTCATCGGTAATATTTGATTAGCTGCACAGGCCGCAAGTTGAATACAGTGTTTGTAGGAAGACGTCGCGACTCCGGCGACTCCACTGGCACGATTTTGCTGCACGGCTTGTTTCTCATTCTAAAAAAAATTGTCCTTATTTTCAGACGATCTTTGGAGCTTACAAAATAGTTTCATAACTTTCACGTTTTTTGTGTAGGTTGAAAAAAAACCAGAAAGAATATTACACAAATAAAATATAACAATTTGTTATATTCCATTTAATTGTTACATAACTATTAACGGCTCTTATGAACATCACAAAAAGACGTCGCAAAAAAACCAGTAAAGAACAGTACGACAATACAAGAAAAAATTACTACATAAAGAAAAATATATTTACAAAGTCAGTTTATGTTCGTTGTTAAAAATTGTGCTACCTTGTAAAGTAAATGTGCTTGATTTTTTTCCTTGTTATCATAAAAATTGCAGTTGCATAATCACACGCATATCTTACCTCGTACTCCTTCTCGTGTTGCTCGGCAAATTGTTGAAAGGATTCAACGATGATACCCGCGTTCGAGCAGTCGTAGACGTAAATGCTCGGCGCTCCCATCCACGTCTGCAAGTCGTAGACTGACAGTGGAATGTACTGTGTGTAAGTTCTGTTAAAAACCCATATTTCACCGTTACTCGTAGGCTTCGGCACACCATGGCCGTTGTAATGAAACAGAACTCGCTCCTCTTTGGCATTGCGTCGCAGTGACGTGCACAACTTCTTCACTTCCTCGACTGTGGGATCAAGACTTTGCTTATAGCGAGCACGTGGCTGCCATCGTTCGTATTGCTTTTGCAAATTTGAACCTATGATTTCTAGAGCCTTCGTAGGGCTCACCGAAAGAGGATCTGTAATATTCAAATAACAAACATTAAAGATGTTACTTCAAAAAACAATTTAAACTATGGGAATTAAATCGTTTTACTTGAAACAGCAAGGAAAAATTTCATACTTTAAATAATAATGATGCAGAATATTATTAATAAATTAGGTGGAAATAATAATTCCATGTAATTCCTTCTAAAAAATTGTTTTTCTTAATAATTTAATTCTTGGATGCTTGCCGAATATTTTTTTGGATTAATCTGAGAATTCGAAAATTTGATATTTTTTAGTAAAAATTTGCATATTGCATTTTAGAATGATTTAAAAATTCTCATAAAATTATTATGTATTCAGAAAAATAAGAGAATTGGACATGGACACAAATTACTTTGCTGTAGAATTTATCAAACAACTTATTTGTAACCAGCACATTAATCATGCTTAAGCACCGTTATTATATGAAATACATGTCCTTAGTATCTTGAAAACTCTTGATTTTTCTAAGAATGTTTTCTTATTCAGAATCTAATCAAACTGATCGTTGTCAATGTAAGCCAGAAGCTTCTATAAAGCGCTATAAAGAAATATTTCAAAATCAATAAATCAACGTTACAGTCCCAAAAACAATATTTCTTATGAATGATCATTAATCATCATATCTAAATGAACGAACTATCCCTATTATTAGATCGAAAACTTTTAGTTTACGACTCAACCCAATTCACTGATTAACATTTTCCCAGACATTTTCAAACAGTCGATAAATCCATCGATAACCGCGTCGTCCCGCCGTCAGATGTCGCTCCAGTCGTCACATTCTCCTAACCTCAAAACCGCATTACATAACATCGATGACAAGGTTTACGACACAGTGGGACACGCGATAAAAGACCCGAGCGCAGAGCATAGTAAATAAACCATGAATTACCGATCCAGCACTCGAGCCGTGCGCAAGGTTGAGTCTTGACGATGTCCGGAGGATCGACGCCGACGTTTAGACACAGCACGAGGGCAACGCTCACGGTTTTCATCTGAAAACAATTTCACAGCCCTGTAATCCTACATGCGACATAACGAGGCTGCGGAACATAGCAGCATATATCGATTGCGAACGCTTTCGAGGCTCGCGTTAAAGTGAAAATGACATTTCTCCAACCCGAGCCTTTTCAGCTCGTGGTTTTTTTTTTTAACGCAAGCTCGAAGCGCGCAATTCGCTCGCTCAGGAGCTTTTTCCCGCATGAGGCTAACCCTTTCTTTCATACGCCAGAACTGGCTAACGCAGCTGACACCCTCGATGACCGCTGTGTGTCGGGCACGGTTGAAAGCTAATGGCAGTCGCCAATCCTCGTTGTCCATTTTCTCGACATCCTCGTCAGTGTCACGGCGTGGCTTGACCGCCACGATCGTCGTAGCCCTGGCCGTAGCCGTCATCGCCGTGACCGCCGCGGCTGCCGCGACCATTGGGAGATTCGCTGCGGCCGCTCCGGTCCCCCCGGGCATATCGCACGATTGTCACTTCGTCCGGGGTTGACGGCAGTTGCAATTGTTCCCAAAGGAACTCACGAGTCTTCCCCGAACATCTGGAAAACTATTCGACACTCGCGAATCGCGCGACGATCACGACTTTTCGCTATTACGCTTTTCTTCGGGCCGTTTTTTTTTTCCTTTTCCTGCTATGCACGGCCGCGATGCTCGGACGTAGAAACACACACTATCTTCGCATCGGGGAATATCGCACTGCAGTAGCGACTGGTGTACAGCAACTCTGGGGCTCTCGCGAGTCGTGGGAACCTTTTCGCTTTTTCCGACGCATCCCTGACTTACCGATTGCCTTACATTCCTCTTGCGGGGACAGTCGGAGGAGAAGCTCATTAGAAATAAATGAGGCTACTTGCGCGGCTGTAATAATCATAGTCTTATCGATGATTGAGCGCTTGTTGATTGTGGTGGCTGTTTTCGGATGAAAATGCGGGTTACGGGACGTCTATGTGTGTACGAATGTAAACAAGAGTTTCAGCCGATTTGAATTTGAAGTTTGGAGGGAAAAATATTGATGATGATGGGATATATGATTGTGATGTTGAGCGATTTAATTTTATTTATAGTTTGTTGGAATTGATAGTTCGGCTCGAAAGAAAAAGATTTTGTTTTACTTTTCACTGAAAAAAAATCAATGTTGCTCGTATTTGAAAATTTGAAAATATTCGTAAATTCCTTTGCCACGCTCCGAAATTTTCAAGCGTTGACTGTAAGTACGGTTCCATTTTTTTAATTAAATTTTTATCGGATGAAAATTTGTCTCGTGCGATATTTGTTCAACGTGCGATGAATAATGCGAGTGCAGTTCTAAATGAAAATGTTTTTCACTGGAATGGCGGGAAAAACGGCACTGTACTTACATCCAAGTTTCGTTAATTGGCAATTAACTTTTAAATTGACGAACAGGCTGAACAAATCCTAGATAATTGTTTAGAATCCTGTGTTTTATATAAAGACGATTAAGTATTGTCTCACAATTGATTGTTTAGTACTTTCAATTTTTTCATATATTTTGTTGATAAAACTTTCATCTGATAGAGAAGCGGACTGAACTTTTAGTTAAGGCTTCAAAATTTTGAAATGCTTCAAAAAGTTTTAAAGCATTTTTTCAAATGTATATTTACTTCTAAAGAAGAAAGGGTCCGAATTGTTTGTTAAAAATACTTAGAAGGTTTATTAATATCCTCGATTACACGTATATTTATTCCCACTTTCAATGATCAGCAGTTCATATTTACATTAATTATTATTGGCGTGTATATATAATAATATATAATATATATATCATTGTATCTTAAGCACTTGCTGACTCTTTAGTTTCTCTCGTACAGAACGTTTTACAGCACTTATACATATACATTAATAACTCGTCTGGGATCGGAAAGTAAGCGAGTGTGACAAATGTAGATGACGTTACAGTAGGTGCGTATATTCTCACTCAATTATTTTTGTTCGTTTTCGTTTTTTTTTTTCGTTCTATCGCAGCGTTGTTGCGTATCACTTTCACAGCCTATACAAAGTGCACTATGTACAATATTAAATTCTTTCATTTCTTTTTTTTCTTTCGTTAGGTGGAATGAAGGTTGCAGTTCGGAGTTTTTTTTTATGTGAGCCGTCGATTCCCGCGTATACTCGTAAAATTCGCAAGGCGATGTAGAGCCTTTCTATACTTATTCGTTAATTTTTATCTACAAATACTAACGAGCTGGGCGCACACTCCTGAGCTTGTTTTCTTTGATTCCCCCTCGTTATTTCAGTACACCACAGCTCATAGATCGTATCCTGTATTCTATTGTGTGGATGGATTGACGTCGTTCAGTCATTGGTCGATTCCGCGTGTTTGTCCGCATCCCTCGCGCCACTGGGCGTTTTCCGGGTTTAGCTGTTTGTATCCCTAAGAAGAAAGAAGAAGGTTTGTCGATTACGAGCATGTTTTGCACTTGGGTGATTAAAAACGCTTTATTTTTGAGTGGAGATGCGGATGGAAATTTTTTTCGTCACCGAAAAAGGTCACAACTCGAATGATTATTTACTGTTGCAGGGTAAATTTTTATCACTCCAAAAAAGTGTTATTTCTGACAAATCAAAAATGAGTTTACGCAAAAAACCGGTAAATAAATGTTTGCATTTGAAATTTGGCGGAACAAGATTTTTGTGAATTTAATAAATTCGTAGATCAATAATGGAACTATTATTTGCCATGACCTGTTTTCCTCTGACAAAGAAAAAAATCTCGATGAGCATTTCTACAAAAAAAAGAGCAGTTTTTAACTAACCCACTTTGCACGGTCTAAACAATAGGATTTTGTTACGCATGCAGTTATTGGCATATTCATATGTTATGTTATAAGTATCGAGCTTGAGAATTGCTCATTAATGAAAAATGTAATAACGTATCGATTTGTTATTCTGCCTATTACGAGTCACGTAAAAAATGAAAAAATGAACAATAGCAAATTTGTTATAATCAATACTTTGTTATTTTTTAATATTTGTTTTCTAAATATGTTGATTCTCAAAACCGTCATTCAAAAAGTTTTTCAGAATAGTGACTTGGTAATTGAAATAAACTGAGCTCTGTGATTGAAAATAATATGAAAATGATAATGTCAAGTTTTGTGTAATTGTGATTTTTCCTCTCTAATTTTTGCGTTGCGTGGGTGGTTCACATGTGGTATTGGGTTTTGATGACGAACAAATGGACGGACGGACTAGTTGAAACTAAAAAAAAAAGTGTCTTTACTGCTTGTGCTTCAGTAACGTAAAAGCGGCTGATCGATCTGTTTAGAATTGGCATTCGATATGCGCTCATCGTTCATGCTTCCGTAGTACGATCTGCGTGTTGTGTTAATCCTGTATCCGCTGGGTCTTACACTGTTATTGAACGAGTCTCGCAGTCTTTCCGTAAAAGTTTTGTACTCCATTTCCGGATTCGTTTGTCCAAAATCAAAGTCCGCGACTTCAACGGTGTATCTCGCTCTGCTTTGGATGTAGTACGCTACGCCGAAGATTACGAGCACGATGGCAACCAAAGAACAAGACACAGGAACAACGATGACCGACAATTGCGGTTTTTTAATCGCTAAAACACAAAAGAAACATTGCTCTTATTTTTCCAGACAGCAGAGCGATTAGAAGTAGGTGCGTTTGCTTTTCTTCGATGTCATGTGGCTACAATGTTAAATAATGTTATGAAATTTGTAACATTTTTAATATTCAATTTTGTATAAAATGTGTAAACCAACTGCAGTAAATAACTACTCATACATATTCAAATTAATGAATGTGACTAATTTTAATAGACTCATCTTCAGTTGAATGTACATGAGCCGCAATATTAAAAAACAGTTGAAGAATTTCCTCACATGCGTAATGCAATTATTCCATATTTGTATATTACTTATGAGTTTCTTAATATACCATTTATGGAAAATCGAAAAAGGTACTTTGAATTCCGTAAATTTTACCGTAAACAACTTATTACGCATCTATTAATTCTACTCACTCGAGGCGGTTTTTTAATAGTTTTTTTAAGTCAGTTTTTTTCAATTCCAAGCTTATTAACTTGGGCTCTACGATCAGTGCAGAAATTAATAATAGTTTATCATTATAAATAATTCATAAATAATTTAGTTTAAAATAAAACAAGGATCAAATTCGAAAACCAAAGTAATTAATTTGTTTCATAATTTTCCAAAACCAAAAAAATTGTTTGGGTTCGTGATATCTTAATTCTGCTCTTCATTGGTTAAATCCGTGAATTAAGAGCAAAAATAATGATTTTCGTTGAATGAAACAAAATGAAAAGCCACTAGTAATTAGCGAATTATGTTTTTCGAGTACATTAATAAACAGACGTAAGAAATATATTCGTACCTTTGTATATAGTAATTGTTATCGGGAAAATTTGTTTGCTGACATCATTGGACAGCATAACGAGAACCGTCGCTACTCCGGACTCCAGGAAATAATGGCTAATGTTGAAGTTGCAATTCGCCAACTCCGTCGGATTGTCACAGGTTTCGTTACCTGTGACATTGTATTGGCCCTGAACAACCCGTAAACATCGCTTGAACGGTCCCGAACCCGGACACGAAATTTTCAGAGCGAGCGTCTGCCAAGGTTGAATCCAATTCGTTCCTTCCACTGTTATATTGCCTATTGGGTCTACGGAATTGAACATCGCATTACTATCACAAACCTCCTTTCCAGTCGTCGAAATATATCAAGCTTTTCGATTCTGTTTCAACATAGAGAAAACTCTGGCTCCACTTTTTTTTTCCTTGTAAATGACTTCACGAATTGATCTAGAATTTCGCATATCACGCAATATTCGTAATATGAATCACAAAATTTGAGATATTCAATGTACATCAAAACCGAATAGCTTCGCAAAATCCTTCCGCAAAAAAAAGTAAAAAGATCATGAATTTTTTTACAAAAACTGAAATAATCTCACCCTTGACAGAAATATCGCGATAAAAGTATCCATAAGTTTTTTTGGGATCGGGTGGTATAACTGAGTTGTTGAGGCACACGAAAGGAAACGTGAGATTTCCGAGTGGAGGACCATTTTCTTTAACCGCCGCTTTTGAGTCCGTTGTGTTCTTCGTGGTGTTCGTTGTAATCGCAATTGTTGTAGAAATCGGTGCAATTGTGGTTCCGATTGTGCTGGGAATTGGCGTGGACCCGAGAATTGATTTTGTAGAATTGTCTGCAGTACCATTACCCTTAGGATGTGGATTTACTGTAACCGGTTTAACCGTCGTTGTTGGCGTTGGGGTTGTCGTCGGAGCAATGGTTGTTGTCGTGGGTGGTTCGTGGGAGGCAATAACCAGCGCTTCGATTGTGTGATTGAGACCCGCCTTCGGAAATTTGTAATTGAAACTGAGATCCTGGGTCATTCCGTAGTATTTGCAATCGACGAACCAGAACGCCGAAGAATCACTCGAGTTGTTTTTGATGTAATAGTCGTCGCCTTTGCGCAAGTCTATTTTGAATGTAGTCTCTGCGCTGGAAGCTACATACATACCGGGTAAAGTGTTGTTGTGCTGAGCTATACTCATGTTACCGTTCATTAGCGCTGAAAAAAATGGATTAAAAAAATCTTTTTATATTTTGTTGCATGTGGTATAACGACTTGTGTTGTCTCTCATACAGTAAGATATTGTCATCATGATATACATTATGAAAAACATTAACAAAATTTAACAAAAATAATAAAATGGGAAGAGGAACAAAAAGAAAATAGGCTCACCTGTGATTTCGAAGTTGATACGCCGGCTTGTGATGTCCTCCCAAATTAAGAAAAAACGTTTTTGCAGTATGACCTCCATTGTGTAAATTCCTACAGGAAACTGAGACGCAGGATAATCCGCTACATAGTAAGAAGTTGTATTGGTTGTAGCTGGCGTCTAGAAGGAAAAGGAGAATTTAAATACAGAGCTTTTTTTCAAATTTCTTGTGTTTTTAAGACAATCTTCCAGGACTTTGAAAAAATGTCTGTAACAAATTATTGTTATAGCCAGCTTTTCATATTAGACATAGACATATTGTGTATGAAACTCTACCACAAACTCGTGCGGAGAAAGTCCATCGTCTTTCCATTTGTAAGCATAGGTTTCTCCGTGAGGTCTTCTGTCTCCATATGAGAAGACATCAGCTCGAAACACGATTCTTCCACCCTTGACGCATGGCCCATCATGGGTCAGGGTCACATATTCTCCGTAAACTTCTAGAAAATTAATATTTTGTGTTATTTATTTGTCCTACTTATTATAGGGATATTGAGGTAAATGCGATTTATCAATTTATTAGAGGAATTGTGGTGAATAAAAAATATTATATTTAACAGCTTATAAGTATTGATACATAAAAGCAAACTCGAGAAGAGAAGATAAAAATTGTCAATATAGAAAAAAAAAAAAAAAACAGAACTAGAAACGAAAGAGCAATTAAACAAATTATATTTTTTTTACTCGGATAGATGGAAAAATGAAAATAGCACAATTTAGAACACCATTAACAATCTTTATAAGCAGTTTGCTAAAATCTCTTTCCAAACGCTAGTGTTTCCTCGTTCCCTGACTTTGGAACACGCATAGCTATCATACGCTTTCGTGCCCAAAACTTTTGGAAACACTTATTTTTTCTTCTGTCTTTTTTAAACAACCTTAAGGCATATGGAGTATGTACAAAAGTATTGTTACACACAACAACAGGCTCGTTCTATTAATGGAGCAGAATAATCATTGACGCGTAGTACGATAAGGTTAAAAGTGCTAGCCCAACACAATCCATATCGTGACTTTGTATAAAATCGTACCTTGCACGAGGCAATTTAGAGCACCGATGATAAGACAGGCGAGGCTCACGGACTTCATCTCGTATTCCCAAAAACGACTACGATATCCGCACGTCTTTCACATTTGTCGACGCGAAACTTTGACAGATTTCCTGTCGCTCTCGTGAGTCACTCTTCGTGCACACTTGACAGTTCACTCTCCACGCTCGATCGCAGTAAGGACTAAACTGCTTTGACGAACGCCTCGTTGCCAGAAGTCAGACAGTCTCACGTCAACGAGTGGCCAGCCAACAGCTCCTTTATTCGGTCTCTCGTTGCTCCGTGATTTTATTCGTCGCTACTTTTTTGCTCCCTTTTCTTCTCGGCCTTCTCTTTGCGTCGCTGTCCTCAAAACAACTTCTGTGAAAACTCGCTATTACAGCGTAATCACGGTTTAGCCTTGCGGAAATTCCAGAGGAAACCAATAGTGCTACGAGTTTTCGGAGTGGACTCAATGCGCCGTGCAACACAGTACTACGTATGTTATGTATGCGTAATTCCATGTCAAACACTTTTTTGTTGCTCACCTCAGAAATCATGTTGAAAAACACGAAAAGGGGAGGAAAATACAGGGTGACATTTTTTTGAGGAGTCGGATAGAAACATTTGATTTCATTAAACGTACACAAATTACTTTTGGTTAGTATGAAAGCCTACAAAATTCGAAATAAATTTTCTAGTAGAACGAAAAAAATGGAGTCCTGACACGGAATGCCTTCTATGTTATATATATATAAGACGTAGTACGAACTTGGCGATCGGCAGCAGACGTACACTGACAAGACGACCACCCCTTTGCCCCAAGTTTAAAGCCAATCAAACCTACGAAAAAAGACGAGAGGAGAGCGAATGCTTATCACGGTTATCAAAAGTCACAGTTGCCCGATTCTACGAATGCAGGAGTGTCACCAGGCGCCAAGAAACGGAGTCGACTTCGATGAAATGACATTGTGTTGTGATAGTGAGCGAATCCACGGGCTCCAGTCATAACCAATTGACGAGTCTTTATTTGTATGTACATTGTAGTGATAAGAGATGCTCTATATTCGTGGAGTGCAATTGTATCGTGGGGTGTGTAAATAAGCATATGGCAGTAACAAAATGTGCTTTCGCAAGTGGCTTTTACCCAAAAACGCGAGTTAACCTCGTCGAGCAAAAATTCAGTGAATTTAGAATGACCTGAAGGAGTTTAGTGACACACCCTTGCATTTAAGAGGTTTAAAAAAAGAGAATAAAAGAAGAAACATGTTTCGAAGCCGTAGCTGGTTCGGCGGTGGGCTGTGGAAACCCAAAAATCCACATTCGCTCGAACATCTCAAGTGAGTGTAAAGGTGCAAGTTTTCTGTAACATTCATTTGGTTATGTAATGATTTTTTGTTTTGTTTTTAATTAGATATCTGTATAACGTCTTGTCGAAAAATCAAACCGTCTCGGACAACAACAGAGGTCTGCTGGTTGAGACTCTGAGGTCCATCGCTGAAATCCTGATTTGGGGCGATCAAAATGACAGCAGCGTGTTTGAGTGAGTAGCGATGTCATTAGAAATATTCGGCAATCTCCGTTGTAAGATTTGGAAGAATAATAATGCATACCCTCATATTTGCTTGTCAATCAATTTTCATTTCACAATATTATTGAAGCTCAGAAGTGTTTTATCAATCTTTTATGTTTTTTGTGGTGCATTTTTATTGTTCATTAGAATTTAAAAAAATGCTTGTCTTAAATTCCTGCAAAATAAAATGCAATTTCAATCGTTCGAAATTTCAAGCACAAAAGATCACTGTTTAAAAATGTATTGTGTTAAATTATATTTTATTGTGCAAGGAAAGATTCATAATTTTTTAAATATTATTCTCCATCTGTTTTTTTTCATAATTCTGAGTACCAAGATTAAAAGCCTTGATTATAATCTTCCATTTGTCTCAAGAATGTATATACAATAAAAGTTGCATATTACCTTTATCATGTATACTTACAGCGGGCATGTCTCGTTTAATTCCAACCAAATATATGTATTAAATAAATAAAATCGTTGTTGCAGCTTTTTCCTGGAGAAGAACATGCTATCCTTTTTTCTACGCATAATGAAACAAAAATGTGGGAGTTATGTTTGCGTTCAGCTCCTACAAACGCTCAATATACTGTTTGAAAATATTCGCAATGAAACTTCGTTGTGTAAGTGTTTTAATCTCAAGAGAATTAAGTTATACCATTGACAAGAATATGATTAATTTTTTAATTATTTCAGATTACCTATTAAGCAACAATCATGTGAATAGTATAATAGTGCACAAATTTGACTTCAGCGATGAGGAAGTCATGGCATACTATATAAGTTTTCTAAAAACTCTGAGTCTCAAGTTGAATGCCCACACGATACATTTCTTTTATAACGAGGTAAACAAGGTACACTCACAAGTCCGCAGTATATTTATTTTCAGCATTAATCTTGTGGTTTCTGCTTTCATTGTTTAAATGGATTCATTTTTAAATAACAGACCAATGTCTCATGAAAACAAACAATCTAATTTTTAGCACACCAACGATTTTCCGCTCTACACTGAGGCCATAAAATTCTTCAATCATTCAGAAGGAATGGTTCGTATAGCGGTTCGTACTTTAACGTTGAACGTCTATCGCGTGGAAGACGCGTCAATGCTCGCCTTCATAAGGGACAGAACGGCGGCGCCATATTTCAGTAATCTCGTCTGGTTCATTGGAAATCATATCATTGAGTTGGATACTTGTGTGAGAAACGATGCAGAGTAAGTAAACAACTTTTCATTCAAAATTAAGTGGAGAGATTCACTTAAAAATCAGAATTTATCACCTACGAATATTTCACTGTTTTGTCTGCCGGTATTACATGAATAATGCATACTGTTGACTAGGAAAACGAAGAATTTTTTGCAATATCCGTTTATTGTAGGTCATTTATAATAATCCAACAATAATTTTAAAAAAATGTTCACTCTCTAGTCTTTTATAAAAGAACTTTTTGACCAAATATTTTCAAATAATTTTCAAATGTGCTTCATTTAATTAATTAGTTAAAAAACGAATCCTTAAAAGGTGGTCTCATGTCTTAAATATATCCAATTCCTTTAAATCTGTATTCCCCCAATTATGTCTCTGTCTTATAAAGTATTCTTGTGTCAGATGGCTTCATCTTTCGCGCACTTGGAAATTATTTACGAATATTTATCTAGTTCTTGTCTTACGAAAATGCCCACTGTAAAATCGAAAAAAAGTTATTTATCCTATAATAACTGCAGCCAAACAAGAGAGATATTCGGCATAGACTATCGTTTGTTTTTACCTAAATTCCTCCTCTTAAAGCGATTACGTTACCTAAGCCGCTTAAAATCGATGTAAAAAAGTGTGTGTTTTCTATGATAAATGGAAGTTATTTCCGCTATGATCGATGCAACTAGACTGCATGGTCTCGAAACGCATCATAATTATCATGACAATAGCATGATATTATATTTAACAATGGGGCTTCTATTTTAGTCATCAGAGCCAGAATAGATTGTCGGATCTCGTCGCTGAACACTTGGATCATTTACATTATCTCAACGATATTCTGTGCCTGAACATAAAGGATTTGAACAAAGTTCTCTCCGAGCACTTACTACACAAACTTTTAGTACCTTTGTACGTGTATTCGCTGATGAATCCTAGGAGTCTTTGTCAGAATCCGGTAATAAAAAGCTTTTAAGATAATTTTCCACATTCTCGCTACGAAATTAGAAGTAAAAAATTTAAAAGCTAAATGAAAAAAATATTCTACAGGAAGAAAGGAAGCACGTGAGCGTCGTAGTGTCGCTGTTTTTGCTCTCTCAAGTATTTCTCATCGTTTCTCATGGCCCACTTGTGCATACGTTAGCGGCGGTCATTCTAAAGTCGGACGCAGACATAATACAGACAGGAGCAAGTAAAATATTGGACGAATACACGGACGAAAGGACCGCAAAGCCAATCGCATTTGCGCCGCCGAAAGAGACTTTGGAAAAGTCGCTGGAAAGTTTAAGCGAATTGCATGTCGAATCGGAAGTTCAGCCGGAAGTCGAAGCGGATAATTCCGAGACAATTCAAGTCCTTGAAACAGTGGTAGAAGATTCGGCAGATCTGAACGAACCGAGCACGTCCGAAGCTCCTAGCGAGGAAAGTTCTCGTCCGTCGACCGAACAATTGCAAATCAATATTCCCTGCGAGACAGGAGATAAAATAGAACATTTGAATGTAACTGACGAGGAAAAGGAGCAAAGACTGGCGCTGGAAAGCCCGTTGGCTTCTCAACAGCCGTCAAATAACGCCGTTAAAATATCCACAGCGAACAAACCGTTTTTAGAAACGATTTTGAACTCTCTGCATTGCTCAGAAAATGATTATGCGACGTTATTCGCTCTTTGCCTGCTCTACGCTTTAGCCAGCAATAAGGTAATCTCACGAATTTTCGTAGGTATACAGGAAATTCTGGGTATTTATTTTCTGACTTTGTTCCTCGTATGTTTAGGGAGTTAATGCGGAAACATCGGATCTCGTGTTGACACCGTCGAGACAAACATCCACTAAAAATTGGTACAATGAGTCACTGGTAGACAGATTGATACACATTATCACGTTGAGCTGCCAAACTAGTAAGTCAGGCTTTGGTTTAATTACTCTAATCTGTTTTGGAGTGTTTTAATCTTTCTGATTTATTATTATACTCATGAGATTGTTTCTTCTAATAGAGATTCTATTATTTCCATGCTAAAAATAGGCTGATACAGTAAAAAATAAAGTTTAGATAATGTCGACATTCGACCCATATCGCAGAGTTTTCGCGCAAGCAATTTCGCAATAATCACGTCAATGTGCGGATTTGTCCGCAAAATTTCGATAATGGAGTATGACCACATTTTCCGAGAAAAGCTGTCATGTAATTCAAGGATATTATCTCGTGGCTTCTCTGTTCATCCTGAACAATAAAAAAAATTAATAGCGACTTTCTTTTTAGTTATCGTCACAAAGTTTACTCTATTTTTTAAAATTTGAATGGAGCAAAATCTATCAGAAAGGAAAGGAAAATCTCTTTCTCAAAAGTTTATTCCTTATAAATATTCCAATGAGCGCGATTTTCTTCTCAATTAGATGCTCGAGTGCGTTTAGTGACTTTGGAAATGACTATCAAGCTGCTCGTGCTCATCGTCATGTCTGATGGTCAGAGTTTGCTTTGTGACTCGCATTTGGCAGCTATTGAGGCTGCCAAGGAACAGAGTACTTCGTTGCTTCGAAATTTCTACAAAGTAAGCATAGAAATAATAAAATAAACGAATAAATAAAAATCTACCGTTTTCTGAACGATGCATTTTTTTCCAGAGCGAAGATATATTCTTGGATATGTTTGAAGACGAGTACAGCGAAATAAAAAAGCGACCAATAAACGTAGAGTGGCTAATGATGGACAGTAACATACTTTTACCGCCGACTGGAACGCCAATGACTGGCATTGAATTCAGCAAGAGATTACCTTGTGGCGAGGTACGCTTAAGGAGCTTATTTTCGCGTAATAATCGACCTTGAATATTCAAGGAACAACTGAACGTATTAACAATGTTTTTCAATCGTTACTACAGGTGGAAAGAGCTCGTCGGGCAATCCGCGTGTTTTTTATGATTAGAGAATTATCTCTGATTCTGAGCTCGGAGATTGAGTCGCAACTTCCACTTACAAATCCTGCCAATTGCGTCCAGGTCAACAATGTTCTTGACTTAAGTAAAAGTTACACCCATTATACACAGAGTCCGAAAAATTTGTTTCTCGAAGTACTCACAATTCGTTTTACTTGTTGTTAATCTAAACCGTGGCTTTTCTATTTTTCCGCAGACAACAGCGATCTCATCGCGTGCACAGTTGTGTGGAAAGATGGACAGAAGATCCGCAGGTTTTTAGTCATAGACGTTATTCAACTAATTCTCGTGGAACCCGACACAAGAAAATTAGGCTGGGGCGTTGCGAAGCTCGTTGGTTTTCTGCAGGATATTGAAGTCGCAGGAGACAAGGACGATTCTCGTTGTCTCCATTTGACGATTCATAAACCCCTTAGCAGCGGCGCTACCAACAGAGTGCCATTGTTGGCTGCTAAATTCATTTTTGACGATCATATACGTTGTATGGCTGCAAAGCAGAGGTCAGTCTTTTCTAAACGATGCTTTTAACTTAGAATTTTCGCTGTTTTTTTCAATGAGACTTCAATCTTTCATATATACTTGCACATATTCACAAAAAATTCATTGCTAAGCTTCTTATTTCAGGTTTATCTCGTGCACTCAATTTCATTACCTATTTAATTACGTTTAAATATAGAATGTAAAATATTTCTGTGTAATAACCTGTTGTCAGTTGTGTCAAACTATTGCATAATTGTACAATATTGGTCAATCCTGTTTTCGAGAGTATGTTTAATCTAATCTTAAGTGAATGAATACTTAGAGTATTTACAAAGGTATTGAAATTTTAGAAATTTGACAACGATTGTATTCCTCACGCAGGTTAACAAAAGGAAGAATAAAGGCGAGGCAAAAAAAGATGAACCAGATTGCCAGATTGCTCGACATTCCGACAAACGCGCCAAACTGCTCGACACCGCCGAATTACGCGCTTCTTGGACTACGACACGAACGTACGTTCAGCTTTCTCACAACAGACCGCTTGAATTTACGTCAATAGATTGTAAAAGTTTTTTTTCTGTTTTAGGTACAGCAGGACGTGGTCAGAGGCAAAAAGAGCATCAGAGAGCTATGTTTACGATGAATAAAGTGCCAGGTTTTGCAACCCAGTTGCGCAGAGAGAGCCCCGGACGTTCGGGAATCGGTTATCCGGTCTCGAATAATCAGCGAGGCGAGGGAAGCTCGAACGGTAGAAATCAAGACAATGGCTTGAGGTCGAGGGACCAGTCGCCGAAAACTATGCGACCTCGAAGCGAGGAAATCCCTCTGGAGGATATGCACATCAGGAAAGCTTCGTTGACGTCGAACGGGGCTCCAGCGATGATCGCCTCGCCAGAGAGACAAGAAATTCCTCCTTCTGCTTCCTCCACGCCCGGCGAACCCTCCCCAGTGATAAAAAAACGTTCCGAAGAAACATCCTTCACATCTCCGCGTAATCAGGAAGTGAAACCGCGCAGGAAAGGCCAAGTGGAAACCGTGTAACCCTGAATAATCGTTTTCTATCCACTTAATATGCGAGATAAGCGCAATTCTTTCACTTATTTCGCACGCAACTCCACCCAATAAACGTATGGGTTATCGCGAAATTATATGAACGAGATCTGTCATTACTTTAAGGAGTTTGGAGCGCTTCAAACTAATGAACTTCATGCTCATATTTTGAAACCGTTGCTAGAATTTTTGGTGCTTTGGTGAAAAAGTTACGAGCATTTTTACAGCTGATGTTAGGTCAAGATAAATAAATGTTCATAACTTTTTAACTACTAATGAAATAAAAAGTTCTAGCAGTGAATTAATAGTGTAGCTTCTGATAAATAAGACGACGCGGTATTCGTCATTATTGGAATAATATCATGATTCATTTTTCAAAAACTCGCCCTAGAAAGAGCATTTTATCGGTCTCATTAGTCCGCCGATTTTTTTTTTCTCAAAAGATGGCTGTGAATTTATTTGTATATTGAAAACACATGCTGTAGTGTTCCGTGAAAAAATCAATTTCATTGCAAATAAATTGTAGAGATTCCTTTATAACTTTGGCCCTGATTGGATGGATTTGTGTGAGGCGCTTCAACCTTCATAAGCAAAAGCTTGATGCTTTGGATACTCTTCGCGTAGGACTCTCTGGGATAAATCACAATATTTATTTTTTAAAAAATTTCTCCTGTTTCTACTGCCACAATTTTCTTATGAATTAAGACACGAAGTACGGGTTGAAAAAGGAATTTGAGAAACAATACTTTGTGTTCGAATTCAAATCAACCGATCAACGTTTCCTTTTTCTCTTGAAATTCACATCAACAATTTTCAAAATTTTACGACAAGCCCCGTAGCAATGGGAGAATTTTAGTTGTTTTTGTGTACATAATAAATAATACAAGTTAATTTATCTCTGATCGTCTTACTCGTTAATTTATACGTGCAAGCTCGCCCCAACTGTTGCATTTATTATTCTTAGTATAATTAATACTCTAGAGTACAGAACCGCGAGGAGCTGGATTATTTTTGGCTGTGATTGCTCTGAAAATTCGTAATTTCCATGAAAGCCGATTGTTTCGACTAATTTTTGCGGTTAATCGGAAAATATAGATCTGTTAAAAAAAATAACAATTATCGACTGTCAATGCTTGTTTAATAGCTCTTTTATTGAATAAAATCACCGTAATATCCGACGAGCGATAATACACAGATTAAAAGCTTCGATGGGCTTTCAGAGAAAGCGATTTTTGCAGTGACATAGTTATACATATCAAAGCCAACTAAAGTACTTTGAATAATATTTTCGTATTCTATCGGAAATATGTTATATACGAAGAGGCGCGAAGCACTATTTTTATCCCGCGATTTGCCCACAGCTGTTAATATTGCTTTATTAAAACCAGCCGAGTTCTCCGAAGGGCACATTTTTACCGCGATATCGTAATATCATTTAGTGCCCGTTGATCTTCATACGCAAATATGTTGATAACGCGCTTACGAATTATATTAATTTTGTTCAATTCTTTTTCGTTCATGATATTAACATTGTATAATTCGAATTAGGTTCTAAGAATATTAGAAAATTTAGCAAATATTTTTTTTCTTCTAGTCGAAGGATATTAGTTCGGCGGTATCGGGTTTCGATTCCTCGGTCGTTTGGCTATTTTCCTGCGGTGCTGGTTGAGTCGTAGCGGGATATTGCACCGGCTGTGGCGTCGGAATTTGCATTGGCGGTGCTCCCTGAATATTCTGGTGACTTTGGGCCTGCGGAGGCCCTTGCATATGTTGAACAGGCTGTACAGATCCGTTGTTCGACGGTGCAGAAGTTTGCATAGGTCCTGTGTTTTGATTAGGCTGCATATTCGGCCCAGAATTACGCTGCTGAAGCGGCATTCCTTGAGGAAGAGCGAGAGGATTTTGCGGAGGTCCCATTTGCCCTGGGAGACCAGGAGGCGCTTGGGGCATCGACATTTGCCCCGGATTTCGCAAAGGCAGTCCGTGCTGAGCTCCAGGACCCTGGGGAGGACCCATAGGACCTGAGGGGCCTGCAGGTTGTTGCATGTGACGCGCCGATCCTTGCCGCGGACCCATATGAACTGGGGGAACTTGTTGAACCGGTGGACCCATCTGATGGCCACTTTGCTGCTGCATCTGCGATATAGGGACGCCTGGCATTTGGTTTATCTGCTACAATAAGTAAAAAAAATGAATAGATGAGCTGTGCCGAACGAACAAAAAATTTGAGGTACATCTATTCGTATTTTACATAACCTCTGACGAATGAAATCGCTGCAGGGTCCATATTTTATAATGTTATGAATAATAATGTAATTGGTAAATTGACGCTTCAAAAATTCACTTTTGACTATATCTACTTCTCAAGTGTTATAATTCAACGCAAAGAAACACTGAGTTTAAATAATCAATGCTATTTCGGTTCATATTTCAAATTCATAATCCATATGAGCGTGCAAACAAAGTGTTTCTAACCATTCCAGGTCCTCCAGGAGCGCCCATAGCTTCACGGCCTTGCGCCGATTGTTCAGCTGAACTTTGCTGATCGGAATTCGCCATTGAGCCCATCATATGAGCGGGAACTGAGCCCATTTGTGGCATTCCGTAATTCTGCATGGTATAAGGGCTCATTGAAGGTGGACCGTAGCCATAAACACCCTGATTCGTAGGAGACATGGGATTATAGTTGGGTCCGGGACCTTGTTGATAATGCGGATGACGAATTGGTGAATTTTGAGCCGCCGGTCCAATGAAATTCGGGACGGCTTGGTAGCTTCCTATTTTCATTAAAAAAATTTCGAATTTTATCGTCCGATTCTATAGTATGGGTATATCTAAAATCTCGCTTCCTCATTATTTTATATTGTGCCCAAAGCAACCGCGTTCCAAATTATATTGATGAAAATTCATCAACATTATCCTTAAGGAGCCATTGATAAGCAGGTCAACTGAGAGCCATAATTTCAAAAACTATTAATTAGGATTTTTTCAATTCTCTTTTCGTCGAAAATACGTATAAAAACTTGTTTTTTCAGATTTTAGCATGCAATTGAGCGGTACTGTACCGATGATGCCTCCTTAAGAAAAAGAGATAAAAATGAGTATTTTTAGAGCACACGCGTACACTTTCAGACATTTCTAAATCTTATTTTCTTTTGGAGACATTTTGATCACAAAAATTTGATAATTTCTATTTCACCATAAAAATATACAGATCTTTTTCACGAAATTTCCATGATGAAGGAGAAATACGAACCCATGATATATTGTTGTTTCTGCTGTTCTTGACGCATCTGCAATTCTCTCTCCTGCTCCTGTATCTTCTGCAGCGCGAGCTGGCGCTGATACTGCAAGTATTCTTGCTTCTTCTTCCTCATTATATCGAGTTTATGCGCCATTTGAAGCTGGCGCAGTCTTTCGGCTTCCTCGGCTTCTCTTCTGAGTTTGTCGCGATGTTCTTCACGCAAAGCATCAAGAGCGGCTCTAGCATCTTTCATCTGCGCGAGTTTATCTTGCAAACCCTCATAGCAGACGCGATTGTCGTCGTGTTCTTGAATGTACCTCAATAATCTGCAAAAAGTGTAAAAATCGCAGTTTTCTTGGTAATGTCTTCAATTTTCTAGATAAAAACTCAGTGATAGGCCTTCGTGAACTTACTTTGAGTGCATAGCGGTGATGTTCATGAAGAGCGCTTGGAAAAAGCTATCGTTAGCGATGGATCTTCCTCTGGAAGAGTTGCTCTTCATTCTGTTGACAAATATCTCAACTTGTGACCGTAAGTTGTTGACAAATTCCTCCATTTGATTGTCAACCTCGCCGTTCTGCTGTTTCGCTACCATAATTCTTTGAGGCATCGGGCTACCGATATTTGGGGCCGATGGACTCGTAACATCCGGTCTGGAGCCATGTTCTTCTATCATCGACTGTCGCTGTTCCCAGTACTTCCGGTTCAAGTATTTGGCCAGTTCAGGGTTCTCTACTTCGTCCTCTCGCATACGAGAAGGGCTAGCGCTCTGTAAATCACGATAACAAGTTCATTTATTTGTTTCAATTCAATATATTGCACAGAATATGCGATTGAAGTTTTGATGATATCCAATGAATTAAGTCAACCAAATCAAATCAATAACAGATTTTGGTAGAGAAAAAGAAAAATAGCCTAAATTGTAACTGTGAAAAAAAAATATAGCTTACGGGCGATGGAGTTGGAGAGTACGTGGCTCTCGCGCTCGGCGAAGAATTCGTTTTCACAGCGCTGGTAGCGCGTTTTTTGTCCTTCTCCTTCTGCTCCGCTTCGCTCTGACTCAGAGCGAGTGCAAGTTGCAATTCCTCCTCCTCTTGCAACTCCTCAGCTGTTTTCCGCGGGGGCATCTGTATACACGGAATCATATAAAGTAAACGCCAGTAATTTGTTTCTAATTCTGTAAATCTTTACAGTCGCTTCCACCTCAAAAAAACAATTGAATTTCTGACTCAGTTGTTATAAGTTTTCGCTAATAATTTAGTAAAATATGAGGAGCAACCTTTCGTACATCTTTAGCGGAGGAAGCCATCTTCGTTTACTAATTACATTAAGACGGTTCTTGCGCTAACGTGAAATCAGGTTTCGTCGGTAAAAATACAGAGAACGGAAAGATTAATCTTACTAGTAAATGTCTCTAAAGTATGAAAGAGTTAAATCATACAGCTTACGCAGTGTTTTACCTTTTAAAACTTAAGCAATTAATATTTTTGACGATACTGTTGGAAAAATAGGCTAATTGACTGTAGAGTATTGCAATAAGATATATAAAAGACCCAAAGATAGATAAGAATTTAGGGTAACAAAATTTCAAGTCAGCGACTAAATTTTGATAATTTCATGATTTATAAATAACGGCAGAATATGAAAAAGAGTGCTTGCCATTTGATCAGTTTGAAATATCTTTAACTTTGATTAACGATAAAATTCATTTTCTAATCGTAAAAAGCAGCCGAAAATAGACTGGCATATGATTCATAAGTAGTGCGAGAACCATCTTAAATAGCAGGCTGCCATCGATTATATGGGTTTCTCTCATTTTCCAAATATATTTATAACCTGCTGCTGTTGCGCCAAGGAACTAGTCAAGTACTCGGCCGGAAGATCAGTCTCTTTGGTAGACGCGGTACTTGGCTTGTTGACCTGCTCGTAGCACGCCTCGCACACTCGGACCTCCTTCTCGATTCCGAATTTCGGTAGCGTCGACGATTTGCTCGAGCACTGAGCGCAAAATACTTGGCCACACGCTCTGCAATGGTGACGGCGCTGTATAACGCCAAATGCTACACGACAACGGTGGCACACCTCACCGTCCGCCCATTGCGGAGCTGTATCTGCGCTAAACATTGCGTCGCTTTCTTTCAGAGCCGGAAAATTGTAGCCCTCTGCTTTCATAATATTCACTGTATCCTGTAAAAATCACATTACATCAGAGATGCTTCACCTACACAATCTCAGTCAAATGATTGATTTCATACGAATTTCATTGCTTTACAAGAACAAAGTACAAAGTTAATTAACGTCACTAATGATATGGTTTCCATTATTATACCAAAAGTACCAAAAAACTGTTAAATCATTAGTAAAAATTTTTGTTTTTCATGTGCAGTGAGCAATTACGAAATAATAAAAAAAACATCTTTGGATTTAAAAATAGTTTTCTTTTATGTGAACGTTTTTCAGGCCTCTTTTATTTATATAACTTCTTGTATGTTAAATATAAGCTTTTCTTTACAGAAATGTATCCAGAATTTACAGTTCTTCAAAGATTGGCGTAAACAAAAAAATGAGATTAAAAATTATAGTTTATGCAATGAACTGAAAGAATTGGAATAAAGTTTTCACACTCGTTACCTGTACAGCTCTGTACTTTGGACTGTTGCGAAAAGCAAATGCCCAGGCTTGTATCAGCTCTAAAGTCTTCAATTTAACTTTATCGTGGGGAGAAGTTTTGACTAGCTCCTTCAGTTGTTCCATATACAGTTTTGTACCGATTTCATCATGAATCAGGCTTCCACAGTTTTTAACGCAAGACTCCAGAACCTATTTCCAATGAATTTTTTTAACTTACAATATATTTTTCTTGATAAAAAAAAAATGTTAAGTGAAATGTGTAACAATTTTTTTTTAAATTCTAGAAACATACAAAAATTGGAGTAAGATGATCATAAACTTACCAATAATCCAAATAGCGCTACGTGTGGATTTGGGTTGGTAATTTTTTTCTTTATCGCTGCCAGCGCATTCTTTGGCCTGCAAAGAGATTTCAATAATGTCTAGCCAAGAAGAGAAAAGAATGAGCACAATAGTTACTGATGAGGGGAGTAAATCGATTGGAGTGGGGAATGAAATGCTGATAACAGTAAAATTTAATAGACAAGCTTATCAGAAAGAAAAAACATAATGCTAATGGAAAAAGTACTCACGGTACATCGCCCTGCCTGATTAGGTCGCAAATTTGTAATATTGCAGGCCAATCGGGATCGAGATGAAGGTTACTCGTAGCCTTTTCTAAACGCGTAAATAATTAATTTTTTTCATGTTACCCATGAGGCATATCGCGAGACTCTGACGACATTAAAACCAACAACTTACCGAGTAGTTTTTCGAACGGTGAAATTCGGAACATCCTATCGAGTCCTGAATTTGGAAGCTTATCGAGACCTTTTTTTTTGGTTTATTTATTTTTTCACTTTTTATCCTCGTTCTCTCAGTATAAAAAAATTAATACCTCGCTTCGGAGTCAATTTGACTGTGACATTTGACAATTGTCACGTGAATCATAATAGATACGTCGAGTTGTAGGAGAATGCGTTAGGCTACACGAGCGACTTCGTCACGTCAACGTGAAGCTCTGTTCGCACAAATATTTATGAACCTCCACGTCAGCGACTCGGCGCTTATTCTTTTTTACCGACAGAGTAAAAAACACTGTTCGAATAATCTCTAGGAAATATTCACTAGTCATAAAATTCCCCGTGAATTAGGGATTTTAGACAGAAAATAGTCAGGGTAGTTACGTCTGACCGAAGTCAAAAGAAATGCAAAATATTTTCAATTTTCATTTGAATCCAATAAATATAATTTACCAATCCTTAAGCGATACATTAAAATCACATTCAGTTGCACTCTTTATTTTCTGCATGATAGCAAAGTCATTATGTCTTTTTTTTATTTCCTCGACTCGTCGAGATTGTTAAAGATAACCATTATTATAAAAACAGGTTTAATTGCCAATGATGGATTCTAAAATGTGTATACGTTAATAAAACAACGAACCGTGCTGCGAGAGAACCATTACAAATTGTAAAAATTATGTTTTTCTATATTTATCGCTCATTGAGTAGGTGATTTGACACATATTTTCGTTGACGAGAACTCTCGAAAAAAAAAATCGAGAAAGTTTCAGAAATTACTTGAGAATGTGTTTACATAAGCAACACACTAATCGGAGTCTTAAAAGTTGTTCAGACACGATTAACAACCGTTTGTGATATGGAAAACGTCGATTTAGAATTTTATTTGCCTAATTAATGAGACGCCAATTCTGCGGGTCGACTTGGCAACCATGAAGACTAGAGGTAAGGAGTAGAAACGCAATGCTAAAGAACCGTTCGCGAAACTGTGTAAAATCTTAGGGGATTGGGCACCACTGAATGTCAACGCGGACCGAGATGAAGTTAGCGCCGCTAGAAATGAAGGAAACGCAGCCTAAAAGGGGCGTGCCATCCGCGGAGAGTCTCCGAAGCCAAGGCATCTTTTTAATTGGTCGAGATATTTCGAGGCATATCTGCAGGTAATTTGAACGCTCGAGAGAGCTGAGATTACGTTTGCGTCTACCGCGCGGCTATTAGAACCACGCTTTTTCGTTTCAGTCATCGTACGGTCGTTAGCGTACCATTTTAGAGCCTTGTTCGAGCTGAAAACACATTTTTGCATCGCATAAATGAAAAAAAAAAAAGGAAAAGAATCGTCTGGCGCATGTGTCAATCCATAATCTGCCTTACATATTTTCGAGCGGCTTGAGAGTTTCAAATTAAGTCTTTTCAGCTCAAACAAGGCTCTAAAATGGTACGCTAACGACCGTACGATGACTGAAACGAAAAAGCGTGGTTTTAATAGCCGCGCGGTAGACGCAAACGTAATCTCAGCTCTCTCGAGCGTTCAAATTGCCCGCAGATATGCCTCGAAATATCTCGACCAATTAAAAAGATGCCCTGGCTTCGGAGACTCCGCGGATGGCACGCCCCTTTTAGGCTGCGTTTCCTTCATTTCTAGCGGCGCTAACTTCATCTCGGTCCGCGTTGAGATTCCGTGGCGTCCATTCCCATGAGATTTTACTCAGTTTCGCGAACGGTTCTTTAGCATTGCGTCTCTACTCGTTACCTCTAGTCTCCATGAATTTATTTCTCCGCAACCGCGTGGCCAAAAAAATTGTTTCAATCCTAAAAGAATTACTCGAAGTTTATTTTATGTTATAAAAAATTACGGATCGAGAATATAGTCGCGACCAAATGGGATGTATTCCCTTAATTAAGCCTTAGATCATCTCTGCTTAGATATTCTGTGAGCATCGGCGACGCCAGAGCGACGGGTATTCCCTTAATTCTGCAGTGTTTAAGGTGGTAATTCTGTGAAGGTGTTGGGAAGTATAAACAGAGGTGACGCTCAGAAGAAATGCAGTAACAATACATCGGTCAAATCGGGTGTAAGTCTCACTTCTTTACCTTTTTTTTTGCCGAAATACGCAGAATGTTGGATTTTTTCATTTTCCCAAAGAAAATAGACTTGTATATAATAGTCTGAGTCGAATAGGAGGACGATAATCAACACTAAGATTAACCCGGTGATCCATGTAAAGTACTGTAGGGATTCTAAACTCAATTTTCGACCATAGAAACCGATTCTATGTATGTCTATCTTTTTCGATTTCCCCGAAGCAGTTCTGATGTCGCTATAATTTTACGTTTACGACGAACGCAAAGTACATGAAGGATAATGTGTAGGTTACGTCAGCCATTCGCCGGTTATTGTATATGGCGTTGTTTTGCTAATAACGTTTCCTTCATATTTCATACGATATTCCACATATTTCCTTTTCTCTTGCACCTACGGTGTCAGACATGTACCAGCCAATAGGACATGTTTGGACATGGGGACATTTTCTTTGACAATACTTTTCTACAGAGAATAGGTAAACCAGTGAATAAACAATTAAGCAGAACGAGTTATATCTCATAAGTTTTTATAAAATATAGTACTTTCAGACTGTAGTACTACTGTAGTACTCAGGAAGCGATAAAATAGCCAAATTAAAAATCTAACGTTCAGTTAATACGGCAAAATTTCTCATGTACTTTCAAAAGGATGTTGATCGTTAAGTACATACTGTTCAATTACTGATACGTTCACTAATGAACAGATTGAATACACATTGAAACATTATTGTCGATTGGAGAATTTTTGTTCGATTAATGACACATAGTATTTGCAAAATTTTGGTTTAAGTAGTTAGACTTTTGATAATTTACTTTAATCCCATGAATGATAAATACTTCTTGTACAATTTGACAATTGTTCTATTGTTTGTACACACCACAATGTACCATTTAAGATCCAGAGCTAAGTTATATTTGTTTAAATAAGCATAAAAAATAATTAACTTTTTAATTGTGGAAAATAATATTTTGATATATCTTGACTGATGGAAAATTACTCATGTTGATCATCTCCGAGAAACCTTGTAATTATGAAGAGGTAATTGAATTAAAAACATTATATGGAAAATCAGAAAGAAAACGGATTTTTAGTCAGCCAAAATGAGTATCAGTATAAAAAAGGAGAAATTTTACTATTATGGATCTAAATTAAACAAATAATTGATACGCCACATGTCAAGGATTTTTTATCCTTAATTGTAGATATTTGGACGACGAAAAGTAGTATTGTTATAAATTTGGCAAAATTCTACAACTCCCATTCTAATTCAAAGGAAGCTGTATTTATCAAGATAATTGAAGAATAATAACATTGTTATGCCCCTAGTCATGATTGTAGTTTTTATAATCAATATTTGTTTTTCTATTTTCTATTCACACCGAATCATAATTTTTTAACGCTATCATTTGTTTTTATAGTTTCCAGAGAATAACATCAAATCAGAATGGGGGAATCTGAAACGGATTTCACCGCAAGGGCGTACCAGGTGGATTTGTATGAAAGGGCTATTGCGGAAAACACAATTATTTATCTACCCACTGGATCTGGTAAAACATACATTGCTGTGATGGTGATCAAGAAATACAGCAATCAAGTACAATTGTATGGCTAAACTTTTAAAAAATTGTTAACCTTTTTGAAAATATCACCACCAAATAGTAATTGTAATATGTTTTGTTAGGCCTTACGAAGATGGAGGCAAACGCATTCTGTTTATTGTAAATACTGTGCCTCTGGTTTCGCAACAGTCCACTTACATTGCTAGGCACACTGGGTTGACCTGTAGAGGCTACTCCGGTGACATGAATGTTGATTTCTGGAGTAAAGAGGACTGGTTGGCACAATTAAAGGAGATTCAGGTATTTACCATCTATTATTACACCACTTTTATTTCATATATTTACCAATGCAACTTGATCTATTAATTACCATTTCATTTCTGTACTTATTTATTTTTATATTTACCCGTTGTCTTCGTTTAGAGAAGTCTAAATTCATTTTCAGACCACCTTTTTTTTTTAATGTTCAAAGATCAAACTATAATTGGACGTGATAAAAGAAAATGTGTTGAAATGTAGCAATGCAATAACAGTTATTTTTTCCCTCATGAGTAGACGAGAATCTTGAGCATAAGTCTGTTTTTCTTTATCTTAAGGTTCTGGTAATGGTCAGCGCCATATTCGACAATCTATTAAGCATGGCCCATATGACACTAGACAAAGTATGCTTGATAATATTTGATGAGTGTCACAAAGGCGTAGGAAATCATCCAATGAGAAGTATTATGCAAAAATTTGAGCGTTACAAGAAAGAGGACCATCCGCGTGTGCTCGGTCTTACAGCGACGTTGTTGAACGCGAATATCAAAGTTGGGCAGGTGGAGAACACAGTTCGCGTACGTAATGGGATAAAACAAAAATTACGAAATCATTTAGACAATGTTCTACATTTCATTTTGTCAACGATTCAAGATTCATTAGAAGTTTAATTTTCTTTAGGAGCTGGAGATCACTTTTCACTCCAGAGTCGCAACAGTGGATTCTGCGATTTCCGTGAAAGATTATGGGAATCTTAAAGAAACTTTTAACGTTTACGATCCTCAATCATCCTATGGCATTGAAGACCAACTTATGGAGATTATCGAGTATATGCTCAGGATTTTGAAAACCGTTAAACTTACAGGCAGCTTCGACGAGGATTTGTCAAGCCGAGAGCTGAGGGGAAAGTCTAAACATGAGAAACTCAAAAATATAGTCGAGGATACAAGAGAACACATATTAACCACAGGTATCTCCGCAAATATCGCCAAATGCTTTGAAGTCAGCGTCGTGTGGTGATTCATAGTAGTCAACACCGCTGCAGAGTAGAATTTCGTACATTAAAGTGGTTCATAACAGTATTAGGATTCTTTATCGAGTTGCTCATCAAGATTCACGTGTTTTATAATATCTTAATACCTCATAAGAGAAGCTCACGTGAAAGGAGCGTTCTATAACAAACCTATCAATTTTATTTGCAACTTTATCCAGACATACTGTTCACCTTAAAATGTTGTAATTTACACGATATGTTGTAACGTACAGTTTGTAACGCAATACAGTTTGTAACGCAAATTATCATGCAAACCATTAAATTAAATGACCAAAAATTAGACATTATTTTTAAAAATAACTGCTGATCTTATTGCTGATTGAAAAAAATATGTCGTAATGTACTTCAGGATTATACGGAGGTGGCAAAGCCGTTCTTATGCACATGATCCAACTGGAGTGCATTAAGAAATTCAGCGATGATATCGTAAGTAACAAAAATGTGTCTTGAAGCTCGTCGAACAATTGACTGACAATTTTCTTGGTAATTTCAGGAAACGATTGCGCTACTAGAATTTCTCGTGACGCAAATGACGAAAATGCGAAAGATTATATGCAATAAGATGAACCAGACATCTGACTCGGAGCACGAGCAAATGAAAAGGTCCGTTATATATGTAAAATTTAAGTTCTCCTCGATTTTAAGTAAAATAGGTTCAGCTCATTATAATAAAGTACTTGTTGCCAAACAGATTCTCATCGGATCAGATACTAAAAACATTTGCGCTGTTACAACATTTCAACGCTAACAAGAGCAACGAACAAAAGCTCTGCTGCATAATATTTGTCCGTCGTCGAAGCACGGCTCAGATATTGTATCACGTACTCAAGGTAAAACTCATCTCGCTACGGATTTTAAGATAAACCGTAAAACCGAAGTTATGATAAAATTGGCGATGTTAAAATTCTTAGAACCTTCGGCAATGGGACGAAAACTTTGAATTCTTGCATCCGGACTTTGTGGTCGGCCATGACAATAATCCGTACAAAAATTCTCGGGAAAGTCTCTGTATTTCCAAGTGGAACAAGGAATCGCTTCAAAGGTAAGATTCTTACGTCATTTTTGCAACTACACCACAAAAATTTACACGAAGGTTGATAAAAATAATATTTGTTAAAAGGTTCCGCAGTGGTCAGAGCAATTGCATTATAGCCACAGACGTCATGGATGAGGGCGTAGACGTGCCTTCTTGCTCTCTAATTGTTCGCTACGATTTGCCGATGGATTTCCGCAGCTACATACAAAGTAAAGGTCGTGCTCGGCATAAGGCTGGAGTATACGCGATGTTACTTTCGCGAAGTGACCAGAACTTTCGTTCCAGGTACGAAAGCTACAAGAGAGTCGAAATATTTTTGAAACAGGTAAGTAGGCTAAACCGAAGAGTGAATGAATGCTGTCCACAAGAACACATGCTTAAAAAACGTTTACTCCCTGGGTTTTTCTCATTTGTCTAATCGATCGTTCACTGTAACGAAAACTTTTTAGTTTCTCGGCTGAAACGTTGTATGTTATTCACTCAAATTCACATACTTTGGGGTGTTGTATTTTTTGCTTTTCACAATGTGTGAGTCTAGTCTCATCGTATTCACAGATTTTTTGTTGGTATCATTTCATCGAATATGTTTAGGTGCTTTTTCTGGTGCCACCCTTATTGCTTTATTAGTCGCTTTTTCTCGGTGCGATTTGGTGTGTAATGGAATTTGATCGATGTTTAGTTATAATAATTGTATATTAATGAGTTTTATATTAAAGGCTTTGGTTGGACATAGCCATGAACGAGAAACGGTCACAGCCGAAGAAATTGATGAAAGGTTATATAAAACGGAAATCACGCCGTACGTTGTGGTTAGCAAAGATGGTACAGAGGCCATTCTCACTGACGTATCATCGATAAGTTTGATCAATAGGTATTGCGCAAATCTCATGAAATCAAAGTTTGTTAATCTCACCCCAACTTGGAAATTGATCAGAATAGGAAATGGATCGGAGAACTGTTCCTACAAGGTCAGTAAGACATTTCGAAATGCTTCGATGCCATCGAACGAAAAAATTGATTATGCTTATTGATTTTTTGTGCAGGTATCGCTGACCATGCCACAGATATGCCCGTTGAAAGAGACGATCAACGGTGACGTTATGATCTCTATAGCACTTGCTAAGCGTTCTGCAGCTCTTAAAACTTGCATAAAGCTGCACAAGATCGGTGAACTTTCAGATAATCTTCTGCCGATCGAACCAAACGCGATTCTCAATGATACCGATTACCTGTTTCCACATTGGGTGAACGAACCGAAAACGGAAGCTGCACTTGCCGGCACAACCGCTAAAAAACGGCATCATAAAATCAGAGTAATTATTCTTTGATCTTCAAATATTGGATTAATTATCCTACAGGAATGTTGGTATCCCTAATACCTGTAGTTTATGTGAGACTACTAGAAGCAAGTTCTCATTAGTTACCTTATTCAAAATTAATATCTTTTATAATTTTTAAGTAATCGTGTATATTTCCAATTTTTCTCCAGTATCCGGAATGTTTGTATTCAGCGTTTCCTGTAGCAGCAAAACCGCTTTATCTGCATATTATTCAAGCGAAACCGACGTATCCCAAACCGTACGAGAATCGAACGATGGTTTTTTACAATATGTTGAACGACGACGCCGGATTTGGTATTCTTTCGACGAAGCCGATGCCCGATGTGAGAATAGCCAAAAATTTATTAGACGAGCCTGGAATTTTGTTTTTTTTTTTTTTTATAACGATGAATTTTCGTAGCTTCCGACTTTTCCAATTTTCATGAACGTTGGGGATCTGAACGTAACGATTAAAGCTAATCATTCGAAATTGACACTGTCTGCCAAAGAAATTATCGAACTCCGACTCTTCCACTGGATAATTTTTGATAACGTGCTGAACGTTGTTAAGAATTTTATGGCCTACGATACAAGCAATTTGAGCAATAGTTTCCTGGTCGTGCCGAGTAAGTTCTGTCGAGAAAAATGAAGAGAAAAAAGGAAAAAAATTGAATCTTTAACGTTCATCGGATGATTTTTAGCTGATGCGGCTGGACGGATTAATTGGGAAGTCGTAAAGAAATACAGAAGCACGGAAGAAGTCTCGGCGGCTGAAAGTACGAGTATCCGGGACTACGATTTGGCTTTGGTAAAGCCAAACTATAGATCTTCCTCCAGTGTCTACGTCGTGACGCAAATCTGTGAGGATATAATGGCGGAATCGAGTTTCCCTACTGAAGACTTCTATTCGTACGTCCATTATTACAAAGAGCGTCACGGACTGATTGTTCGCGATAAAAAACAACCTATGCTCGAAGTCAAAGCGATTTCAAGAAAAATCAACTGTATACGGCCAAGGTATGTTTAGCAATAATTGTCTGATAAAACATCTGATGAAAACCTGATAACTATATACAAAGTAATAAATAAATACATGAAATATATAAAACAAATGAAAATAAAAAGTAGAACTTAGTGCATTGACTCCTAATTATTTGTTTTTTTTTACAAGACTTTTTAGATTGTCAAAAATTTGTTTTGCTATTTTTTCTCTTGAATTTTCTATTCACGGGCGTTTTTTTATCAGATTTTTTCTCCGGCTCTGTTTCGTTACCTCAAGTACTAAACTTGTGTAACAAACATTTACTAAGTGAATAACTTGAATTGATATTGGCTAAGACATGAAATACGTATTTTCAGAGGCCTGAAGGCCGGTTTGAGCAAACGCAAGCGCGCCGATCTTCTTGAAGACTTCCAGGAGCATTTTGTCGGCGAACTGTGCAACCGAATCGTTTTCCCAGCTCTCTATTGGCTGAAAGCCACATATTTGCCTTCGGTGCTTCACAGAGTGTCTCAAATGCTTGTCGCGGAGGATCTACGAATTCAGATAGTAACTGAAGCTGGTCTTGGAGTTTTGAAGCTGAAACCTGGTTCTACGTGGCCGCCACTGGTAATAAAACAGACAGACACTGAAGAGGCACCCGAAGCTCGAGTAGACATCTCCGGATGGGCGGCTGACGATACGATACTCCCTGCTGAGCCGGAAGTAGACATTCCTGGACCAGAAATCGACAGTAATTCCAGTTTTCGTAACTCAATTATATTTCCTCTCAAAAGCTACACGATGATTTATATGCAACAAGTAGTAGCTACTTGCATTTTACAAAAGTTTTTTACTGTGATTCTCAATACATCAAATTGTTTAAATAACGCAATATTCCCGTTTGGTCCGTTAGCTTTGGGAATGGATTCGAAGCTTTATCCATGGACAAAAGATGAGGAGCCCGCGAATCTTTACAAAGATATCGAACGAATTCAGCTGATTGACATTGAATACTTTCATCAATTCATGTCAACTCCAGTACGCAGTGCCCAGAATGTCGAAAACTGGCTGGTGAGTTGTGCAATTAAATTTACAGAACCACATTTCGAAAAAGCACACAAAGTTGTCGGAATATGTCTGAGATTGTCTGCAATAAAATCGTGATTTTTTTAGAACACCAATTTCCGAACGCAGGCGTTCGAGAAAAGTTCATTCGGACCTAGAAATGAAACGCCGCCGTTGGAAATTCTCAGTAAGGACGATCCGAATGGTCCAAGTCCGGCTTTCATTATGCAAGCTCTTACGAGCAAAATGTCTCACGATGTTTTTGATCTCGAGCGACTCGAAACCCTCGGCGATTCGTTTCTTAAATTTGCCGTCTCGATGTATCTCTTCGATGCTTATCCCAAGTGCAACGAAGGACAGTTGACCGTGATAAAAGGAAAGATCATTGGAAATCGTAATCTGTTTTATTGTGGGAGTAACAAACAAATACCTGGACGCATGAAAGTTGATGATTTTGTACCCGATAGCAACTTTACGGCACCAGCTTTTTGCGCTCTTCGGCCACTACAGGAATTATTGCTCCAAAACGAGGTGCGTACTAGTTTTGTCATGCAGCAAATAATGGATTTCTCTTTTTTCTATTAATATGTATAGTATCTTAATAAAACCTCGAATTAAGAGAATTAGAAACAGAGTTCGGAGCCTTTAACTACAACAACTACTAACAACGTGATGTATTCAACCTCATTTTCGAAGAAATATCCCATTAAGTATTATATAATTGTTTCGTTTATTGGCAATTATTTAAAACCTAGCGTTAAAAAAAATAGTTTGCAATAATGTATAAAAAGTCACTATTATTGAACCAATTACAAGATAAACTGAAACGAGGGTTTGATAAAACAGATATCGCGAAAACGATTTGTAAATTTACGCCTGTTTTATTTATTTTGCATATAGATATCGCCGAACGTTCTGTACGAATTGCATATACCAAAGAGCGAGCAACTGATCGGCGTTCCATCGGCAGCCACTCATTGTGATATGGAAGAGCGAGTGCTGTCCTGGAACGACAGTAATACGCAATCTGACATGCAACACTTTTTGGGAGAACAGATTGTTCCCGACAAGTCGGTTTCAGATTCAGTGGAAGCTCTAATTGGAGTGTATCTCAGTGTAAGCTCAGTTCAACACTCCAATCCATGTTCATGAATTCTAAACACAATTTAAATTTCTTTGATCGTTTTTCGTGTTTTTACAGAGCATGGGTCTGACCGGAGCATTTAAGATCCTCAAGTGGTTTGGAATTTTGCCACCGACTATGATGGTCAACGAACTTTTGTATAATCCTCCACTTAGTCCACGAATAGGATTCGGAAACCCAGACGATCATTTGCCTCAGGCGAACTTCCTTGAAAAACAAATCGGATACAAATTCAAGGATTCCGCGTTCCTTCTGCAGGCAAATAATGTTCCTTATACCTTTTTTTATCTTCAGGTTCATCTTTTATTTTGATCACAAATTCATCTTTACAAAGCTTTAATATTTTAGGCTCTCACACATCCATCGTACACGCCAAATAACATAACGCCGAGTTACGAGAGATTGGAATTTCTCGGTGACGCCATACTCGGTAATTTATCAAAACTTTCAGAGCGCCGAACGATTTCGAGCAAATTAATTTTTTTAACTACTACAATTGCAGATTTTCTGATCACCGTTCACATCTACCTCTCTTGCGATTATCTGAGTCCCGGAGCTCTGACGGATCTGCGATCTGCACTCGTTAATAACATAACATTTGCCTGTCTCACTGTTAAATACGGTCTGCACACAGCCCTCATGGCCTACGCTCCGGAACTTCAGAAGATCATCGAACGTTTTGTCAAGTTTCAGCAAGATCGATCCTTCGCAATTGACGACGAGGTAAAGCGCTTATTGTTATTAGGAAATCAAGGAAAATCGTAAGACTTTTTAGGTGGGGACTACGAGAAATTATTTTCAGTACAGAAAGGAGACTTTCTCCATTAAAAAGCAAAATTCACAAAATCATGTATTCTTCGCACGCTAGAAATTTGTTATCGATCGAAATAGCGCAATATACGCAAGCCGTACTTTTGTAAATTCCGGGATATCAGGATCAATACGGGCAACTTGAAACTTCATCACAGAAATTTCAAGCAGCCAAACATATAATCTTTTCACAAAAAGCATGGGAGTTTTTCGGATTCTTTTTTTACTCATTTTTTTAAAGATGATATATTGATCATAACGATTTTTGGTAGTTGCTGTGGGTCCTGTTAGAAGAGGAAGAATGCACGATGGCAGAATATGTCGATGTGCCAAAGATACTGGGAGACATTTTCGAATCTTTAATTGGAGCTATTTACCTGGATTCGGGAAAGGATTTGAATAAAGTTTGGACGATTGTGTACGGGCTAATGAAGACGGAAATCGGTAATTAACGCGTTTAGCGCCAATAATTGGATACAGATAGCGTATTTAACACAAATCTTTTTGTTTATCTCAGTCGCATTTAGTAAGAACGTGCCTAAACAACCTGTTCGTGTGATACACGAAACCCCAGGAGCACATGCGCGATTCTCGTGAGTAATATTGATCATTACATCTTCAATATTGTGTTTTTTTTTACTGTCATAAACATATTTTCATTGTTTTTTTTTTTGATAATCAATTATCCACCAAATATTGCAGGAAATCGTCTATTGTAGAGGGTACGGGCTCCGTGATGGTCAGCCTGGAGGCAGTAATCGCCGGAAAGCCGAAAATATTCCACGGTTTTGGAGCAAACAAAAAACAGGCGAAATGCGCGGCAGCAAAGCAAGCATTAAAGTGCTTAAGAAGCAACGTATGAGACAAAGTTAATTTTATTTGGTTCTTCAGACGATAATGTTCTTCAGTCATTGTCAGCATCAGTTAAAGTCGCATTAGAAAACAAAGACTCGGCGTTGATGAGTACTTCGATACGCAGTACCTTCTCGTTGTCAAAAATATACAATTTTTCAACTGCTATTGAAATATCCCATTTAATATCTGAAGTTTCATTCCATGTTCAGCTTAATTGTATGTGCACTATTTATGCTGCATCGCTATTTGCCTAAAAATTCGCGATGGCACTAAATAATTACATTTTCATACGGTTTTCAGTTGCATACAAGTTTTTTTAAACACGTCAATGACGAGAACATTGTATTCTTAAAAGTTAAACAATTTTTTTTTGCTAGGGGCAACGGCATTGTGATTGAATTTTGAAAAGTTATTCTGGATTATTAACGTCATCCGAAAAGTTACTGGCTGTGACGTCTACTTCCGTTATTTTTTTTATCTAGAAAGTCCGAAACTTTCTATCTTTGTGAATGCGGCTATTTTGGATTGTTATGTCAATTTTCTAGTTAATATATATTATAAGGTATATAATAACATTTGTGGGTGATATGATTATGATGAGAGTGCAGTTCGCAAAGACCGGATACGATATATTTTGCAAAAAGAATTCGAAACTTGATGTTTTGACTACCGTTGCATCTTCGATTTAAGCGTTGTATTTTATTTACAGAACTCATGCCTCGAGTTTAGAGTTCAGCGAGTCCTTTTTTGTAAAATGCGTTGAGGTACGTCTACACGTGTCGCAAAAAAAGTAATAATATAATATAATTTTGAGATCAAGAACTGGTCGTAAAACTTTCGAAAAAGGTCAAACTACGATTGATTTTCTATTAGTATGTTCTAAGCAAACAACAGAAACGGAATAACTTTCGCGAATCTTACGATGATGCCCTGATATAAAACCAAAATCTGTTAATGCAATTTTGTCGACAAATGCGGACGCACCGTGGCGCAAAACAGCTCGCGCACATTTATCGAACTGTTATGCTTTTTGGGAACAAAATGTTATTCCAAGAGCTCAAAAGAAAGAGTCAACATAATTTATGAAGATGGAATTGTATTACATTGTATAAAAAAGTGAAGGTATTTCAATAATATTCAATTGATTTATTCCAGTTGTCAATCTTTCGTTTTTTCAAAGTTTATCGAACACCTGTTACATCCTGACATCTCGATCAATAATCATGAAATTCGTATTTCGCGCTGTTTTTGCATTGCAAATCTTTCGTTGAGTATATCTTAATCCCAACATCCGTTTTATGGACATTTTTAGGGCACAAATGTAGACCGTACAAATAAAAAATAACACGTGGATTTTGGGCACTTTTTTACACGTACATAAATTGGCACAGATCTTTTTTTGTGCACAAGATTTATATATTTATGTTTTTCGGTGCACAAGGTCTTTATGCATATTCCTTTATGTGCACGGTATTGATAGTGAACTGCTTTTGGGGGAATAACGCCGGCAGATAAATTGCAGCGCTGCGTTTCTTTGCAGAGTTTACCCTTCGAATTTATTGCCATTTAAGGATAAATCGTTGAAAAAAAACCTGTAGTTTTTAAGGGGGTTAAAACGCAGCTAATAGCAACGCAGGCGACAAAGTTTACACAATTTCTGTAGATGGGATCGTATTATGCTATATATTTTCCTTAAGTTTATTTGTTTCAATTGGCGTTCTTTCGCTTCTTCAAAGACGGCTTATCGAACTGCTGTTTCATGCCTGCCGCTTGATTGGTGTGGAATTTCAAATTTTGTGCAGTTTCGGATATCCAGGGCGAGTCGAACTGCGTCGTGTCCTGATCGACCAAATGCGTATATTTCGTTCTGCCGCTGCGACCAAAGTTCTTGACTTGCATCACCTTCGGTAGGACAGTCTTATCGAAGTGATCTTCAAGAGTGGCACCGGAGAAGTCGCGTTTCAAAATCGTTTCATCGCGATCGAGATAGAAAGCTCCACGGTGGTAATATTTCTGGAGGAATTTGTATTTTCCCTTCGCTGCTTTGTTTGTTATCGTCTTGGGATTCACGCGGGCTTCCTGGCGACGCTCTTCTTCGGTCATGTTGCGAATCCTTTCGATTTCGAGTCTCTCCTTCTCAATCCTGAAAATAAAATTGCGGCGATTAGCAAACGGCCAAAAAGTGCAAAAGTGAAAGAAATAATTGTAGAATTTTACGTACGCTTCTCGCTCGTCACGATCTCGCTTTATTCTCTTTAATTCTCGCAGTTTCCAAGCTTCGTATTCGACTTCATCGTTTTCGTCATCAGTGCAAACGTCGTCGAGCTTCCCTTCTTGATCTACGGTCTTAGTCACTTGAGTTTCTTTGCGTATCACCTCTTCTACCATCTGAAAAAAAAATTATAAGCAATTATAAAAATTCAATCTATATTTTAGTATACAGCAAAAAAAATGCGATCTCATAAATATGGAAGAAGGTTCTTACTCTCAAAGTTTGTCGCTTTCTTTCATCCACGAGTTTTTTTGCCTCAAGCTCTGCTTGTTTCAGTTTAATAGCTTCCTTTTCCTTTTCCATTACAGTGATTCTGTCCTTTTTTCTGACAAACACGGGTTTCAATCGTGGGCCAGTTTCCTCTTCGGAATCCGTATATTCTTCGTACTCAGAACTTTCCTCAGAGCTTTCGCCTGATTTCTCGTCGTCAATGCCGTGTATTAGTTCCTCTTCGACGTCTTTTTTCGCGAGCACGCGTTGTTTTAGCGCAACTCTTCGCCGCTCCATTTCGGTATCCGATAATTCTTCATCTTCAGAGGAATCGGAGCTATCCAATTTGATTCTCTCGCGCGCCCTTTCCGGCTCAGCCTCCAGAATTTCTGGCTCGTGAATATGCCGGTGCCGTTCTGGAGAAGCCTCGACTTCCACTTCCCGCTGTCGTTCCAGCCTCGTAAGTCTTCTCAGACGCGGATCGTCCTCGTCTCTCGCTTTTGGCTGAGACGGAGCCACGAAATTCTCTGCTGGCTCGCCATCCTCGTATGTTTTGTGGCCACATCTATCTATGAAGTCGTCGTCCTCGGATTCCTCGTCAGAACTTGCCGCTGGAGCATAATCCGGTCGCTTTCCCGATACGTAACGGTGGACCTTCACCTTTTTCATCGACACTTCGCCTGCGAAAACATTTTGGTAATAACTAATTAAAGATATTTCGCTTACGATTTTTTTTTGTTTTTTTTTGGTACATTGATCAGTCATTGATGCTTTGCCTGTTAAAGGTACATTTTGTTTAACAAAAATAATAAGCAGTCATGGCAAGAATTGAGAATAAACGAGTCAACGATATAAGAATGCATTCTCCAAAATAGTCTTAAAAAATTGATTGTTAAATTCATTTTCATGTTTACTTAAATTTATTCTCTTCTAAACAACAACCATAATGTAAGCTCTAATCAAGAATGTAATCAAGAGAAAGTGTTATCTGTAGAAGTGTTAATGAGTACACTGACCTTTATCATTTTTAACCGGAACTGCTCCAGCGGTACTTTGAATTCCCATTGGAGCCGGAGCCAAGGAATTGTTCGTAACAAAGTAGTCCATCATTGTCACGTCTTTATTTTCCGATTTCCTTATAAACGAAAGTATAAATACACGATAGACGCACGAAGGTAGGTTAGGTTTTGCAAGTCTCAGTCAACCTAAGATACACGAAGCGCGTATCAGAAAAACGCGTTGACGAACCGAAGCATGCAATTTCACCGTCACACACAACGAAAATCCTTCACACGTAAATTTCCTGCTTTTGTCTTTATCTCAGATGAATAAAAACATTATCATACGAACCAGAGGCTCTGGAACGACGCACTGTATATTTTCATGCGCAAAGTGTCACCGAATTCGTTCAATTTTGCGCAGATGGGCATAACATTTTTAATCGAGCATCGGTAAATTGTCATGAATCGGTATTACCATGCCTGCCAATTATTTCTAGGACTGCATTGACGTTCTAAAACGTTGAATGCATGGATTACGCGATTGCGAAGACGCGCGTACTCGCATTACAAGCGATACAAGAGATACAAGAGATTCGTGAAGGATACAAAGCAAATGTGTAACTGTTGGCGAGATAGGATATCGGACAAAAAAACAATATGATATATACAAGATATTAATTTCAGGGAATTGTGGTTATTCGTTATAGAATACGAGTGACGTTGAAAAAAAGTACAATATAAATAATTCGTTAAGTTCGCTAGCGCAAGTCAGTCCAACAGTAGCAATTGAACCGGAGTGACGTTCCGTCGCGATAACAGAGACAATAGTTATCATCAATCATAGTTACTTCACTCCTAGACTTGCGTATCATTGTTGTTATCATTATAATTACTAATACAATGGCGAACAGGGAGTGCGCGGTTAAAGATAGATCAAAGGGCGTAACAAAAATACCCGACTATGGGTTCAAGGTGCGCATGGACCACAAATATCCCGAGAAATGGTCGCACAAGATAAAAGCAAGATTTTGGGAATCCGTGAAATCGCTTCCCATGGTTTGGCGGTGAGTAACGATTTTTTTTACATTTCGTTTTTGTTGTTCTTCTTCTTCTTATTGATATTTTCGATACGATGAATTAATTAAGATCGCTGAGTCAGCCACAGGTATTGATTTTAAAGGTCACGTCAGTTTTGCTCTATGAGCAATCGAATTTGCGTTGCTATCGTAATAGAATGCTTGTGAATATAATACTATAAATGTGCTTCTGCTTATGACAAAGTCTCATGCAGTATCATGTTTCGTAGAAAATAATGCGTGTATTCACCGGAAACGTAGCGTCCTCGGCGACTATAGGTAACAATTACCAGCGGTTCCACAGGTATATTCAAACTTTTCAACCACTGATAAGCTGCGCAGTTATCGTGCATGATAAGTTGTCGCGCTCGAGCGCTTTTTTAACTACCGAGCAGTTGGTACGCTCTTCGAGGCTGAGATGCTATTCTGCGCCTTGCCTTCCGCGATAATTTTCCAGTTGGCGAACTTCCATGCAGATGAGGATACGGGTCTCGAGGGCTGAATGCTTATCAATATGCATAGGGCATTCCATATCAAATATGGTGAATAACGATTAGGGGAATTGGGTAAAATTCCGAAGTTATGCAGGAAAATCATGGAAAATGTGGAATTTGGGAGAGCTGGGGAAATTTAGGACAAATTGAGAAAAGTATGCAGGAAACTATGGCAAAATTCAGGAGATCGAGGCGAATTTTTCGTCCGTTGCAATATTTTTATTCAATAAGTTTTAATTAATCGAATGCTCTCTAAAATTGCAAAGGCTCTGAAATTTTTCAGCAAATCTGCGACCAAACTTCATTGCAAGTTATTACGTATGTGGAGTTTCAGCCTTTTTCGTTGCAGCTTCGAAAGCAAAATTGTACAAAGGATTGTATAAAGTCGTGAAATTGAAATTGGTATTTTTATACGAATCTACTTTTTTTAAAAATACCAATTTGAATTTGAATTAAATTTTGTATCAAGTTCTTCCTGCATCTACCAAATTTGACACCTGCCATTGCTGAATTTTAATATACAGAAAATATTAACCAAATTTGTCGAATTTTCTTTAATTTTGAAGAGGGTCAATTTTTCGGAGATAACATTTTTTATACAATCCGAATTTCTTGACCGAACGGCTCGAAATTTAATATTTATTGCAGCAGGTAGAAAGAGTAGAGATCAAAAAAAAAAATTCAAAGCTTTACAAAGTTGTACAAACTGTTTCAATGTTTTTGTACATTGTTATGAAGGAAGCAGCAGTGCTACTCGGTGTCACATCGAAATCGCACCTGTCTGTGATATTACAGTGAATAATATCACGTGGAAATACTCCAGTCGAAAATATCACACGTCAGAACGACAGAGACCAAAATAACACTGGTGGCAATAACACAGTGGGTGATATTTTAACACGCAATCATAAAGGTGGAAATAACACATCGGAATCAATAACGCATCAATTATTTAAGGGAGGCAAAATACATCAAGAGATTATTTGTTCAAATGTTTTTCCAACTGAAAAACAATTGTCAAAATATTCATGGTACATTTTGAATTTTTATACAACTCGAAAACTAACACACGTACAAACAAAATCATAAGAAGATAAAACTTAACATTGTCATCGTTGGTTTTAATAAAAATCTATTAAATTTCACGCATGGAACAAATACATTATTTCGAAATTCTGCGATTGGGCCTCAACAAAAACCGAAAATAAATAGAAGGGCGATCCACAACTACGTGAAAGCATTTTCATATGCAAGGAAATAATATTCTTCACGGCGAAGAGTTTCCGTACCAGCGACCACATCCTGTACCGCTATTCATGGAATATAAATATATTTGTACATCCCATCCACAAAGTAAATATTAAAATGTTAACAATGGACAAAGGTTGGATGATAATATTTCAGGTACACAATGTATTTCTGGCAAACCACGAGAAATGGTCGGCTACCGATGATGGATTTTTATCGGCTGCAGGATGGAAAGCAAATTTACGGTCAGTTTCAAATGATCCATACAAAATAGATCCATTGACATAAATCAATCGAAAGTGAAATTCAAAATGTTTCGTAAAAAGGAGCACCGATCGGTGGGCTCGGTGGTGGCACCATTGGACGAGGCTTTTGTGGAGAATTCTGCCGATACTCACTCGTGCCTGGAATTTATCAATACGAGATCGCAGATGCGAATCGATTTATCGTCACTATCACGGACAACGATGGCACGGTGCTGCATCAACAAGTCTTGTCGCACTCAAAAGAGTAAGAGATTGAAATCGGCTTGCAACGATAATGTCGGAATATTTACATCTGACAATACCATTTTTTAATCGTTAAATTCAGTGATGAGAAGAAAAAAAATCGTTCACTTGAAAATTTAATATTTTTGGAGCCTAACAAAGTGAAAATGCTGTGAGAGTTGCAATAATTTTGTCCTCTTGATTTATCCAGATTTTCATAAAAATCCCCTTTGATTCCCTAATCACAGTTGTGACTTGGTTATTAATACTTAAATTTTAATTAGGAAATAATATTTTGTCGTATTGGCTGTTGCTGAGTTACAATTTTTTTAATTGTACAAAATTGAGTTTCTGAAATGTCACGAAAATGATATTTTAAGACGCTGGCATTAATTCGCGAGAGTTTAGTTTTTTAGTGAAGATATACTTGGGTCTGGATGAGGAACCTGATAAAAAATGATGCTACTACTTTAAACTATGAAAATTTGACCAAAAATGAGAATCGTCTAAATATAACCGATAAAAGAAAACACTAATGTCCCATTACTTTCCGTATTATTTTTACTTTATTAACCTGGTAATTTTCATAAATTCATATCATTGTATCATTTATCTTACCTTCTGTGAGAACAAAAAATGTTCACGACTTATAACACCTATACTATTGTTTATCAATTTGGTGGAAAGTTATTAAAAAATATAATTAACACAAAATAATGAAACGCTTAAATTAGCGAGTGAAGTGAGTTGGAAAGTAATGGAATATTTGTAAAATATTTGTTAATTGATCATTAAGAATATTTTTGCACTAAGTACTCGAAAAAATTTGACCTCCTGGGACTGGAATTTCGATGGAAAGGATGCGCAGTACACAGCGCTATACCCACGTTCATGGACAGAGTATAACTTGGAGAAATACGGAGTGAAGTTGGTATGCCGGCAAATATCACCCGTAATACCGAGCAATTACAAGGACAGTTCGTTGCCGTGCGCGGTTTTCGTTTGGGAGATTGAAAATCTTTCCAACCGTGAACTGAACGTGAGCGTCACGTTTACCTTTCAGAGTGGACAGGGGGAGAATCCCGGAGGTACGTAAAACCCTCGTGTGTATTTTAACAGAGACTCTGCGTTTACATGACGAGGTAATAATTTCCCAGAGGCCATTTTATTCTTCGTTAAAATTCAAGCAGACAATTTTAAAAACCAATATTTTCGTTGTACAGGCGAAAAATGGACGGAATCGTTCGAACACGCTGGTCACACTGTCGGAGTAATGATACACCAGGAATTACAAGACATGCCTTGCACCTACGCAGTCGCCTCGAGGACCAGAGAAAATACCACGGTTTCGCGAAAGTTGAACTTTGATCCACTTGGAAATGGTCAGGAGCTGTGGGAGTCTCTAAATCAAACGGGCAAACTCGACGAAAATCCAGGAAAAACTTCGGAAAAGACGAGTAAAAATTTCAATAAACTCCGGTCGAAGATAAATTTATATATAAAAAAAAAATGAATGCTTTTTTCGCCACTGCGATCCCAAAAATCGAGAGGGTTACTTTCACCAAATAGACGAAGCTCACCACTTTTTCCTTGTGGAGAAAGGGAGATAGTTTGCACTATCGAATCTCCTTGTTTTGTGAAGTTTACGCTTTTCTAGGCTCGCCTCTGCACCCCAGATGTTTATAAATCACGCTATGAGGATCTCTTAGTTCTGATTGTTCTGAATCTCCCTGTAAGATCTTCCGCTGCCTCGGTTGTGCTGAATCCCCCTTGGGGTTGATTTTTCCAAGTGCCTCTTCTAATGTAAGATCCTATGAGTGATCCCCTTGAGTCTGGTTTTCTTAAGTTTGCTTGGGAGTTTTTAGTTCAAGTCCTTTATGAAACCCTCTCAGGCCTAATTTTCAGGTCAGGTCGAACATCATGCGGTCATAAAAATCATTATATCACGTATTAATTGCTCGAACGCGAATATTATCGCATTAATTTCAATTAAAAAAATATTTTCGGTTTGTGAAGTGATAAGAAAATGGTTTCCAGTGCTGTGATAATTCACTGGAATGGAGAATAAGATACTCTAACAGTATATGCTTGCCCGAGTGGCACTATTCACTATGACACAAACAATCGGCTTCGTTACTGTTATATCACAGTTTCCTCCTCAGCAATGTCACTGTTACATAAAAACGGTATTACACAACAGTTACATTGCTGAGTAGGAAATCGTAACATTAGAATAATCTCATAGTCTACCCTGGATTATATGGGAAATCGATATGCGCACCAAGGACCACCCAAAAGAGGATGTGAAGGTGCTTAAACGTTGGTACATTTCTATACACATAAATTCTCATTTTAGCAAAGCAGATTGCGTGTGCAGTCTGCGCCTCGTCGCTCGTTGAACCTGGCAAAATAAGTCAGCTAGAATTCAGTCTAGTCTGGGACATGCCAAAGATACACTTTTACAACAAAAAACGCGAATATTTCAGGTTGGTTCTCATTAGCAAACGATTTGGAAAATTAATTCCTTAATATCTCTACCTCTTATTATTATTTTTTAAAAAATTCATCGAAATTTTCAATATTGAATCCACTCTAAGTGACAAAATTCGGAATTTCTCTTTTTCGTATAATTTTGAATCTTCTTTTTTTTTAGTTTGGAAAAAATCGCTCAAACGAACTCTCGACAAATAAAATTCGGTTTGATCGTATTAGCTTTTTTCACTTCCATTTTCTTTTCAAATATTTGATCTGATTTTGTCAAACACAAATCTAGTCAGTACGTCCAGATTTAAAATTTTCGTCACGATAATCATGCCCGATATCGTTGTAATTCCATTCAAACATCAATTAGAAAAAATTAAAGTCTCGCATTCCTGTGTTTGACGTCCGCATTGTTCTCTCTGACAATGAATAAAATGTCTCTGAACTCAATTTCCCTTGCAGATATTATACTACATACTTTAACAATGGCGAGAAGTCGGTCGCTCCGGAGATTTCGAATTATTCTTTGGAGAACTATTCCTCTTGGGAGGTTGATATTTTCGATTGGCAAAACGAGGTACTCGAGGATCCGGAGCTGCCCGATTGGTACAAGAGCGCTTTGTTCAACGAATTGTATTACGTAACCGATGGTGGTACAGTTTGGCTGAGGAGCGACGAAACGGATAATTTCCCGACCACTGATCCGCGGTAATCGAAGGGAAATTCACTGGCACGTGACCCGAGAGCTTTACAATTGCATTGTAGTAATACTGATAACGGTAATTGAACGGTTGTTCATAATTCAGGCAAAAATATGGACGTTTCGCTTATTTGGAAGGCCACGAGTATCGAATGTACAACACGTACGATGTACACTTTTATGCTGCTTTTGCTCTTTCCACTCTGTGGCCGAATTTGCAAGCCTCTCTCCAATATGAGATTCGAGATAGCGTTCATTCTGAGGACGATGAACTGCGCACCACGCTCTACGATGGAAGTAAAGCCTTGAGAAAAAAGCGGGGTTTCGTGCCTCACGACATTGGGGATCCTTGTGAGTTTGTATATTTAATGAATCGCGCTCATTATCTTTTATTAGGAAATTTGCGATTTGATAGGCGGAAATTAATCTTAGTATTTTTCGTTTAATCAGTCCAAAGAGGTTTTTAATTAATTAATATTTAATTAATACTCCTTTTCTAACAATTTAGTAAAAGCTCAGTATGGCTTTTAATCTTTTTTTTATGGAGATTTTCAACTAATTCCTTTTCAAAGATTATTCACCAAATGAAGCGTGCTCTGCGTGCTGCGTGGTGCTAAGTGTGCGTTGTGACGCATTATTTATTGAAATTCAAAAAAATTGAGAATGAGGAGCTTGTCGGGTTTCAAGAGTTTCTTTGAGTGGGATTTAAAATATATTCGATAAGAAATTAAAATTTACTCGAAACAGCAGAGATCTTATTTAGAAAAATTTCAATGATTTTAAGCAAAATATTTTCACCAAGGTGAACTTATTCTTAACTTAATTATCTAACAACTTATTTGCGACTTGTATGATTAATTAATTTTTTCTTTTTTGGATAGTGTGCAGAAAGCTTGGTTTACATATCAATTAATTTCGATAAAATGTTTGAAAAATTACAATGTAGGTGAGGAGCCATTCAAACAGATCAATGCCTACAATATTCACGACGTGTCCAACTGGAAGGATTTAAATCCAAAGTTTATTCTAAACTGTTATCGAGATTACGCAATATCAGGAAGAATTCAGACACTGAAAGACTTTTGGGCAACGATAAAGGATGTAGTTGAACGGAGTTTAACTTGGGACAAGGATGGGGATGGTCTGATCGAGAATTCTGGTTTTCCCGATCAGACGTACGATACGTGGTTGCCCGAGGGCCCTAGGCACGTATTCCTATAAAAATTTGGATATCGAAGACGATGAGAAAACACAAGGCGGAAAAAAGAAGAATCTGCTCCGAGCGTTCGGTGCATAAATATTTTAATTTCCTTTTCAGCGCATATTGCGGTAGCTTGTGGCTTGCTGCCCTGAGGTGCGCTTCTAAAATAGCCGAGATTCTCGAGGATACCGAGACGGCTAAAAAGTACAACGAGATATTGGCTAGAGGTAGTCAGGCTTTCCAGGAAAAGCTGTGGAATGGCAAGTGTATTCCAATATCAGCCCAATGAGCCAACGCCGATATATATGAAAACAAAATTTTCATAACTATTTTGCAATAATAAGAAACAAAATTTAAAATTATAGAATGTTTCTATTGCTTCGCGTCATTTTTTTTTTTTCGATAGAGAATTCATTATATTTAAAAGTTGGTTTATTTATTTTTAGTGAAAGTAATTAAACTGAAAGGGCAAGTTTATTGCAATATTTGTCCGATTAATCAACGCCGGCAGATATTTAAAAAAATACTCCGGTAATTCTTTTGCGATTGTAAGAAATAAAATCACGGCACATAAAATGTTTCAATAGCTTCTTGATTACTATTTTTAGTAGAGATTTCATTGGAGTTAACCCATTTTACTCGCCTTCAAAATATAATCCTACTCCGAATAATAAAATTAATCGTATAAAAACATTTTGCAGGAGAATATTATAATTTCGACAGCAGTAAATCCGAGCATCGGAAAGCAATAATGAGTGATCAGTTGTGCGGTCAATGGTTGCTGCAGGCGTGCGGATTCGGGCACGAGGTAACTTTAAAAAACGGAGCTATAAGCCCGCGTTATCGTTAAATTAAAATTTATGGTACAATTATTCGCAGCCATTACATCTTACAAAAATGTCAAGTACACATTTTTCAATGCCTTATGTATTTCTATTTCCCAATAAAAGGTTCGTGAAATTTCATGACACTTTTTTTTTTGCCAGTTATTAAATAAAAAGGTTGCGAAACTTTGTGTTAAATCTACCAGTAATTGTTGCGCAATAATGATTACTGAACCGATGACGTATAATGAAAATTGATGACAATAAATCATGATATTTTAAAAATATTCTAATAAATTACTAAAAATTCTGAAAATTTAGCACGGAAATAACGAAAAATAATTAACAAACCCAACGACAGGTTTTTCCAGAGGATAGAGTCAAGTCCACTTTAACTACAATTTATTCCAATAACGTGATGAAATACAAGGGCGGTAAACGAGGAGCAGTAAATGGTTTTCTTCCGACCGGTGAAGTGGACCCGATGACGATACAGAGTGAGGAAATGTGGACTGGAGTAACCTACGGCCTCGCTGCGCTCATGATTCACGAGGTAAATTATAAGAAGGATTTCCAGCACGTGTAGCGAAGATTAATTAAGACACCAACTAGCTTATGCCCTTTACTTCGGCCTATAACCTGAGGAAAAAAAATTTTATTGCATCAAATTAATGTAGTCAACATCTCAAGCCTTGTTTGCCGTCGTTAAAAGATTATATTTATCACAACATTATATTTTACTTTATTGATTTCACATTCTTCGGGAATTCAGAGATCTTACATCAACCATAATTTTTAATCCGTCTGGGATTTGTTTATACATTTATCTATATGCGGAAACATGGAATTATAACCAGCAATTATAATTATGATAGAATAAAAATTCAACAATACTCACCAAAGTTAATACTGAACAATGTTCAGATTACTTTATTTCAGTGCATGCATTTTAATTACATATATTGCAATTATCAAGGGGCAATTTTTGAAAAAAAAAAAAATTCTCGTATAGAAAATATATGTTCAAGGAAACTCTTTAAAACTGATTTTTTAATAGCTACATTGGCGTTAAAATTGATAGATCCCACAATTGTTTAAATTTCATTTCAGTGATAATTGATCTACGATTTTCAGGGTATGACTGAGGAAGGATTCCGCACTGCCGAAGGTGTATATAGGACGGTTTACGAGAAAATAGGTTTAGCTTTCGAGACGCCCGAAGCCCTGAAGGATGATTCGATGTATCGTTCGATTGGGTACATGAGACCGCTGGCTATTTGGGGAATGCAACACGCCTGGAAGACGAGAAAGAGCAAAGGCGAAGGAGTACAGGATAAATAAAAACATTTTGTAAATTTCGTACAATATTTCTAACGTTTATTACGCACCGTGATTAATATTATTGTTATTATACGTTTTACTATGTACACAATATAAATTGATGATTAAAGTTCATGGAACATGAACGGTTTTATTTACAATAGATTACTTAATCGTAATATCTTTGATCTGACTCTTTGGTGGACGGGATGTTGATGCAATTAGGCGTCCTTGAAAGTTTATTCGACGTACACTCGTTATGTCGGTATTCATAGATCTGTGAGCTTGAACTCTAGGGGCGAGGCGACCGTGCTGATGAAACTATCCTTCGTTTTCAGAGGGCCACCCTCCCACTCCAATCGGAAATTTCGCAATACCTTCAATCAGACAAAATAATATGTGTTATTATAACTCGTAGAGAAAATGTAATAGTGGAACAAACAGTAGAAAAGAAAACCTTGTACATTGCTTCCTCTTCATTTACCGCTCTATAGAAAGCTTGCTCTATGGGCAATTCAATGTCGGCTTACTTACAGATGAAGCTTTGTAAAAAGCGAAAAATAATAAGGAAGCATTGTGCAAGGTTCCATTTTGCATCTTTACTTTGAATAAATCAATAAACATGGCTGGGTATTATTCTATTCACATAGTAAATGCGGGCTTGATATTAAGTTTTGCAGAGACGATTGAATACATTTTTTACATAAGTTGAAAATTCATGCTATTAAAATTATCAACAGTTTGGTACTGAAATATGCATGCATCACGGCTGAATACTATTTTGTTTACATACTAAACTTGCATTTTATATTCCCCATATATTTTTGAATAAGTCAATGCGATAATGTTACGGTATCATTTTATTTAAACAAAAAGATACTGCAAAGAAAATAGTGAAATGTATGGAAAGGTAAAACTAGGTTTGGAATATCTAAATATTGGTATAATAATTGTTGCTCGAATATGTAACGATTGAACAAAAGTTCGATCGATTGAATTTTCAAGTTATCAGGGGACCTTTAGAAAAAACAGGAGATATACCATGTAGCTTCTGTTTTTTTAAGGAAGTAGAAGGAACAGGTGGTTTTACCCTGAGTATCAAAGTTTCCATCTCGAGCTCGGCGAATCTTCGACCGATGCAAGTGCGAGGTCCGAAGCCAAAAGGCATGTAGGCGAAAGGATGAGCTTCTCTTGCTGAAGTTGGACCTGTGTTCTCTCGCAGCCATCGTTCAGGAAGAAATTTCGTTGGCTCTGGGAAATGCTTGGCATCCCGGGAGAGGACCGAGTGGCAAGCGATGACTTCAGTCTAAATGTGATTTTAAAAAGTTTTACATATTTCTGCAGCCGAGGATTATTACAGCTAGTGTGATCTTAGTTAAAAACGGAAATTTCAGTGAACGTTAATGAGTGTTTTAGAGAGTGTTTACCCGAAAATTTTAATCTAAAATCACTTGAATTTTTGATTTACAAAGACTTACTCCTGATGGTATTTGGTAGCCAGACAAAACCATATCTTTCACCGTCGATCTTAGGTTTCCTATAGCAATTGGCGAGAGTCTCAGAGTCTCTTTGATGCAGGCCTTCAAATAAGGAATGTTATTCAGGATCTCATAAGTCACTGGTGAATCCTTTTCTGGCAAGTTCCGGATAACTTCCTTGCGCAATTTTTCCTGCGTTTCCATATTTGTTGCCATGTAGTAGAAGAAACAACCGCTCGTATTGCTCGTCTGTAACATAATTCAATTAATTACCAAATTAACAAACTTGATTTCTATAATAAAATGACGAATATCTTGATGAACATAATTTCTTGCATTTCACTATCGACCTTGAAATAAAAAATACAAAGAATCTCTACTTGTGCAAAAAAATTACTTGTATTTAGTTACTGTTGAATAATTTTTAATCATGCTTGTCAATTAGAATAAATGAAGTCATGTTCTGCAAATAAGTAAATAGACTTATGAAAAGTTAATTTGCAAAGTTTAAGTATTTAATTTGCGGAATTCGAGTAATTCATTTCGTAAGTTTACATAATTGGTTCGCGAAGATTGGTTCTCGAAAAATCTCCTAAATTTCTTGTAATTAAATTGCAACAAATTGTTTAGAGTGTTGGGGAATAATCAGTCAACGTTAACACTAACCGTGTCGATTCCGGCAGTTAACATATCAAGCGCCATAATATATGCAGTCTGCTTGTCAATTAGGAAAAGATTTTCGAGAAGACTGCGATCGTGCTCATTTTTCGTTGGGTTAGTCCGGAAACGTTCCTTAGCCTCATCGATTCGCTTGGACAAAATTCTGTATGAAGAAAAAATTTTAATTAATCGAAGTGAATTAATTTCCTTACTTTTTATTTTAATTGCCGATTGTATACGCACTCATTAATTGTATCGAAAGTTTTGAAGAGCTTTTTCAGATCCGGCGTTTTGTAGTATTTCCAAAGCGATGGCAGAATTTCCAATTTGTAAAACAAGTCGAACATATCATGAACAGCATTTATCATCTTCTGGGGATCGGAATCTTCTGCGAGATTGAAATCCAGGCAGCCCATTCGATGGTCAAGTGCTATTACACATATTGCTGAAAAATTATTTAAAAAATAATTATATTTTTAGAAGAACAAATTATTAGCTATTTAATCACAAATCGATATTACTGATGTCTCGTTAAAAAATTTGTTCTTTTCCTAAAAGGTCTAATTAGATGACCTTATAAGTATTTACTATTTTACTATTATATAGAAACTTTTTATTTTTGATCTGTTACCTTTTATATTTTCAAAATCCCTATTTACATTTTTACATAGTTATATTTTTTCATGTCTTCATCCGTACGACCTTTTTTATAACTGTGCTCTGTTTTTGAAATTGGCATTTTTTTCTCGCCTTCCATTCTCTGTAATAATCCGTTGCTTAACACTTGTGACTACTTTTGAGTTCCTGAACTGTAAGTTTTTTAAAATTGTGGCTTCAATGTAACAGAAGAAGTATTTTAATTGCAATTTATTACATAGCTTCCAAGGAAAGTGTGCGTTAAGACTTGGCGTTCTTATTTTTAATTAGAAGTGTCAAAATGAAAGTGAAAGAAATGGAAGCAATTCTTGCTGATGATATTGAAATAAAATATAGTAGCAGGTATTTATTAGAGTGCTTTAGATTTAAATCAGATTAATATGTTGTCGCCCTCCATTTAGACAAGTGCTTTTTTTAAAACTCCAGATTATCTACGTTGTACCGAAAGTTTCGTTTTACATCCGAGAGAAAACTTTTTAGCTCAGTTAACAAGATATTTATGTTGGAAAGAAAGTTGCAAGAAATTAGTATCGTGAATTATTGAGGAACTGTCAACTCTAATCTATGACTGTTCATTATGAGTCTCTAAAAATTTATTGATTATAATTTCATCTCGATACGTAAGTTAAAAAGATGAAAAAATGATTTCAATGTCGCTGTTGTTCATGGATTAATTATATTCAACAATCGCAAATTTACAGTGCAAAATACATTCACATATTTTTAATGCGTGAGTAAATATCACTTTCGTAGTTACATTTAATTTGTAGATTTTTTTTTAGAGAACGATACGGTCCTACGAATTAATACTCGGTGAATATATTAAGCAGACGCGTGTTTTTGACATTGAGGCGTAATTACACAGGAAACGTTGCGCTGCTAACTGGATTGAGACCTTGTTCGCTGAGACAATTACCAAAATGTGATGTACATGAGAATAAAAAGCGAAAGTCTCGCATCTATTTAACGCAGTTTATTCTCGTTTCTCGTGAAAGCTTATTCCGGGAAATGCCTTAAGCTTCTTTCTTGGTATTTAGCAGCTTGTTAGAGTGACAAAAACGGGTAATTAATCAAGAAGGAAATTATCTTGTTAACATTTTTTTTTTCAATTTTTAATTTTGCAAAAAAACTGAAAGTCTCAAAATATCTCTTCTTACCGATATTTTTGTGACACTTATTTTCATTTTTAAAAAGGTAATACTATAAAACCATTACCGCCGGTAAATTATTTAAAAAAAAAATTAAATCAAGATTTAAAATACCAAAGATACACAAATTTCGATGTTAAATTTGTAACCGGTAAGAGTTAAAATAAAATCGAACAGAATTACGGAAGATACTTTTAAAATGTATTTCCCCGGATGTCAATAATTTTGTTTAATTTTAACGAACAATTTTTCAATTTTCTCATTTGTTTTTTTTAAATCACAAATATATTATATATTTTTATTTCTCTTAAATTCGATTGTATCGTTAAAATAGTAGCAAAAAAAATGAATCAGTGAAGATTATTCAAAATACAAATTACCCAAAATAAAAACGTTTCTTTTTCCGTCGTATCCATGGCAATTGGGAGTTAAAATAAGAGTGAAGTCATGGCATATGTTCTTGGCATCCTCGGGAAGTGGATGTGAAAACGCCTCCGCATATTTACATTTTTCAGCAGGACAAATTAAGACAAAGGGAGGGAAGAATTTTTTTCCGAGTCCAGGACTTGAGTTAACGAGGGAGGCTCCTTAGTGTCCGCAGAATATGGGCCGTGAATCATCCAAAAGCCGGGAGAAGGAAACAAAGAGACAGCGAGAAAAGAGCTGAGATCAACCGCGAGTTTGTCCAAGGGCAACGAGTATAATAGTGCGCATACTGAGAGAGAAGCTCCTTTTGTAGCTGTTAGGTACACACGCGCCGTCCACTATACTTAATATTACCGAGTCGAGAGCGAGAGCAACAAAAAAGGCGGAAGTGTGCAGATGCATAGTCGAGACTGCAAGAGCCAAGTTATACTCGGCGTTGCAGTTAGTCACGCGAGGATCGCGGCGTCAAAAGAGGAAAGTAAAAAAAAAAAAGCAACAACAAAATAGAAGCCGTCGAGTTACAGAGCCAGTAACCCAGCAAAATTGGCACGTCGTGCGAGTGCAGCCGTCTCGCTAGGCGCGAGGCGAAAGAAAAACTTTGGGAAATATGATTTTTCATTATCTAATGAAGCGAAGAAAAAAAAACGGAGAAGCAAGCCGAGAAGCTCGCAAAGCGTGCATTATGTAGATATACGCGCGCCTCTCCACTGCTCTCGTCTCGTAAAACTTTATACTCGCTCCTGGACACTTTTTCCTAGACCGAGTGGTCGCCCTTCCACTTATTTTTTACTCTTCCTCGATTCGCCTACACTCTCGCTTTGGCAGCTTCGCGAAAGAGCTCGGGGCTTGTTGACTCAGCGACGCATGAAAACTGTTTCTATATTTTTATGGCTTTTGGCGGACATATCTAGACGAACATTTCCATGAAAACTTATAAACGGAAGACACACATTTTTACTGTTTCCCGAAACGTTTGTTTGTAAATAATTCCAGATGAAAAGTATTGCTTCATCTACGAGTGATTAGAGATTGAAAAGCTCCCTTTTTATCCAAAAAGGTATTCACTGAATGAAAATATGAAAATAGTGGAAAAACAGTTTCCACATTTGTGTTTATTATTCCGGTGGAAAAACCCCTTTCACCATTTCTCTGGAAATATTTGAGCGGTCGGTTTCAAAGTTTTTCACATATTTTTCTATGAAAAAATGGAGATGAACATTTTTTTATCGGGAAATTTGTACTTTCTGTGGAAAGTACAAAGGTCCGCAGAATATCATAGAAACTTCAAGGCATTTTCTCAAAAAAATGCTTTAATTTTGAGAGAAAATTTTTAACCGCGGACTGTTGAATTTTCTGCTCTCTGATAAAAACTTATTGCTATTCATAATTGGTAGACAGTATCTTTCATCGAACTTATTAAATTTGCAAAAATGTGTTTTTCAGATTTTCCCCCTTTTAAATAAGTTACAGAGTAATAAATTTTAGTTTTCGTCGCATTAATTCATACCCGCTTAATAAAACTAAATTCGGTGTAATTATAAAAATATCAACTTAACTTCATGATCTCAGATCAATGTTCACGAACTTTTGTGTTCAACAATAAATTATGGAATGAAAAAAAAAAAAAAAAATGATTCATTTCGCTCCGATCTATCATTTCAACTTAACCTCATGATTTTATATCAATGCCTATAAAATTCTGTTGTTGAACAATTTTGTTTTGAAGAAAAATAATTCTCTTTTCAGACAGAACATTTTTCGTTCCGTTGTGAAGTCGAATTTTTTTTGTATGTCAGAAAAAATGAGCCATTTCGCCCCTATCAAGTCTGGCGTCACGTGCCGAGAATAGCAGTAGGTGTAGTTACTTACACTCGAGGGCCCACTTATTCATCTCGTTGTTGAATGTTGGAGGTAGTTTCGAAGTTTTTGCATCACGGAGTTTTCGCATTTTTTCGACAAACTCGCTGGAAACTTGGTCGACTTGCGAAACGAAGGGTTTGATTGCACGAGGCTGCATCATGTGTTGGTTGACGTTTTTACGAAAATCGTGCCACATCTTGCCTTGGCTGTAAAAATGAAACAGTTAATTACACAAAGATAAGATAGTGGACTCTATTTTTTTCATTGTACTCCCTATAGAAGTGATTATTACAAAAATGACTACACTTTTATCGAAAGTTTTTATCGATGAATATGTACATTAGAGGATAACCGGCATTAATATGGCCCACTAAAAAGTGTTGATCTATATGTACACTTTTAGAGATAAATTTCACTATAGTAAAAAAAACGGATTCCTGGTAACGCGCACAGAAAAATGTTTTTAATAATTTACATTCGAAACTTGGTAATACGGACCATTATTAAAATCGATTGATAGGAACTGATAAAAATTGGTCGGAAATGGTACGCTATGCTCTACGGACCCATTACAACAAAAGGAAGTATTCGATAGATTCAGAATTTTTTTTAATTGGAAGGAATGTTGTTTTTGATATTCGAAAAAACATTTAAAAAAAAAATAGTTTATTAGTTTGGCGACTTTAATTATTTCGCATTATTCAAATAAAATTTGAATTAAAATTTCTTATTAATTGTTTATTTTGTTAATTTTCATTATATTTCAGTACAGAAATAGTCATGAAAAATAAGTGAACATTTTTTTGTGATATCAACAAATGAATTCTGTTGGGGTTTGTGGAGAAAAATATTTTTTGAAATACAACGGACTCTATGCAGTTTCCACGACGCCAAAATAACGATAGAATATCATAATATTAATTATAACGGTAATATTTTTATTTTTAAGGCAAAATACAGACCTGATTACGAGTCCGAGGTAACCATCGAATCGTTCAAAATTCTCTAGACGATACTGCTTCATAGTTTCCATTGCTACCCTCATTGGCCACGGGCCCTCGAGTCTGAATAATTTTTCGGCCTCCTCAGGGTTGAATATGAACACGTTCGGTCGGCGACCCAATACTCCTTCGAGCTTAACTATTTCGCCATACGATTTCCGGAGCGAATGCAACATTGACACCGCGGATTCATTGCTATACTCGCCTATAAGAAGTTTCTTTCATTTATTTCACATAAGTAAAAAAATAAGTGCAAAACGGTAGCAATAATTCAGAGGAATTCAATAGAATCGTAGCCTAGCACTCTTAAAATTTTTTTTGTTTACACATTTTCATTACACCAAAAAATGAACAGAATTTTATATATTTACTTATTTGTTATCCATGTTACTGTCAAACTCTTGACTTCGCTATACAAATAAAAATATTAGGAAATGTAATGACAATGTAATGACAAAGAAAATTAAACATTTCTGGTTACTGGCGAAATAATTGTAAAAATCATAATAATAAAGAGAATAAAAAATATCTAGAATCAGAATGAACAAAAATAATTGTTATTATATTTACAGAAAGACACTCTAATATTAAAATCTTTGTTTTCAAATTTACAACAAACATGAAAATAGAAGCCCGATGTGAGAATGCATTATTGAAAAATTACGATTTTAATTTTTAGTCATTTTTACTAATGGAATTAATTAATTAATGACTTGCCTATGTGAGGTATAAATCTGAAGGTGTTGCCAATAATTGGTAGAGGCTTGGGCCCCGGAATCTCCTCGAAGGGTCGAATTTCGTTGCACTGATCAGACTCAACATTTCGTAAATTATGAGGCACGGGACAAGCGGCAGTTTCAGTCGATTGCCACCTTAAGGAACTAACACTTATTCTCAGATCTTTAAATTTGTGAAGCAGCTGCTTGCTCTGCATCTTGGAGATTATTGCCATGTTCACTCGTGCGTATCGATGACAGGCTGACGATCAATGATGAAGTCGGTAGCTTTTAAAGAGCGTTGAAATCGCGAGCGATCTTATCCAGTCATTATAATCACTCGGAGCTGATAGATCATATCGATAATGATCGCTCTAACATCCGCTTAATATTATCGCTGAGTCTATCACAGTCCGATCCCTTTTTTTCTGAAACATCAGGAAGTTCACGTCGTTACGCCTCTCTTGATCTTTATCATGTGTGATGTCTTGGCACATGCATGATAAATAAATAAATGGGAGGCTCTCATCATTATCTGCAAATAAATACTGATGAGAGTATCGACGTATACTGTATGAAGAATTGAATACACAGTCCTGTTAATATTGAGTGTACGTAAATTGAAAAAATGACGAACACAATGAAGTTATTATTCAAACAAAGTGTCGGGGACTTAAGCTTGCCGATTTTTTCGAATCGGATCAGTGTGTTTTTGGCGATTTATATTGTCCGATTGAATACTTTAGTCAGCTGTGCAAATTATAAAAATGTCAACGTGTAAAAAATTTGTGATCTTCGCAAAAAAAAAACCAACTTTTTATCAGTTGATCATAACGAATGGACGAAAAGCTGGAAAAATGTTGTAAATAGCCTCCTTATGATTTTACAAATTTGATGAATTCCTCTATGAGGAAATATATTTATCAATTTTGGCTTTTTCATAGAGGAAGCTCCATTAAATGTGTTAAATAATAAAAATTGTTTTTCTAAAAATTTAAAGTTTCATCGAATTTCAACAGTTTGACCAAGTTTTGTCAAATTTTATTTGACTTGTGACTCCAATTTTTTCTCCATTTTTAGTGAAAAATCGAAATTTTCCCACGTACTGAACGTTCCTTCAACGACAATAGAAAAGGCAAGAGTTAAAATAACTACAGTCATTAATGGGACTTTAGCTGTTCGTGAAATATGCAAGTTGGGATTTTTAATGCCTGCCACGCACGCACATTCATACATTTTTTCCTAAACTCCTTTTTTTCGACATTTTAAACCATTTCACGTACACAATAAGAAATTTGCGGAAGCTCCCAAAATTTTTTGTAAATTGCAAAATAAAATAAAATTTGACCTTGTTTTTTTATTTTCAAAAAATGATCACAAATAAACACATTTACCTGATTCACATACGTTCTCAATTTCATTTCGATTGTTAAAGCCGTTCTTGAGATATGCAAGTTTGAAGTGTTAATGCCTGCCGCCCACACACATTCATTCATTTTTTCTGAACCCTTTTTTTTCGACATTTTAAACGCTACCAAATTTTGTTGAAAATTGTAAAATCTAATAAAGTTTATTTAAAAAAAATGATCACAAATAAACACATTTACCTGATTCACATATGTTCTCAATTTCAGTTCGATTGTTAAAGCCGTTCTTGAGATATGCAAGTTTGAAGTTTTAATGCCTGCCGCCCAGGCACATTCATTCATTTTTTTTTAACCCTTTTTTTTCGACATTTTAAACGCTACCAAATTTTTTTGCAAATTGTAAAATCTAACAAAGTTTATTTTCAAAAAATGATCACAAATAAACACATTTGCCGGATTCACATATGTTCTCAATTTCAGTTCGATTGTTAAAGCCGTTCTTGAGATATGCAAGTTTGAAGTTTTAATGCCTGCCGCCCACGCATATTCATTCATTTTTTTTTAACCCTTTTTTTTCGACATTTTAAACGCTACCAAATTTTTTTGCAAATTGTAAAATTTAACAAAGTTTATTTTCAAAAAATGATCACAAATAAACACATTTACCTGATTCACATATATTCTCAATTTCAGTTCGATTGTTAAAGCCGTTCTTGAGATATGCAAGTTTGAATACTTAATACCTGCCACGCACGCACATTCATACATTTTTTCTAAACCCATTTTCTTGACGTTTCAGATAATTTTAAGTATCGTGAAATCAAAAACCCGAAATTTTTTTTATTTTAGTTCACCAAAACAAAATAGCTTCCTTTGTAAGGAAGGAATAATAAAAAGTCATAGCTAAGCTAGCAGACCTTGCAGGATGTTCGAAGGGATAATGCAGGTGGTGAGTGTCGAAACTCACACTATTTTCACCACCTCTGGTAGATAATAAACCAGTGAAGCGTGTAGCGGTCGTTCGTGGGGAAGAGCCTCCGCTGTACTGCGGCAGAGTCTACGATATTGGCGTTAAACGTCAACGAGCGACATCCAATTGGTCTGACAGTGTGTGATTACCTCCGCAACGACGTGCGTATAGTACATGAGCTGTTGGATGCTGCAGATACCCACGACACGTGCTGAGCGAAGAGATAAACCTGGGCCTTTGTCTTAGGGGAGTTGAATGCGTTCAAAGAATCACCGTGAACTCGTTAAAAGCTTTTCACTGTAGAACTTATCAGTTCGATGTTATTGCTTTTCTTACTCAATTATTCATTTTTGCGATCCAAAGAGTTCAGCGAGAGAAACGATACTGACGCTTTATCTTTTCTTTTATTACTTCAAAGCCCCTGCGGGGCACTTGACCAAGTGTCAATGTCACAGCTGCACATTGCACAATAGAAGTGATAGTTCACTCTGGCATTTGTATCACGGTAACATTGAACGAGTTTCTTAGATGATTCATCGCCACCTTGAGAAAAAAAGGAAACTACTCATAATGCGGGACTGATTAGTCGTAATTTGTGGGCTTATGAATTTATTTTTCGGATCGTTTCTCAGGTAAATAGCTCTTTATTCATGTCAGAGAATTATTGGACGGGATTTCAGGGCCTTTAAGGCTTAAAAATGATGAAATTAAAATTGAGTAAAAATGGAATAAAAAAGAATTCAGTTGTGATGCTTTTGTGTGGTATTTTTCGCTTCTGAAATAATTGTTTATTAATTTTTATATAAAGGTATATATTTCTTGACTTTGCTGAACAAAATGTGAATAAATTATCACTCGTGGATTTTTGTTTGTAGATCCTTTCCTCGGCGCAAATATTCTTTGAACCTTTGTCCATATTTTGGTCGTGTACGAATGTAAATACCGGAGTGATTAGAATTTTCTGTGAATCTGTTTTCGGGAAATTATTGTGAACATGATAGTGTAAGTGGCTGGCCTCTAAAAATCTAATTGTGTCTTGAGAGTATTTCTGATAATTGCACTTAATTATGAATATATCATACTCCATTACATTTCTTAAATTTTACAAGAAGTACTATACAACTTAAGGGTATAGTATACACTGTTCATCGTAAATATGGTACAAATATACTTCACCTTTGGCACGGAGGCAATAAAAACCTTCATGCTTCGACGACCGGTCGAATTACTGTTCAAGACATAGAGCAAATGTTTGAAAAAAGTATATTACTGAGCCTCTCAAAAGCCAATATGGCCGCTCGAGATGTCGAAAGATCCGTTGAAGTAAGATACAAACGTTTCTGGGGCTTAGATGTGTCAAATCAGACCGGACGCCGAAGCATGAAGGTTTTTATTACATCCCTGCAAAATTTGAAGTATATTTGTAGCATATTTACGATATATAGTGTATATTACAAAATCGCTTAGTCCAGCATCCCCTTAAGATGTTATAGAATTTCTAGGTTTGCGAATAAGGAAACGCTGCAATTTTCGTAGATTTGTGAGCTAATAAAAATATCCTATTACCGCTATTATTAATTATCTAACAGTTATTCAATAACTCGAGCAAATACTTCCTCGTAGAAGTAACATTGCAAAAAGAAACAACAAAAGTGAGGAAGCTATTCACAAAATTCTACGTAGCAGCTTTTTTCGTCTGTCATTGAACAAAAAAAAAAAAAAATCGGTTTGAGTTTTCATTGAATTATGGGCAACGACGAATGGATGTGATGTGTGGCTTGGCGTTGGTGTACATTTTGATGGATTTGAGGGGGTTTCAGGTGGAGCCGAACAACCGGACAATAATTAAGCTGATCGGCCGGGATTATCGGGTCTGGTAGGAAGCGATGCTTGTGCAGCGATCGGTCACTCGTCAGCAGCGAAGAGCAGGTAGCACTCACGTTCGTCTCACTCAACCCCTTGCCTGGACACTGCGGGCGGTACAAGGGCTCGAGCATATAACGCGACCCTAGTTCCCAATCCGTCGAATATCCGCCGAACACAGAGCATTGATTGACCGTCATATTGATTGGCATTAGGGGCCTCTATGCGCTTCGTAGACACTCTGACGTACTGTCCATTCTCTCTTCCCACTCCCTCCATCCACCGCTACGTGTATGCGCTGCTCGGATGTTCCAAGATGACGATGATGATCCTGGTGCTTACCCTCAGGCATATTGCTCCATTTGGTTGGCCGTCACCACGAGAAGTGGACAATTCTAGCTGCTGTTCTCATAACCACGACAAGTCGACTCGAAGATTGGCAGCTCGTTTTCTTGTAAACCAAGCAGAAAAATCCAAAATTGCCCACAGCGGTTTTCAATAATTAATTGCAGATTCTGAAAAGAAAAAAAAAAGAAAAATTTCGTATATCTACCAACTTCTGATTTCAAGATAACCGGCCAAAATTTCTGAAATTATGAACTTTGGTTTAAACACCTAGTATTCTTTTAAACACCGGTTTAAATGAATATTTAAATTAATTTAAGGAGGTTCGCCCTAAAAAAAAAGCCCTAAGTTGAAAGTCGAGTATTAGGCGAACATTCTCAATATAAAACAACCTTAGACTCGTTATGTATAATACAAAGCGCACAATGTGACAAACGTGACTTCATAAACTATGCATAAAGCACATAGCCCCGAGTTACCAGTACGTTGATTGATCGAGACAATCGGAAGTCGATTAAAATTAGAAAGTCGTTGAAGGAAATTGTGCATCGAGGAAGGCTCGCGGTTGGTGGTAGCGAAGAAATGTCTGGATCTGCTATTTATGGATGATGGGTATCATCCGTCTGTCCGTCGGTACTTTCGTCCGTGGCACGATGAATTACCTATCGTATCATCGATCCGCGATCACTTGGAGGGAACCCGGAGATCGGGCGCTCCGAAAATTTAAGGTCCCCGAGTCACGCGAACCCTTAAGCTCTACGGCGAAGCCGCTTCGCCTATTAGACAACATTTCACCTTCCCTAGCATACACATTTCTATACCATGGTATATATCTGTGTATATCTATGTCTAGCAGGTATATCGCGCGTTCTTCCGTTCTCAGGGAGCAGCAAAGAGATGTGAAACGTTACTTACCTACTGAAACGTTTTGAGAATGGAGGCGAAGATCGCGTGGACGCGAAGAGTAAAAGCAATCTTCACCTACGTATCTATGCTAATGAGAAATATTACGCTAGTAACTAGAGAATAGGAGAGAGTGAAAGAGAGAGAGAGGGAGAGAGAGGAGAGGCTGTTCTACGTGCCCGTATGCTAATTCTGTTTTATGCACGAAGATACAAGCTATACATATGCTCTACACACCTTACTTAATATTAATATCTATGGGGAAATGGGCACAAGTTGATAAATTATGTTTATCAATTATCGTATGGGAATTATTATTCTTCAATGAGGTTCGTATTGGTAGTAAGTAAGATAAGTGGACATGATAAAGTAGATACACGATAAATAGTTGCATCGAATTTAGTACGTTAATGTAATGCAAAAAAAGTAGTTATTGTTTTTTTACTATCAAAGAAAATTGGAAAAATTGTTAGAGTAGATCATAAAAATGAAATTTTATTGATCTTGATAAAGGTTCATGTATACTGTGATGAATATTTATGAGAAATATGCACAGTTTCTCTAAGAGTTGAGTAAATGGTTTGTTTTTAATTTAATTGTTAATTTTGTATTATTTTGTGAATAATGTAATTAATATTTATAGGGATTTAGTGACATCGATGATATATATATTAGGTAAATATATTCTTCTATATTTTTCTTTCAGTTAATCAACGTGATTTTAGTGTCTATGTATGTCAATTAATAAAAAAATATATTGATAAAGACTAAAATAGATTAAGCTTGGATCGGTGCATCAACTTACTTTATTGTGATAAGCACCGGGACTTACCCGTTTTATCGAGGCGATACAATCGTTAGACAATAGACAAACGTTATCACGTTAAGATAATCGATATCGACGTCGTCAAGATTAAAAATCTTCACTTTCGTTTAATTTCCTTACCGGGGATTCTTCGGATATCTGATTTTTGGACTGACCATCAACTGACATTATTCACAACTCTCAATGTCAATCATTTGGATATTGATATGAATCATTTACTTGTTGTGAAATGTAATTTTGAACAAGTTAATTGCAAAAGCTCGAATTAAATTTATCTAAACAAACGAAACGCCCACTAAAGTCAACTTTACATGACTTTTTAGTTAAGCTCTTTCATGTGCCAGATTAGAAATTTATTCATGAATAAATAAATAATTAGTTTACGCACGTAACGCGAACCGAAATAGAATTAAAATTATCCTCAGTGCCTAAAATCCGTCTTCTTATTCTTACTTCCGTTCATAGTATCTTAACGTTCTGTCGGCAGCAATTACTCTTGCTTGCTTGGGAAGTCTTCACAATGAGTAATTAATTTGTTTCTATGAAATTCGGAGCAAAAATATTCATCCACTAATCTTTTCTCATAATTATTTTATGCAATAGCGAGGAACCGACATATCTATTTATACATTATCTAATAATGCCTTAAATGATGTCATCGAGTGAAAAAAATTTGTTCGACTTCAGTGGTTACAACTTTTTTATTGATCATTTCCGGTAATAAATAAAAAAAATACATTTAAATCAGCAATTAAATATGTACATGAGGTATTTACATTAAAAAAGTCTTTGAAAGGTTTTTTTTTCAAAAAATCGTTTTTATTAGAATTTCGTAACTATTTCGAAATCTCTATTTATCATTTTTTTTAAACAATGAGTTTATTAACATTTTAACATTATGATTATTCGACACCACCTAAAAATCCACTTTAGCTTCAGCAACTGAAAATATTCGTTAACACAACTTACCATACAATTATTTTGTATAAAATGAAAGAACAGACGAAAAAGAATCCCTTGGTGCTTACGTGTTTTTATTAAACGCTTCCCGTGATAAATAAGGAAAAAATACGCTCAAAGGAAGCAGCAATTAAGTACATCAGGGTGATCGATAAAATATGGCCCTCAATTAACACACTATTTTGACGCTCGTTATTATATAATTATCTCACAGATAACATTGTGGACTCACAGCAGCAGCAGCGATGCGATATATCTCACATAATCCATCCGTTGACGTCGGCGATGCTCAGGAAGTTACAAGGCGAATAAGTACTTCGTGCAATGTGTCGTGATCCGCGTGGTGAAAGGCCTTGAGGTGTACGAAATAATCTCGGGTATATTGTAACAAGGTTGTTATGGGGGCGCCGGAATCGGAGCGGACGCATGATAAAATATGTGCGCTCAGAAATCGTGATGCATGGAACGAGTAGTCGAACGAATAGAATGTAGAAAAGGCAGATGAGCAATCGCGAGAGCTGCTTGGGAGCAAAAGCCGGGTCGATCGCTCAGCGGTGCTTGGATTGCAGAGTGGCTGTCTTCCTACGTTTTCACTTAGTCGGAAATAGTCCCCAAATTGATCTTACAATTTTTTTAAATCACCTGGAAGGTAATTTATTAAGAGTGAAAAATTGAATTGGCTGGAATCTTACACTAATTAATATTGGAATATTAATTTCAATGGAATTTCAAACTAATTAACGGGTAGATATCCGTTTCAAAGGAATTTGCAATTATTTGAGATTCGAATATTGGCACGAATGTTATTTTTAATCAGTTTCAATTTTTTTATTGAATCTGGTGGAGCGTCTGAAGCTTTGGAGCGTCTGAACTTGAATTTATGTCAAGGTCATGTGACCAATCAGAAAGCTGGAACAGTGGCTTCGGCTTTCGATGTGTCACGTCTTTTTTCTTAACGGCGAGAAAAATGCATTCTACTTCATAACTGTGAAAAATACAGCCATTCAAAAAGCGTGCGATACGTGACTGCGCAATGACAAACAGTCTGAAGTTGTCTTCATGTCAAAGCGACAGACGAAAAATCCGAAAGCTTAAAAAGTGGCTTCAGCTTTCGATATTCCGCCTTTCGATGTGCCACGTCTTTTTTCTTGACGGCGAAAAAAATGTATTCTACTTCACAACTGCGAAACGTAGTCATTCAAAACGCGCGCGATACGTGACTGCGCAATGACGAACAATCTGAAGTTGTCTTTGTGTCAAAGCCATAGACGACCAATCAGAAACTTAAAAAATGGCTTCGGCTTTCGATACTTCGACTTTCGATGTGCCATATCGTTTTTAAGAGAAGATCTACCGATCTCGGCATTCGGCAAAGCGACCTAATAGACTCAGCGCGATCGCGCATGATGATCTCGAACGATCCTATGTTGTGTTACGCGATGCGCGTTCTTTGCGATGGCCTTGCTCTCGATGTTACAGTTGGGGGTTACGCAAACCGGGCGAATGTCTGACGCGTCTCCCGGCATTTGGCGGTTACAACTAGAGGCGGCAGCAGCGGCATATACGACGATGCCTGGCTACGCTACAATCCATCCGTTGTTCATCGCTCATCGGCGTAACCTCGCGTCTCATCTCCGTCCGTTGGTCGCGCTGTCTGTCTGTCCTTCCCACACGTTCGCGCGACTATCTCCCTCGATCTTTCTCTTTCCGGCAATCGCACTGTCCGTCTCCAATCTCGCGAAGATGAATAACGCCTCAATTGTGTATGCTATAGGTATTACTACCACACTCAGCAACGAAATAGTCGAGAAATCAACGAATCGCTCACATATTCCCGAACTCGTGGAAATATGGCACATTACATGGACATGTATATATGCATGGGGTATATCATACCTGGGTCTGACTCTCGATCTCTCGGATTTCACCCGAGATTTTTTCACTCGTTCTTGCGATCCCTAAGAATGACTTTCATCCCTAAGAAGCAACCGAAATTCGAATCAGGTTTTTTTTTTTAAATTTATAACAAATGTATTGAAGGCGGTAATTTAAAAATCTGAATAAATTGTTGTAAATTCTGTACCAGGTACCAATATTTTTAAGCTTAGAGCCAAAGTGCGTCGCTTTAGAGAAGTTTCTCAGCATTTTTTTTTATGGAAGAAAAAATTTGTTCTAAATAATCAAGAAAAGACAAGACAACAATCTGAAAAAATTCTCCGAGGTCCTGATATTTATAGAAGTAACGGCGTGAAGTGAAAGGATTTTTTTTTTCGTTCAACTTTTTGAAAAAAAAAGGTAACAAAATAAAAGCGAGGTCCAGATCGATTAAGAATGGAATGCCCTATATATATATCGAAATATATAGTGTAAGGAGTATATTTGTTGTCAATCGCTGGGTCAACCCGTGGTCGATAGAATCAGACAAGAATGTGGCATGAAATACATCGCGTCGTCTGCTTAGAAGGCCAACAATTGTATTTATTGCTTACCCTTGCTAGCGATACACTTTCTTGAGACGGATATATATAGCCAGGTGCTCTCAATCTTTTTTAACCCGTGTCACGATCCGTGACCAATTATGATTGTGACCTATGTTACACAATTTGCACCCACGGGAAAGAATGAAAGTACTTTTTTCTTTTTTTTTTAAATCTATAGGCTTGCTTTAAGTGCATTGTACAATATTTCCTTAGTTCTGTTATGCAAATCCGCAGAGCAGATGTTGGGTACGAGTTATGACTTCTTTAACCCTCTCGCAGAATTGAAAATGTCTTGCAGGTTTCTACCAAAAAGCTCGGTTGGAATTTTAGTACTTAGTGAGGAATAAACAATTGTTTTATAAATTCGACGAAAAACATTTTTCTAATAAAATAAATCCTTAGACATTTTAAAATTAAACCTTGAAGTATTTAACGCATGATCTTGAAACTCATATGCAAATTTACGTGGATTATTCGAAAAAGACCATACCCAATTTTTTTTTAATAAAAAAAATGCACGCAAAATGTCGATAGAGTTTATCACGGCATTTCTTAGTAACATATTTGTTCAATTTTTTGTTGCATTTGAATTGTCGATTTTTTATATATACAGTAGATAAAATTTCTTTAAAAATCAAATTTCGCTAATAACTCCTTCCCAACATATTCGATATAGAGAATATTAGTGAAGCCTGTCTATGACAGCAATCATAATTTTATTTCAATTTTGAACATTAATTTGATCTACAAATGAATAGGAAAAATGCCTCGAATATTCAAAGAAATCTCAATATCCACAAACATTTATTTTTTTCCATGTAATTCATAAACATTTAGCAAAACACGGAATATCAAAAATGGTAGCAAAATCTGCTGGGACTTGCGAATATTATTTAGCGTTAAATTTAAAAAAAAAATACTTTGGTATATAAATAGATGGTAATAAAAGTGAGTGGGTCACGGAGATGCGCCGAAAAAAAACGCATAATTGATCCATATTTCCCCGGATTGCGTACCTGCAGTATGGGGGGATAAGTGAAGAGCACCAAAGTGGTGATGTCGGCTCGCGCGGATGGCCACACTCAACGGAGCATTCACTTTTATATGCTTTGGCCGGTTGGCTTGCGTATGCTTTAGTGTGTAATACTAAGTTGAAGTTAGGCGCACAGGTACACAGCCGAAGAAGGAGCATGTTGACCGCCCGCCCTCCCCCATCCTCGGTTCTGGTCTCCTCTCTGCACCCACCAACATCAACATCGGCTTAAGGCCCGCTCTGCTACACATCTCTATGTATGTATAAAAGGAGGGTTCAACCTCTGTGCCAAATCAAATCAAGACGTGCCCTCATAGAGGAAACATGAAGGTAAGAAGGAAGGAAACGAGCCTGTGCCTTTTTACTCAAGGAGCATCGTTTTAAAGAGAGCTCAGAGCGAGTCTCAACTGAAAGCCCACAAATCTCCATCGCTATTATCCTTTTTGTGCTATCAAAAAGAGCTATTCAAAGCTTTTGATAACGAGCTCCGCACTAAAGTAGATTCTTGAGAAAATAAGTCATGCAATTATTTATTTTATTTTTCGATGTTATGGGTTTTATTTTTCGTTATTTTTATTTTCGGCAGAAGGCTTTTATACTATTCTTGGTATTTAAAAATAATTTTGAGAAAATGTGATTTTAATATCTTAGGAGATTGGTTATTCATTATTCAATTTGCATTTGTTGTTTTGCTTCCTGATAAAAAAAAGGGTTGTTTTATTGTTCATTGGGCACATCCTTATCGGGAGCAGCACTTCAAAGGACCTCAAGAGTCTGAACTGAGAGCGTACTTTGCTATTTTCGTTCTTGGGTTCCAATAAAAAGCCATTCAAAAGTTCTGCTTAAGTAACGAAAAAAAAAAACAATTTTTTATATTATTTTTCAATGCGCTTAAAGAATTATTAGCACTGTTTTCAAAATTCTTTATTAAATATTACTTAATTGATGAATAATCGGAATTCGAATTTATTAAACCATTTTCGGTTTTGTGGTATCAAAGAGAACAAATGCTACACAATATTGAGATTTGCATCGGTCTGTGGGAAAAGAAATGTATCGTTATTCATTTTAGTTTTTTGATTTGTCCGTAGCTTTTGAATTTTACTCAGTGAGGCCACAATACATTTTTAACTCGATTAATTAGGCAATATCACTCAATGAAAAATTACTAAAACAATTTGAAAAATTGTTTCAACGACTTTTTTTTCTGCTTTTCCATACTTAATAGTTGCTTTTCCTCCCCTGGACATTTTTTTGCTAATCTTTAATTAAAAGGTAATTAATTAATATTCGTTTTGGTTTTCGTTATGCAGGTCCTTATCGTTCTCGTATGCTCCCTGAGTGCTTTGGCTCGAGCTAGTCTCGAGCCAGCTGGCTACAGGCTTCCTGGCTCTCATCTTCAGCCGAGCTATTTGCCGCCAAGCCACAACGTGCCAGAGAATCGTTATATACCCTCAGCCGTGGGATCCGATAGGCACCCATCAGCAACGTTCAACAATCAAGTGTCCAACAGTTACTCGTTACCAACGAAAAATTCCCCAGTGCCATTCGCTCAATATTTGCCAGCAAATCGTCAGGAGAGTCATCGAGGAGTTGGAGCTACCCATGGAAGTAATTTCGGCCAAAATCTGGCTCCATCCAATCAGTACATCCCAGCCAACGAGAATCAAAATTCTTTTGCTCATAGTCTCCCAGTCAGTGACTATCTTCCTCCAAGACAAAACCAAAACAGAATTTCCCGCCCATCCAACGCTTACCTGAGCCCCAACGTGCATTCTGGTCACTCGGCTGATGGATTTTCCGGACCTTCTGGCTATGCTTCAACTGGACACTACTCCGGAGTTGCCTCTGTCAACAGACACAGCAAAATCGATCAAGGAAACAGTGGATACTACTCTATGAGACACAGTGGACAACATTCTCATTCTGGATCGTCCGGATATCAGTATAATGCTCCTGAGAATCAAGTAAGTAAAAAGAAATTGTATGTTGGTCTTTTATTATTGATTTTTTTTAAATAAAAAAAAAAATGAAGTTTGTTAGTCAAGCTATTGAAGTATATAACTTAAAACATTATTTTTGATAATAATAATTTTTTCTATTAAAAAAAAATACAAATGGATGTTTCGTTTTTGTATCAAACAAAATTTGTTGTTGTTGTAGAGGTAATTTTGAGATTTTGACGATTTAGACAAATGCTGATGTAATTATTATGTGGTCTTTGACATTGAGCACTTGGTTACTTAATTCTTCATTTTTTTAGGAACCAGCCAAGTACGACTTTGAGTACAAAGTGAAGGATAATTATGGCAATGATTACGGTCACAAGGAAAGCCGAAATGGTGAAAACACTCAGGGTGTCTACACGGTCTTGTTGCCGGACGGACGCAGGCAGATCGTCCACTACGAGGCAGATAGTCACGGCTACAGGCCCACGATTACTTACGAGGAGGCGGGCTCGCAATCCGGATACAACAACAATCAAGGATATCAATACTAATAAGCGGATTGCTCTCTCTCTCTCATCGTCTTACCATTCTATCTTTCTATCTTTCTACGTTTCTATGTTTCTATTGTAACATAAATGCCATTACGAAATAAATTTGTGTTTTTAAATTAATTCACCCTTGAATTTATTTATCAAACCTTAGAATTGTTAATCTATTTGACTCGATTATAAAAACTGCAAAAAACAATTTGTAAGTGAAATATAGGTACTCAAAAAAACAAATCGACTTTATTTTAATTCGCACAAATTGTCATTTGACGGAATGCAATATTTTGGTAATCTACTTTATCGGTTAATGAGATTTTGTTGCAATCAGCGCAGTAATTTTTATATTATTTTTCCTACTTTGATTTGCACAGTAATTTATGTCGATATTTAAATTCGCTCAAATTGCTTGTCAACATTTTTATTTTACCTAATTCAACCAATGTTCAGGCACTTCATACTTCTTTTACTCCTGTGGAATATTATGCTGAAGTTGAAGCATGATTCTGAATGTTTCTTTCCAATGTGAAATAATCCAGTTAACAGTATTGTTAAAAATTCAGTAAATTTTATTAATTACATTTTTTCATTACATGACACATACTGTATCTGCTAAATATCAAGAGTCGCGGCAGCGACTGCTCACAAAGTTAAAAAAAAAAAAATTTATATATATATATATATTATTTCTTCTATATAAATTGATGCAAAGTTGCGGAGAATCGCCGAAGTGAAGTTAATTTATTCAAATTTCCAACTAATATATCAAATCCTTCTCACATTATGCTAAATTACTATTTCACTTGACCCACTAAATTTTTCAAATGACATTTTTCGATTACATGAGATATTTCACTGTAATTGTGATGTAGATAATTGTGTTTTTTTTTTGTAAAACGTAAGTTGCTGCAGTCAAGGAGAATTTCTGAGGTGCGAAAATGAGTTATCATGAATGATACTGCATTATGAACGAGTCCAATGGGTGTGCACGTCAAGAGCTATTAGATCACTGGGCATTAGGTAGTCTCTGCGTGGCTCAGTTGACTCGTTCTCTCGCTTTTCCTCCCTTGAATTCCATTAGTACTTGGTCTTACTCGCACGTGGGATAATAATTCCGCGTAGAAGGATGCGAGCGAGCGTAAACCGGGAGGAGCGTTCGCGCTACGTGAACTTGGATCTCGCTCATCACTTTCACATCCTACCTTCGGAATGTTTCTGTCGAGATAATTGCGTCAAGCGCGTTATGCTGAGTTCTGGTGGGGCTTGCTATTGCTCTGGAATATGCGCTATGGAAAATATATGGGATGGAAGGGAGGATCGCTTGGCATCTGAATTCGTAATGAACAAATTCCTTAAGCACATATCCACTGCACCTTCTTCTTACGCGTCCTTCCTCCTCGTTGATGTTAAGTCTGATTCATTATTATCATTTTCTACAAAATTTTTGCAATCAAGATTCCTTACATCGACTGTTCATTTTTTTTTCTTCTCTAATGTGTAATTTTGTTACCTCATAAAGAAAGGCTTGTTCTCCAAAACGTCCACAAAAGTGGCCTAGAAAAAATCCTTATGTAAACGTGTGTGTGTAAGTATTCATTTCGAAAATTGAAATGGCGATAACTCAAGAACTATTTTAGCTATCGAGTTCAAATTTAGCATGAAACTAGAGCAGCAGCCTTATCTCAATTGCTGTAATCATCGATTAAATGTATGCCAAAATTTACATTTCGTAACTGTTTTAATTTTTTGAAAAAGTCAAGGTCCCTCTAACTTCCGTAAAAATTGGTCTGTTATGCTAAATAGTTTTTCATAAGAGCACTTGATATTGTTTGGTATTAAATTTCGCTTCAATCTGTAAAGTGATTAGAATAATATTCAGCCATGATAAACATAGAATTCAGTGGCGAATGACATAAAAATTTGGATTGTATGGTATTTTGTATAACAAAAAAATATTAACGGTATCGCATTAACTGCAGCAAAACTTGAGATACCAATCCCTTATCATATGTGGATTAAATAATAAACAGCGATGATAGATGAGCTTATGAATAAGTAATCAAAAAACAGATCCATGAACTTTCGATTAATTTTTTTTTTTTTTCGTTTTTTTTTTTGAATGATGTTTTTTTTTTCTTTAGTGTCTGAAAAGCTCTTCAAAAAGGAAAAAAAATTGCACTCACATCTCAATTGAACTGAAGCATGTCTAAAACGATCCTTAAGCCGATATCTTGTCTTCAACAATGGCAAACAAATATGAAGAGTCTTGTCTGAAGTTTACCTCTGCGTGTGAATCTCGTTATCCACATTACAGTATCATTCCATATTTTCTTTTGATTATTTTGCATCTATATCGTGCCAGTGAAAAGTCGTGACGATGAATGCGAATAGAGATGTTTCATGAAAAAAAATTAAAAAATAAATATAAAAAACGTGCTAGCTACAATTCTCAAGTAAATATATCCCAACGCCTACCATTTAAAAAAGCTTCCGGAGTTTTCAATGCTGTGACTGAGTGCACTTTCGTTCCGGTGAGAATACAAAAGACACCGAGAACAATATGATTATTCACGCAACCTCTAAGCCCATATTTCTTAATATCACACTCGGAAAATACATAACCGAAACAAAAAAAGTTCGCGATCTCACTCTTGCACACCTACACATTCAACATCAGAAAATAAACGTAAAAAAAAAAAAAAATGAAAATAAACAAAAATAAAAATAAATATTCCCTAGCGACTCCCTTAAGAGTACTTGCCAGCTGCTCCGGAGTTTTTCTTTGAATGTTAATGCTTTGAGCCTCGCGTTTGCTGCTGATGCCGAGTCCGCGGAGCCGCTAGGCAGCTCGTATATCGTAAAAAAATCTTTTGCCTGGCAACGGCCATTAGGACAACATTAAGAGTTAGAAAAGCGAATGAGAGAGAGAGAGGGAGAGAGAGAAAACGAACGAAACGCACTGCGAGGCTAGGTCAGGCGTAAGTTCAAAGGAACAAGCTCTGCAGGCGCTGGTCTCTCGCGACCTGGTTTGCGTTTTATTCGCTCTGCGCTGCTAACGCGCTTCGCCGCTTGGCGCCGCCGATGCTGGGCTCTGCGCTTCGCGCTCCCGCACAGCGTCGGCACCGGCCGAAAGGGCTCTGCGGCAGCTTTAGGCCGAACCGCGTGCTTATACGTTTGTGAATGAAGGAGTGTTTTTTACTTTTGACTTTTTATTTTTAATGCACAGCACGCCTCGCGGAACCTCTGGCGCTCTGCGAGTCGTTCCGAGGTTAGCCTAGCGCAAGAGCCCGCCATAAAGCGGAGTGGGGGAAGAGAGAGAGAGAGAGAGAGAGAGGAAGAAAGACGACTTCGAACGCGCGCACCTTCGTTTGAACGGCGCCGGCACAAACGCGCCAAGCGGATTTTCACGGCGCAACTCTTCTTCCACCTGGAATTCCTTGTACGGAAGCCCTCCCACACCCGCGAGGAGGGAGGGGAGAGGGGGGGGGGGGTGAATTCATCACCAAAACCCACCTCGCTTCGGCTCATTAGCAAAGTCCGACCAATTAAAACTATTAATGGGATATTATAAAGTTGAAGCTGAGCGCGATGTTAATCGATAAACGAAATATCTATGGGGCCTTCCGAGATGAGTTTACTAAGGCTAAAGAGTCATTAAATGAGTCTGCGAAGGTAATTTTGTGAAATTTTTTCTTGGCCTTGTAGGCTTAAGATTTTTGGGAAAATCGAATGGGTTTTTTTTTGTACGGATCATTTTTGAGACTGTATGGGCGTTTTTATCTTTACATTGTTTGTTTTTTTTTATTCTAAATTTTAGGGATACTTGAAATGAAGCGAAATAGTGCTTTCAGATTTGAAGCTTTTTCTTCTTCTTTTATTGTTGGACTTTAATGATAAGAGACATTGCAGATTAAATTCTATGGGGGATATTTCAAAGTTATAGCTGCGACTGATTTATTAATTGAAAAGCGAAATATGTATGGGACCTTCCAGGAAATATTTACTGAGTTTTATCGATACTACAAAACGAAATGTTTTGGTTTTATTATAAATTTTTTCTAAAACAGTCTTTTTTGCAATACTGATTTAGTAGTTCAAGGTGATGAATAGTGTGGACTAAAAACATTGCTCACATTTACTTCAGCATCCCCTTAATACTTAATATACTCCGACGATATATTGCATCGTTATTTCAAACATTTTTGGAGGAATGGGAAACTATGATTTTTTTCCTTTCTTTTTTGTGGATTTGATTTTTAAGATGTTCATTTACTTGTTTTCATGAATTAACAGTTTTTGTTGCACTTTGAAAATGAATATTGTGTCGCCAGCTTAGAAAATTATAAAAGAGTTTTAAAGTTTCACACTTTTTGTCTCTTTATTTCTAGACGTTAAAGCCAGTAATAGAATTAACTTGTGAACTCTTGGCGGGATATTATAAAGTTTGAGCTGGCTGCTATTTTAATCGATAAATGAAATATGTATGGGACTCTTCAGGTTATTCGATGATCCCAAATCACATACTTCGAATACTTCGATTTTTCAATATTATTGTACTATTATTGTAATACTATAATAATATTTAAGAATATATTTTTCATACTTTCTTTTTTGGTGGGTTGAATGGGCCCGACATTGTATCTGCTTGCAATTTTAATCGAGGGATGCGATTATTAAGTATGATTTTGATCATTGTCGACGATAAAAAAAATATTTTTGTACAGAAAATTCACATTACGAATAAGAAGAATTAGACTAATTGAATACCCAATTAGATGGAATAGTTTTTGAAAGGTCAAGAAATTAATTTGATTTATGTATTTAAAAATTAAATAACAATTTTTTAAAAATTGCAACTAAATAAAAAAATAGGTTTGCAACTGGTTTAATTCCACGTGAAAGGCCCTGTGCATTTCTTGTCAAACTGTGAAGCATGGATAGCGAGGTTGCTTGTCTGACTAAAGCCAGGTACTCCGAACGAAGTTCAATGACCTACCGATTATTTAATATAGGGTAATAAAATGCACTTAATTAAAGTTTGATGCATAATATGTATATATATATATTTTGTGTATTTTTTTCGTAGGTAATTGTTATTACATTGATATTACAGTATTTTCATCACATTGAAAAAAAAAGAATAGTAATTACAGAATACGAGGCTATATTACAGAAAAATTGGAGGCTTCGACCTCTCCACGATCTCCCGTCCCGCACTTTATCCTCATAAAATAAGGGAGAGACGGAATATCGTTCTTTCACGACTCAACTGTACCGTATAATCAGCTTTTTATACGCGACAGAGTTTTATGGCAATGAAAAACGTATTTACGAAGAAACGATGCGCACTGTATTTGTATGTGTGAGAGTGTCTATAAAAATATATATATATGAATATAGAAAGAAAGATATGTGATTTTGCACCTGAATGCCATTGTCGGTTATGATTTTTTTTTTCTTTTTCATAAAATCACAATTTTATGACGCCGTTTGTGTATAGTGTGCACTTCCATATTATTTTATCGTACAATATTAATAATGTATATATTTATGTATATATATACATACATATATATATTTTTAAAAAATATATACTTATTTGCCGTGTACGATATTTTAAATAATAATAATATTAATAACGATAACCGTTGTTTCCACTCGGGTAGCCACCAGCGTTGTTACCATTTCCTCCCCCAATTCCAGGGCCTTCCTGGACGTAAGTTACTTTCGGCCGGAAGCCGTTCTGGTCGGCCTCGTACTCGACAGTCTGACGACGACCGTCCGGCAGAAGCACGTAATAGACTCCTCGGGTAAGGTCACCGTCTCGGCTCTCCTTGTGGCCGAAGTCGTTTCCGGACTGCACGTCGTTTACCATGTACTCGAAGTCGTACTTAGCTGGTCCCTTTTTCGAGAATGGGTGAAATTAGGAAATTCAGAATTTGCACTGAAGTTAAGTTCACGTTTTTGGTCATTTTTAAAGCTAAATATAAACTAAATAATTCGTCACTGTTAAAACAATAATTGATATGAATGAAAATGAAATAAAATGAGAAATTTGGCGTTTAGCACAGATTTGCTAAGAATCTCCATGGAATCTGTTATTTTGTCATATATTTTTTTTCGTGTGAAATTTGAGCTCACGATTTCGTTGGTTTCTAAATGTCAATATGAACAAACAATTAGTTGTTCACAGATATATTTAATAATTAGTATTAATTATTATACTTTTTTTTCGAAAATATGCTATACCATTTTTTTTTCTTTGATTAATTCATTTATTAATTTTTTTAAATGTGACAACTTTTTAAATTCTAATGGTAGGACACACTAGAATTGAAAACTCACGTTATTAGATCCATCATCGTAACCAGCGTTACCACCGGCCCCGGGAACACCATACTGCTGATTCGGCGGAAGGTATTGATTAGGTGCAAAGGGGGCACCGGGGGCACCGGCACTTGGACCACTTTGACCCGGTCGGCCGTATCCACCGCCAAAAGCCCCGAAACCGGAGTTGCCCCCGCCGACACCGCCGTTTCTCTGCGGTGGTCCGTACTGCTGATCTGGCGGTAGGTACTGCTGGTTCACCGGTGGTTCCGGCCGGCCTGAGATTCCGACCACGAGTAACGTTAGTGCTATCGCTGCTCTTGCCACGAACATATCTGTAACAGGGACCCATACTTTATCCCCTGCAGGACCGATCCTTGGTGTTCGTGAAACTTTCGATTAATCACCGCCTCGTTATAAATTTCAATATTTTTTTCCAAAGTAAAAATTTCCACTGATTTCCTATAATATATGTTACCGTTATTGCACCCTTAATACCTTGTAACTTATTCATTTAAAAAATTTACGGTATAAAGTGTTTAATTTGAAAAATGTATGTCATTAAGAATAACATTTTTCCAATTAATTTTATCAAGTATTTTTTAATTATTTCATAAAAAATCATTTGATTGTTGATGTGTTCGACATCGAATGCTGTCTTCAGAGTTTTTCTGTTTTTCGTGCAAGAACTTGCAATTTGTTATCTTCAAAAATCCCATGACGTTTGTAATTGAGAGAAATTTTTTAAAATATGTAATTTGGAAAATTTGCGTTTGCTTCTATTGAGATAATTTTGAAAAAAGCATTAGGAAGTATATTTGCAGTGTTTGATGCAAGATTGTAATTAGGATTACTCGGTACTTCTATATCACGATTACTAATTCAATCTACGGAATAAGAAAATGTGGAATTCACTTGTAAACTTATTTCACGAGAAAATAGCTAAATTATGTATGAGATCTCGTGTCAACTCGTGCAGATAATATGTCAAGCACCGAGACATCCAATCAGCGTGCAGATTACACGCCGTGAAAATCTCGAACCCGGAATAAATTATTTTCTATCACGTATCTCACCTGGTTGTTACGTGTCTCCATATACTATGCTATATACACTATGATACTAAACTAAAGCTATCACTGCACTCGTAATATATCAGTAAATATATGCACGTAAGCGAGAATCACCATAAGCAGCATAATAGGAATCCGCGTCCATCTGCCGTCAATTACGGAAAAGCCCGTATGGGCCATTCCACGTATAATCGAAAATGTAGTGACCCTTATTACCTCCATTCATAATTTCTTTCCTTTTATTATATTATACGGCGTATTCTACATTTATTTTTCGATTTTTTCAGATAATTCGTTTAGTAAAAACAAATTGTAACAAAAAATGGTTTTAATTGAAAAGTGACGTTGTCTATTTTCTTTTAATTGAAGAAAAAAAAAATTGTCGAAGATTTAAAGTGTAATTCTGTTGTCAGAGTGTATTTTGCATAAATTCAGTTTCTGGGAAGCAAAATATTAAAAACTCAAATATGATATCATGTAATAATGTAAAAAATCGACATTTTTCCTGTGTTATCCGAAATAATTCGAAATAAGCTTCTCTCTTTCTAGTATTTATTTATGTTGACACCTAACGTGCTAAAACATAGAAGATTGCAAATCATTTTTATTATATTTTTTGTTCAGCTATTCTGATTGTGTGTCTCTCTGTTTAGGATAGTCTTACCGCGTAATCATCCTTATTTTTTTGTGATTGAATTTTTTGATTACTGTGACTTAATTGATTGTTAAAAAAAACCTGGAAATGTGTGGATGGTCACTGACCCATTTATTGAAGTGATTAACATTTTTGTATTTTTGTAACAGAATCAATATTAACAACAATTCGCTGTTTAATATGAAGTATTTATTTTACGCTACCGAACGACATTGTGAAAGGACAAAAAAAATAAAATATGACAATGAATCGCCATTCGATTTGGAATTCCCCATGTATTCCATAACAGAATGCATTTCCCCTTTGACTTTGTGTAAAAATATTTTTTTAACTACACTCATTTATTGCTATCTTGACTTTACTCCCATCTTCGTAATAATTTTGATAATCTTCTTTCATAATGAAGAATATTATGTAAAATTTCTTCAAATATCGCTGACCCAGTTCAAAAAATGTAATTAACATTTTTCATTATTATAGCAGCATCAACGTCTCCGATAATTCACTAATTAATATAAAGTGTCTTTTTACGCCACCGAACGGAAAAAGAAATTCGATACGACATCGTTCGCAAGTCCATTTGGAATTCCCCATGCATCCATGGTGAGATGCAGTACGCCTTGTTGCTGGCCACCACAATTTGCGTAACTCAACGAAATGTTGGTTAACGAATCGAGAAGAAGATGCGATGTATGACGCCTGTACGCCCATACATACTTACCCAAAGTACACAGAAGCCATATATACAGGTATATGTGTTGCGATTCCTGATAATCTGTAACACGGATCTTACGAAGGAGCGAGGCGAGGAATTTCCTCGAGCACGCGTTGCAGAAGCTACAGGACGTCCCGAGGCGCGTGTGGATGCGGAGATGATAGTTACTCTCACTCTCGTCCACTACCATCACTGATGGGCCTCGTGAATAAAGCCGATGTGCCGCCGCGATCGGTCCCTCGTTTATGCTAATTTTTTACACGCCTCGACGCAGCTTAATCTATCGTAACTCGCTGTTATATCTTGAAGGGAATTGTACTCTACACGAATTTTTTCCTCGCGATAAGATGTACGCAAAATTTTGATGATTGGTTGTGCAGTACAAAAATGAATTGAACGAAATTGTATTATAGTAATCACTGACTTTCTCGCGGATTGCGTGGGAGGAAAGTAAGGTGCATTTTATATGCAGTCGTACGGATAATTTCGAATGAATATGTGTCATCCTTTTTCGCGACATTTTTTTCCTTTAGCATTTTTTTTGGTCGTAATGGAGATCGATCTGATAAATTGGATAAATTTTATTGGATGAGAGAGACCTGTTTTTTGGAATATCGTAAGCAAGATGTGACGGTGTAATAAATGGAAATATTGAGCGATGTAAAATGAATTATTTTCGAGTTTTATGTATTGTTGAAAAGTCAAAGGACATTTTTTTAATTTTGCAATCGTTTATAATCATAGTTATTGCTGGCCACATCAAATTCTGTGAGATGTGTGAAAAGGATAATAAGTTAATTATGCTTGTTAATAACATTTTATCTAAAAGAACCAGAATTGAGGTGTAATTATTGCTAGCTACTAAAGACCGGATTCTCCATTTGCACTTTCCCCATAAAAACTCATACAATAACTCAAAGTAAAAATTTAATTACGCTGAATAATTATGTGGGAACTGGAATCCTCGAACTAGATGTAAAGCTTGGACTTATGATTCCCGCTATTTTGATGGAATTATAAAAAATTGTTCACGCAATTCAAAAATCGTTTATAATAAAAAATATATGCATTCGCAAAAATTTGATCGACCCCTTCGGCCAAAAACAATGTTTACAGAATTGTAATTTTTCGAGAAATGAACATAATAATCCTCGCCAATTTTCAAAGACCAGATTCTATATTTTCACTTCGCACATAAAACCCCGTAAGGTGACTCATTAAAATAAAAAACTGATTATGCTGACTAATTATGTGAGAAATGTGGAATCTAGGGAAGCGAGTTACGTTTGCAACGACTTTTAAGACAGAGAAAAAATAATTTAGTTGAATGAGAGAAAAAAAAAGTTCCTTATGTGGGTTCCCATATCGCAATTTAAATCGATCAGTAAAAAGAGGCGGTAACGGAGGTGAAATGGAAAAAGTACGAAGAACGCGGAGACGAGAAGCAGTAGATAGGAACTCTCGGCTTCGGATGGCAGCTTCAGATGCAATTTAACTCAAGCTTTGCGTAACGCGATCACGCATCTTCCATAGAATGCAATCGGTCCCTGGATAGATTCTATATTTGATCTCCTTTACATTCTTGTACTATTGCTTTCGAGAAAAGTGCTTTAAGAAAATGTCCTTCGAAATAAAAAAAATTTATCTTCGAAAATTCAATCACCTCTAACTCAAGAATTTTTATAGCGTTTCAGCTAAGATTTATCACCAAAGTAAAAAAAGTAATCACGCTTCGATTGTTGCAATTTCTCACGAAGTTTATGCAGAGATAGAAATGTCAAAACTTTTGAAATTCATTGATTAAAAAATGTTATTGGTCTAACTTTCGTTAAGTTTTGGCTGTTTTAATAAATAATTCATAAATGCAAGTGCAAGTGCACTTATGAACTATTTATTTGGTATCTAATTTGCGTATAATCAGCAAGCCGGTTTTTGGCTTTTCGAAAAATTTGCATTATTAACTTTTGCAAAATTTGAAATAGCAAGTATAAATATTGTATACTAACAAAATAATAATCGATCAGGCTAGATACAAAATTTACTGAGGATCGGAATATCGGTTCAGATTATATAGAAATGTGAATTTTCAAAAATTATTTATTGAGCACTTAAATTCTGTTGAAAATCAGTTTCTAAATGTTATTAAAAAAATGAAACATTCTCTGTCTTTTTGTTTTTTTAAACTAACTGGTCTTTTCATTTTCTGAAACTTCTTAAAAAGTTTTTTTCGTACACGTAAAATGAAAAATAAAAAAAATGAATACGCTATATTATTTAATGAATAAATGAACGAGTATACAAAAATTGCAAGCAATGAATTTTTGCAACCATGTTCGCAGCACGATCCGACTTCTTGTCATGTAGCTTCATGCATTAACGACACTGTGACCCATCTCCGCTCACGTACGTACCTAATGTGTCTATTATATCTCAAAAGCACGCACCAGAATCCCGAGTACAGATTACGTTAAGTTCGTCTGATATTTCGTAAGAGAAAGGTGTTCGTCCTATCCGTATCTCGTGATGCGAGACCAAGTGTATGCTAGAACGTTTGAGATAGGTTTAGGTCATCGTATTGTTCTATAAGCCACCGAGAGAAAAGAAAAACACCTGAATCACATTTAATTGCATTTTCACGAATCTTTTCTTTGCTGTCAATAAAGAACATAATTCATTTGATATTTTGTTCGATTGATCTTGAATTCTATAAAATTTAATGAGACTCTATAGTAAGTTTTTGATCAAGTGACAGATTTCTATTTTTTTTTATAAGTGAAATGATTTATTATTCAATTAAAATCACCCTAAAATTAAAATAGTTGTGTGACTATTAACAATATAAAAAAAAATAGTTATTTTAATTGAAAAAAAAAATGCAACATTCCCATTTTTTCGGAACATAGAATTTAAAAAAAAATCCATATCTAATATTGAATTATTTGATGACGTTTTTGAGTTTGGGGTTCATTTTCATTTTTCGTCAAACAGAAATATGAAAAAATAAAAAATGTTAACACGAAACAACAGAAAACACGATGAAAAAGTTATATTCTATTTCCTATACGGTTTTCTGCGACAAGGCACTAAAACGATGAATAAATCTCGCGCCTCCTGACAGATGGCGCTGCGGAAAACCGTCCGATTACAAACTTCACCTACAAATTTCTTCCTCCTGCTATTTCTAATCGCTAAAAAAATGTCAAAAAAATTGTACTCACTGTTTTCTTGCTTATCTTTGAATCTCCAACAAAAAAACGAAAAAAACTGTGGTTTTCACGTTACTTTTTTTCCCGGACACGTCGAGATAGGGAGAAAAAAAATCTATCGAAGCGTGTTACGATACTGTGTGTGAGATTCTTCCACGAGTCGATTTCTGATCCTTATGGGAGATGACTATGGTGCAGAGTGCGAGGTACCATCTGCCTTGGACGGATTTTATACTTTCGCGGGACGCTCTGCCCCCGAGGATCATCCTCTCCGTTCTCCGATATATGTAACATCACGAGCAAGGCCGTTGCGCCACCGATTCACTTACACAACCGTGATTGAGAGGTATTCATACGTAGACGTACACAGAGAGTCGTGCGATCCTGAGGCTCGCACTCTGAGGTTCGACCGTGGAACGTTCCTGCGTTTGGGGGTGGTTGCGTTTGCCCCTTTGCGGCTTCGTCTTCTTTTCTCCTCATTCTGCGCAGTTACGCACGATCGCTTCCCCATTTTTTTAATTCTTCCTTCTACGGGCCACTACACAAGTTGCATACTCCTCGTCATCATCATATTTCTGTCGGGTACTCTCTATTCTAGACCAGTCCTCGTACCCGAGGACTTTTCTCCTCAACGCTAATCAATACGTATATAGAGAGCCGATTTCGATCGATCAATCGCGGCTAAGCAACTCGCGGCAGCTTAGTGCGCCCGAGATTGAAGCCAAGTATTACGAGAGTGTGTGCTACTCGAAAGTTTCAGGTAATTAATCAATCGGTCATACGTGTTATCTTCTACGGATCTGCGGATGTGATCAACGTATTTGTAATAACACTTTTGTTTTTATTTTCGTTTTTTGGGAATACGTTTGGTTGGATTGGGAAAAAATTTTGCGCTATTTTGAGATAAAAGTGAAGGAAGAACGGAAGAGAGTCTGTATTACAATAATGTGAGAAATATGTTTTGTTCAATGCTTTTATTGAATTTACAACCGTATGGAAAAAATTTCGTTTACCCATTCGCAATATTTGCTTAAAGGTTACCGTAACAATAATCGTACTTGAAGCATTTCGCGTGATCGCAGTCTCTTTTCCCTTTCGAAAATTGTCGAATCTTCGAAGTTTCGAAAACGGAGGTCAAAAATGAAATGAAATTAATTAGTCGCCATGAGCCATATTTTCATTGATTTTTATGAATTTTTTATTCGAAAGATGAGCTCGAGAACATTTTAAGGAGCCTATCAGTATTACCTCACCCACGATCACGTCATCCGAAAATTAATTAAATTGAACATTGTCGGAAAAATTGAATTTAATAATAAATACTCGTTCTTATATTTCGATATCTGCAAAGGAGTGAAGTTTCAGAGAAGGTAAAAATACAGAGCCATGAATTTCGTGAATCATTTATTTACGAGGGGATGACGTCGATATTGCACAGTGGAGTTGCAAGGAGTTCGCTTCGAATGCGGCGATACTCAGCATGACTCCCAGCAATCTTGACACGAAAGAAAAGTGAATTCGGTGAGTCGAGGAGCACCACGAGTTAATCGAACACCCATTAGCTGTTTTTTTTTTCTCACTACTTCGTTAATCGCCATTTATTTCCCTCTCTCTCTCTCTCTCACCCAAAAATGTCTCGGTTCCATTTAAGACAAAAAAAAAAAAAAAAATGCCCGTAGCTGGATGAGGAAATATGATACCACGATAAGAGATGGTCCGCGAGTCGATGAAATATAAGATGCTTCTGTCGCTCCTCAGCCCAGGAGGGACAGTGTACGCACGTCTACCGCTAATTAATATCTCTTACTGCATTGCACAATTAAGTGAGAGTTTCCTTAAGCCACAATGTATTCTTTTTGTTAGATTAATAATATACATTAATTGATGAGGTGAGTGATTGCAACTTCAATAAAAACATAGTATGACATTTATTACTGCAATTTTTCTGTCGTTAGTCCTAAAAATTTATGAAAATTTACGAAATGTGATGATTTTTTAAGAAGACGTGCACCGATTTTTTTTGCACGAATTTAGGAGAAGGGTTGAAAAAAATACTTATAGATTAGAAGTGAAAAATAGGGTAGGGAAGATATAATATGAAAAATTGTTTTTACTAGGATTCGAGTATAGTAATAAACAAATACCGATGAACTTTGGTGTCTTTATTATTACTGTCTTAATTATCCTTAACAACAATTAATTGTTACGATATAAATTTTGCTTTCTCACAAATAAAGTCTTTTTTAGAAAAAAAAAAAAAAAAAAAATCCTTAGGATTTTTATGTCAGGATATTCATAGTGGTTAAATATTGCAATTTTCAACGAAATGTATGCAGAAATGTAGATCTTATGTCTTTTCGAACTTCATCAAAAAAAGCACGTGAATACTTTAGCATTTGTAAAATTTGTAATATTCACAAGAACAGGTACAAATAAACGGAATGAAAAGATTGGTTGCGACAACTGCGATTTCAATTTGCTGTACCAAAGCTTTCTAAAATTAGTCGCAATAATGAATCAATTTATTGCCGTAACCACTTCGAATAGTAGCCTCAACTATCCACGATTAGTTCGCACGAGACACGCTATTGAAGTATTTCTAGCGCTCGACGTACGCGCCTTTGCGAACTCGGTACACGGGAAAAAATGTTTTGCTGAGTCAGCTAATGTACCGAGTCATTTGCCTTTTCGCTGGACTAACAAATTTATTTTACCAGTTCAGCCAATAATTATCCTGGACCTCCAAATAAATTTCCAGGCAGACGAGGAAATTTCTTTTTCTAGCAAAAAAAAAAAAAAAATCGCTGTCGGTAGACAAAAAAATAATTTAATTCACTCGGTACGATAAATGTGATTTTGCGCACACCTCGCATAAATCGACTATTTTCCCACCGTTTGAAAGGAAATTTCGTACGATAGTGATGCGATAAACGTTTTCTTAACTCCTCTGATTACAACGTTCACCTTCGGCGTGTTTTACAAACTCACAATCGTCAGACAAAGTTTTATCGCACTAGTATCGTAAAGTACTTTTTTCTCCGTGTATACCGCGACTATTGATCAGCTATCTATCAATAAATCTTGGTCAATGCAATTGATTCTTTCTTCTCTGATAGCCGAACTTAGTTACAATGAAATTAGGATAATTGATTGAATCGACCAATGTTTTGGTCGTGGCGACTAATTTTATTTTTCGGTGTATCCTACACATAAAATAATCGGCGACTCGAAAGAATGGCCGATAAGGGAAAAAACCAACAGGTCATCAGAAGTCGTTAGTCAATTTTATTCCACCATTCATTTCAATCCCTATAAAATCCATATAAAACATACATGCAAACAAATTTTAAAAAAATCATCGGCCAACGTCTGAAGGTCTACCAGAATCGATGTTTATTTACCAAAATTATTAATTTATGGTTTATATTGCCAATATACACCGAATGTAAATTGTTCAACACAAAGATAAATATATCAAGAAGAGTTTAGGCATTGTTAATAAATACACTTACTTCTACTGAGAGAACAATTTACTTCGTTGACGGGCGACTGTATTTATTTGGGGCTGCATAGCTCACATTGCGTTGTATCGCAGTGCTGCTGTAGTATAAATTGTTATAAATTCATAGAGCTCGACAGACCTAATATGTTGTGGCGTGCATGAAGCATGTATAGAGGGCTTGCAGAGGGCGTCGAATAACCAAGGTTTTCATATTATCACATGGCTGTATCATTGCGATCATTGCACATATTCTACGCATATGTTTATGTACATACAGAGCCGGATGTATACGTGCGTGCAGAAAGTTATATATATGTGCATAACTGCACGCGGATATTTCTGTGGCCTACAGGGAGATGGCGCGCATGTTATTCCGCACCCAGTGCATCCAAGTGGCGTATATATATAGGTAATTCCAGGCCAAATCAACAATTTCATGGCCATTGTCTTTTATCTTATTTATTATTTCCTTTCGTTTGATATATTACACGACATCAAAATGGAGCACTTCAATTAGAATTGGAAACAAAATATTGTTCTAAAAATTGTTTATGAAATAAATAAAAAGATGAAAAATATTGATGATCGCTGGAGGTTGAAAACATATTTTCCGTCCTCCATTCTGAAAAGTTCCTTTTTTTTTTGTTGGTCCTTTAAGGAAAAGAGTTCTTTCACATTCTCGAGCTTGTACTAACAATTTTCGTTCGTTGGCTCGGAGAAAGATGATTTTTCTCACCTCCGGGCCGAAAGCGAAACTTTCGTCCCGCTGTGCGGAACGAAGTTCCCGCTTTTCGGCTTCGTCTATGAGAAAAATCGTATACACTCCCCGCGCAGTAAATAAGAAAGCCTCAGATCACATGCTTGACAATTACATGTGATCTGAGACATTTTTTATTTTACTGCCCTAGGTGTGTAATATACTATTTTCTTGTAGTGTTGAATTATCCGAATACTTTCTTTTGATAGAGAAAAATGAGTCGAAACTAAAAAATAAGAAAATTTGGTATTACTCGTGTAAATATTCATAAAAAAAATTTCCGCTATTCTAATTCCACTACAATATTCGAATTGGACTAGACATTTTCAGTCACCAAGAAAATAATTACGATCTGTCTTTAGTCGCTTACGTAATACTATAGCGAAGTATTGACAATAAGATATAATTTTTTTCCAATGTAAATTTGTTCAATTTTTCATTTGTGACAGAGCTAGAGAAATGGTAAAAAAAATGCGAGATCGGTAAACTTCTATTTTGGCCTGAAATGCCATATAGCCCTGCGCTTTCGACTACAATTTATAGTCGAATAATCACTGCTTGGGGGTGAGAGTCGAGGCTTCTCCCAGTGCCGTTGGTAGTGTCGGTGGTGGTCGATAAATTTTAAAAAGCCGCACAACGCTCGCTATAGTTCCAGCTAACACGCACCTTTGTTTTTCGTTCTATATTTTTTCGTACCTTCCGCCAGATTCAATTTTTCCTGTTACCATACCACATATTTAAAAAGCATTTTTCATTAAATTATTTTCAATATCCGCGGGGCTGTTGTTGTTCTTTCAAGCCTAACGTAGCATCGACCCGTCAAAAAATACGTGATCCCGCATTAGCTCTGAATAAACGAACCGAAACGTTAAGTTTTATCGAGAATATAAAAAGCTCTGAGCTTATTGTAATGAAAGGGCGTAGATTCAGGATATTTAAGCGGCGCAAGCTTCGCTTGTTTATGGCGAGTGAAAAATTCACCGGGACTCGGAAAAAATCCTCTCTGAAATGTTGAAGTTCTCTTTTAAACAATTAATGCGTGTTTTAACTGACTTTAAAAAATATGGCTCTGTATATTTCTTCCAAATACACAGAGAATAGTTGATTAGTGCCATGTACTGAACTTTTTTAAAAAAGTGCATATTGATTATCAGATTGCTCATCGAGATTCACCTAATTTGAATGAAAATAGAAGCTTATGCAAAAGGAATTGTCAATTAATGAAAATTTGTACTATTTCGAAAAAAGATTTATCGCACTAGTGTCGTAAAATGATATTTTGATGCTCACACATGTGAAAAACATGGAAAATATATTTTTACGTATTTCCTTATGGGACTCCATTAAAAACACGGTACTTTTTGAACCAACTTAGGATGTATACCATGTAAAGTTTCGAAGTCGATGAAGATCAATTTGCGACTAATACGCGGCTGCTTTGCCGTGCACCCGGAAACCGGAAGGCATGTCGAGGGCAAAGGAGCAAAGGCAAATTTGTACATTATTGGATGTATATTAGGGTGTGTCATTTTTGGGCAATTTTTTTTTTTCGACTCAGAAACAGGTTGTATACTTTCAGGAAGGTAAAATAAGAAGCCTGTAAAAATTTTAGCTCTTAATATTAATATTTAGATGCGCCTCATCGCGAATTTCTATTTCCCATTTAAATAACATGGGAAAAAAATTTTTTCATGTTTGGAATTTTATACGTTGGCAATGGCATATTGTTCGATGGAACGCAACACATATTTTATAGAGAATCGCACGCTCTACAAAAAAGATGTCTTGCATTTTTTCGATAGACATAGTCATTCTGATGATATTTGAGTTCAAAGTTCAAAATATACGAAAATTCATCTTTTTGTTAATTTTTAACATAAACATAAACATTTTTTTTTTTACTATTAATGGAAATAACGAAAGATATTTTTCGTGAGTATTTTGTCGATTTTTTTTGTAACTATTTATGGTAAGTATCAGCCCATTAGAACCAGTTTCGTGACAGAAGACAGGTCTCTACAGCATTGAACAATTCACCAATAAATATTAATTAATCATGGATGAGACAATTTTCATGGTAAATTTAATAATTTACATAAAAGTTGATTGAAGATTCTCAATAGAGTCAATAGTTTCGCTATAATATTAACAAAAAGATGAATTTTCGTATATTTTGAACTTTGAACTCAAATATTATCAGAATGGCTATGTCTATCGAAAAAATGCAAGACATCTTTTTTGTAGAGCGTGCGATTCTCTATAAAATATGTGTTGCGTTCCATCGAACAATATGCCATTGCCAACGTATAAAATTCCAAACATGAAAAATTTTTTTTCCCATGTTATTTAAATGGGAAATAGAAATTCGCGATGAGGCGCATCTAAATATTAATATTAAGAGCTAAAATTTTTACAGGCTTCTTATTTTACCTTCCTGAAAGTATACAACCTGTTTCTGAGTCGAAAAAAAAAAATTGCCCAAAAATGACACACCCTAATGTATATATTGCGAAATATGTAATATTTGTGTAATAGCGTCATGTATGGACTATAAGCATAATTAATGGGTTCCGCTATTTACGAACCTTCCGTGCCTTTATGGAAAAGCCCTTAGGAAATTGAATTTTCATTCTCTTTGCTTTGAAGCTTCCTTGTCATGGGTAAAAATTCACTCCAACCACTAAAGTGGCTTTGTGGACCAAGAAACAAAAAAAAAAAATTAGTAAGCGACACCGAGTCTGTAACTTTTCCTTCCTCACAGTAGAAGCTCTGATATTGAATTTCTTTTTGAAGATTTTAATCACAGGATACTTAAGATTGCCAGGAAAAGACGTTAAGCCTTTTTTTCCGAACCGTTTGAAATATCAGGATATCATTTTGCACACCAAAGAATCGTGTAATTGAATTTATGTCGTTATTTTTGTGAAAATCAGTGCAAAAGTGCTACTCAAACCCACCGAGAGAAAAGATTTCACCGAAATAATTCTTTAATTTCAATAAAATGTTGTATTCGAATTTCAAAAAGAAGATTCCATTGTCTGTGAAGAAATATTTATTTAACGAGCATACAATGAAGATTCAGTTTTCTTGATAAAAAGGAACAGTTCCCTTAAGGGGGCCGACTCGCCTAAAAAAAGTTATAAGAAAAAAAAATTCTGTAGGCGGCAAACGTATTTTAAACAATCTTACATTTAAACCTCATTAAGTACATTCAACAACAAACTAATAGCAACGTACTCACTTCGCTCGCACGCATTTCTTTTGATTCGTCTTTTGTTGTGCCCAAAGAAGAAATCTACGCGACCCTATTTCTAATTCAGTACTTTGATATAATCAATTCTCGATTGTCCACGTCTTTTTTTATGGAATGAAAAATGAATTCTATTTTACAACAGTAAAAAATACAGTCATTCAAAACGCACGAGATGGACAGAGAATTTGTTTTTTTTTTTTCGAAAACGCATGTACATTTTTAGTGCTATCACCGGACACCGATTATAAAGCTCGTACCGTATATTAATTTTCAAATTCATTCGTCATTGACAAATATAATATTGTCATTTTGAAATAAAAATTACAATACTCACGTGCTGTAATTTTTACATACCAGTATTGTAAATTTTTTCAAATTTAGTTATACTATTCAAAAATTTACATTGTGAGTTTTGAAAATATTGTATTGTAAATTTTTTTAAATTTAGTTATACTATTTGAAAGTTTACAATAGAAATATGTAATGGGATTTTTATGTCTTTATTCGTAAATCTAACATAGTTTTGTACGTATATTAAATTCACTTGAATTTTTGACAGTGTAACTCTGAAGTTGGCTCAGCGTTCGAGTGAACGACGATCAATCGGAATGCTTGAAACCTGGGTTCAGCTTTCGATACTTCGACTTTTCATCTCCCGTTTTTTAAAAGAGAGGATAACGATAGAAAGCACGGTCTGAATCACGACTCGCCGGAATTTACAGTGGCGTAGTGTTTTGGAGAGGCAGCGCTTCAATCACTGCAGATTTCGTGTTGCTGTGATTCGAGACGTGATTTTCCACCGTTATTTATTGCGAAATCACGATCCACAAATACAAAAGCTCAAATCCTCAGGAGGATCCGTGATTTCTGCCGTTATACGACCACGATTTTTGCTGTAAAAATCCACGCGTGATTTTCAACGTGGTGAACAGCGTGAATTCCGGATGTGGTTTGATCTGTTATAGTTGTAATTTAACAATTTTACAACGTAATTTAATTTGTAATTTAACAAAAATATACAGGGCAGCAAAATAGTGCGAGGACAATTTTTACCTGTAGCTTTCGGACCAACCCTGCGATGAAGTTAAAGTGTCTGATGTTTTATTTTATTTGTCGAAGGGGTGAATGTAAAAAATATAAAAATTGATGTCAAAGCTATGATTTCAAATATGTAAATAAATCTTTCTTCATGAAAAGCTCACAAAATAATTTTCGTTATTTTTAGGGCCATAGTGAAAAAAATGATAGAATTCACCGCTATCAAAATCGGAAACTAGGCGCAAATAAAAAAAACTAATTTTTTATAAATTTCTATAATTCAAATGTCCATAAATAACAAGTTCGTCAAGTAAATTCCATTTCGGTGAATACCGTTGAATGATTCTACATATACTCCGAACTACTTATTTCCCTTATGATAATTAATTAAATAGCTAATTAAGATTCCGTATAATTAATATTTCCATAGCTCCATTATCCATAAATTTAGCGTATATGTTTACCTAAGTGGGTACAGATTTATCCTTAGTGCCAGTGGGCGTCTACACCTTCCGGGAATTTCCACTGCGATGGAAATTAATTTGCTAATAACAAGCGGTTGATAATCCTTCGCAAATCCAGGAGAAAATTTTTCTACGATAAAAATCACGTTGAAAATAATAACAAAGCTTTTATGCTCTAAAACCATTAATATAAATAATAATAATAACGAAATTATTTTGTTGAGGAAATAATAAGGAAATTCAGGACAAAACGGATGCGATGCTATGCAGCGCATGCGCCACCACGAATCACGACTATTATCGAAGAAGAGATAGGAAACTGCATCGTCTCGTTACGTAATTCATCAGCTATGCAGTCGTAAGGTTTGCGTGCCGAAGAAAGCAATTATATTGCCAGCGCGAGTTCGAGATGTGGTGACGGTTCGTCTCTCACTCCGTTCATCCGCAGATGGCTTATGGCTATCACTATACTATACATAAGGGGAAGGTTTTCAAGCAATTCAATTTCTCCGTGTCCCATCGCGTGATACTTTTGTTTTATAGCAAACGTACACGGTTGATGAGGGAGATCATTTCGACGTGGTAAATCATACCGCTCATGCGCGCCTTCTCGCCTTTATATGGTACAATAATAATGTTGCAAAAAAAAAAATTGAATTCCTTTTCATACAATCAACGGATAATGCGATGACAACGTGAATTTACACCCGCTTACATGACATAATGTGCCGCTTGCGATTACTTGCACCTACTATTCACTACGTAAAGGGGTGAAAATTCCATCAGTCGTTGACATATCTTGTTTTTAAAAAAAATTTTTTTTATTTCTAGGATCTCGTATAAATTTTCTGAAAAAATTATAAGCTAGTATTACATTTAATGCTTTAACAGTTAAGTGCATATTCAAGAAATGATTCTTTATAAATTCGGTATTTTTCAGAATAATGAGGGTGAAAAAATTACCCTTTTGAAAATATAATTTGTTTGAAAAAATGTAATGTGTCAATGCATTTATTATCAAATCAAAATGTAGGATGCATATTTTTTTAAAATTTCGGTGTTATATTTTAATATTTTTCAATTAGCTTGATTTTGAGTTCAGTTTAAGTTAGCACGATTATCAAACTCGGTTTAAGTTAGCATGATTTCAAACTCGGTTTAAATTAGCTTGATTTTAAGCTCAGTTTAAGTGCGCATGATTTAAAATTCGAATTAAATTAGCTTACTTTCAAACACGATTACAATTAGCTTGATTTCGAAAATAGCTAAATTTAGCCAGCTCCTAAATACGATAAAGTGGCTTTAAACGCATTTGAGATATGGCCCATCCGTAAGCTCATCTTGGAATTAGAGTTACCTTGACATTACAGTTTCATTGACAATAAAATCGGTTGAAAATTAAAGTGCCTATAAAGTCGGTGTAAAGTTACAAGGACTCTCAAACGAGGTTATTAATACAAGCCCAGTTCGAGAATAAGATGATTATTGACCCGACTATTTACGACTTTGCGTGGAAGCTATTTCACAGTCGCAATTAAGGAACGATGAGGGCGCGCTCGATTAATTCCCGGTAATAAGAGGAATTTCTCAATTCACCTCCTTTGGTCCTTACGACGGAGCGCGCGATGTCCGATCGGCATAACGGATGATACTCACATGTGGATGCACATGTGTGTTGCTGTTCTTGCATATTTCTCGAGGCGGCGGGTGCGCTGGCGCGTCTCTGATGTAATTGCTCACCGAGAGAGCAGATCATCAGCATCCCATCCGAGCTTAGAAGTGCGGCAAGGTACGTCCTCACTCGCTCTACATATCTATCTTCCACGGTACAGAGAATCAGCGCGTCCGTCGCTACTCGGTTAATTTCCAAACCGTACAAATCGCCCCCCCCCCCTCCCTCCCGCCCCGTGCTCTCTCCGAGTCCCTACAACCATTATGTAACTATTTTCCCCCACTGCCAAACTTGTGCTTTCTTTTATCTACTACGCCTTGTAACGCTCACACAGTACCCACATCGTTGATTCTCTTTGAATGCTTAGTGGAGCGGCTCCGGGCACGAGCCCGCTAATTGCGCAACCATTCAACAGAGCAGCTATAGACGATTTGTCGTACAATACGTACTCTAACATCCGTCCAAAGACTAGACTTGGTACACAAAAGTCTTCGACGTGCTCCGAGAACTGTGGCTGGTGTATAGGGAAAAACGACTTGTTTGAGAGAGAGAGAAAAAAAAATGGGTTACCACCAAGGAATTGTCTTGGTTTTATATGCAGATGATTTTCCGGTTGGATCAATCGATAGAACTTGGTTAGATTATGTTATTCGACGGAAAAATGGCTTGGCTGGCATAACCAAGTGCTCGGTAAAAATGGGTTACCTCCAAGGAATTGTCTTGGTTTTATATGCAGATGATTTTCCGGTTGCGTCAATCGATAGAACTTGGTTAGATTATGTTATTCGACGGAAAAGTGGTTTGGCTGGCATAACCAAGTGCTCGGTAAAAATGGGTTACCTCCAAGGAATTGTCTTGGTTTTATATGCAGATCATTTTCCGGTTGGATCAATCGATAGAACTTGGTTAGATTATGTTATTCGACGGAAAAATGGCTTGGTTGGCATAACCAAGTGCTCGGTAAAAATGGGTTACCTCCAAGGAATTGTCTTGGTTTTATGTGCCGATCATTTTCCGGTTGCGTCAATCGATAGAACTTGGTTAGATTATGTTATTCGACGGAAAAATGGCTTGGTTGGCATAACCAAGTGCTCGGTAAAAATGGGTTACCTCCAAGGAATTGTCTTGGTTTTATATGCAGATCATTTTCCAGTTGCGTCAATCGATAGAACTTGGTTAGATTATGTTATTCGACGAAAAAATGGCTTGGTTGGCATAACCAAGTGCTCGGTAAAAATGGGTTACCTCCAAGGAATTGTCTTGGTTTTATATGCAGATCATTTTCCGGTTGCGTCAATCGATAGAACTTGGTTAGATTATGTTATTCGACGGAAAAATGGCTTGGCTGGCATAACCAAGTGCTGGGTAAAAAACGCGCCACTCGATTTATTGGTTCGCCTAATGAAATTGTCTGTTGGGCCTACTGAGTTTTTGGTTGGGTTACAATGAACTTGGTTGCGTTAAAAAAATCTTTCTTTTTGCGTGTTGAAGCTATCAAGTTGTTGGTTGAACTATGATTGAATAATTGGGCTAACCAATGTACTTGGTTTCAGCAAGTATTTCACTGCACGGAGAGAAATAATTTGTTGCTCTCATCAACTGACATGGATGACGGTCCTAGCGACTAAGTTGGCTAGGACTTAACCAATTTTGTGGTCGGGCTAACAATCCAGTTGGTTCCGCCACCCGATTGGTTGGCTACGAGTTAATTGATCGGTTGGCCCATTCAACTGATTTGGCGCTCCAGTGAACTCATTTGTTTGAGTGTCCCACTTTGTTATTGGGCTTGTTGGGCTTATTGACCCAATTAGTTTTACCGCTTGGAAAGATTTGGCGAAAAAAAGTATGTGTAGTGAAATTTTATACGTTTTATTAGTTCACCAATAATCTGATAGCTCAAGGAGCACGTGTAACAAATTTCATCAGCATCGGACGAACAGTTTTTCACAAATCAAACTGGTACCAGCTGTTTGGAGAAAAACCCGATTAAAGTTGTACCAAGTTTTGACCTGGCTTGAATAATTCTGACGCTTGTTCGCCATAAAATATTGATTATACGCGCTTCTTTTTCTTCCTGGTTCTCCTATTTTGCAATTAAGGGATCACATCTTTTATTAGCACAGTGTCATTGCAAAGCCAAATTTAACCCATAAGCGTTATTCGATCTCAAGTTAAAAGAAGAAAAAAAAAACATCCTGGTGAGTTTCACCAAAAAAGAAACTTCAACCGTACAAAATCTGCATCCAATTTTAACATACAACATCAGTATCCAATTTTAAACTTGTATTTTTTAAACGATGCAATGTTATGTACATAAAAATGCGTCACAATTTTTATTCTCATCATTCCCGCTGACACAGCCTCTTCTCAATCTGACCTCCATTTATTTTCTCCGCAAAGCATCGCAGACAATCTGAAATGCCACATATACATTTAGAGGTCGTAGTCGAGAATCGTCTCCGGAACCTCGATTACCAGTCAGAGTACCACATAACGATGTATAATAATGTAGCATCGAGTGATCTCATCACGAACTTGCACTCAGGAAATGCCCGATACTTCCCATATAAATAAAAAAAAATACACACACACGCAAGGAAAAAAATCGAAAACTCGACGACTCTCACCAGCTGCATTCGGTGAATTTAGAGGCCTCGTTACTTTTTATTATATCAACGAAAATGTGGTGCTCGGTAAAAAGATGCTCCGCTGTTTCTGCACTTGATGGAAAGGAGTGGAAAGGAGGGCGGGTGTGCAAAGTAACGTGTTGCACGCTCTCGGCATTACCCCCGACTTTATTTTTTATTTTTATTTTTTCTCTTCATCTTCTCATTTCCAATTCTTCACGGAGAACGGAGGACTCCGTTACGTCACGTGTCGTGGTATACTTACACCAGTCGATAAGGTGAGTGGATGCATCTTCCCACTGACACTGATTTCGCGATCCTTTCTTCGCTGTTTTATGGCAAATCGGACTGGGGAATTTACGCTAAGGCCCCGAATAAATTAATACCTTCGCAGTCCGACACGAGAGGGCTTCTCTTGTGTTACCGTACGATTATGCGTCGTTGCGCTCCACAAGTAGCCTATCTGCGCGCGTGTTTGTGCTCCGCCGGCGAAAACTTTCACGCTCGCTCGCCTCTCGGTGTACATCAGAGTGCACCTTGTATATATATGTACTGCGGTGCATCGCGCGGTAGCTGCATCACGCTCGTAATGCACATCTTCTGTCCAGACTAGGTCATTCGGCCTGTTACCGAAAAACTTATGTCGGCTAACATTCTTTTTTTTCCCGAGACATTGCGATTTTTTTTTATTTTTGTAGAGCGTTACGTGAATTCAGTCACTCCGATACTGAACGACACTTATTATACTTTATGTATATTATGTTGTGGACAGTGCGTATGTGAGAATACATTATTTTTTTTATAATCTCACTTCCTCATCGAAATAAGTTCAGTTTTATGAATTTAAGGATTCAAAAAATTCGGTGAATTAAAAGTGGTCCGAAAAACAAGGAGAAGTGGTTCAGCTGAATTTTTCGAATGTATGTTCGTGGGTCTAAAATTCGTACCACCTCAATTCGTGAGCTACTCAACCGAATCAGCTTGAATTGTGATGTCATGTGGAGTGTTTGCGGATTTTATTTGGTACATTTTATGGGAATCGCTTGAGGCATTCCGATTTTATGAGAATTTTAATGCCTAGAAAAATGTCAGTCAATTTTGTAAATTGAACAAATGTTAAGCTATCGCGCTGCAACCTCGTATTATAATTAAAGGAAGTGAAGTAACCTTTAGTATCAAATTCGAGTAATTGTGTTAATTGTTGAAAAACTTATTCTAGCGGGCGCTCATTTTTTACGTGAAATTATCTGGTGAATACTGGTAAAAGGGTCTAATTTTTATAAACCCAACCGAACAATTCTACCTATAATTTTATAAAAAATAGAAGAGCTGATATCATGAAATTTTCATGTGCGTTACAATTTGTTATTTTTTTTTCTAGAAAATTTCCTTAGTCCGATCTCGTGATGAACTCGTTCCTCAGCTATTCGCTTGCTCGCTATGCGCCGTTTCATCATGGGCCGGAACTCCACGTCTCAAGATATTGTCTCGAGGATATTTCACAAGGTGACGAGTGGGGGCGTCGAACCGGATCTCGATACGTATAAAGATTCGATTCGTCAAAAACACCCGAGTCATTAATTTCCAACATAATTTATTCCACGACAGTACGTTCTTTATTTCCCGCCGAAAATCCATTTATTTTTTTGGCGGCGAGTTTATTGAGAATTGTGCGACGAAAAATACGTAGGCCGCAAGGGCGACGACAATCTGCAAAGAAAAATGAATGTCCCATTTATTATGTATGGCACTTGAAAACAATGGAATGGATGCGAGTGAATCTCGAATATACGTTAGGGCTCAACATCCTTGATTCTTTCATCGGCTGAAAAGCTGGCGTATACTTAAGCTCCGCTTGTACCTCGAGTGTTCTGCTCTGTATTCACCTTTTTTAATGTCGGATAATCGATAACGAAGAAATTACAGGCTGTTAATTGAAGAACTCTGCTGTCGACTCGACGAACCATTGCATCTGCCTGCAATCGAGATTTTATTATTATTTTCGTTGAACGTATATAGATTTTTTTTTTAAAACTCATCGACGAGAATTCTGATTTGATTTCACAAGAGTTCGAACCTCGTTCTTGAGCGGCTGGTGATCCGCGTCCGTGCACCGCTCGTACAAGAGTCGACCCGACAGCTTTCCCTGTTGTAATGATAACGAGACAGCATTAAACAGGGATGAGGAAAGAATTGAGGTCCGAAAGAGTCGTAAAGCCAACGGTGCGATCGTAATAGTCTACGTAAATCGACTATAAACAGGGGGTCGTATAGTGCGGCGCGATCAAATGCATGCTATCGATAAATTCCTGCAAACACTCATTCTTTCAAAAAAGAGAAAAAAAAAGGACCATAAATTTATCAAGCGGCTTCTAATGTTGAATTGAGGCTGTTTTGCATAAAGGGAAGACGGGGCAGTGGGAGCTACCGTGGTTACCATTAATATCCATTTTAATTATCTCGACCAACTATTTACTGTACTTCAGCTGAGGTCGAATTTAATTAATTTCAAATCAAATTATTATGATATTGCAGCCTTCTGAATATTCCAATACGGGCATTTTGTATTTTCGTATTTTCAAATTATTATAATATTGCAGCCTTCTGAATATTCCAATACGGGCATTTTGTATTTTCGTATTTTCAAATTATTATAATATTGCAGCCTTCTGAATATTCCAATACGGGCATTTTGTATTTTCGTATTTTCAAATTATTATAATATTGCAGCCTTCTGAATATTCCAATACGGGCATTTTGTATTTTCGTATTTTCAAATTATTATAATATTGCAGCCTTCTGAATATCCCAATACGGGCATTTTGTATTTTCGTATTTTCAAATTATTATAATATTGCAGCCTTCTGAATATTTCAATACGGGCATTTTGTATTTTCATTATTGACAGCAGATATGGGAAATGCTGATATAAAAATATCTCGTATTAGCTTCCGTTTTGTAGTGGAAACTCTTTTACATAATTTGGTACATTAAATTTGATGAGTAGGTAATGTATGAAATTACAATACTTTTTAGCAAATCTCATGAAAATTAGAAAATTTAAAATTTGGAATTTCACTATACCTGTGTATTGAATTTAATGGATTGGGTGGATATAATTTCCATCCAATCCATTAAATAGAATTGCATGTCAAATATATTCATATTAATGAATAGAAAATATTTTTAATATTGCGTCTATATTTAAAGAATTATTTTGCCATCAGTCGTGTCATGTACCTTAACATTTATTTTGTGGGCAGAATTATAATTAAAATGGGATCAAATATTATGGGTATAGAAGCGTACTTTCATTTCGTATAAACAATCCGCAGTTCTGCGGGTGAGTTTCCGGGCCAAAGCAACCCCAAACGGTCGCAAAATGTTGAGTAGTGTAATCAGAGGTAATATGCATTCGAGATATTGAAGTTGTACAAATATTGGCGAAATGAAAGCAAGGGTTTAAAATAAAATGAATTGTGCTAAACGAACTTTTTCAAGCTCATTGTTATTAAATTTCGGTGAGCTGATTGCGGTTGTGTTTATTCGTCTTTGTTTTCTTTACAATAATTTAATTAAACATGGATGCATGGTAGAAATTTATATATTTATCCGCTTTTGCATTGATTTTGGCTTCCGTATAGAGAATGCTTCGTGGACATTTTTCCCCTTTGTCACAACAGATATAATTTTACGAAAATTACAGCGACCACGCCCTCTTCTTAAGGCAGAAAATCGATATCGGTGTATAAAGTGCATTTTAAATCACAATAATTAAAGCAAAGTAATCTCTTTACTTCTGGGCCAAAACCCAACTGAATTTTAACTGAAAGTTTGATGGTTCTTGAGTTAGGTATCGGTGAGTGCATTTTTAAAGCGACACGCACACGCGCACGCACTTTTATCGACATTTTGAGTAATTCTCATTATCGTGACATGAAAATCGGCAAAACCAAAATGTTCATGAAACTACAGCTTCGTCTACCAGGGAGGACAAATATTCAAAACTAGTTAGAAGAGCCAAAAAGCGGAGTGGACCAGTTGAGTTTTGAAATTGTGCCTCCAACGTGATCCCTTTGATTTATATGTTTCAGAATAAAGGTAACATTTCCGAAAAGGATTTCAGAGTTTATATTCAAAATAAACTTTATACATATGTAGAACATATGTATATAAGTATACATATATATATGTATATGATGAATGTTCTACATGCCAGTCGGTAATCGGAAATAAATAATGCATCGCAGTACCGAACGACTGGGCCATTATCTACAGGGAACAGAATATGTTGGCCCTCATCATCCGCGTCATTACACAGGCGCCTGGGCAGTAAAGGTCACTTTTTATTAAAGGAGGAATGGATTTTGCATTTATTTACATTTGGTTTCACCATAAAGGTATCTGGATGGTTCGATGTCAATGCTTCTGTACACAAAGTTGAAAAATGTTCATTTACCAATCTACTAAATTTTTCTATTTTGCAAAAAAAAACATTGTCATTACATTATTGGTGAATAAAAAAAAAGTTTGACAAACTCGATATATATATATATATATATATATTGTTTTCTATTATAGAGAACTCTTCCATTTTTTCAGTCATATTTTTTAAGACGAATTTCAATAATTTCGCGCGTTCTTTTGGACCAAGTAGAAAACGAAAATTCTGAAATTGATAGAAAATGTCCCTACAAAAAAATTCTATTCATAAAAATAGTCAAATTCATTTGATATGAAAATAAGTCCTTTTAACAAAATAATGATGAAATTCATTGAAACTATTTTATTACTAATTATACGAACAAATTATTGTGTTGCATTAATATTTTTCATTTTTCATCACATTTTGTTTTTTTTTAAACGCAATTCGGATCAAATGAAATTTATATAATCCTTAAGATCCTCTTAATCCTCAAAAAGTAAAAATAACTGCGGTTAATCATTTTTAAATATAATTAATTTCAAATATACTAACGTTCCATTTACAGGATTCGTGACAGCAGCAAAAAAGTATGTTACTCACTAAAAAGGACTTCAAGGTCACCGAGAGTAGAATATTCCAATTTGCAACACTTTCCTTTCTCCATTCTTAATAATGGGAGAAAAATAGATTTTTTTTGTTTTCAAATGAATTCAGCGCTAATGCGAGCAGTCATAGATTTTGTAATTGCTTGAGTGAATGTAAATCTATCTAAGCACATTTGAACCCACTATTACTATTCGCTTGATCAATGTAAGTGCCAAGTTCGCGTGAAGCGTGACAAAAGCGATTTGCTCTTTTGTCGTGAGCAAAGTGTGGCAGGGTTACTGCAACACAGACATTGGTAAATCAGTTAAACTAACTGGAGTGTGTATACAGTGCAGATGTATTAACACAAAACGACATTTATACTGGCTCACGTTAGACGCTTTCTAAGGCATTCGGGATGAATAAGATTTAGAACAGAAGAGTTGTGCCCTGTAGCACGTGCAGTGCACACAAACACATATAAATAGGCACGCGAGGAAAGACTCAGTGTCGGGCGAACGAAGGAACAGCTTCGGGAGAGTCACCGTGAATGGATTTCTTCAACAAGTCATTGACGATTACGTGTACGTGAAGCTATGCGCCAGCGTACAGAAAGATCAGTTGAAGAGAGCAAGAGAGAGAGAGAGAGAGACTCAAAACTATGGCCCAAGGAGAATCATTTGCACTATTATGTATTGTATTTAGGGAAGACCGGGGCAAGTTGGCACAGATTTGGTGTTTCTTCCTTCCGTGCGAAAAAAAATCCGGCGACCTTGCTAAAATTGTACTTTTTTTTAACCGGTATTTCTGATAACTAAATATTTCCTCAATTTCTTAACTTATTGAATTAATTAAAGTGTTTAAAATTCCTTGGGCTTTTATTTGGAGCTAGCCACGAAAAGTTGAAGGAGATGTTTGGTTTTTCATTTTCTTCTTTTTGGCACTTTTGATTTTTTTTAATATCTACATATCACAAAATATGAAAAAATGGGATTCATACAATATTACAAAATATGATAAGGGTTTTTCTTCTTCCTTGTAGAGAGAATGCAATTGACACGATAACTCATGAAATTTTCCGTATGATTTTTTTTGCCGATCTAAAAATAAAAGTCATATTTATTGTTCGTATTTCCAATTATTTATACATGCAAAAAATCGAATGCCTATTGGGATCATGGGAAGAGGCACTATTAAATGCTTAAAGGATGTCATAAATTTATTGTCCTTGTCGTAATGAACAAGAAATTTTTACAGCCACCCAACTTGCCCCGGTTACCGCAGCTCGCGGTAACCATAAACGGATCACTTGTACACCTCGGGAGCATCCTTCGATAATTGTTGAGTAAATATGAGGCGAATAATGGGCGAAGGCCTTGAAGAAATTACAACGATGAAATTCCTCGCCCTTACGACCTTTTTTTCCTTGGGTATAACAAGGAGCGTGTTACAATAATAGCCCGTGGCCTTGCCACCTATCGATCACCGTCACGCGATCAGAAGCATAATCAGATGCTACCTGGGATATGTCAGCTCCGATCTGGCGTACGATCTTCAATGTACAGCAGTCTCATCTCTGGATCTACTATACCTACTATTATGGCTGTGCTATATCTTTCGAAATATCGACCATCATTTGCTCGACGATGATCAGTAGAAAAGAGGGAGGATTGATCATTGAAGCGGTGAATGTTTCGCAATACATGATTTCCGTCTCGGAAGGATCTTCAATCAACACCGACGCACTAGACGACGAAAGGCCACAAAAAAAAAAAAAAAATATCGATGCCTCGTAACTCTGCTTTAGTCGACCTGAATAGATGATCCACCGACAGACTGCCCACTTATCCCAAGCAGAATAATTGGTGAAATGCGTGAAGACAACTCGAGAGAAGCGCGTGACGGGCAAAATGTTGTCATAAGTATCGAGGGGATTGTGCCGTTTATTGAACAAGATTGCATTTTAAAACTTTGTTACAGAAAAGATTAACAGATGCTTTGACAGAAATTGGCGAAGCAGGATTCAGGAAATGTTTGGCCCTGACCTCAATTTGTTCTATTTTTTTTATGTCATCAAACCTACTGAAGACTTAATTTTTTTTAAAGTTCTTTGGTAAAGCAATTTTTTTAATGATTAAAATAATTAGAAAAATTATAAGCGCAGCTTTTTGTTTGAATTTATAGGATATTGCAGAATTGTTTTTGGGAATAAGGAAAATCTGAGATTTTCCGAAAAATTTTAGAAATTTCTTGGAATATTTTTGAATTTGTTAAAAAGATCCAAGAGATCTTGAAAAATATTACGTATTTTCAGAAATATTTGTATTTGAACTGCTATATATTATCCTCGGTGATGTTTCACTATTCATTATATACCTGCAAGGTAACACTGTGACATGCGTCGATGACGTAAAGGAATTTTCCAAGATAGAAGAGCGTCCAGAGAAATTCCACGACGAAATCAACGGAATTGCTCTTGTCCCCAAAAGTCATAGTGACGGTTCGCAAGTGCGCGCAACACCCAAGAAAGTAAACGACGAAACTTGTCAAGAGCACTAGCCCGTGAGTCGCGTTCAGGGTAGTTGCAGCGTTGAAAAGTTTTTCGTGAATTCTGTTCAAAAGTCTCAATCTGAAAACTTGAAGAACATTTGCGGATATAAGAAAAGTATATTTGATCTCACTGAGGGCGGTCGATTTTTTTTAACGGAATGATTCGTCAACAATAAACTATAAAAAAGAACAAAATTCATCTATTAGGAAAGAATGGGGTAATAGAAGCCAGTTATAAAGAGAGTCATTTATAAATTTTATTAACAGCGAACAAAAAAAAAAACGACGGGCCGTAAATGTACCAAATTTGTATAGCATGTGTTCAGTAAAAATAACAAAAAAAAATTAATTCTATTTCGGTTTTTGGGTTGCAGATATATTTTTTTCCAAATCGGATTAGTATTTCATGAGCTTTATTGAAACACCCCACCTCGAAATTTGAAAACCCATTTTTTCCTAAACTAGTCAGCAGATAAAGCTCAAATTTTTAGAGAACGTGGGAAAGTGTGGCAGAAATGGTCTGCATTAGTCGATCCCCGAAACTCGAAGTCGTTTGTTTGGGAGAAGCGGAAAACAAGCAAGTAGGGTTATTAGGGTTAATTCATGGTGAATTCACTCTCGGCATAAACTATGACTTCTATGCCCCCAATCTCTTGTACAAAAAAATGGGACAAGTTATTAATAAATAACTGTTTGTTTTATTTACGGTTGTTCATTTCTGACTCGAGTGAAGAGATGACATTTTTTTCCAGAACCATGAGATTTGGTATCAGTTCGTTGATAGCCTCGAACCGTTTACGAATTTTTAAGATAACGATAACAAAGTTCGCCACGGCTAAGCTGTTGATAAATTGTGGCAAACTGTTGACAATCCACAGGAAGTAAAAATTTCCAACGGTATCTGGTCCGATCTGAGGAAAGTACTCGATGAGATTAAAAAGTATAGTGATAACAATGACTTGACAAATGTGAATTATTTCCAATTTCGTAGACTTGAAATAATTAAGTCGCACGTTCAGAAGTTTCAATTTCTCGTCGACGAAGTTGAGGTCGGTGTACAGTTGTTGAATTTTCGGGCTGTTTATAGCACTCGAAACAATCATGATAGCGACGAAAAAAAAATTACTGTACATTTGTATTTGTCTCGTTTTCGTAAATTTCGTATAAACACTCATTGCATCATAAAAAGCGAGTGAGTCGCTCATGGTCAATCCATAGAGCACATAATAAATAAGGAGTATAATTGCTACATACAGATAGCCGGGAAACCATTTGCCACAGATTCGTGGTGTCCGAAGACCTAAAAAAAACAAAAACACTTTAATTGAGACTAATTGGCTATTTGTGATGACTTACAAGTCATAAAAATTAAATGATCCTGCCTTCGTGTTGCAATTGCATTTATGCGTACATGCAATTGCAACAGCACTTAATATATATGAAATATTATACCTTAATAAAAATAAAAAACTTAAAGCATACATAAAAAATTGCAAATTCTTTTTTGCAATTTAATTCATTAGTGCAAATATTCGTATTATTTTGCACTTGTTGCACAAATGCAGTTGCAACATTATTATTCGACAAAATAATCACTGAAAATTGAGTCTGAAAATTTGAAAATTGAGTCCTCGCACAGATTGAATAGTTAATAAAATGTGTTTTTACCTGAAAATTATTACAAACAGTAAATCAAAAGCCATACAGAGATTAATAATTTGTTTTCACATTAATTCACTGCTTACTAGTCGCTGTCCTATATTAATTTACATCTCATTGATTGATTTCCAATTTTTATCCAATATCTTTTTCATTCATAAAATATAAAGGATACATGTCGAATAAAAACTGACAGCTTGTCAAATGTTTCCATAATTTTTAGTTACCCGTAAAAAATTTTTTTTTTTAACTCCCCCAGAAGAATTCTACATTTATGCGACTAAAGGGTTAAAAGAAATATCAGATAATTATCTAATTAGCTTACCGATTATTCCGGTAATGAAAAATAGTGGTCGACTCTCCTCGATTATATTTTTAGCTCTAATGAGAGTCATCCTCGCTGCGACACTCCACTTTTTATGCTACTAATCGACAAAATTATTATTTGTCCTCGATTGGTCGAATATTTGCACAGTCTGGCTTGACTACGTGGATTGTTTTCGTTGAACTCTGGGCTCTGAATCTCCCTGGTGAGCTTGTGCAACATGTTGTATACTAACCCTCCATTTTCAACGGAAATGCTATGCATTAATAAATGGAACTTCGTGACAATAATATGCAGCGCCGGCTTTAGGCGGGGGCGGGCATTGAATTTTTCATTAATCACGAACGCGATTTCTGGATTGCGGGAAATTCATATTATGCAGTGAGGGAATATAGCCAGACGGCTCAATATGTTACTTTTGTGCTAATGGCATTACCGATTTCATTAAGTGTATCTCTTTCTCACTGTTGGCTGTGATAAAAAAATTCACGTTCAACCATCGATTAATTCCCTTGAGATAAAATAACAATTAAAGTTTTTGTTGAAATTGACGGAACCGGTACAGGGGTCAAATTTATTTTTGCCAACCGGCTACTTTTATATTCCCTAACATATTACAGATGTATTTCCAAAAAAAAAAAAAAAAAATATATATATATATATATATAAGTACTCTATAAGAATTTGAGTAGTTTGTGGTTAGAGAAAGATCTTTCGAAATAACAACTTTTTCATATTATTTTCATGACGAAAAATTGGTCTACTTCGTATTTTCTCATACATTGATTATAAATTCTTTTCTCTTGTGATGTAAATTTCAATGTAATTGAACTTTTCGTAGAAATCGATCGCGTATTGCATCTTGGCCAAACAATTTTTTAAAATCGTGTTATTTTACGAATGAACGTTAATTTGTTATTTTGGTTTTCTGCACCGAATATTTATGTTATAAAAAAAGTTAACGATAAAAAAATGAAAAAGTCACTTTTAAATCAAACGTTTGGAGGGCAAAAAGTGACTATGTAATGTTACGCAATAATTCATTTATCGATTTATTAACGAAATGCATAAGCAAGTTTGGAGCCTCGTCATTATTGGTTCGTTAGGAGGATTCGCAGGGGATTCGATGCACGTGGACCAGGTTTTCGGTCACCTCGTTATCATCATTTAGGTAATGATCGATGCTCTCGGTTCAATGAGAAGCGCGAACGATTCTAGTAGCTAGACACCCTAACCACATCGAAAGCCTCCGCGAATGACTCCCCAATTATTTTCGTCCGACAAACGCGGAATGTACCGCCCCGCTTCCAATTTTCTATTGAACTGAAATCCACGAGTGATATTTAATTAAACGAATTTGTGCAGATTTATGACTTTTGGATTATTTTATGACGTCGTCGAGCATAAAGGTGAAATGCAACATTCACGTTAAGCCGCCATTCACAATTTATATGATAACAAGCTCTCCCCGGCATTATAGCTCGTCTGTGAAATATAAATAATTGACAAAATTGCCGCATTACACAAATTAAGCGCCTGATTAAATGTCCCTTTCACGTCGAAATTATCACGAATAATTATTGATACGGAGTACAGAGAGCAATAATTGTTGATGAATTAATTACGAGGCATCGGAAGATTGCGTAATTTAATTTCTTGGTGATTGAGTGAAGACGTTATTCAAAGCTTGTCTATTAAAAGTAATAGGAATATTTCATTGAATTCATATTCTCGAAATTTATTATATTTCTGATTAAATTGTTATTTATAATGTGAAAACGTCCGTAATATCGAGAAAAAAACTTATTCATAAACAAATACTAATATTATTATCGCTAAAATAATAAGCGCTTGTTTAATGAAAATAAAATGTTTTTTTTTTTTGCAATTAAATGCACTTGTGATAGGAAATTAAATATATTTTAATGAGGTGATGCGATTTTTAAAAAAGTCACATTTATCTTAGTGAATATATTTTTTTCTTGGCGGACTTTCAGTCTGATTGCTCGTCTAAACTTTGTTCGGTGAAAGCAGCAAAGTGTCGTACTCTCGTGGCAGATCGAGCAAGTAAATCGCGCCTCGATAGTCCAAGTGTTTTTACCACGACGGAATCGAATTAACTAACTGCTGGTAAATCGTCATCCCGATCGGTGAAGTTACTTTTCAACCTGTCGCATAATTGGATATAATCGGATAGGAGTATAATAATCACATTTTTTTTGCATCCTTTTACAGCCTTTTTGCCTTAAAAGAAGTAAAAATCGCTTATATTAACACTTTCCCGACTAAAAATGTATCCACTTTTTGAATATCCACCAATAAACAATTTTTCTTCGATGAAATAGAGACTCGGAATGCATTTCTATAAAAATTCCACTAATTGAAAAATCAACAAAATCTGTTTATAAAAATGAGAAACGATGTCTTAAATAATAGATATTTCTGAAATACATAAAAAATGGAACGTAACGTCAGTTAAATGGTTAAATAGTTTTAATAACTAGCAGACATAAGTATGAAAAAGAATTTTTTATTTTGTCAGGAAAATATCCTCGTGGAGTCTCCATTATATTTTATCCAACAACGATAATAATAAAGTGTTGAATTGCGAAGAGACAGAAAGCGAGACAATTTCGAGGCCGTCGAACTGCTCAAGCGAATCGGGGTAACAATATTTTATATGCTTGCGGATCTATACCCTCAAAACATAAAATATTACAATGAGAATTTGATTAATATTTGTAACCCTGGTCGCCCCCACCCGGTGAGGCCGCTGGATATGTCGCTTCACCCTCGTACCGGATGTTCGGACGATAACCTCCCTCGTCCGCGACGTAATCGACTATTTGGGTTCGCCCATCAGGGAGCAATACGTGGTAGGTACCTTTGGCTTCCTCGTCCTTCCGCATCTCGCGATGACCGAAATCTAAGCCAACTGGGGCGTCTTGTACTTCGTAGGAAAATTCGTAGTTCGCTGGGTCCTAAAAAAAATATATATATATGTTTAGCATATAATATATATATATATATATATATAAAATTCCTTCGGTTAGGAGGACAATGATCCTTATAATAAAAAAGTCATTTTTGACTGACTAGTTCCCTGTAGGCGTTAATTTAATGGTACCTTCATAGGTATTGTTCATTTTATGTTCACATTTATCTGTTTTTTTTTTAAATTCCATATATCTTGTTTATATTTCCAAAAATATGTGTCTTACGCCTGCTTATATAAGCCTGTTTATATTTATATTAAAAAATAACCTTTTCATATATGTTGTTTATATTTTTTTAAATATGTGTCTTACGTCTCCTTATATTCGCCTGTTATATTTACATTTGAAAAAAATCTTTTCATATATGCTGTTTATATTTTCAAAAATATATGTCTTACGCCTGCCCAATCGTCAGGATGTCCTCCACCGCCGGGTCTTCCGGCGCTAGGTGGCAAATATCCGGGTCCCTGTGGCTCGCTCCGAATCGTCACCAGCATCGTCGCTAACAGCAGAAACGCCTGCGATAAAAAAAAACAACCGAAAGTTAGCAATTCGCGAAAATTTTGGGCAGCTGCATGTGTTCCATTGTCGAACCAATATCGAAACCGTTTTATTGCCTTTGACATAGTAATTTAAAAAAAGTAAACACAGAGGACAGCCCGAGGCTGCGAAATCATATGTGATCGAAACTGAATTCAATTATAATGCAACTTCAACTCATATCTCGTTCGCTATCGAAATATGTACCGCTGCATTATTTTCTTTTGTCGTGCCGAAAGCAGTTTGACAATTTTTCGACATTCTTTTCCATTTGAAGGGTTATTCAAAACTATGCAATGTTTCGACAATAGGATATTTAACGAAGGATTCTTACCCTCAATTGAATTTAGCCAAAACTGATGAAGCTATATTTTATACAAATAACGGAGCACCGAACATTTTTTAAAAGATATACCTTTCGCGTCTCATTAGAATCGTTATTATATTATTAAATGCAACGCCAAAAATATATGCCCAGCTAATAAAAATATATCGACATATATAATTTGACATTTGGCATATATAAATAGGATAACAATATTGAATTAGAACTCAAATAAATAATTGAGATTTTTAAAAAATCTCAGCTTAATTAGCACCAAATGTTTTCCATATTTTTCACTATTAATTTTAATCTTTCGTTATGTAAAAAAAAAAATTGAAAGCTCGCCATCGTTTATCAGACTTTTACATCACGTTCGTTCATTAATTTTAATTAACCGTACGCACAAAAACTTCCAGTAACTGTAAATCAATTTTCCAAATATTTTTAACGATCCTCATGATGATAATACAACAAAATATATATATATATTGACACATGGCGAGAAAGTATAGTCGAACGATATATTGCAAGTTTCAAAAAACCCACGTATGTGTGCACGAGGAACTTGGGGGTGGCAAAGTATTCCATTATGCATTGGGTACAGCTGGGGGGTGGGTGAGGGGGGAGGAACCCTGGGCGCGTTGAAAACTAACGTGATGGGAAGGTGGGACATCGTCGCGGGCGTTAGACATTTAAATAGCCTTTCGGAGGATCGCACATCGACTAACACCAAGTGGCAGAAGCTGGGCGTCGACGGGAGGGCGGGAGGGGGCGGAAGTGCGCCAGCGGCAGTGAGACGCGGGTGGAGAACGGACGAGGAAAAGGGTTGGGAGGGGTGCATACTTGGGTATGCAGATGACCCGTTCCTTAAGCCAAGTAGTTGCAAATTATTGTTTGAGCAGCTCCCGAGGGTGCTTGCCATTGTAACCGTACGCCTTATTCGCTGCCAAACCTCTCTGCCCCCCCCCCCCTCTCCGTCAGACTCTCAAATAAAGTACAAAGTTTGGTGAAGCACGTGAATATTTTCGTCGAGATAAAACACCCCGGCTGCGCACAATCACCGGATGGCACACGTTTAAAAAATACCATCCTTTAGAGGTCTTTGTATACGTCAGTTGAATTTTTCTTTTTTTTTTTTTTGTTAACTGCAAATTATTTTTCGAACAACTCCCGAAGGTGGATTCCATTGTTACGCCTTATTCGCTGCCAAACTGCTCCGCCCTTCTCCTTTCAACCTCTCAAATAAAGTATAATTTCGTGAAGCAGGTGAATATTTTTGTCGAGATAAAACACCCCGGCTGCACAAAATCACCGGATGGCACACGTTTAAAAAATACCATCCTTGAGAGGTCTTTGCCTACGTTAGTTGAATTTTTTTAGTTTGTATTTTTCTTTTTTTTTTTTTTGTTAACTGCAAATTATTTTTCGAACAACTGCTGAAAGTGCTTGCTATTGTAACCGTGCGCTTTCTTCGTAGCCAACCCTTTCTCTCCTTCGCCCTACAGGCGCTCAAAAATGTTTCGTAAAGCAGGTGAATATTTTTGTCGAGATAAAACACCATGGCTGCACACAATCAAGGGATGGCGCACATTAAAAACAAAAAACACTGTTCTTCAGTTTAAAGCACTATTCTAATGTAGTGATTGGTCAAACAAAGAAATAACATTAATTTTTTCTTGCATACAATATCTTCGGTATTATTTAATAGTCTGCTGAATTTACAGGAATATGTGCTGAAACCACGAAAAATAATCGAGTATGGATTAAATGTTTGAGTTACCATAGAAAATGAAAAAATGTTCATGTGTGCATATAAAAATGCGACTGAATGACGATATTTTCAACTGACCAAAATAATCACTGTACTGTCCAGCGTTTTATATTAAATATAATGGTCCACAAAGCCGGCAAATGAGACACTTCGGATGCGCACAATCACTGCGAAGCACACATTTTGAAAACAGTATTCTGCAGAGATTTCTGAACGTCATGCGAATTTCATTTTTTTTCATCTCGTTTTTTTTAAAAGACGACCGAAGAATACATTTTTATCTTTTTGGTGTATTAATTTTATAACTAATTAAAAGAACATGAGCATTTTTCAGAATGATGTACATCTTGGAATCGAAAAACCGCCGATGAAAAATATTGTATAAAATGTACATTTTCAATAATCTTTCAAATGCAGCGAAAAAATATTGGTTTGATCAAAATGATGCCATTTATTTTTTTCTCGTATGCACCATCCCCCTCATTAAATAATCACGATTTCCAAAAATATCTCCGGAATCCACGAAATAAATCGACATCGTGAATATCGAAAACGAAAAAAAATACGATTTCGAATAAACGTCCATATTTTAAAAGCCCAATAAAAACCTTCATACTTTTTCAGCTCTCCAATTAAAATACAGTCCACGAAGCTGCCAAATAATTCCGTCGAAAAAAAAAAATCGTCACGGCTGCACGCAATCCCCGGAAGCACAATTTCAGAAGCACTGCCGTAGGCTATTATTATTTTTATTCAAATGACTTGCGATTTTATTAAATTCGTTTTTTTTTCCGATAGCGAGCGAAATCGAATTTTTATTCTGTCGTATGATGAATTTTGTACCCACCTTAGAGAGCATGAGCAGCTTTTTCGCCGTGACCGGCACGGAAGATGATTCTGAAGTTAAACTACGAGATAAGCCGAGAAGCTACAGCTGCTCGGTCCTTTTATACCTACAGACTTCGTGGTCCTGATATATATATCAGTCGCGACAGCTCAGCTCGCAATGTAATGAAGATTGAAACATAGTCATTTGCCGAATCGCCATGTTGATATAATGCAAATGTACGACCGTTATTACACCTAATAATAAAACCGCAATACTCGACGCGGCGAGACACCGTCGGCCGTCGCGACGCCGGGAGAACCGCCCTCGAGCGTCTATAACTCTTCTTGTTCAAGTTACCGCCGAGTTCCTGATTCCTCAAGCAATACTCATCGCTCAACAATCTCACTATCTCGCGCAATTTCGCAAAACCCCTTCAGCCAACAATTGCATTTTACAAACCGATGAAAATGCCGGAAACGGAGATTAAGGGTACTTCAGGATTTCAATAGAAGATGCCGCAGTCTATGATTGGTTCATAGGTTCATTGTAACCTGTACGATTACAGCATAAGTTAGATTCCATAAAATCGAATGAATATATTTGAGCGCGTGATTCTGGAACGAATAGCTAATTGGTGGCTATAATTCTGCATATGATCCGCTTATTTTTTCAAATCTCACATTTAAACGTCGTTAAGTACGTTTCAAGTATTATGATTGTGTAATCTGCGAAGATATACAGAATAGTGTGAGGTAAATGTGAGTAATGTTATTGAAAAGTGAGTGTGCAATGTCTTATTTTATCTGTGGAAGAGAAATTTTTGTTTGAAGCTTGTATAATTTGTTTTGATTTTAAATGTGTAAATAAAAAGTTTTTTTTTTTTTCAGAGTGACTGATTGGTTACGGTATATCCGATGTTCACTGCGTGAAAAATTGCTACACTCAAATCAGAATACACGACAGATACAATATTTCATTGAATACTAAAATTTCTTCACCAGTTTGGTTTGAATGGTGCGATAAATTCAAAAATTTTATTTTTACCTCACTCCTTTCTGGTGCACTGTACATCTCTACGAAATTTCAGAATTATGGAGCTTGGTATGTACTTTGATGAGGTTCAAATACAAGATTTTTTAGAAGAACGGTATCATTATAACGTGGTTGGGTTGACCAAAAACTTAGTTGACACATCTGTAACCAAACGCTTTGATTGATTCTATTAAGCCTTGTTTTCCGTGGAGGGATGTGTTTTCCTTAGGCATAGGGGTTTCCTAGGGATGTGATTTTCCTAGAGATAGTTTGTTTAGGAGAGGACGCAGTTATTTTGTAGGTTGAGCATATAATGTTATTCATTTTTTAAACGATTTTTATCAGACCGAATTTTCATTTTTCTCATATTTTTGGGTGGTATGACTGAAAACCAATGAACGTAATTTATCGCTTGGGTCTGAAAGCTACTGCAAACACATATACTACGATAACGTGTCAGTATACAGTACATTGTACACAAGTCATTTGTTTATTCAGTTACTAACGGGCCGAAGCCCAATTACAGGGTGATGGATCACCATCAGCCATAGCCAGAAATGAAAAAAGGTAATTTTAAAGAAGGATATAACAGTCAATTGGGATTAAGCTGAAAATACAGGCTTATCCATGAAAACTAAATTAGGGAAAGTCGAAGGTACCACAGCAGATATTCGAATTGAATTACGGTAATGAATGGTCAAAAATGTTCATTAACACGACATTGTGATTACCTATCGAGATTCAGAATTGTCAGCTGTGAAATCCGTTTTTGGTTCTTTAAAATACGACAATAAATAATTCGGCTGGCTTAAGCTTCATACTTTCAATTAGCTGATGAAGTCACACGATGGATCGAAAAAAACGCAGCCACTGGCGGATTCATAGGAAATGTGGGGAACAATTAGAGATTAATTAGATAATTTTAACAGAAAATTACGCAGTCTGTCATTGTCCATAGATTTATTACGATACGTACGATTACACGATAAGTTAAATTCAACAAACTCGATTGATAATATTTGCACGTGTGGCTCTAGAACGAATGAAGCATCGGCAACTATAATTTATATGTATATACAACGAAATGTATATAGTTACGACATTCATCGTATTATATATAAAATAATAATAATCGTAACAATAATTAATATACGTGTACACGAGTTGCACGGATTGAATAATAATGCGAAATATTTATAATGACATCGCAGGGGTAAGCGGATACATTAATTATCTTGTGAAATACAGAAATGAGACCCATATGGAAAACTTGTTATGCTACACTATATAAGTGTCAAAAGTCGAAAAGTGTGAAGAGCTTGGCTTTTCAATATAAATAGTAAATGGGGTTTAACACTTCACACTATTGCATTTATGCTGCTTTTTTTTTTTTCGCTACCGTTTTGGACCGATTGTCGATTAGTATTGATATCCACCGTTGGCCTCGGCGTCGCCACCGCTGCCGGATGGATAACCACCACCACCGCCGCCGCCGCCGCCGCCACCGGAGCCAAATCCCCCGCCGCCGGAGCCGAATCCCCCGCCGCTAGGACCGCCCGACGAATATCCACCGTTTCCAGCACCTTGGCCACCTCCGCCGTTGCCAGCATCGCCGAAACCACCGCCAGGACGTCCTGATGGGTAGCCCCCTATAACGTCCACGTTATTTATCGTTTGTGGCTCGTGCAACACAATTCTCACTTCGTCTATGTTATATAAATACATGAAGAGAGTGAACGAGAAGGACGTGGAAAGAGAGACCGGAAATGCCGAGAGCGGTGAACCGTACGTGGTGATTAAATTTACCTCGATGTACATTCGTTATGCGCGCCCTCTATAACTCACTATCTCTTTACTCTCCGCCACTGTACACAGCGCCGAGCCGCAACCCTCAAAGTTTTCCACTGATAGAGCGCGCTGGCAAATATATCTCAAGTAGCAGACCGGTTTTCTGGGCTGTACAGGCTAGCGTGGGTTAAACACAGCTACCGGGTTTATAAATTAGAGTATCAGCGGATTAAGGGTTCGAAACTTGGGCATCCGGCTTCGTGGAAACAAAAACATATTTGGGCGCGACATTGCGTGATATTTCAATGTGTCACTTAATCTCCAAATTGAATTAAGAATTTTTAGGGTTTACGTAGAAAGTAAATGACATTGATAATCGAGTTTAGGTCGAATGCGTTGGAAAATTCTGTGGATGATAGGCTTCTGTTTAAAAAATCTTACATTCGAGTCTCAGTAAGTATATCTCAAGCATTGAAATTCCCTAAATTTCGAAAGACACTGTTCCAAAATAGTGTGAGGTAAAGAGTAAAATTTTCAACCAAACCAGTCAACAATTTTTCGTGTCCGATGTCTTATTTTACCTGTTGAAAGGCGTATTTTGGTTTGAGAGTAGCAATCCTGGCTAGAGTGGAAATGGAATTTACTGAAGTCAATTATTCAACGAATTTTTAATAAAGAAAGATTTATTTATACTTTCAAACTCGTAGCTTTTTCATGTGGGCTTGAAGTAAAAATTTGTATACTCATTTTAAAATGCTTTTTACCTGACACAGTATCTTGAGCACTGTCTTTACAAATTTGCGGAATTATAATGGTTAGTATGTACTCGATAAGATTTAAATGTAAGGTGTTTTTAAGAGAACTTTGTTTTTTATGACTTTATTAGGTGAGTCGGTCCCTTTGACACAGGATTTTTACGATTTTTCCGTGAAATTCAGGCAAGGTGTAGAGGTGAATAATTCAGAGAAGTTAGCTGCAACCGCAGCTGGGGAGAGTATCGCGGTCAATATATGCAGGCAAGGTATTGATAGTAGGTCTGTTTTCGTTTTTGCACTAAAAACAACACCGAGCTCCAGGTAAGTACCGGGATAGAGCTTGCTCAATCGAAAGCACACTTCAACTCACACTGGATAACCCATCGATCAAATTTGATTATGAAGGACTGTCAGAATGTGTATGTGAATAATCAGTCATGTTTTTGTAGAGGTAAATTTACTGAAATAAATTGAGCCCGATATTTTTCCATTCTGTTTCTCAGTCCCCGTAACGTCAAGTGATAAAAGAAAATTGCAATCATAATATCATAAAACAAAATTTAAATAAAAAAAAGATAAATCAATGCATGATGTGACATTCAATTGGTATAATTGATGTTTGTCATTGATTCAAATATTAAATTTTCCTAGTAGCGATAAAAAATAAAGAATAAAAATAAATAAACGATGGTCTCAAAGTAATTGTAAACCCAAGTGTGGATAGCGGAAAAATCAAACGGACAGAAAATATATCACGACGTTGTAAAAGTGTAAGAGAGGATGACAAACTGGCGCTTACGGTGCAGAAGATATCCGAAGAATATCTTCGACATCACCTCAAGCGGTCGGATTCATCGAATGCTTGTTGAAATGTAAAACATTCGGGAAAATTCATCCCAACCAGTTGGTATATGGTTAGATATTCACGTCTTGAGATTGAATATTTTATTCGATGTTGATTCTAGTATTACTCACCGTTTCCTGAGGAGCTGCTTCCACCTCTGAAGCTTTCGGCACCTCCGCCGGATGGGCCACCCGAGGGATAGCCACCGTTACCACTGCCAGAACCGCCGAAACCACCGCCGTTATTTCCACCAGCCGAGTACCCACCGTTGCCGCCGCTAGGTCCGCCGGACGAATACCCTCCGTTACCTCCTCCGAAGCCGCCGTTGCTCGACGGGCCTCCCGACGGATAGCCTCCAGCACCAGAAGAACCTCCGTTGAATCCACCACCGTTACCGCCATTGTTTCCAGAACTCGAGGGACCACCGGAAGGATAACCGGCTTCATCGCCGCCCGGACCGCCGGAACTGTATCCTTCGGCCCCTCCGGCGTTGTTCGCTTCTCCTTCATATCTTATCTGTGGCTTGAAACCGTCCTGATCGGCCTCGTACTCGACGATCTGTTTCCTTCCGTCCGGAAGCAGAACGTTGAACATGCCCTGGGCACGGTCGCCGTCCCGGCTCTCCGTCTGGCTGAATTCCGTTCCCGTCTGGGCGTCCTTGACCTCGTAGTTGAATTCATACTTTGCTGGTTCCTAAGAGAAGTAAAACAAGTGATGTATCATGTTTAAAGATGTACTTTTCGATGGAAATAAATATTTACAACATGGGAGATAAAGTTCTGGTGTGAAAACCGAATTGGAATTGATTCGGATTTCGAAAGCAGGTAAAAATGACAAGTACTCACGTTGTTCTCTTCTTCCTGTCCTCCAGGTCCACCACTTCCGTAACCTTCAGCTCCGCCATTACCTCCTCCAAATCCTCCATTTCCTCCTGGTCCACCAGATGGATATCCAGCACCTCCACCTTGTCCATTGCCTCCTGGTTGACCAGCAGCCGGTGGTCCGTAGCTAGTGGAAGGTCCACCTCCGGGTCCACCGCCACCGTTGAACCTTCCCGCTCCATTTCCACCTCCATTAGGGCCTCCGCCAGCACCAGGCGCTCCATAGCTGCTGGATGGCCGTCCGCCGTTATTTCCTCCGTTGTTACCACCGCCGAATCCATTTCCAGCTCCGGGTGCGCCGTAACTGCTGGAGGGTCTTCCGCCGCCGTTGCCATTACCGCCATTTCCATTGCCGGGTGGCCCGTAGCTACTCGAAGGTCTTCCAGCGCCGTTGCCGTTGCCGCCATTGCGATTGCCGCCGTTGCCATTGCCAGGTGGTCCGTAACTGTTGGAAGGCCTTCCGCCACCGTTACCATTGCCATTACCGCCGTTGCCGTTGCCAGGAGGTCCGTAACTGCTGGAAGGCCGGCCGCCACCGTTGCCGTTTCTTCCGCCTTGACCGCCTCCAGATCCTCCGAAACCATTTCCGCCTGCACCGGGTGCTCCGTAGCTGTTCGATGGTGGCTGGGCACCACTACCGGGCGCTCCGTACGAGTCCGAAGGCCTTTGGGCACTTCCTCCCGAACCACCGTTACCAAAACCCCCTCCGGGCGGTCCGTATGAGTCCGAAGGACGTCCACCACCGGATCCACCGTTATTTCCAAACCCACCACCACCACCTCCGTTGTTTCCTCCACCGGAACTACCCCGATCGGGTGGGCCATAACTATTGGACGGACGTCCACCACCGTTGCCCCCTCCAAAGCCACCGTTGCCTCCTCCGAATCCACCGTTCCCGGGAGGCCCATAACTGTCGGAAGGTCTTCCGTTGCCGTTTCCTCCTCCGCGACCTCCTCCGTTACCTCCACCCCCATTTCCACGTCCGCCTGAACCGATCGGTGCGCCTCCACCAAAACCAGGAGGTCCGTACTGACTCGATGGGCCTCCTCCACCGCCACCTCCGTTCCCACCTCCGCCACCGGGGCCTCCTTGGCCCGGGGGTAGGTACGAGTTGACCGGGGGCTCGGGCCTCGCGAAAACCGCAACGAGCACCGTGGCTCCTAGCAACAACTGGTAAACAGACATTTTTAAAACGTATTTGCGGACTAACCCAAAGGCGGATGATTGTGAAAATCGGTTTTACAGACAAATAGGCCGTCGACTCACTTTGAACATTATAACCGGCTGAATCTGAATGAAAACTGTAAACCTCCACGAGGCGAGACAAAGTTTGTCAAGCTCCCTCGCTGTCTCACGGGGCCCCGAGAGGAGCTTTACTCAAATTCAATGGACTTAATCTGACTCTCCACCCGGTAGCTCGCTGCTGGAGTGGCTTGCCGCGAATGACAAACTTAGAACCCTCTAATCCGCTTTATATATTCGCACTGAGTACTGTACGATCCTTTGCTCGATGGCGCGATGTGCGCGGACCACGGAGGGACAAACAGACAGACAGACCAAGCCAACGACGTCAGTGTGAGATTCTAAATCATGGATTTAGTGCAAGGGGGAAAGATTTATCCGTGAATAACGGTTGTAAGCGTGTCATACTGGTGAATCCTGGTATCGGTGACGACGATGGTGAATATGGGGGGAAAGGGGGTTAGATCCTCTCTCCCTCTCCTCACAGCAAAACGTACAGCACGGAGCCTCTACTGGGAATCGCGCGAAGAGGATCCTAGTAGCATCCTCAAGATAACGAGCCTCTCGGTAAGACACAACGTGTATTCGTGTTGCGGACTCTGTTCATGTGTTTGTACGTGTTCGTGGGTCGACTGGTGCTCCGATTTACCATCCGGCACCGAACGATTCACGCTCGGCTATCCTTCTTCTATATCCTACCTCTTCCTCGCTCTTACTCTCCTCCAACCTCGTCATAGTTGTATCCGCAACTATTACCAGTGTGTATGGGAACTTGCCAAGAAGCTATCGCACAAGTTGCTACTTTACACTGGCTGGGAGAGACACGAGCTTCTGGAGGAGCATCGCTGTACGAGAATTGGCTGCATACGTTGGATTAGGATGTATAGCAGTGGTAACCATATACTCCCTCGACTACCGTTCAACCGGAGATCGAGCACCAACCGCCACCGTCTCGTCCCAGCTATCACGACCATGGTGTTGCGATTCACTTTCGCAATATATACCAAACGCCTTTGACTCACTATATTCGATTATAGAGTACACCGAGTTTGCTTTCGTGTCGCACTGTCTTTCCCTTTCTCTCTCTCTCTCTCTCTGCGTGTCGATATTTCAACGAGGGATGCGTGCAGGAACGCAGACGCTTCTACGACGAGTGACTGACTTATGTTGACTGACATTTGATCGAGAACTTCCATCTATCGTCGTGTCTTCCTCCGGTTATGCACTATATGCCGTTTAAAACCGCAACATGCGAAATAAAAATGTGCATCGCTATCGGCAGATTCTGTTATTTTCAACTATTTCACTTTGTCACTAAATCGGGTAGAAAAAATGATATTGCGGGTCATTTAATTACGATCCGCTTAAGAATGATTTTTGCAGGAATCCTTCAGCTTTGTTTTCTGAAGTGTTCTCTTGATAATAATACGAGGAATGTTGTGCATAAAATATTTAATTGTTATGTGGAAATGTCAACACAGTGACTAGGCATTCGTTTTTTATCGATACCTGCTGTTTATTGAAATTAGAAAGGTACACAGTTCATTCAAGATGTTGTATATTCCATAGTAAAAATGATATCAATCTGAATTTAGGGTTTATATATTTAATTACGGTTCATTTAAGAATGCTTTTTATATATAAATCCTTAAACCTTTTTTCTCAAGTGTTTTCTTGATAAGAACGGTGAATGCAAGGACTGCAAAGAATATTCAATTTCCGTGTCGGATTTCACAGAGACTAGGTCGACCCCTTCCTCCTCGCCGTATTCTTTAAGATTAAATGCAAAAGCTATCGCCTCTCTATAACACAATCTCGTCGTGTCAGGGCTGGAGTTTCTTTGAGGGAGTGATACAATGATGCAGCTGTATAATGCGAAAGAAAACGAGGTTCTGTCGCAACAACAATATTCGTGTGTTTAAAATGCAAATTAGCTGGACTGGAGAGCCGATCTGTGTTCAACGTTCTCGAAACCCATCCGCCTTTCCATCTCACACATCTTTCAAAGCACACAGCTAGTCTACAGTCTCGTTATCGCTGTTGAGATGATTTTTCAAGAGTGAAAACGAGCCATACTCCCTACTGCGACGTAGCACGTGCCCGAAAGCATCGGTTTCTCATGCAGAGCCTCCTTTACTATAATAACAGGCGGATTACCGAAATATCTCGAGATCTAATAAAGAATAACAGAACATTTCCAAAAAATAAGAAGTACAGAGTTATATTAAAGAAGGAATATCATTATATTTAATATAATATTGATCGATCTCAAATTTTATAAAATTTAGTGGCATACGTTTCAAAAAATTTCCATCAAAATCAGCGCAATTTTTTCATTGCCTTTAATGTTATGCATTTTATAAAATGTTGTTCAATGAATTTTGTATTAAAGTTAACTTAAATTTTATGTAAATTATTGGATATTAATTTTTATTTCGTATATGTATTTGCTTACTTTTTAAACAAATAAAAAATTGTATGTACGCAATGAAAATATGTTCTTTGAGGTTTAAGTGCCTGACACCTCATTGATATCATATAAATATTTTGTCAAAATTATCATTTTTCGAAATCTCTTTTTCATCGAACCAGTAAAATATTTATTCCCAGTGTAAAATAAACCAACACCTCGACTGGGTCTCTTGCATGCAAGAGAAGCTTTGTGCAATCGAGTTGAACTGCATCAGATGCAACGAGGATGCAACGTGGGACGTTTTGCCCCACCGGCTGATATAAGATAGGATAGGATGTGCTGGGCATCGATTGCATCACGGAAACTTTATTGAAACTCCACTTTCTATGGAAACATCCAAGAGAGACATAAGAATATAAGCTATATATTACGTATTAAGACTAAACTAATAACTTAGTGTCTTTGTATCCCAAGAATATATATCTTAAACGATCTCTGCGTGGTGCATACAAATTTGGTGGTATCGATGGTATACTACACAAACGATTCCACAGCAGATCTACATTCTCTCGAATATCCCTTTCGTTCGACTCACCCAAGAACAATTACACATTACACACACACACAGCATCTTGTCACGATTTTATAATAGTGCCACAGAGACGAGGCAACTAACGAGGCCACCTTTCCCATACACTCTTTCATTAGACTTCCGGTATGCTAAATTCGTACCTATAACTCTTTTGTCATATACTTTTTTTGAGTGCAACCAACGCTGGTCTTGTCTTCGACTGATTTCGTCATTTTTCTTAGCAGTGACGACGCGTTAACATCAATCATCAATAGTTATTATTGTTTTTAATGGTATTCCGTGGATGAAAAGTCGTTCTTGCAACAACAAAAAAAAAAAAAGAAAAAAAAATGGTTGATCGATACTGCCACTGGAGCCTTTGGAATAGTTGTGGCATTTTAATGCTATGGAGAAGATGTATAAGTTAATAGTGTAGCTATATAGAGAAATTTCTTCTTCGTCTTACGCGAGATATACTTATGCAATCATGCAGCTTTTCATGTGATCTAATTTAACGCAGCAACATCGATCTCTCCGAAGCGTAGCTCACTCGCCGTCTCTCTGAGATCGTTGCGACACTTCTTCTCTCATCCGTGTTACTGTTTGCTCTTGTTGTTCGTGGCGCTGTGTGCGAGTGATGCGCTGAAGGCGATGAATATGTCTGCATGAACGTCTACGGGTTCCTATAAATACTTGGGAATCTCGCCACCAGGACGCATTATACTCTTGAACGCGACGTACACCACTCATAATATTTTACCTCTTGGCTTCATGTTGTTTACTGGCATACGGCGATGCTGTAATTTCAACGAGTATACTCATTGTACGGAGGAAGGGTTCTTGAGGTTTATCGAGTTTTCGTGTCGAGATTCATCATTTTTGTTATCTTCGTCATTTCTGACATATAAATATTGTTTATTTTTTATATTATCGCTCGTGGATGATACATTCCGAACGAAAAGTTTTGTCGGGTTGAGTTTTTAGAACTGCGCAACTGACTGATGAAAAAATCAACGTCTTTTTAGAGTTTTTTTTTGTTGTTGCATAATGTTCTTGTACTATGAACAAGTTGTCAATAATTTAATGTATAACTAACGGTTTAGTGAATTTTTAAACATACTCATTATACGGAGGAAGGGTTCTTGAGGTTTATCGAGTTTTCGTGTCGAGATTCATCATTTTTTTATCTTCGTCATTTCTGATATATAATTATTGTTTATTTTTTATATTATCGCTCGTGGATGATACATTCCGAACGAAAAGTTTTGTCGGGTTGAGTTTTTAGAACTGCGCAACAGACTGATGAAAAAATCAACGTCTTTTTAGAGTTTTTTTTGTTGTTGCATAATGTTCTTGTACTATGAACAAGTTGTCAATAATTTAATGTATAACTAACGGTTTAGTGAATTTTTAAACATTACAAGAGTCATTAAAATAATTCGTTGGTTTTTAAAGGTATATAATTTTTTAATAAAAACATTGTTTAAAAAAATATCAATTTCTTACGAAGTTAGGGTCAACTTGACATTTTCAAGGAAATTTAACGTAAGCAATAAGCTTATTGAAAAAAAATCCTTTTCTTCTCAAAATAAAAATCCTGGAAAAGATTTGTAGTCTTCCGTTTTTGTGAAGACAAAGGTAATTTGTGACACAAGAGTGGAATTAGTGATTTTGAGCACTAGGGAGAAAAAACTTTTTTGTAGCGAGTCTGACACACAAGCCAAAAAATGAATTTTCTCCTGAGTGATAAACGAACATTTTTCATACCCGCAGACGAATAATAATATCCGTACAAACGAAATATCCCATTTTGTTTAGCGCCAGCTCTCAAACACATTCGTGCGAATATTTATTTTGGCAAGATTCGATATCAGAGTTGAAACTGTAGCTTTTTTAGTAGAATGTAGAGTTGATACAATTTGTTTTTTTTTTCATCCAGTGATAAGAGTCATACTTACAGGTCCATTTTACTGAAGTTACCGACCCTCGCCATGAAAAAAGTGATGTCGAGAGTCAAGAGTGTCAATGTAGTCTCTTATGGAAAAATCACTACGGTCGCGCATTCGATGAATAATACATCATACTTATCGATCAAATTTACATATAAAGCAATATCATGAAATATTCTTCGACACTTCTAGATTCCGTAAACACCTCAAAAATAAGCAATTACCGAATATAATAACGCATACTCATACAAGAAATCCCGGACCGCAAGTGGCAATTCCGACGAGTTCGAGGAGGTTTATGCTAAATTAGCGGCGGAATTGGAAAAGACGCTCAGCAGCACATTTTCCTCTCCTTACATCCCTAAACAAACAATCAGGACCACGAGAAACTTCTCTCTATAAAAAATAAAAATAAACTAGAAGAATTGTGTGAAAAATTTCTGATAGGTACTTGCCTTTCTTGGAAACAAGCTTTCGTTTTTTGAATAAATAATTTTTTATTTTTACTGCTCAAAACCTTGAGAAATTCTGCTCAAAAAATGGACTTGTCGGTCAATTATTCACGGCAGCATCACACCACATTATTTTCGGAGTGTTTACCTGGTTCACTTTTCTTTTCCGAAGAAAAAAATTAAAAAAGCCCAGAGTAAATAAATTGGAAGCTGCGAAGCGCTTTTGAAAGCTCGTGACGCTCTTCAGTTGTCATTGATTGTTCGTTTTGTCAAATCAGTAAATAATCAGGAACGATAACTTAATAGGCGTGAATCATAGGGTACACGTTCATTATTATTAGGATATTGACAATATCTTTATTACCAATCACTTCACAATGGACTCTCATTTAACTGAATGATCTCATTATTATTAAGAAGCTGCCAATATCTTTATTTCCAATGATCTCAAAAGGCCGCAACCTTGAAAATAAGAAAAGCACATAACTTTTTTCACCGAATACGCCAAATATCATAGCAAGAGTGGAACCTTGACTAAAAATAGAAATTAGAAGACTTTCCTCTTTACTTCCCATTCAATTCCAAATGTAGTTTAATTTTTTAGCGTGTCCAATTTTTCGAGAATGCCCACGTATGATAAAGCTTGATTTTTCAGCATATTCACAGCGCATCATACTCGGAGTGCTTACTTGATGGCGTTTCCTGTACCGAAGAAAAAAACGCCGTCGCTTTGGGCGCTGAATTCATCAAAGTAATCAGAGTAAATAAATTGGAAGCTGCGAAGCGCCGTCGAAATGCTCGTGACGCTCTTGAGCTTGCGTCGCTCGTTTGTTTTAGCTCGGAAAGCATCTCGCGAGCGTACCACTCGAAAAGCCCGCTGTCCACTTGGAAGAAAAGTACATATTGCACGCGCGAGATTGAGGGCCGGGAACGACAGCAAACGAGGAGTAGGCACTGGTCGACATTGTATAGTAGAAGAGAGCCTCGCAGCTAGCAGCACGAGCTTGCGGTGCTATCAGCTAGGCCCTCTGATCGATTGTTCGATGCGCGCTCGGAATGGGAAATGAAAGTGCACCAGCGTATAACCACTCGACTGCCCACGTACACACTCTTGCGCAAGCTTTATTTTCGATTTTACAGCGCACGACGCAACGTCGATTGAGGGAGTTAAAGATACACGAGAAATTCGGATATTTGCACGAGCTTTCAAAAATTTCCTTGGGGCATTTGATGTTTCGAGAAGATGCTGACACAAAGGATTATTGGTGTTGGGAGATAAAAGCGCTGCAAGAGCTTTCGCGAATCGGCTGACGTATCGGGGCCAACGTCAGAGCCCCCCCCCCTGCCCGCAATGATAGAGACGCTCTTTGGTCACGTTTCTATTCTCCTCTCAACCACGAATATCAGCTTTATCAGCTTGCCACTTTGGTATGCGCAAATTCATTCATACGCCGTCGGTTCTATTCTTAAAGTGAACTCGGCGTCGATGCGAATATGAGGCTCCTTGAAATCTTACTTTTTTTGTAAATTATTCTCGGCCGTTTGTGAGTTATCAGAGGCTCGCCAAAATAGACAAGAGACGGGAATTGAGAGCGAAAAGCGCACGAGACCTGAAGATATACTAAAATTGTGTCGTGAAAATCATCATGCTCTTTAAGATGTTCCGTTATGACATTAATTTCCGCAAAATTTTACATACGTCGCGCTTTAATGCGATCGGAATAATATTCGGTCATGATAAATATATAATTTGTAATAATGTTGCACGACATCGACTCCAAAATTAATATATGAACAAAATTTTATTCGGGTATATTTCAGTTTGGAGGGGTTGGCGAATTCGGAGGCCGTCGCTTCAAGCTTCTGCTAAAAACCGCGCCGATCAATGGTAATCAATGATACATGAAAATCATAATGGCTTAATGTACTTGCAAGCAAAATTGAATTCATTAATTTCAGCCAAAATTAATTCTACATCCGTGGTAGAAAATATGACTGTAATGTTATTAACAAACTCGCAAACTTATTATCGATTGTAATATTAATTTCACATTGCACTTAAAAATATATAATTCAGTATGCCAGTTTATGAATAAAAACCTCCACTGCTATGTATTAAATATATCAAATATATTTTTTTGTGTATGTAAACAGTGTATACAAAATATATACGCGACATATCCAGAACTTTGTGGCGCCGTATAACTAACAAATATGTTACATGTACATTTTTCTCTGTGAGGTCGAAGTTTGTCGTGGATAAACGGAGAGCAGGGCTAAAAAAATTCGAGGAATTTTCTGCACCTCGCCATAGTTTATTGAATAGTTCTGGGGTCACCAATCGACGAGAACAAAGGTGCCGGATAGCTGGAAAAAGAACGGAGATAGAATGATGAGAATGTCGAGGGAAAAGAAGCGGAAGAGGGAGACGGGAGAGCTTACAACTTTGGTGAAAGCAGTATAAGGCCCTCACTCAAAAGTTTGCTTCGTCGGAAGTTCGGAAGACCGCTTCTTCTTCTTCTTCCTCTCCTTCTTCACCTTCGCGTTTCCCCTAACCCTGTTTTTACGCCTCTCCAACCTTTGTGCCTGGCGTTTCTTTTGCTTCATTCCTTTCGCTCACATGGGAAGCTGAAGGTGTGCGGTCAAAGCGGGCGTGGATAAAAAGCGATTTTTCTGCAGCGCTTTTCCAACGTCTAGCCCATGACAATGGCACCTCCGAGTTTGCGGTATTCGTGCGGGAGTAATAATACTCGAAGCAGACATTTGTATCTGTCATCGCCGCGCGGTGGTTGAAGACGTAAGAGGCTCCGAGCATCTTTTATTCACGTATGGCCGTCACAAGAAGTATTTTTCAAAAGTTATTTTCCATCTGTCGACATAACTCCGTCAAGATCTATCTGAATTGCATGCAAATTTTTTTTTTCGACGGTTAAATAATGATTCTTATTAAAATGTAAGCGGAAGTTGTGAAATTGTAATAATCACTTGCTATTTCGCTCTTTGTTTATTCCATTATAAATTTATTACCAATTTAACGAAATACACGATATGCTGTTTATTAACATCACTATCAACATTTTTTTCGAATCCTCATCTTCCAATCAGTGATAATTACATTTCATTAGTTCAGGTGACTATTTTACTCATAATTACATTAGCTGTCTTCACTGTTAAAGTAACTAAGTTATTGTTAATGTAATTGCGAAAATAGTTATCTGAACTAATGAAATGTAATTATCACTGAATAGTTAGCGAGACCAGCTCAATTTTCCTCAGTGTAGATAATTTCCTTGAGAATTTTAATCATTTTTGATAAAAATACAAATTTAACAGGAAATACTTTTGGGCCTGGTGTGAAAAATGTTTTTTTCTTGATAAATCATGAACAGAGAAGTGAAACATTCTTGTTCTTGTATTTGACAGCCGAAATTCGTAAAGCTCTGGTGCAGTAAACTAAAAACCCTGTTGTCACAAGCAACAATTTCTCTCGTGCAACACAAATACGCACCGGCAAAATACGGAACCATCTGCTCTACGGGAATTGCATAAGCGTGATGCACAGTCTTGAAGCTTATAAATACGAAGTATGACACTCAGCGTATGTACATACGTGTCACACAACTGCTCGCGTAGCGTGTCACCGAGAGCAGACAGGGATTGGGATTAAATGATTTCGAAACGTCTGTTGCCCGTCGTTTTGTGATTGTATACGTATTTTACCGTTTCGAAAAATTTCCCCGCTGTCAATCCGCCAGAGAAGGCACATTCAATTTCCATTTTGACTCTTCCTCTCCCCATTTTTTACCCTTTCCCTTTATCGTCCGCAGCATCGCTACCAGCCACGTGGCCTTTTCAGTATTACTATACGTTGATGCAGGAAAAAGAGACGGTGCACTGTGTGTACTGCTCCGCTGCTACTGCTTATATACCGACTATATCGCTGCGCTAGTCCGTGCGGACACGCAAAAGATGTGGAGCAAGATTCCCCGGAGACCCCGTCGCTGCCGGATCACCTCATTACCTGTACGTGACTCCCGCGTACTCGTGGTCGTTACGCAACCCTTACTCGTCTCTTCTTTCCCGTTGCCGAGTTTGACGGAGCGACTAACCATCGTCAGGGACTCTCATCCGCAATAAAGCTAGCATTAACCCGTTTCCGGTTCCAATTAAGGGCTTTTCTGAGACGCATTTATTTAATGCTTCTGATTTTATTCTTCATTTTTTATTTTTTTTTTTGACATCGACGAAATTAAAATTAAATGCTACGTCAAGGCGACTGTTCGCCTAATTCGTATGAAATTGGTATGAACATGGAATAATTAAATTATCTTAGTTTATTAACTGTGAAAATGTTGCAGGGCTTCAAGCTCAAAGAGGAAGAGTCGTGAAATTAATTTGACGGGAAGATAATCCGGAGTATTGAATATTCGGTACAGGTAATTGTTGAAAGTCATCAAAGCTCGGCTTTCCTAAGGCATTTTATGAGTTTGTGTCATTTTGTGTATGTTTCCCAAAATCACAATATTGTTTCGCAATTTCAGGGAATGCTATACATGTTGTGAGCTTATTAAGTGTGAAAATGTTGCAGGGCTTCAAGATCAGAGAGACAGGATCGTCTAATTAATGAGACGGGAAAATAACTCTGAATATTCGCGAGAGGAATCGATAATCATTGAAAGTAATGAAGGCTCGACAATCCCAAGCAATTTTATGAATTTATGTGATTTTGCATTGATAGGGTTTACATTTTTATTTCGCTAGATAAATTAATGAAATGCAACACGGGGAGGCGAGTGATAATTTTTATTTTCAATCGATTGAGACTCGAAAATAAATGAAGATTTCATATTGTGAAATTGCAGAATTGTGTTTTGAATTTTCAACAAATTTAGGGTCGAAGACTCGCAACCACTGAATTACCTAAATGGGTGAATAATTTTTGAAATTAGATAATCGTTATAGAAAGTGATATTTGTTAGGGTTTGATAATTATAATTAAGGGACTGATCAAAGTTGAACTGATCAAAGCGCATTTATGCACATTGATGCGCTTTATTGCATCTCTGTTGTAGCATTAATATTATTATTACTATCGAGAAATTTACTAAATGCTACATAGTAAGGCGATGCTTAACTGATATTTCCAACCAATTAACGAAATTGCAACATGCAGAAATTGGATTTTCGAATTATGATTTCAATTAAATTTTCAATGGGAGGAAGTCAGAATCAAATTGTAGATATTCATTCACAGATCTCATTTATTTATCTGCAGATGATATTTAAATACATTCATTCTTTTAAACCCTGAAAAAATTGATTTTTTACTTTATTGCAAAAGCATCTAACTATTGGAAATGAACTACAGAAAATTCATGGTTTTTGACCTAATTTAGTAAAGATAGCTCTCGGATTTACTGGGATTACAATTAAAAAAAACTGATTTCTTAATATTTCAAGTTCCGCTAAATTTCAGTTTTTTATTTATTGTTGTAAACTGGACCCTTGCACATTCTTCCCCATAGATTTACTTTTGCAGGAATTGAAGAGTAATTACGAATCAATGGCGAATGTTGTCTTTTGCATTCGTTTTTGCAGTTGAAATTGCATTTTAATAATAATACCCATTACATTTTTCGTTCACTTATTATTGAAAAGTACAATTTAACGGATCTCTGGCTTCAACGAATTAACTTTCCGTCGATAAAATTAATTGCAGAGTAAAATAATCCGGAAAACGGAATTATCTCTCCACAAAAGGTAGGAATATACGTTTATCTTGTCATTAACAGACCGAGATAGAGCTTTTATATAGCAGGCAGTTGGAAAGGGTGTACAATTACGCACGAACAATTTACCGAGGGTCCCGACCGGATATGTTGGACGGCTCGGTGTATATCAAAATTCCCCACTCGCGACACGCCCTGCGGCTAAACGAATTAGGAAGGAACACCCCAAATACGACCTCCCTTCGATGTTATACTCTCGATGCTGTACAAGCTCTTCACGCTTCTACGAAAATTCAATTATTCCATTTTGTCAGGAAATTGACAAACCGTTTAACTGCCTAGCGATGACTTAAATGCCTTTTATGCCAATTGCATCCAATAACTTCATTTCCGACTTGAACATGAAAATTTGATTAAATCTTTGATAGGTTAAAATATTTAATAAAATTATTTCAAGTTTCCTCTTAGCTTCGCATTCGTGAAATCTCAGTTATTTTAATTGGCGAGGAAATTTTCTGATCGTTTCATTGATTGATTTGTAGTCGAATGTAGATAACAATATTTGTAATCTTAACAAACAATTTTTACCTTCAACTTCCACAAAAACTTTTTTATTATTTAATAGAATAATTTTTTTTCAAAATTATTTTCACTCGTTCTTTGAATTAAAGACTGAACAAAAGTTTTTGGGAAAATGGTTAAACAAAATGTGTAGACGTTTTGGCTTCCAGTTATTGTTTAAAGTACAACAATCTAACTATTTATTACGTAGTGAGGAATTAATTTGAAAAAATGTTTCTTTTTTTTGTCACGTACATCGAAAAACTACGTTTTCCTAATGTAAATAGAGTTTTTTTTAAGATCTTCGATTAATGAAAACTTATAGAACATTTTTCACCCGCCGATCATAACTCAGTTATCCTAATTCCTTTTTAAAAATCTAATGTATTGTAATACATTTTTTTGGAAAATTGACAGACTGTTCAATAATCATGCAATCATTTGACTAATTTCTATGCCAATCATGCCTAATGACTTTATTATCAGTTTGAGCAACACGAAATTTTAACTACGCCCTTTGATAAATAGGACAAAACGTTGGCGTTTATTTCCAAGTCTTCCTTTTGCTTATAATTTGCTTTGGATGTTCTTATTTAAATTGTTGCTACTCGGTGAGTTCTGGAATAACCGCATCAGGGTTTGCAATGAGATTTGCTCCTTCCGGCTTATTATCAACTTATCAGATGTCGAGGAAACGAGAAAAAGGAGTAGAGACTTCCACTTCATAGACTTATAACGAGCGCATCGAGAAAATTTCGCGGTACGCTTTTTTTCCGCAGCCACCAGCTACACGGGTACTTTCACCTTTTTTCCTCTGTTTTTCCTCCAGTGATTCGATTGGCTCCACGGCTAGACCCAAGCTCATTACTGTATACTGATTTTTTTTCTCCTTTCACAACCCCTTGGCTTTAGTTCTGCAGCCGCTTGATATTCGTGCTTGCTGGAGTTGCGACGATGAAAAAGCTCTCCGGTTTCTCAAAACAATCACCGACCGCCTTGCTGAAAGCTCGATTATGAGCCGAAGATGAGCAAAAAGACAGCTAATAAAATATGAGCCTTGCCAATTTTTACTCGGGAACGAAAGAAGAAACGGCGGGCTCGTCGGAGGAAAAAAAAAGCTTCAGAATATTGGAAAAGGGTCAATAGTGCAATGAAAATTCAAGTCTGAATAAAAAGAATTCTGTCGAAAAAATAATAGTATTCTGCAAAATCTTAAAATCTCAATAATCGTAAAAAAATATTACTAAAATAATCAAAAGTGAAGTTTGAATTTTTTGAAAATGTATCTCTTCCCATAATCCATCCAATATACGTTTTGTATTTTCTAACGCTATTTCTCTAGCCTCTAAAATATTTATCTGAAAATCAATGTTTTTTAACAGCTCTGTTTTAAGTTAAGTCAAGTTTGTTTTTGAATCCCTGAAATTGCTTAGGAAATTTTCAAAATGTTCTTCATTTTTCAGTGGATTCTTTTCTAAAAGTGCGAAAGGGGTGCATAAAAAAAATGAATAAACTCATAAAATACATAGCAATCATAACCTTTGACCGTGAAATAATAAAACAATTGCCTTCAAAATATGTTTGAAATTCTTCACGACGAATAAACTTTTTAATTTCACAACCAAAGAATTTATAATAATTACCGTGGTGACATACCGCAATGGAAAATAAAACTGATTCGAGTGAAGATGACAGGCAATCGACGAGTGGGAAAATGAAATTTTTCTGTTTTCCGCAATTCACCGGAGGATAGGGAAAAGTAGAACGAATTTGCTTCAATCGCTTGATATATTTTCGGATAATGAATTCAGAGTGCGGATTAGCGAAACGATTGAAAACCGATAAATGAATTTCTTCTTGTGCGCTCGGGTTGCCTAGGGGAATGCGGAATTGGGGTGAGTACTAGTGGAGGCGGGCGACCTATCGATGTCGATTTACGTAAAACACTCTGTCCCTCGTTTTAGCATGCATTCAGCCTTCTTCTCTCCCAGTGTAGTAGATTCGGTGCTCAGTCTGGCTGTGGATTTATTTCAATCTAATTCGTTTCGTTCGGGTTATATTCCGATCAGCGGCGCAACTATATAATGTACATTTTTACAGTGTCACACTATATTAGTTTCTTAACGTACACACGCATCAATTATTCTCTGTCACTTCGGTCACTTAATTCCGTCAATGACAGAAATTCTATACATTTAGTCCAATTTGATTACTCCTCGAGTGCACCTCCTGTGTTTCGTATTTTGGAAATGAAGAGCTTAAATTTTCCTCATTAATTATTTAAAAAAAATAGAATAAAAAACCTATGAGGCGGAAATTGGTTGTTTTTCATAAAATATTGAATGCAACAATAGTTCCATTTTCACTCTTTTTAAATTTAATGTTTTTGAAAAACAACTGAAATATTGACATTTCTATTATAAAAGAAGGAAAATTTTCGGTTTTGGGATATGCTTCAGTGAAATTTTTGATCCTAATTATAATGAATTTAAAAAAAAATGTAGTTCACCGTGGATTTTTCTCGTGTTAATTTTTTCTTACAAGATGTAAATGATATATCAAAAATGCATGTGCGATGCATAAAATTTGGATAATAACAATATCTTTTTTAGAAAGGTTGGAAAAAAGTGGGTGCCCTGACAGGGAATACCTCGTATATGTGCGTGGAACACCTCACATGCATGCGTCGCAGAATGATTGAACAGGAGAGATTATCGTGACATTACGCCCATTGGACTGAACCGACCGAAAATGTAAATGATTCCAATAAAAAATGCATTAATTCCAGGGCACACGCTCCAAGTCATACACACGAATACCGAGAGACTCGTAAATAAATGACGGGGCAATAGGTTATGTCATTAATCGGACAAAAAGCTCGTATAGAACAGACCAAACGTGATCATTCGCCTGTCTGTTGGTACACTTCCTAGTAGCGGTGAGTTCAGCGGTTTCTCGTCATTACCGAATGACACGAAGCAAATAGTCGACGAGTGTGATCCAACTCAACTCATGAATAAAATCTGAAAAATATTCATTGTCCGTAAAACGAGGCAACACTGGATTCAAAAAAGGTTCAAACGACATACATTGATGTATTTAACAAGCGAAAACTCCGACGAGAACCACTTTTTTATTTACGTAATCAGTTTCTCAATTTTACATGTGTGATTTTTGAATGATTTTTTTTCACATAATTTCAATGTTCTTTTTTTCATTAATTGGGAAAATTTTTGTATGCCTTGGTGAGACCGTTCATCATTACATATCAAAATTTAAAGAGTCATTAAACCAACAATTGCATCAAAAGAGGCTTAATAAATGTTCGGGACCGAAAATTAAGGAACTACCTTAATATTGTAAAAACTATTGTTCAGTAACGAGTTTGTTAAACGACTTTATTCTTTGGCTTTATCATTATTCGTCAAAATTGTTTATATAACGCCAAATGAAAAAGAATGATAACAAAAATAATTGATTACGAAAAAAATAATTTACGGAAATGAATGCAAAAAGAATGAAATAATTTCTGTAGAATATGACTAATTATTTGAATTGTAGTCTTTGACGTAATGCCACTGGTACAGTCCATTAGAGCCAAATAACAATAATAATCAGTATCTTCTTTAATGTAATTTTTAATTATTCTGAGTGTGCTAAGCTCTCGCAATCCTCCAATAATTTTAATCGAGTGATATTAATTCTTCAGCTATAGGGTAGTGAGCTTTTACGCGGTGGCTAAAAAAGTACTCCATTTTTTCTTTCGTTGATGCTGCTCCGATGTGTGATGCCCCACTGAACGTGAATTTGCGATTCATTCTATGAAGGGGTTAATTTTACCATTACTTGCGAGGCTAAAGTTTCTATTTTATTCAAAGACCATTATTGGCTCTTTTTTTCAGCTCAGTTTTGGAAAAATTCGAAATCTATTATTACTATTACATTTGATAAAATTATCCAATTTTTCCGTAAATCGTTACAAATAAAGGATCGTTACTGCTCTCCTGGCACACTAAATTTTAGCTTGATTGTTAAAGCCCTTCTTGACATACAGCGCAGTTGAATTTTGCAAGTCTGCTGAACAGACACACACATGGTTAAAAATATTTTGCTGGGCCAGCTGATGTACCGATAGGGATTCGCTTTATTGCTGCTCTAACAATTTTTCGCTAGGCTAGCAAATATGTTCCCTGGACTTACGAATAATTTGGTGGGTTGGCAAAAAAAAAAAATTATTGTCAGTATATCAGTAAAGAATTTTTGTCTGTGGACGCACATACGAACTTTTATCACTAAAATAAATCTTCCTGCTATAAGGATTCAAAAAAAAAAAAAAATGCATTCCTCTAAAATAAAAAATCAATAATTTGAAAACTTGTGACTTATTTAATTGTACAGAATTAATATCGTTTTATTAAATCTATAGAAAAATGTACCAAAATGTAACCAATCATAATATTAGCCAATCGATAAAAGGACCTTTGTCCCAAACTTGTCATCCCCCTTCAAAATAAGCCACTTTTTCGTTTCCTTTATTGGCGACAGATAGGATTGGATATCCCAGTACACGAATAACCGTGTGATGACGATTGACGGGAGGAAGAAATAAACGCGATCTAGAAAAAGAAAAAGTAAAAAAGAAAGCAACCGAAGCGGGTTAATAGCCAGGAGCGTAATAACGAGTCTCGGTGCGATGCGATGCATGTGCAGGACAAGAAGAGCGCGCGAATACACTGTAGATGGTTGACTGCCTCACTCACGAGAGTTTCCACTATTTTGGGCCTCAGGACGAGACCGTGGGACGGCCAATACCAGAATCTACATCGAACTTGCTTCGATCGATCGTTTTCTATATATACTGTTCAATATATGGAGCATTCCACCCCAATTCGACCCTTCGAATTTCATCCCCGATTGTTACTCGTATTATTTAATATCTATAATAAATAACCTCAATTTTTATTAGAATTTTTCATATACAATTTATCTACTTTTGATTATTTATATCGAACATATTGATACGGACTTTTTGAAAATTTTGTCAGATTTTTAAGATAAAGTTCTCAATATATCCGTTATAAATAATCATAAGTACATGAATTGTTCAAAAAATCTGATAAAAATTATAATTGCGTCTTAGAGGTCGAACAATAATATAAAAAATCGGCGAATTCGTGAGGCGGAGTTGGTACGGAATGGCCCATATATATGCATGGGGTATCGAAGCTGGTGTCTACATACCTATACAGTTTGACTATCAAGATTCGCAGGGGCGCTTCGACGCGAAAGCGCGCCACGACGAATAAAAAAGAAGAGCGAAAGCTCGAGCCAATAGCCGAGGTCGGCCACGACCGCGTGGTGCCGATCCCTCTTTCGCGCTGCGGCGTTCGTCCCAACTGTTCTTTGCCGAGCATTCGCCGAGCCGTAATCCACGACGAGCAAAAAAAAAAAATGCATTGATTCCCCGGTTCCTCGCTCATTCTTTTTTCTTCTTTCGTTTTTGTTGAGCTTTTTTTATTCCTATAGTCCTCTCTTTCTATCTTTGCTTCGTTTCAACGTGGAATAGGTCCGACCATACAGATACCGCACACGTGCGTGAACCGCAGCCTGCAAAATCACGAAATGAAAGAAGTGGGAGATCCGATCGAACGGTGAGAAAAAAAAATAAAAAATAACTCGGCTAATTGGAAAAAATTGCTATTGGCGACGATAGGCAGTTCATAGCTGAGCTTTTTAGCCACCAAAAAGCAACCAGAGAGCGAAGAATTAGCTGTTTTTATTGTCAGAAATCACTTTGCTCCCGCGTGGAGAAAACTTTCGTTACTTGGAATTGGTTTTTCGAGATTTTCGTGTCGGGATACTGAAAATTGGCCAAAACATCGAGAAAAGCGGATTAGAAAAAATGGGGACATCGAAATATGAAAAATCGGCAAAGCCCTTCAGATTTTATGCACTTTTGAAATTTTTTACAACAATTAACATTATTCCATTAACATTTGCAAAACGTGAAAAATGAAGCTTAAATTTTGTACAACGAATAAAAAAATAAAGTCTAGAATTAGTGAGACTAAAAAGTAAAAATACGATCGTAAATGAGACTGAAACATCATGAAACCTCCTGAACTGGAACAAACTACCGTGAACCCTGTAATGCAGTCAACGAGATACCCAATAACCCATATCCATAACCCCGTAAGTCATAACCGCGTGAGAACGATGTGCGATAATAGTTATTTAATGGGAGGACATAATAGTCGGGGAAATTTGCTAGCGCATATCCCATGAGTTTGACTATTGTGATAGGGCGATAGCTCCCGATAGTAGCACGTTTATAATATTATACATATATATGCAGCGTGCACTAAGGCGGTGTTTATAGTGTTTGATGTAACGAGGGAATGAAAACCCCTGTAATAGACTGAGCGATTCGAGGCTCTTCCCACGAAGCAGTGAAAGTGAGTTCTGTGTGCGCCAAGATTAGTTCACGTGCTGTCGACCGACACTTTTGCCCGTGGAGAAGAGCTGCGACGTTCCTTCGTGGGTTTTGTGTGCTTTGTGCTGTGCTCTGTGCCACAGACGCATCGTCAAAAGGCTCTAGAGGCAGCCTCCGCACTCCGTCCTCCAGTGCATTTCCACGAGATGCACAACTATGTGTTGGCGGTGGTTGTGTTCAAGGTAGCCCATTGTTTCTCCAAACGTAGGAACGAGAGAAGAAGGGTAGGAGGATACATGCAATTGAAACGTTCGTGCAACACAGAGTGCCCTCTTCGCACACCGGCTACGCTTCGAGCGCGATAACTATTGCCTTGCAGTTGCCAGCTGGTGTGCCATGTTCTTTTCCCAAAGGTCGATTAAACGCCGTTGGCCAAGAAGTAACCATGAGCGAGGAAGAAAAATGAAACGGTGCAGTTTAACAACCGAAATGGAAGATTGTGATTGGAGCAGACAAACGCCCTTAAGGGAAGCGAGGCACGAGAAAAATCTGTGAACCTCTCTTTTTAAAAAATCTTACGACCTCATTACCGAGCATTGCAATTCTGCAAATTTAGAAATACATACGGCGCACCAAAATGGTGTGAGGTGAAAACTAAGATTTTTTACTTGTAGCTCTACTTGTGGCTGACCAAAGAGAGCAGATCTTAGGGCTTGGGATTTTATCTATGGAAGAGACCATTTTTCGTATTCTAGTTACTGTTATGAATTATTTAGTGCATTTTTAATTAGGAAATGTTTAACTACACATTTAACGTCATGGCTAACTCATGGCAGATAAAATAAATCGAATAGTAAATTTCGTGTCCATTACGATGATGACTACTGCTAATGAGAAATTGTTGATGCTTAAGCAGATGAGCTTTAGTGAAGAGTAAAAATGAAGTTAATAATCATAAGATATCAAACATTCATATCATCAAGAGATGGTCGAAATTATGATTGGAGAAACCAAAAAGTACTCGATAAATCGATTTATAGAGAAAGAGAGAGACAGAGAGAGAGAGAGAGAGAGAAAAAGTGGTTCAAGGGAGATAAGCCTTTTAATAATCGATTGTTATCCATTTTTATACGCAATTGTGTAATAAAAAGACATGTACATAGCCACTAAATGTCGAAGTAAATGGAGAGCCTTTTTTGAAGAGTTATTGCGGAAATAATGAAGAATTATTGGCGTAGTAATAAATTCTCATTTTATTCGAGGATAACCATGAGCAAAAGGGAAAGGAGTAGCTAAACAGCTATTAAAGGAGGCAAAGCCCTTCGTAAATTAATTGCGAAGCCAAGTTACAGCTAAGAAAATAATTGTTTTGAAAAATACGCATTTGCGTAATAAAACAGGCAAATAACTTGCAAAGCAGTTTTCAAGCAAACAGAAATTAATTCGCCAAGAATTATTACATTGTGTAAATAACAAACTATGTTTTTTATCCCAGAATAATGAGTACCCAAGAAAACATCGTTGAAAATTGCAACGAACACCGCGGCTGAAGAAAATTCTCGACATAAAAAATTCTTTTTTTGTGTTAGCTTTGGAATGGGACTTTTGAAATAATTCTTACGTTCTGGTAACATTGATTTTTTAGCGAAAAACGAAAGAATAATTTTTTCAATTCAAAAACGAATATTTTTTTTGGTTGAAAAAATTACAAAGTATTCCTGCACGACTGTCGATACCGCAAAAAAATCACCAGAGTGGCACGGATGGAAGTTTTAGGATAAAAAAATTAAATAACATACAATTTTTATGTGTAATCATTTCATTCAGTGAAATGTTCAGGTGAAAAAAATGGCTTTTCTAAATATAGAATTAAAAAATTTGCAAAAACCACAAAGCCTTTTAGTATTATATGACCAAATATCGGGCAGATCTTAGATGGTCGACGAAAAATGACCGAATTGACAGAGAATGCTTCATATGAGAGTGACCATAAATCTGATAAAAAATCTGACAAAAATTTTCACTATTCCAGAACTCGAGACAAAGAATTATTTTCACGTAATAGATAATACTTATCTCACAATCAGCTTGCGTGCAGCCATCTCCGTGTCGAGAAACAAGATTAAGCGGAGAAAAGAGATAGACAAATAGTGAAAAAAAAAAAAAAAAAAGAAAAAAAAACGGAAGACACACTGTGTATGTAGCGCACTCACATGCAGTGCTCATTCGAATTGCGGAACGTAGCAGTAACTACAGCACATACAGTACACGTACTGGTAAACCCACGAGTGTAATCTCGAGTCTTGACCTTAATGGGCTAGTCGTCGTCGTCTTCGTGGTTTAGTCTCAGCAATGTCGTTGTCGTAGTCGTTGCCCAGATGGACTTTCTGAGTTTATGCTATCTTGGACCATACAGTTACGTATTAAGGCCTGCCATTGCTAAACCTTAGGGTTTCCCCGCCCTTTCGTGTCGTTTGCCAACTCTCGTACATCTAACACGTACATTTCAGATATAAATGACCAAATTTATGAGGCTTCCAAACAAGATTTTGACTGTATTCGTTTATTTGCTTAATTATCCCATAAGAAATTTGATTTTAATTAGTTTTTTAGGATACTTTCCTCTATTGCTAACAAAATGTATATACATTTGGTTGATTAGGGAAAAAAAGATGTTCCATAAAAACACGATACAAATGGTCATGAAGATTTGGCTCAAAAACTTATTCTATTTGTTTATTTATTCTATGAATAATTCGTTTTAATTATTTTTCGACAGAAGAATGTGTCAACATTTAATTGACCTGAACAATAAAAATTACTGACAAAGTACCAATTGGCATGGAAATTAAAGTAATTGTGGAATAAGTGGGCAATTATTTTCCCATCAGCAATTATTTTTTTATAGATATTTGAACGAATGTGAATATTTTTACTTTTTTTGTTTTGGTTAAAATAGAGGACGATTTTTCGTCACTTGCGTCAAATATTCTTAAAAATAATGAGTTATGGAAGAATTCGAAGAAATTTTGCAATTTCAAAAGTAGTGGATAATTATAACAATTGGAATGAAAATTCTTAGTCATTATAAAAATTTAAGATTTTGGTAGAATTCAATTTGTGAATACTTCTCAAAATTCTCGAATTAAAATTTCGTTTGTAGATGAAGATTACCATTTAATGTAAAAATACAACTATTAATTACATTTTCTAATTAATCCTAGTTCAGTTGTAATTGTTCAAGCATCTCACAAGGAAAAAAATCAACTTTTCTAAACTTTTTGCGTTTTGGGTTAGGACATTTAGGTCTGTACATTTAGTAACAAGGGTTTCGTTATTTTTTTGTTGTGTTGGTAATTGAAAAATTATATTTTGCTCATTATTGACACTAAATTTTATACATATCAGGTGTAGCGGTCATGAGATAATTTTCTTCACAAGGCTCTGTTTTTAATTTGTTCGTCGTTTCTAAAAGCGTTTTTATTAAATGTTTAATCGATTTATAAGATATATAAAATAATAATAATAAAAACACGATGAAATTTAATATATTTATAATAATACCGAGGTTGTGATGCTTTCGGTATGTAGTCTCTAGTATCCTCGGAAATTTCCTCCAGGACCTGGAGGTCGTTGAAGATCGAGACGCGGTGTGCCCTCGTAACTGACCTGAGCACTGAAACCGTGCTTCCAATCGGCGGTATAGCGGACGATTTGCGTGCGGCCATCGGGCAATTGGACCCTATATTCTCCCCTAGTGACGTCGCCGTCGCTTATCGCATTGTGCGAATAATCATTGCCGAATGCGTCCTCCTTGACCGCGTAATTAAAATCGAAGGGCATTCCTGGCTCGTGAACATGATCGGGATGCTGTAAAATACAAACCTTCTATTAGTTTGTGCTGCTCTGATCGACAGTCAAATTGTTTTCAATCACGCAATTGTTTTATGATGAAAAATTGATAACAAACAATTTTTGATGATTTAATTGTCAACCAAAAGAATATTAAAATCAATTTTTAAATCAATTTCAAAGAATTGTTGTCCTTCAGAATACAAATGGAAAATCCAAAGCATGGACACTATTCCGTATGTAATAAAATGCGTCGTCAATTTTTGGGTATTTGGGACCCCAAATTTTTCTCAATTTTTCTACTTTCCAAATTTCGATTTTGGACCGTTCATTTTCAAGTCACCGATTTAAGTCTATCGGCTTACAATTTATTAATTGTCGACTGTCAATTATCAATAGTAAAAGAATTTCCGATATATCGATAAAATTGGTCACCATTTCCAAAATATCAAGGCAAACCAGGTAGCTAATTTATTTCTGCTCCAAATATAATAAATATTGTTGCAACAATGGTAGTTAATTATTTATATTCTCAGAATATAAAATGTTATTGTGTGCAGTAAAATGAACTTTAAAATTGGGCGTTTTTCATAAAGTTACAATTGGTCTTCGATATTTTACAAACTTCTTAAAGGTTTAAAAAAACTAAAAAAATAACGAACTGAACTAATTTCTGTTGAATAGAATCGAAACCAATCGAGACCACATTGAAACCAGTGGGAACATTTTTCTTCGGACTATGTACACATATTCTGATTCATCGCTACGAGAAGATAGGTCAATAACTGTCGATGCTTCTTTTTTATTATCGAAAGAATGTCTGAAGGCGTGGACGAGAATGCAGCGAAGCCTCGCCCTTTCATAATATTCCTCATATTTTTCATCGAGTGCATTAGAGTCCTCAAGTATGACTCCAGCGTTGGTTTATGCGGATCTATCTGCTTGATTGGATTTTTATTAACCTCATCACTCGAGCACTTACTTCGAGGTTGAATAAATATTTTCCTCATTCTCATACCTTGAACGGAAAATTCCAATATTGATTCTATTAGGATATCAGGAAATTCCGATCAAAGGCACATTTTAAAAAGTACAGAAAATAACGTCATAGAAAAACAAAAAAAAATATTTTGGACAATAATAAACATATAAAGGTCTTACTATTTTTTATTTTTTAAAATTATTTGTATGCCTTCGTATACCTTCTTCAGGTTTTTACGATTTCCTCACTCCCTTTATCCCCCCTTCTGTTTGTTGAATTCCCCATCCCTTTCCATTTTTTCTTGAGTTCCCCCCAAAGTGTTACCCGCAGCCACTCTTTCCTAATGCACTACTGTATCGCATTTGCACGAGGGCACAGGGAAACTGCGGAAAACCTGCGCCGATACAGGCGGCTATATTTTACTGACTTTCTGCTGTATCAGAATACATCAGAAAGTCAGAAAAACTGCCTCCCGCTCAACAGTTAACGCGCAAGTTGGTGCATAGCTAAGCGGTCGCCCATCCAAGTACTGCCCGCGAGAGAAGCTGCTTAACTTGGGAGACCGCCGAAGCCATACACCGAACGCGCGCCCACTGCTGTCGGTCTTATGAAGGTCTTAATAAAAAAGCTAACAAAGAAAAATAAATTATTTGAAATTTGATAAATATCTTATTTTTCTATCCAATTCATCAATAATTTGTCGCCATTATTATAAGCATTTATATTTACGCAATTGCAAATGACTTCGATTTTTGAATATTTTTCTCCTGCGAAATTCTAATTCAAACCAATTTTGAGGTGGAAATTTATGTCTACCGTCATTCTTAACTCTGAATTTTTCGTTCTCAGTAAAACTCATGAAACTTTGATCTGCTTAAAAATCATCGTAAAAAAGTCTTTTACGCGCGTAATTGTCAAGCCCAAAATATTATAACAATTGGAAATATGACGTGACTGTGTTGTTGGAATAAAAGTACACGAGTTATGAAGCGGAAGTCGACTATCTTCGTGCTGATCAACCTGAGGCGAGGAAAAAAATGACCAGATCGTGTAATCTGGTGTAAACTCTCTTTTTGCGGTGTATATACGGGCATCCGAGTAAAGTGGCACGAATTTCCTTATGGGAATCGGTGTTAAATTGATGCACGAATCGGTGTCCGGAGAGCCCAACGTGTTTCGCTTTTGCGGGTAATCACAGAGCTCGACAATCAGCGTGAGGCTCGCAAATAAAAGGCTCGAGTGCTGCTACCTTTAACAATCCGCCACTTTGTCCACTTTGTCCACTTTGTCGAAATTTTTGGTGAAAATGTATGTCGCTCACATCTTTAACCCTGATTTTTTTGCACTCGTTGAGAAATCGATAAAAAAACTAATTGGTTAACTTTTTCGTGGATTTCAACGAAATATTTCTCTGCTTTCGATGAATTGTTGCATTTGGATTTCAGAGAAAACATTTAATTGCCTGCAAAAAAAACGTTTACTTAATAAGGATATCATTTCTTAAAAGAAAACATTTAATTGCCTGCAAAAAAAACGTTTACTTAATAAGGACATCATTTCTTAAAAGAATACATTTAATTGCCTGCCAAAAAACGTTTACTTAATAAGGACATCATTTCTTAAAAGGTTTCTTTGATTCAAAGAAACGAGTCAGCCGCGTTGAAAAATGAAAAGCGAAAACCCGGCAAAAATGGATAGGCATGTACCAGTAATCGCCAAGGTATGTAAAATAATTTCTATAATCCTTCTACTTCAGCCACAAGTTACTTTACAGTTTATATTTATCTTTTAGTGTCTCAAAAACGACTCATTGGCTGAAACAAATATTTCGTCGCTTCAATGTTCCTACTGATCATTGAGTTTGGTATAATTCAATGTAAAAATAGTGTCAAACCTCAAGCAATATCATTTCACAAGCAAAAATTTCCGTCAATCAAGAAAACTCTTTTTCTGACACAGGCAAACAATTTATAGAGATCCAAATGAAATCCTCGCCGCCTAAACCTATTTTGCCGCGTATTGTCGATAAATGTTCTTATACCACTTCTCTCAAAAAATGCTTCGATCATGTAGCATACTTTCTTCGTGCTGCTCAACCCGATACGAGAGAAGAAAATGATTGGTTCGCATAACCAGGTATGAACTCTCTTTTTGCGGTGTATATACGGACACCCGAGTAAACTGGCATCCATTTCCTTATGCGAATCGACGTTACAGTGCTGCACAAATCGGTGTCCGGGGAGCTCATCGTGTTTCACTTTGACTGGCAATCACAGAGCTCGACAATCCGCGCGAGCCTGGCGAATAAAAAACGCTCCAGTGGTGCTACCTTTAACGATCCGCCACTTTGTCCGCTTTGCAGATGCGTCCGTAGGAAATCGGACAATTTGTGAAGCGAACTACCTTCTCCCTTACCCCTTTCCCCTTGGCCCCTTCTTGTTTCTCCTCCTGGAGCCCAAACCCCTCGGAAATCGGTCTTCCAAAGCGAATCACAAGACGTGTACGCGCAATATACAATTTTCTCCGTGTGTTACGAAGCACGGATAAAAGGAGACCCCGTGTGCCAACGATTCCGTGAAGTTACATTCCCCCCCGGCAGATGAATCACGTGAGAAAGTATCGCGAATCGAACACGATCGCTCGATCATTCCCGATCTCGTCTTCTCATTTCTCCTCCTTGTGATTTCCTCATGCTCGACGTGGTTCGCGAAATTTACGATGCACCTGGCGCATACTTTGCACGAGAAATTAGTTGCAAATTTTAATCCTCGATTGAAATACGGTTACGATCTATTGGATTTATTTCAAATGCGGTGCGTTTGTAGAAAGAAAGAAAAAAACGTGCTGTTAATGATGTCAATTTGTTGGCTGACTCGCGATCGAATAATTATTTATGAGCGACTTTGACATCAAACCACTTCTGTAGCTTGTTAACTCGCGGTTTTGAGTCGAATGTATAATTCATAAGGCTGGGGCGAAATTGGAAGGAGAAAATCCTACTTGATCTTTCCAGGGTTGAATACCAAATAAATCCTATTTATGATATCATTAGAATTCACTTTGCGCACGTCTGTGCTAAGTCGCATCGATTGAGAATAGTTTGCTATGAATGAAATCTATCGTCGATTGGATTTTAGTTCGTTATTCTTGAAAACGAGCCTTCAAAAATATTGCAGAAATGAAGAAACGAGGTATTTCCTTAATTGCAGCTTCGATATTTTGTTATACAATGAATTTTTTAATTGCCTAATTTGACATCACTTACAGTGGTATAGCCCCTTAAGAAAGAGCGCAAAGTAGAACCTCTCACGTGACTTCTTCATTTTTTGTTGGTTGCTTTTTACGAAGTTACCTCTCAATGAACGTACGAAACTTTGCACAGAGCGAATAATAGTGTGGAAGCAATATGCAAGTTTCTAATTTGTATCCTTGGTTCATGATATTTTGCGCGAGTTATAGCAAAATGTTGTGTTAAATTTTTTGTTTTGATTGTCATAAACAACTGGAACTATTTGGCCCACATGTGTGGATAATTTTTGCTCATTTCATAAAGTCATTCCTTCGGTAACGAAGTTTACACACACATACACACATAAGTCTTTTCGAAATTCTGAAAAAAAAACATTTTTTTCACGAAAACGATCGTCTCTGTATATGAGGAAGTAAAATTAACGTTTTTTGTTGTTGTAAGATTGTCGCTTACGTCTGGCGGAAGTGGGAACGTCGGTGTCGGTCTTGGTCCCGGCGTAGGATAACCACCGCCTGGTGTGGGCCTGGGTCCTGGGCTTGGAAAAGGTCTTCCTGGTGTCGAACCTGGTCGGGTCGGGCCTGTAGGTCTCGGCGTGACGGGGAACGGAGGCGTAGGACGGGGCCCCGGTGGAAATGAGGGGGTCGGCCGCGGAAACGGCACGCTCGGTGTGTTGTAACTGTAGCCTTTGGTGGGCTCGGGCGGCAGATAAGTATTGCGTCTCGTTCCCGGTGGTAGATCAGCCAAGACGCAGCTCAACGTCGTCCAGCATAGGATCAGCGCTAACTACGAATAAATCGTTGAAATGTTATGTACATGTATATGTCGAGAAGACAAAAAGAGAACATGGCCATTACGTAATTGTTGTTTCGGACTATGTATGGCCGCTCACGACTATCCAAAGCGCTAATTTAGGAATCGATACGCAACACCTGTAAAAAGACTCAGATTTTTTCCGACTTTCTTAACAATCTAGCGATTCTTGTTAAAGATTTTTGGTACATCGGCAAACAAAAGTTCGGGTTGATTGGAGCTTAATTACTTCGAGATTTTGAAAAATTAGCATTAAAAATTACATAAACAGCATTTTTTAAAAATTGTTTTTCGGTGTAGTTTAGAAGTAACAAATAGTTTTTAATTTTGCAAAAGAGGTGAGAATTTAAAGAAAAACCCCATAAACGTTGATAAGACTTGTAGTTCATTTCAAATTATGAAGAAAGTAATTTTGCTCATTTTGAAGATCGTTTATGTGCAAATACCCACATAAAAAAAATTCTAAGACTTAAAAACAATTGAAACAAATTTTTATAATGGATATTATATCGAATAATTTTACAGTGGGAAATGATATGGGAAAAAAAATAAAATATATTTTAAATCCATAAATCGAGATAATATTTATATCAGTGGTTGTTGTGTAATAAATATGAACAATTTATGCTGTAAACACGGTTATGTAGTTGTCGTGACATTTTTAATGATAAAAGTGGTTGTTTCGTCGATACGCGTATTCGTAAACGTTGGATCGACAAACGGAGTGTTTAAAGACAGCAGCCCATTAAAAAGCTTGGATTTTCTTTTCGTTTCCCGAGGGCGTGTGTTTTCTCGGTCTCGCAGGGCATTATTTGACGTTCTCTGTCTCTCTGCCGCTCGACACGAGGGAATTGAACCGGTGAAACTTGGTGGATTATGAAAATTTTTCATAAATATTTAACAAGCTAGTAAAGATAGCGGGCGAAAATCCCCTCCCCTAACTCAGCTTCGTCTATTTTTCTTTTTCCCTTTTTATTCTATCTTCAGATTTTCTTTTTACCGTTCCGCACGGTTTTCCCATTCTTCGTAGTCGTTTTACAGGACGGGGCTCTTGTTTCTCGGATAAAACTTCGGTGCCGCTCTTACCCCGCAGACAAGGCCACCTTTACTTACTTTGAAGAATGTACTTTCTGTTTTCTCATGCCATATTTTACTGATTATTAATTTTTTTAATAAAACTTCATGTCTTAACTTTATGCAAGACATAATTTCTTTTTTCTCTGATTTTTCGCGAATCAAACTTTCTGTCTTAATTTTATACAACGACATACACTCTTGTCACTGATTATAATTTTTTGTTTCTTAAATTTTATCTATCAATTTCATGCCTAAACCTGCAATATAATTGTAAATAAATTGATCATGTTAGTAGACAGCTTTAGTAACATTCACATAAATTTGCCAAGAATTATCAATAATCAATCGATAATAATAAATTAACAATCACGACCCATTATTTCACCTCGCAATGAATAATGAGTGGTTTTCCATTAATCATCTAAATTCAAAGAACCGAATAAGGGGGTGATAAAAAATGATTCTCTAAAATCAAAATTAATTGTGATCGTAAAACGACTCGCAATTAATTTCGAGTTCGAATGATGAGTGGAAAGCCACAAATTATTTCAAGAGAAAATAAATAATGAGTATATGCAAGTAATGAGAAAAATCATTCAGCATTTGCATTTGAATACTTTTTCATTTCTCAGCTACTGAATAATCATTTTATGATCGTTTAGCTCCTATATCGAGAAGGCTAAATAGTCCATTGCCCTTTAGGAGGGGTACTTTATCAACTAAGTGTGACACAGCACGAGCTTCCAGTTTTTTCCATCTCGCCTCTTACTACCCAAGAAGAAGAAGAAGAAGAAGGAGCTGTCTATAGCATATCGTAGCTATATACTTAGTACGTCAAGAGGCTATAGTCAGTAATGCTACAGTGTGCACAAATACACTAGCCGAGAAGCTTATCGAGACGGGTTAGACTACAGCTGCTACTGCTGTTCATAATTCATAGGATATTTACAATCTACGCGGGACTATCAGAGAGCCTCACGTCCAAGTCACCACTCTTCTCTCTCTCTCTATTCATACAAACAACGGGCACACAAACTCTCTATATATATATTTACGGAATCGTACATTGGCAATAATTTATTAACGCGACGATCATAAACAACGCGTGTACTCGACGATACAGGCTTATTCTAATGTTCTTTCTCTCGCTTTTCGTTGAGAGGAATGAATGTTTGTTTGCCTGTAGCAAACTACGCAGACATTTTCGATAGAGAGACAATATATGAGGCATTCTCCGTCAGTTCGTTCACTTATTTTTAATGGATTGTCCAATATTGTTTCCACCAGTTGGGAGTTTCCAATATTGCCCATATTTTAATATAACCGAAAATCGTGTGTGCACAGAGTCTATTAAAAAATTGGTTGGCTGGGCGAAGCGTATTCGAAGGCGCGAAAAAAATTTCAAAAATCACCGCCGGCGAATTCGGAGTTTTTGTGGTAATTATATTTATTTCGCTCGTTAGGTGACTTTTAATTTTGGTAATAATTTTGTATGGCCTAAAATGGCAGGTACAGTGTCTATAGAAAAATTGGCTATGTAGGCAAAATATATTGCAAGGGTTTAAAAAAATGTCTAAAGTCATCGCTAGTAAACTTCCATTTGGCTTCTACTTAGACTTTTTTTAAATAAATCTGTACTCTGTGCATTTCCCTCCTAATTTTTTCTAACGTAGAATGGCATGTACAGAAACTATTGAAAAAAAAATTCAGAGTGAGCGAACGGTATTGAAGGGGTAAATTTTTTTTTTTTTTTCAAAAGTCATGGTGACTCAACTGACGAAGAATGCCTCATGTATGCACAGAAACGTATGAACTATGTATATATTAGGGTGTGTCATTTTTGGGCAATTTTTTTTTTTCGACTCAGAAACAGGTTGTATACTTTCAGGAAGGTAAAATAAGAAGCCTGTAAAAATTTTAGCTCTTAATATTAATATTTAGATGCGCCTCATCGCGAATTTCTATTTCCCATTTAAATAACATGGGAAAAAAATTTTTTCATGTTTGGAATTTTATACGTTGGCAATGGCATATTGTTCGATGGAACGCAACACATATTTTATAGAGAATCGCACGCTCTACAAAAAAGATGTCTTGCATTTTTTCGATAGACATAGTCATTCTGATGATATTTGAGTTCAAAGTTCAAAATATACGAAAATTCATCTTTTTGTTAATTTTTAACATAAACATAAACATTTTTTTTTTACTATTAATGGAAATAACGAAAGATATTTTTCGTGAGTATTTTGTCGATTTTTTTTGTAACTATTTATGATAAGTATCAGCCCATTAGAACCAGTTTCGTGACAGAAGACAGGTCTCTACAGCATTGAACAATTCACCAATAAATATTAATTAATCATGGATGAGACAATTTTCATGGTAAATTTAATAATTTACATAAAAGTTGATTGAAGATTCTCAATAGAGTCAATAGTTTCGATATAATATTAACAAAAAGATGAATTTTCGTATATTTTGAACTTTGAACTCAAATATTATCAGAATGGCTATGTCTATCGAAAAAATGCAAGACATCTTTTTTGTAGAGCGTGCGATTCTCTATAAAATATGTTATGCGTTCCATCGAACAATATGCCATTGCCAACGTATAAAATTCCAAACATGAAAAAAATTTTTTCCCATGTTATTTAAATGGGAAATAGAAATTCGCGATGAGGCGCATCTAAATATTAATATTAAGAGCTAAAATTTTTACAGGCTTCTTATTTTACCTTCCTGAAAGTATACAACCTGTTTCTGAGTCGAAAAAAAAAAATTGCCCAAAAATGACACACCCTAGTATATATGTACACTTTTATACGTAGAATCATTTACAGAAACATCCGTATAAACCGCACAGATTAAGATATACCCCGGTTCTTCATACCGTCATGTGAAGAGTGATTCATCGGCTTGCCCTTCATCGTCGGCATCCATAAACCTCGCGTAAATAAAACTCTGCACTACAGCTGCGACATATACACGCACAGTCGATCTTCGCACACTCCGCTGTATCATTAAAAAATATATCTCATACTCCTTTTTCCCCGCTGTCTATAATGCACTCCATACTATACTTTATTCGCGTGCAAGGCAGTAAATGACATGGCTGTAAAACGCGGTAGCTCGAGAACATCAAGAAGATAATATATATCGTGTAGCACTACCAGTCATGCACAATCGTTAAAAAGGACATATAGCGAAAGACATTCGAAGGGAACTTGTCGTATTATCCGAGATTCAACCGTACCTGGGGCACCTGTGACACCGTTAAGGGCTTTGCGAATAGTAAAATATGATACGAAAAAAAAAATGAAATATATCTTGGATGCTGATAAGGTCGCGTTTCATATTAAGGCACACGTGTAAGACAAGAAAGTGTATTTTTTATTCTAAGGACAACTTTGCCCTCCAGCGAAAAAAAAAAAAAAAAACCTTACCTTCCTTCATGATGAATACGAAGGGTTTTTTGTAAAATTTTTTACAAAGTTCTTAAAAATAGTCGCAATTTTGTATGACAAAAACTACACACTTTTTTTTCAACTCATATTGAACTGAATTCCCATTGAATTGAAAGGAGGTGTTTTAGTCAAAGCTTCTAAACTTGGAAAAGAAATTAATGTACTAATTTTGCGGAATAATTATTAGTGAAAATAAATATTCTTGATACGTTCAACGTTATTTCTGTCCACGATTATCCGTTGACGCAACCTTTTCAAATTGCAATATATTTAAACTTCTCATTGCCAGTGCATGTATGAGGGATGTAAAATTAATCGTCGATGGTAATGTTGCGAGCTGGGAGCGTTTATGTGAAGAAAGAGATATGGTGAAGTATGAAGTTGCGGGCGATAAGGTGCGGCGAAGAGCGTCCGGGTTTCACAGCGAGTGGTTAATGTCAAAAAATGGTTCCTAACCAATTTTTTTTTTTTCGTGAATTCACAAATCCGTTTTTGTCATAACTATTACTCAAAAATCTATATTCTCAATATGTTCAACGTTATAGTCTTTCCAAACTTTTTTGTTTTCGTATTCTTCTGAAATTAAAAAAGTTGCAAAATTTTCATTGAAGATTAATGTGTGAAGTATGTAAAATTAATTGTCAACTGTAATATTGGGATATAGAAGTGTTTACGTAAGTGAAGTAGAAGAAGTGAGTAAGGAAGTCCGAGCAATAAATTGCGGATAATTAATAAGGGCTAATGCGAAGCAGCACCCCGCATCTACAATTAATTGTTGACAGCGTAAACATATCGTTTTTAGATAATTTTTTTCGATAAAACATATTTAAACCTAATAAATACTCGAAAATCAATATTCTCAATATGTCGAACGGTATTTTTTCCAATTTTTGTCTGTTATCTCAATTTTCTTATTACAAAAAAAATTCAATTATCACCTTAAAAACAATATTCTTATTTTAATGAAAGTTAATTTTTTGTTTTTCTTTATTTCAAGTCGCAACAACAGCTGAGGTCATCAGCGACTATAAAACGATGTACAGATCGTATAAACATTAATTTGGTACAAATGTTTGATGTACATATATTTTTTCTTTGTCTTTTTCATTTTGCTTTAGTTTTTTTTAGAATGATGCTGTTCTTATGTCTTCATATGTGTCGATCTTTTTGCAGTAGTTAGAAAATTCTTTTTGGCTGTTTAGGCACTCTTTGAGCGACGATGGGTTTTCCATCTTCTTCCGTAGGTTTTCCTGTGCTGGGCATGTGATTAGTATATATTGTATTGGCGTTGGAATGTTGCATATTGAGCATGTTGGTTTCAGGGTGTGGTTAGATGGATGCTTGGGTGTTAAATTGGCATTGCCTATCCTCATTGTTGTTAATATGCATTGGTCTCTTCTATTCTCCAGGTCAAGATTATCAATCAACGTTATGGTTGTTGCAGATTTTTCAGTTGTCACAATCTTTTAAGTTCGCACTAGTTTCACACTTTTCATTAAGAATGTGAAGGATGTAAATGAATCGTCGACCGTAATATTGCGAGATGGGCGTGTTTATGGGAGTAAAAAAACGAGTTGAAGCATGAAGTACGAGCGATAAGGTGCGGAGAATTCATAAGAGCTGGTGCGCGACGGTGCCCGAGATTCACAGCGAATGGTTGACAGCGAATAAATGGTTTCGAAATAAATTTTTTGTTAAGCCACATTTTAGCATGATTATTATTATTCAAAAATGCATATTCTCAATACGTTGAACGTTATTTTTTCCAGATTTTTCCGTCGTCTCAATCGTTAGCAATTTTAATCAATTAAAACTTATCATTTTTCCTAATTACAAATTATGTTTTCGCATAATTATTATCCAAAACTCTATATTTTCAGTTATTATACGATATTTTTTCTCGCGATTATTCAGCTTTGCGATATTTTTTAAACTTCCGATAGATTCAAATTTTTCAATTATTTTGGTATTACACAATGAAAATTTTGACGAAATTATTACCAAACATCATTGGTCTCTGTACAATGAACTTTATGGTTTTTCCAGATTTCTCTGGTGTCTCAATCTCCCAAGATTGCAATCGATTCGAACTTTTCATTAAGAGTCTATTTACGAAGGACATAAAATGAATCGTCGACTGTAATGTTGCGAGATGGGTGTGTTTATGCGAATGAAGAAACAAGTTGAGGCATGAGGTGCGAGCGATAAGGTGCGGGAAATTAATAAGGGCTGGTGTGCGGCAGTGCCCGGGTTTCGCGGTGAATGGCTGAGAGCAGCGCTCGTCTCGGTAACGCGAGCACGTAGCGCGAAGCGCAGTGGCAGCGGCGATGGTGGCAATCGCCTCTTTCTTTCGTATATTATTCTCGCCGTCTCCGTTGCTCCAGAGAGAATTTGAGCGAGTAAGAATTCTCCCGGGGGGTCAGAAGTGAGTTCTGCTCGACTGAAGTAGAAGAGTACGAGAGCGATCGTCTGAAGACTCGTGTATCTGCTGTACGCTGCAATGCACACCGCGCACTTTGCACTGTGCACGTTGCATTCGAGTGCAGTGCAGTCGGTAGTTAGATGTGACCTATCGCTCTCGAGAAGCGATCACTCTCTCGCACAACACTCCTACTGTCTCTCCCCTTCGCATGCCCTCTCATCCCCCTCTCCTCCCTGCCCTTCTTCCTTCCATCTACCGTTGAAGCCGTCGAAAGAAATGCAGGTGCAGCTGCCCCTCGTCCTAGTATTCTGCTCACCTCTGCTACTATGTGCTATGAATATTTTTCACCGTCTCGAGACCGCAGACGACAGCAAAAATCATCAATGCACTGAGAGAAAATTATGCTAACTATGAAGTGACAACTATTCATTTTTAGTTCGTACGACCAATTGTTTTATAATTTGACAATTGCCATAATAATTTTCTTTGCTACCGATGAAAATAGATAGGAGGAATAAAAAATATTAACTGCCACTTTGTGTAGTATTAGTATTAATAATTGTGAATGGGTACAGTACAAATTTACTGAGTGTAATTGGGTTCTTTCAGTCATTTGGATCAAGATTCTTGTAAGTATTGTAGTAGCTAAAGTTACTCAATCATTACCAGATACAATTAAATAAATTTTTGTGGTTTTTGAAATAATAATACAGACATGAAGATGTGAAAACCTTGGTGAGATCGTTTGTTGTAAACAGCCGAAAAAGAACTAATAATACAGTTGTGTTCTTTAGTCACGCGGTTCATGCTATTATCAAAAATGGATACGCACTTATTATTTGTAGTTTCGAAAGCTATTTTCGTAAATAACAGCGTAATTTTTTTTTTGCTAGCAAAATATCTCTCATTGCATTTAAGCTCTAAGTTTTGCGTGTAAGTTTCTTAAGCTCTACAAAAAAGCTTTGAATATCCTGAAGACATGATCAAAATGGCGCAAAAAATGCACCTAAATATTTATCCCAAAAAATCAATAAACAAAAAAAGTTACGTCGAGATTTACGAATATTTGTGGTATAGAGTAATTTTTATAAAAAAACACAAACTATTAATTCCGACAAAACTATTATCGAACATTTAATTCGTTAAGTTTTTTAGGTCCCCATGTTGCAGTTTCCGATTCAGATTGTTCTGAAATACGCAAATTCCCTCACACCTTTTTCCGTGCATACAAATACTTTGTATAGATTTTCCTTTCGTTCGAGGGTCATAAAAAATGCTCGTGAAATTTCGTACGAAACACGTAGCAACGGAAAATCAACTGGCACTTCAATTAAAAAAAAAGAGTCTACGAAAAACCGTGCAATTCGGCCCTTCGTTAGCGAAACATTTCCAGCTTTTAAAAAGTTCCCCTTTTCGCAATAGAACCTAGTGTGTGGTTTGCGGCCCAAACGTGCCTCAATGGAGAATGATGTAGGAAAGGTTGCGGCAATATCACTTTCACACAACTTTTAACGTCCAAACTTGAGCCATGAAAGGGTCAATATAAAAATAATTGAGATTCCGTTCTACAGGCCGATGTTTCCTGTCGGTATTTCCTGTCCATTATGGCTTGGCTCGGTTCGCTTCACCGAGAGAGAAAGCACCGCACGGACAAGACAATCGAGAATGAAAATTAAAAGGGGGAGAGTGTAGAGAACGAATCTCTTTTCATCCGTATTGCAATCGAGCTTTGTTCCCCGTTTTCTACGGATTCTCCATTTATATATACATACATATATATACATCTCTGTATATATATATATATATCCACACCCATTTGTATTCCTCGCCACAAGAGGTGTATCGAGCTTGAAAATTCCCATCGTCTAGATATATATACATGCACCCATATCAATACATATGATGCAGTCGCGGACATTCGTCGAATTGTTGACATTCGTTGCCCTCCCTTTCCCTTCCTCCTCAGCGACGCACGCTCGTCCTCACCGCACAGCGATGAACTATTTCGAAAACTTGGCTTCGATAAAGCCGCGAAAGGAGTTTTGATGGCGGACCACATCGCGCACGTGGAATTTCCGTCTATCGCTTCGTTTGACATACGAAATGGCAGCTGGTAAACTAAAACGACGCTTTGACAAACCGGAAACACACAACGACGTACCTGAATGCGAAACATGTTTCTCGCTCGCTCGGTCATCCCTCTCTTTATTATCGGCCGGGACAACAACTTGGAATAAAAAAAAAGCGCGCACAAATTCAAACGTTACCGGTTACTCGTTTAGTTTTTTAAATTTTTTTCTCGAGCTTATTAATTGTTTAAATATTATTATCCTTCGATAGAAAAACAACTCCGGAAATTCGTTTTCTCGCTGTTATTGATAGTGATGATACATTTGTGTCGGTGAATTGTGTGTGTGTGTTTTTTTTTTGAGGCCGCCGGGACGACACACTCTCGGTATAAACGTTTAGCAACTGGCCGATGTACCGACTACTTCTGTTTATATAGCCTGGGCCTCTAATAAGAGGCTGAATCCTTGGTGGTGCACATTCAGGGCCCGGAGACACCATGAGGATGGAGGTGGATGAGAAGGTGGTGGAGGTGAATAAGAGGAGAGACTCTCTACACGATGCACTATACGTAAGAAAAGAGGGGCAACTCCCTTACTGTTTGTAGCTCGCTCTTCGTTCGCTCCATGTAAAGCGTATCTCGGTGCTCGCTCGCTTCTTGTGTCTTACCTTGCGCTCTGTCTCTTCAACTCCTTGTGTTGTCTCTCGGAGCATTCCTCTCACTCGGTGGCTGTACTGTCTCCTCCACTCCCGAGATTTGCCTTCGAACTTCGCGCGTCAGAGGCCACGAAGACCTCAGCGCCAACGGACGAGAGGGGATGGTACTTTCCGCAATAAGTATACCCAGTATACCATCCGATTCGCTCAAACACACCTGCCCATCCGCTTCCAAAGCAGTATTCGGAGATTGGGTTTGTTGTGGGGCAAAATAGGAGGATTCCCAGTGAACCCGTTTTGTCACGGCAATATAACATGGTAGTTACATGTAATACAACAATGTTACTCTTGTAATACGTAGCGTGTACATAACATGCTGGTGACAGGTTACGTATCATTGGTTATACGCAGGTAATGTAGTTGTTATACGTCCCTTTTGACATTACAGTTATATTTAAAAAATACGTTGTCGTTACGTAATATAATCGTAACAATGTAATTTTAACTTCGATAACATTCCGATAATGTTACTGAGGTATAACGTAATAACGTAATAATATTGCAGTAATATAACCGTTATGATCCTTGCTAATATTGGCCGCAATGTGACTGTTATGTACCGGTTACATAACAAGTTATGTAACATGTTATATTGCTGAGTCGGAAATTGCAAGTTACATGCAACTTACATGTAACAAATTGGTAACATTACCTGTTACAATCGGTTATATTGCCGTTACATTATGGCAACACAACTGTGTTCACTGGGTTCTATCGTACGCATGAGTGCCACGATCGAAGTCAGCCCACAAATCAGAAGAAGAAGAAGAAGGAGGATTCTATTATTGTCACGAAGACAAATACTTAATTGACGCAATCAAGATATTAGTTGACACAAACAATTACTGCAATTACCCTACACCTCAGCTTGGTTACAAGAGCAAGAAGAATTGGTTGCAATGCCTAAGATTCATTGGTAGATAACTCATTAGTTGCGGTAAGCACTGCAATCTTACCTATTCGATTGGTTGACACAACAAGTTTGGTGATGGCGAAATGACCGCAAACACTTCGCGTAGTGTCGAAGCCACCAACACCTAAAAAAGAAGAAGAAGAAGAAGACTGGTCGACACGACCATTCGAGTATCCTTCTCGAAGGGTAATCGGGGATATAGGCTTGAATATTGGAATACATGTTCTTGTTAATTGCTTCCTCACGCAGGAAGCCTTTTCGAGAATTTCTTTTTCTCGAGATTTTTATGTCAGGACATTCAGAATGATCCAAAACGTCGAGAAGAGTGATTTGCGCAAAATGTCTGAATGTGTGCATGTTCGGATTCTTGTTATCACGACAGCGTTCGCATTTTTCAAGATGTCGGCCTGAAATTTGGTACACAAGTAATGTATAGGAAGACGAAAGCTAAATTTAATTGAGTGCCAATCCGTCAAGTGGTTAAAAATTATTACACTTTGAAATTTCGCAAAAATTTCTTATCACGCTCTAATTTATGAATTTTTAAAGATATTGTTATATTGTTTGTAGTAACGAAATAGTCAAGTTGCTCTTAAAGTATGGCAGTCGATATTCCTAAGTAAATCGTGCCCCGAAAAGTACAATTGAAGCTTTAGGAACATACATAACGTGAGGCTAAACGTCTGCCACTATATTTTCAGTAAAAGAAACATACACCTTCCCTGCAAATCAAAATCTACTTTAAAATTAGTGTAAAAGTGCTAGAACATTGAATTCATAAACTGATAGACTAACTTCAATATAACAATGACATACAGTAATTTTTTAACAGCCAGCAAACTAGTTGCAATTATACTATTATATAGTTGCAATAATATATATTAATACTAGTTGCAATTTCACTAATTTGAAAATATGCAGAACTAAACCACAACAAATGCGATGATTAAATATTATGAAAAATGAGCTTTATTTGGCAACGTGAATGGAAATGAAACAATACGATATATGCAATTTACGGCTGGTCCATTTAGCCCCGCAAGTGAATAGTTGCAGTTAAGTATAAAGTATGTTAGTTAAGTGAATGCGTGAATAACCGTATACAATGGATAAACGACGTAGAGAAGTTGCGATACAGATCTATCGCTGCTACGAAATCCCAGCACTCGTATCGCATTCTCTCCATTGTTACAGACCTTCGAAATATGCGTATAGCACTTAGTGTCTATAAGGTGTATCGCGGAGATTTTGAGGATCCGCTTGTGAGACGGAGTGTCGAGGGTGAGAGGAGTGGGAGAGGTCGAATTCTCATGCCATTATCTTACTAACGATGGTGATTGATCGACGTCTATATAGCACGCAGAAGAAGGTTGACTTAGGTGAGCGCTCTCTAGGTTACTCCTTCCCATCGCTCTCGACTTCTTCACTGCTGCACTATAACAATCTGGTGCTCTCGTAACATTGTGTACTCTCACGCACTTGACTCTCTCCCATGTCTGGATATCCTCTGCAACCTTCTTCCACTCTGCATGATCGATGATAATTCTATGAACTTTATGTAGAAACCGACAATGTTTTTGCGAAAAAAATTCATTAACCATGAATCGATTAATCCTATTTTATGCATAAATGAAGAATCTGTCAATTTAGGTCATTTATCTTTCGCACTTTCTCAGATATTCCCCGGAATTGTCAAGATTTCACTACTGTTTTATAATACTTCGTGTTAGTTTTTTCCAGATTTTTCGAATCACTATTTTTCTCAATTCTGTGTTTTTTGGGAGTCAAAATTAGAGTCGGCAAATTTCAGCGCAATTGCGTGATTTGATTTTAGTTACATTTTAACAGACGCTAGGGTGCTTCAAAAAATCTTCCGATTTTTCTAATTAAGAAGATAAAAAGTTGCTAATACTAAGTCACAAATTGCGCTTTGACTAGTCGAAAAACTTGGTATCAAATTGATTTCGAAATCGCTTCGAATGTTTAGCGCGTCTCAAAAATGCAATTTTTTTAGATGTGTCACTTTATCATCAGATTTTATCATACTCATATTTTTCGAGGGATCTTAATTCTCCTCAATCCTTAATTATAGATTTATTTCTAGTGATCCTTATTGCCCCGATTTTCCGTAGTTCGACTTGAAACAGTATCATGATGTGTTGAAACGTGTAATGTAAAACTGACTACACAAGCGCGTAATTGCAACTTAACGCAATTTCTCCGCCTCTGGTGAACAGCTGTTTTGTCCTTTGATGTCGTATTTAACGGGTTACAGGGAAACGGGCGATGTAGCATTACAGATTTCGATGCACGTACGAATAGATGCAAGCACGTAAGGTTACCTCGCGTACTTTGAACATTGCCTTAGTCGTGTGTGAGAGAAGAAAGGGAGAATCGGAGAGGAAGAAGGTAAAGAGGAGTTATATGGCGACGGCAAAGGGTGGAACACCCTCAGGATCGTAAGGCAGCGCTTGGCGCGCACCCTTGTAACTTTGCTTTCGTTCGAGCTTACACCGAGAGCAAGTAAACTTGGATAAAGCGTCGACGACATGATACGGGCGTGTGACAAAAAGTTTTTAGCGATTCAAGTAATACGCTACGGTTACTGTATAAGCAATACCCACATGTACACATCTAAATGTATATATAGAGCGTATATATACATGATATATATATATACATGACTAATCTTTTATTAAAAATATATAAAAAAAATTAGTTAATAAACAAAGGTACGTCGAGATTTATGATTATTTATGGTGCAGAGATAAATTATTATAAAAAAGTGCAAACTTTGTTTTCAACGGAACTATTATCATTGCCTCTAGTTTATTAAGTTAAATATATGTATATATATATATTTATACACGAAAAAAAACGTGATAATACAGTCGACTACAAAGTGATAACTATTGATTTTCATTTCATGCAACTATGAAAATAGTGATGGTAACTATTTGGTAATTATAGTAAATATTTAATAATTGTGAAAATGATAAAAAGATTATTTGTACGAAATAATCAATAGTTGGCACTTTATATTCACCAAGATATATACATATATTTTTTTTTACTTGACACATAAAAAGCACATAATTTTGGAGGCCTGATATTGACGATCAGGACAGAAAAGGTCGGTACGAATTTTATTACAGGAAGTGCAATGTTTTTTTTTTGTACTTTCCATTCGATTAACACGTAGAATATCGAATCTTCCGTTTGACTGGAAATATTGTTTTTTTACACAATGGACGATGCTTTGTGTTAACATACATTAAATATTCGGTAGCGGAAATGATTACCTTCAATTTTGTGTATCGTAGAACATTTCACATGGTATAGTGCTCAAGGTAGAACCACCGTAAAAATTTGTATGTAATTTGCAAAGGACAGTAATTATGATTATTGATATTATCATCATTATTTGACAATGGTATGTTTATTAAATTGGCTAATATATATATTTTCTACCATGCTTGGACAATCACGGTTTACACCATAATATTGAATTTCATGAAAAGAAAACACCGCGTGGATTTTTCTAAAATGTGGCGTAAGAAATTTTCATGTTCTCCACTTGCGAGAATTTTTTATAATCGGATACAAGTATGAACTCTTCATGCTATCGGCTAGTAAACGTCAGATTTTCTTGTTTTTTTGACAAAGTTTAATATTACGGTATAAATTGTGATTTTCCGATGTGTACAGTAGAATAAAAATGAATTGGGCATATTAATATGTATATTCAGATGGAAATATTGATAATAATATTTTTAGTAATAATAGAAGCTGGTGATTTGTTTCAAATAACCGTTGTTTGAAAAGTAAAAAAAAACTATATGCTAAATTGGATATTTTGGCACTGGCACTCTGTGATCTAAAATGTTTACAATACGCGGAATTATTCAATTATCAAATGGTTATATTATTTCAAGTTTTTAATTATATATATATATATATATTCGATTATACTTGAAGCTATCAAGTAGTCCTAGGCATAGAAATGTTCATTGTGGAGAAAAAAAAAGTAATATGCGTCCAAACAGACGACTCGACATCCTACGTGTTAATCGAATGAGAAATACAAAAAGCCATTGTGACACCTTTTAAAACACTCCGAGGGAAGCTTTTTTTCACGCTGTCCAATATTCGCGTCAAAACAATATATTTTTTTTTGTGTGACAAATAAAAAGTATTTTTTTATATTGTCTCATAGGTATCTTTGATGCATGGAAATACTGCGAAACAAGAGAAAAAACATATCAAAGCCAAAGCGAGACTTCTGTATATGAAATTTTCCTAGGATATTAACCCGAAGGCAAATAAATTGGACACCATCGATTTCCTATTCTTCGTCAGATCGGCTACATATTTTCAATGGCCTCAAAGAGTGTCTGAAAAATTGCAGAAAAATCGACAGGTTTCTCGATATATATTGGAAATTTAAAAGAACATTTACTTCCTTATGGTGCGAAAAACTTCACTTCGCCTTGGGGAATAAAATCGTATACGATACTCGGCGGAAAAACGTTTCCTCAGCTCGTATGATAGCAGCACTCGCTTTCAGTTCATGCTGCAAAATTACACTTGTAAAAAAACGCTTTTTCGCCCTCGTGTGGTAATATACTATTTCACAAGTGAAGTGGCTGAACGGGAGTCGAATTTTCCACATGAAGTTTTGTATCAAGAATCGCGGCAGCGACTCGACGCCAAGTTAAAAAGAAAGCCTCTACACGTATACACATACGTACACAATATATCCAAATAAGATGTCGGAAAAGCGATAAATACAAAATAATTCATTGCCTCGAAATTGGGGCTGCTCCATTCGAATTTTTATCCAAAATTCATTCAAAACAACAACTTCAGCAAGTCCAAATTTTTTTGAGAATTTTATATTTTAGCATTTGCAGCCAATTGAAAGAAATTTGGACCTATTTCAAATTCAATCGCATATGGAACACGGTTATTAATTTGAAAAAAACAGACAAAATTGCCAATTAGCCTTTCATGCAATCTTAAACGCCCGCGAAGCTTGATAAATATTGGAGGGTCAGACTTGTGAGGGATCGAATTCGTGGGGAACGCTCCATGTATATATATATATATATATCACAACAATGGCATAAAGATCGCAAGAAACATGGCAAGTGGTAGTCAAACTGAGTGCGGAGAGACTGGAGCGAAACGCATGGTACGTTAGGGGGGACGAAAAGAGCGAAATAGCCCACATAGTGAGCTATTCACTTGTACATGCACGGTAGCAATAAAACGGGTGCTAGAAGAGCTCGTATATTTGTCGTTTTATTTTCGTGTGCAGATCCAGCGCGACGTACATCGACGTTTGATCGACGAGATGAGGGAGACGCAGGGCGGGGGTTAGGGTGTGTAGTTGAAACGAGCGGAGAGCAGAGAAGAGTGAGATCGGTGCGAATGGTAATCGTCGGTTCAGCAGGCCGATTCTCGTATGTAGCGTTTCGTCTAGCTTCGAGAGTCCACAACCGAGCTCGATGACCGCCGGCGAGGTCCTCGCTTCGATCCCTCAAACTATATATACATAGCAAGAGCACACGTCGAAGCTACCACAAACAGTCATTGGGTCTTGAAACTTTGCGGCACGAAAATTGGATTGCACCACGCAATGCCCTTACCATGTCTGAAATACGTTTTCCCTCATCATAGCATATATATATATATATATATATATTTTTTTTAAAGCGATATAAAAAAACACGAAGAAGAGATTATTCTTCACTGAGATTAAGTTATTTGGCACATCGATGGCGGCGGATCGTTCTTCAACTTACCTTATAAATTGTCGTGAATTTCATTTGATTGACACTGACGTATTGGCAATACGCGATTTTCTCATCACATTTGTTATTGGCGTTAAATTTTCATCGTGAATCTTAATCTTGTCGTGAATTTATCGTGCGAATATCGTGCACCATTTGCAATTTCCGTTTCTCGCTACAATTTGCTAAAGTCACATGTTTGGGTTCGAGTTCAAGCTACGAGCCGCAATCGTCAGGTGGCGCGCGCGAGAATGTACACCCAGTCAGCTAAAAAAAGTCACCAGAAGAAAAATTCGGTGAATGATAAGAATTGATAACTATTCAATACTAAAATTGGTTCACCGATTTGAACCAAAAGCTTACGACAAGAGATTTTTATTGTTTACCGTACAATATTCTGGTGCACTGTATGTGTTCACAAAATTGTGAACACATTGTGTGAATTTTTCTTCTTATCGTGTTTTTCGGGTGACTGAGTTTTGATCGCAAGCTATTGGCTCCAGTTGCACAATATTCTATCGAAACTCTCGTTATTTTTATTAAAGAGCAATGGATCACCTCATTCCAGTAAACTGCTACTGTCACTTTGTCCTTCACGTTCTTTGACCCATGAAAATTAAAGTAGCACTACCCTCCGGATAAACGTTGCTGACTTCAAGTTGCTTTGGATTGGAGGGTGAATTCGATGGGATTACGAATCTCTATGTCAGTTTGACATCAGGCCGGAAAATGGGCAGTCGAAATTTCGTGTCGTTGCGTCACTCATCTCGTCGCGCGTCGTGCAGTAAAATTATGCTGCGCGATCGATTAATTCAATTTGCAAAATAATTTCATCGGTCTCATGATAATTCATACCTCCTCTGCAGCGCATTAATTATTCGATGAAGTGCTAAATGGCCGCTTCAAAACGATGGCCTCTACAATGACATATATCGCAGAGTGTCACTCAATCTAATTACAACGTTCTTCCATTCGATCGCAAAAGATTGCGAAGCATTAAGACGGGCAAAATTTGCGGTCATATGTCGGTCACTTATTTCTGTTCTGCAATGGATATGTAAATAAAAACATTACTCATTCATGGCTGAGAAAATCATCTTAGCTCAAGTCAAACATTTTTAATGTAACACCACCACAAAATCGAGGACTGCAAATGATTAATTCATCAAGCATGTCATAGCATGCAAGCACAGTCATGCTAATTTCATTTGATAACGTGACGCCAGAAACCATTTATTTTTGTCCTACGATGCAACTGTATATTTGTAATTCGTACATGAAATTCGATGGTTTGTATATCAAACTTTTACGGTATGTTCTCCACATATTCTGTCATTCTGTGGACTACGATTTTTCTGATCGAATAAAAAATGTCAGTTTTACGTCGAAATAACAACTTTTATTCAAAAGCATCATTTCAATTTTTTCCCAAAATTTAGCTATTTTGTGTGATATTAATATTTTTCAAAAATACTCATTCATGGTACGAAGAATTCCTACCAGTTCAATAGCCTTTAATTAATTAATTTTTTTCACTGCAGCTCTGAAACGACTTTTTTCAGAGCTTTGTGTGATAGTGCACACGTTCCATGCATTTAATTATTTTTGTACAAAAAAATGTATGTATGAATATATCCTTTAAGTTTACAAACATTCGATTTGATAAACTTAAAAAAAAAAATTCCCCAAAATCACCTAATGTAAATGTGTCTAAGTCAATTAGGGAATATTTTAGCCAGGACCTTGAAAAACCCTGATAAGTTTTGTTAACAGGTGGATAACGATTGTTAATACGTGGAGTTAATTAATCGAAAATGTGTTATAAATCGATCGCCGGTAGATTGTGCGGACTACTGTAAACGTAGGTCCGTTCTGATAGAAACGAGTAGCACTATAACTAAGCTAAATTCTCGTCACTGGTTGTCTGGCTGTCTGTCTTTCCGGAGACGAGACTACACAACGTCTCGTCATCGTAATATAATAATCGGGAGAGGTATATATTATGGGCGCCCAGGATACTCGACGTTGTTCATTTCATCTGCCGGTGCTGTCGCTGCAGGCTTCAGCTTCTGCTGATGCTGTGGCAATCTTGTTACCAGCTGCATGTTGCACTCCCTCCTGCTGTTTCGACGTCTTGTACTATTTCGCGTAATCGCACATTTTCCAGTGTTTCTGAAGATTTCTCGTGTTTTCCTTGAAAGCATTCGATCACGAAATATTTTAATATTTCACACGTTTCAATTTACTTTCTGACTTAATATGGACTAGAGGATTGTTGATCATTGACGCGGTAAAATTTTTATATTTTTAACCACTCGTGTCACAGATTTTGATTAATTTCTTTTCAATTTGGAGTCGAGTCGACACTGCGACTCCTGATCTAAAAACTAAGACTGAATTTTCGAATATTTGTGATTCGTAAAAACAGGATATTGGATTTTATTCGGTTACTCGTGGGACATTTTTTAATCGACATATCATGTTTGTGATATTTGCATATTTCCGTCACATCTTTTATAACAAATTGCAGAACACTAATTCCCGAGTTGGATCTGCAAATTTTGCTGTTAGGTTTGATTCAATTCTGACCCGCACTAAAACCCCACTAAGGAAATATTGGCTTTCCCAGTAATGCGCGCCAGTGTCACTGGCTACCCTCATGGCGGGTAAACAATGATCCCAGTAGTTCAGTGTTTGCATTCTCTGCAAATGACGATTCACCCTGGTAGCGTGAAGCGACCCTTAGATGGACTGTATCGATAGGTGTTTACCGCAGTTTCTCTGTGTCCCTTGGATTGTGTCCAGAAGCAAATGCGACAGGATAGGGGACCTCTGTATTCGCAAAGAGGATTGGTTTGGGTATTAATGAATGAAAGGGCATGGAAGAAAAACACCAGATTATCGCCGTGATCGACGCAAAGACGACAGACATGAAAAAAACCTTGGAAAAAAAAAAAAAACGAATAGAAAAATTCAGTGATTTTATAAATAAATATCGAGCCACCAAAAAAAATCACAAAAAATCTTACATTTAAACCTCATTAAGTACGTACCAAATATTGTAATCCTGCAATTTTGTGAAAACATACAGTGCACCAAAATTGTGTGAGGAAATAAGTACTATTTGAAACTTTCAGCTTGCAGACCAAAACGGTGAAAAAAAAGTAGTCTTCGACGTCTTATTTTATTTGTTGAAGAGTGCATTCTACTATGAACAAAAAATAAAAACGAAGGAAGCATTGCAATAAAGTTGTACTTTTTCTATAAATTATTTCGACCGCGCATTAAAAATATTCTATTTGGATAAACGCACAATTTTATTAAGTACGTTTATTCATCGATTTAACAAAAAATTGGAAGCAAGCGTGCTGAATGATCGTTCGAACGATGAGCTCAAAGTGTCTTCGCCAAGTAGTTAGTCTCATAATCATATTTCCACCTAGTGCTAAAAAAGAGACATGTGGGCACGACGGCAACGGGTGTGAATATACAGGACGAAACGATCGTTACGAAGTCCCGACACTTTCGTATCTCGCGGCTGCGGTCGCATGATTGGTTTGGGTATTAATGAATGAAAGGGCATGGAAAAAAAACACCAGATTATCCCCGTGATCGACGCAAAGACGACAGACATGAAAAAAACCTTGGAAAAAAAAAAAAACGAATAGGAAAATTCAGTGATTTTATAAATAAATATCGAGCCACCTAAAAAAATCACAAAAAATCTTACATTTAAACCTCATTAAGTACGTACCAAATATTGTAATCCTGCAATTTTGTGAAAACATACAGTGCACCAAAATTGTGTGAGGAAATAAGTACTATTTGAAACTTTCAGCTTGCAGACCAAAACGGTGAAAAAAAAGTAGTCTTCGACGTCTTATTTTATTTGTTGAAGAGTGCATTCTACTATGAACAAAAAATAAAAACGAAGGAAGCATTGCAATAAAGTTGTACTTTTTCTATAAACTATTTCGACCGCGCATCAAAAATATTCTATTTGGGTAAACGCACAATTTTATTAAGTACGTTTATTCAACGATTTAACAAAAAATTGGAAGCAAGCGTGCTGAATGATCGTTCGAACGATGAGCTCAAAGTGTCTTCGCCAAGTGGTTAGTCTCATAATCATATTTCCACCTAGTGCTAAAAAAGAGACATGTGGGCACGACGGCAACGGGTGTGAATATACAGGACGAAACGATCGTTACGAAGTCCCGACACTTTCGTATCTCGCGGCTGCGATCGCATGTGACGGCTCATCCGCCTCGTGCAGTGCGTTGCACAGCTACTCGTTTCTGTAACTTGGCTAGCGCAACAGAGTCTAGGCTGGTCTAGCTAGGCAAGCCTCATCATAATCGTCGCAGACGCCGGCGTACCTGAAAACTTTCCTCATTCTCACAACTTCATCTTCGTCTCTACACCATATGCCAACTTGGTGGGTAACCAACTAAGTCACTTATGTACATGCATGTATACATAAATACATATGTGCATATGTATACATACACAACATTAAACAGATGTGTTCCTAAGCGACGTCCTCTTCAGCGAAGGCTTGAATAAATTCATTAATACGAATATTTTACAACATAATTCATCGCGTGTGGACGTTGATGGGAACGGGCTGAGTTCTGTGAGCTGGAAAATACATAAAAACTATCTAGCACGATAATTGCGAAAAATGCGTTAACGCCCACGGGGCATTTTTTTTTTTTTGTTAGCCTGTGAGATTTGCAAAACGATCATGTGGGAGTAATAACTCGCAGTTTTATATTTCCCATCAACTCATCGTTGAGTGAAAAATAAATAAAGTGAGAGGGCGCCAGTATAGTGAAGTACTGAATCCTGCCACTACACACGACAGGAATACACACATATTTATGCATAAATGGCAATTCAATATTAACATATGAAAAGGAGACGGAGGCGTCGGGACATTCGCCCCCGTCTCATCGAAATACACGCTATTTCAGTCTGGCTCCGTCTCCGGCGATGATGATGACGGTGACCACAACTGTTACGAGTTATGCACCGTCACTAACGCACTAAATGCTCACAAAGTATTGCTAATATCTTGACAGTTCAATGTATGAAGGAAAAAAAAACAAACGAATTTACATATTTCTAGACATTTAACGTTCCTGTGGTAATATGGTATTTTATGGGGTTATTTGATTGATAACGTTCGACTCTGGGATATTCTTTTAGGACAAATATTATTAAAATCGCATTGTCGGTTTTTTTTAATTTCCGGAAAATTGAAAATTTTTGAAAAATGCAAATTTCACAAGAACTTGAGAAAGGAACGGAATATTGTTAAGATGTCTAATCAAATTTTTGAAGGTGCATGCAACATTTATTAGTCAGACAAAAAAGTTAATTTAGCGAATAAGTTGCTGCCAATAAAATAGTTAAGACTAATTCGATATATCGGTATTATGTATCAATCGAAATCAAAATGATATATAGGTAATACAAAAAATGTATCGAAATCATATAGAAATATTGATTATGTGAAGAATCTACATTTTGGGTCGGCTCCGATTTTTTTTTTTTCGTTTTTCTTCAATGCAGAGGTTTTCTCGAACTCTGGATCCTATCTGCCGTACCGCCCCTTCTTATATGTCCGGTGAGCAGATAAAAGCACTTTACCGTTCCCTCAACTGGCACGTTTTTCGCTTTCATGGACAACGCTTATTTCGCGTATCTTTGATTTTTCCCACTTTCTTTAATTTCCTCTTAATTTCCGTTCCCCCCTTTTTTTTTAATCTGCAAGAGAATTAACGGAAGTAGCGGAGGCTGTTGATAGCAGCACGAAACGGTCAACCCTTTACAAAATATTCTCACGTCACATTAAATTTGTTATTCGGACATTAAAAATAAAAATATATAGAAAGAATTTTTTAAATAATTTTTAAAAAAATTCCAATGCCTTTCAACATTCCAAAAACTCAATAAATTATTTTATTTATTTTTTTGCATTCAAAGTTTCCCGTCAATCTTCAATTTTTAATTATCGAAACACATTTTAGGCATTACAATTAATCAATGAAGTTAATTTTTCGAGTCCCAATTACCCAATTGGTAATAAATCACAAGATCTCCAAAAAATCCAGAAAGCCTCGCGTTCTTAACGAGAGAGAGAAAAAACAACACCGATCTCGCCTCATTCTCGATATTTAATGCTACAGTGGAAATGTGTTACAGACAGTTATTTCCAAAGGTCAAGGTTTAGGTGCGATCCCTTCGTGCACTAATGTGTTGCCTCTGCAACTCGTTCAATTCCGTAGAACACGCGGTCCTGAAGAGACGGAGACGAAGCCGAGGACGCTTGACTTTTATTCGTATATATATGTGTATACAAATCGCTGGTACTTGTATATGTATGTGTAACATTTGTCGAGACGAGTGAACGAGTCGAACAATGAGGTACACAACCGAAGGTAGACCCAGTATTGCGATCGGTGCCGAAGCAGCAGAAGAAGAAGAAGAAGAAGAAGAGCTCGTAGTATAGAAGACGAAGAAGAAGATGATGAAGAAGAAGACGAAGAACGGTAAAGAGCAGTCCAAGACGACGACTACGAGAGTTAAGTCTTTCCGCCTCGAGGTTGTGACCTCACCGAACTATCGCTTATCTCTTTCTCTCTCGTTTTCATCCTTCTTTCATGCCATGACCTTTTTCGTTGCTGATGCTCCTCGATCTTCGCTCATCGAGAATAAAGAGCTCAGCGACAGATAGATATTGAGAGATATATAGTTGCTGTGCGAGACAGAAAGGGAGGAAAGGAGAGTGAGAGGAAAAATGGTTCGGGGGCCACGAAGATCCGGCGATTGCCCGGACAACCTACCGTGCCAATCGCGCCTCTGTATAGCTGTTCCATTTGGCACCGTGCTATACCTTCTCTCTATACTCGTTTTCGTCGATATTCCCTTTTTCATTTGTTTTGTTATTGCAATCTCTCGACGATATCAGCTTACGAAGGAAACATCTTTGTAACAAGTGGCAGCAAAATTGTGTTTTTCAACGTTAGAGCGTTTTATGCAGTCGCTTGTTCTTCTTTTTTTACACTAAAAAAAGACTAGCAATTTTTGCTTGTAAACTCATCAAGTAAATTTCATGTACAATTGTGATATAAAATTAAGGTACTTTTGCAATGAAATTAAAACAAATTAAAAAATGTGATACTTTTCCAGGAAAATTAAAGCAAATTTGCTGTACCAAAAATAAATTTGATATTGCACTTGTGTAGTAAATACAGTATTCCAGTTTATGAATAAAAAATTTCACACATCTGCAGTAAATTTCAAGTCGATTTTTTTTACAGTGTAGCTCTTTTGATAGAATCCCATATGGAATCTAGGGACTTTTCGATAAAACAGAATTCTTGCAGAAAACAACCTTGTTGACGATATTGAAAACATTCATTTTCAAGGACAATTATGCCAAAAATATTCCTATAGCTTCAAGAAAAATTAAATATGGTAAGGATATGGATTATAAATAATATAATGCTCGAAATATATCATTATTCTATCCTCATCTAACATCAGGTGCACAAATGGCTGCAACTTTTGAAAAATCAATCCAACACAAAATCCGGACGGTCGATCAATCAAGTCTCTTCCAATAATCAAAATGAGATATTGTTCATTCCATCTGTACTATCATTACGGTTTATTCTTTTGTTGTTAAATGCATTAAAAAATTCCTCTACGTGTGAATCGCTTTCCCGTTAATTAATCGTCGAGAAACAGTAAAAACCCTTTCAAAAATTAAGCCCCGACTTGACCAGAGTGAGGCGGCAACCTTAAAATTGCGCAATTTACCCTCGTTCTGCAGCCATAGAAATTTTTTTAATACTCTTACTCCAGTTCATTATGGTAAGTAAAAGAACATGTCTCTTTTGATTCGAAAGATCCTAAAAAGTACCCCCTTTTTTATTGTAGAGGAGACAAAGGATTTCAGGAAGTCGAGAGCTCTTCGTGCTCTTCCATTTAGCTGGATATAATGCATCGCTCAGCGGATAGTCGGAGGATGATGCGCTGACGGGACGGACGTCGTCACCTGTGCTTCTGCGGTTCGTCCGGCTCGTAGCTACAATAATGCTGTGCTGCTGTTACATGTACTTACACCTAGTACAGTGTACCAATATACCAAAGCAGAAAGGCATTCCCCAGCAGCAGCAGCAGCGGCGGCATCAACAGCAGCACGAAGAACGTCGAGTGCGCGGAATGAAAGTGAAAACTTTGCTCTGCTCGGAGATGACCTACTGTTTGCCAAGAATCTAGGTGGCTCGAAGCGGTGGCGATGTCGTCGCAGTCTTTCCGAGCCCGCTGTGAGCCTCTCCGTTCTTATTCCAGTCTGTACCGAGACATGCACATATTAAGCATTCTCCGTCAATTCATCAATTTTTTCCAAAGATCTCAAATCTGCCCCATGATTACTCATGTCAAAGTACGACTAAAAGGCACTCTGCTTAAATTTTTTTTAAAATTTCTATGAGGTATTAAAAAAAATTTAATTAAAAGAATAAATGAAATAACGATGATCCTTACGAATCGACATTATTTTTGTGTTATTCCATTTTTGTGAAACCTGGAACCTCGACTCGAGCTACTCGCGCGATTTTTTCGTGCTATCTCCAGACGTATTGTAAGACTGTAATTTTTCCAGTGCAGTTAAAGTATCCGTTTTTGAAAAGAACGTATTATAATTCCCCGGTTTTTCGGTGAAAAAATCAGTGTTCCAATATCGTGAGAATTATTTCAGATATTCCATTAAAAAACCAACATAAAATCGCAACTTTTGTATGGAGGCCATTTTTTTGTTGTAACTTCAAATTTCCGACATATGGTTGCTTGAAAAAAAAATTGCGATTTTCAAAATGCTTCATAGGAAAATCTAAGAAAATTCACATAAAGGGCTTTCTAGGGGTACTTTGATATGGCTAATTATGAGGCGGATTTGGGATGCCAAGAAAAAGGGGTTCAATTGACAGAGAATGTCTTATATTACACACATGGACAAACACATACAGAATCGTCATCTGTGCTCCGTTGAGCGGGCAGAGTCATTCAGCTCTCGTCGAGACCTATTATACAGAGTACAAGAGCGAATAATAAAACTTGTGTATACATGGAGTTCACCGCGTGATGCACGTAACAGTACAGGCTGTAATAACTTCGCCAAAGGGAAAAAATATCACTATTTATTATGCCATTTCGTATTTATGGAACAGGGATAGTGGATTAAATGTTCAAGAATGCAGATCTGCAAACAGCGTTTGCGTGTTGGGTTAAATAATGGTCTTAAATTGACTGATGCACATAAATTAAATTTTTAAAGAAAACGAGGCTGGAAAGTTTAGAGGATAATGCTGGCCAGTGCATAGAGGGTTAAAACTAGTGATAATATTTTTTAAATGTGCATAGGCTTTTAGAGGCAACAGCTGCGCCTAAAAATATTCCGTAGAAACTTGGAATAAATTTTGGGTAAGTGAAAAAATTAATATTATGTGTGAACAAGCTTTTGGAGGATTAAACACGTTTATGTTTAAAACATGGCTAGAAAAATGATAATGGACATGTCCATTAGGGCATTCCACCAAATTTCTTTAAATTCGTAACTAATATAGTTGAAAAAAATAAAATATGAAAATTCAAATAAAATTGATTAATTACTTCTGTACTGCACCGTCACTTCTGTCAAACGCTCTATTCAATTTACTTTACCTCCTTAAAGTTCATCTTCATGACCCACTTTTTAAAAAAAACAGTTTAAAATGATTTGTTTATTGAAATACAAAAATATATATGATGTACGTATTTTTTAAACAGCAATATCAATCGAATAAAAAAATAGCAAGTAACCTTGCACATTCTTCGCTAAAACGTGAAGATCGCTGCCTTCGCAGGTTCGTTATTTGTTATTAAAACTCACATTCACTTCGTCAGGCAACGATGTTAACCATTCAGTGCAAAAGTGTCTCGACTTGCGGTCACGATTGCTGCAATTTAACCTCCGTGTGAAGCGCTTCCTTAGCACAATGACCTGGATGTGTGAAAATTAAAATAACAACTAATTACCCCCTTCATAATATTGTAGGATAGTCTATAATGCTTTTGTGCAAGAAGTTCAGTGGTAAAAGACAATGTATTATGAGGCATCTGTACACTATATAGTCAAGTGGTAAAGGCTCCTTTGCAGTACACCGAAGAGATGTAATCGGTTTTGTAAATTTACCGGATATTTCGTAAAGTTTCATTGTTCGATGACGAAATATTAGCCCCGGTGCGATCTATGGTGTTATTTCTTCTGCTCCTGGTACCGCCGATCATCGTCATGACGAGGACGATGAAGAGATCCTTTCGACACAGTCGATGAGAACAATTTGATATTTCCACGCTCTTTTGTACCGCCCATACATAATATATACATAATATCTGGCACGCGATACCGACCTCACTTTTCGTTTTTCGTCCTACATGTCTCAAATTGGTTATCGTGACAGAAACACATATAGAGCAATTCCGAATAATATTTGTTCGTGGATATGACTATTTTGTATTACTAGCGTATCACAATTTTGCCGACAGACAAATAACACCGGAAAGTGTCAGTTAACATTAGCTGATGTTTCAAAAAAATAAAGCCCAATTCTCAGTGAAGCCATTTTTTAATTTTCAATTTTTTCGAATCTAAAAAAATACAAATTTTTAACGGAATTATATGATATATTTGTATGCATTAAATTTAATATTCGGAGTTTCTTATAAAAGAGATAAATAATTATTGCAAAATAATTATTATTGACTTAATTCACCTACAAAGCCGTGTGCGTTAATATGATGAAGGTGCAGAAGCCTAAAATTGGGAGGAAGAGATGAAAATGGTTTAACGGCTTAGATCTATATAGCCTACAATGCCCCATATATAAATGTCAATTATTTTTAGTGGGTTCAGTTACGGTGGACTTTTGACATCTTCAGACGTGTGGCATATGACGTGTGCCATGTAAGGCCGGTGATGAGAGTGCAACGATAAATATTAACAGGGAAAGGTATTTCTAAGCCAAAGCAATAAAAACATACATATATACGGGGCTATACATATATGTTATAAATAAGTAAACGATAATCGCGCCATAATAATTAATAATCTACGGTGAATCTAAACGAGGATATTAAGAGTGGCATGGAGTATGTATACTGAGTGTAAAATACGTATTAGTATAGATAGAAAATTGGCTACAGTATGTATGTATGGGGCATTCCATTGCATTGCGATTAAGTTTTGGCGGTGATGTTTCAGGACTGTTCTGTAATATTTCATATGCGATTACTTGCAGAAAAATGCATACCCAGTTTTTTATTAACATACGATTTTCTAAAAAAAATAATTAAAAACAACATATGAATAGAAAAACTACAAAATTAAAAACTGAAATGGAAAATGCCTTGGGTGATTTTCTCAGGTATAACAAATTTATTGGGCATTACAATAAGATGAAAATATAAAAAGAGCAGAACAAATTTTTTTCAATTAAAAAAAGATTGTTATTTTCGCATTTTTAACATGTTAGTGTTCAAAGTGACACTTAAGATGATCTGAAAAAGCAGATTTTTTTACCTACAAGGCGCTAGGGATTTTTTACAATAGTAGTAACATATATTATAATAGTTATTTTTATATTAATACTTATATATCGTTGTATCATCATTGTTATTACTTAATACAGGACATTTTAATAACCTAATCTATTTATGAGTTTGCTCATCAATCATCAGTCAGCTTATCACCGACATTCGCTAAAAAAGCTCCCTGTCACCTTGTGATTCTCAAAATATACTTTTTTCGTCCCATCTCATCATAAAACGGAACCGTATACAAATTTTTTCCTTCTGAATATTTTTCATCCGCAATGTCAAAATGTCCATCTAGTATTCCATGAATTTTTTTCATCATATAAGATTCCTCTGAATTTTGCCAGATTTTTTTAGATTGGTATTTTTTAGTTATTTTCTTAGAATTTCATGTATCCGAAAAAAAAAAATTTTCAAACATTTTTTCAACATTGTGTATGGTCTTCTTTGGTAGGAACTTTTATATAAATAATATATTAATGATTATGATATAGGTGTGAGACATCACAGCCAAAATTTGATACTGATGTGATGGAATGCCCCGTATATACATATATATATACTTTAGTACACATGATGCAAGGGAGCATATCTCGCGTTTGATGTTCCGACGGTCATACGTTAAGGTCATTTGCACGCTTGCTCGGCTAAGACTGTACCAGAGAGACTGCTAAATGTGTGAATGTGTCCGTGTGAGGTATTCCTTCGAAGATTTATGGGCATCGGGTTAGGCCTGCGCTGCAGGCGCCCCTTATCTTCTTCTACTCTTTCTTCTTCTTCTTCATCATCTTCCTTGCCTCCTTCTTTCGCGTGCTCTAGCATAGATATGAGTTACGATTTTAGTCGTTCGTCTTCCAGAACCTCCTACACTCTCTCACGGTTTAGCGAAAATATGTTTTCTCGTGCCAACAAAGTCGCAGAGAGAGAGAGAGTGCGAAGGTCCTTTGCTGTTTCTGCGGTCGAAGGCATCGGACTTGAGCTAACTCTTCACACATTTTGTCTGAGTAGCGAAGCGTGTACCTACTTACGTACGCGTGGACCGTTGATCGCTGCATTATTGTTTTAATCTACAAATATCTGATTTTTTTTTATTGCTGTAATCATATTAAACAAATATCTAGCTTTGACCAGTTAAACCTATATCTTTTTTTATCCCATTGTGATAAAAGTACTTAGCTCTTGCAGATCACCTACAAGATTTTTGTTGTTATTATAAAAACATTTTTTTTTAAAACAGAAATTTTCAGGAATGCACTGCAGGATGCAATTTTCACTGCATCTTTTCTGAGTAGCGAAGCGAGTACCTACTTACGTACGCGTGGACCGTTGATCGCTGCATTATTGTTTTAATCTACAAATATCTGATTTTTTTTTATTGCTGTAATCATATTAAACAAATATCTAGCTTTGACCAGTTAAACCTAGATCTTTTTTATCCCATTGTGATAAAAGTACTTAGCTCTTGCAGATCACCTACAAGATTTTTGTTGTTATTATAAAAACATTTTTTTTATAACAGAAATTTTCAGGAATGCACTGCAGGATGCAATTTTCACTGCATCTTTTCTGAGTAGCGAAGCGTGTACCTACTTACGTACGCGTGGACCGTTGATCGCTGCATTATTGTTTTAATCTACAAATATCTGATTTTTTTTATTGCTGTAATCATATTAAACAAATATCTAGCTTTGACCAGTTAAACCTAGATCTTTTTTATCCCATTGTGATAAAAGTACTTAGCTCTTGCAGATCACCTACAAGATTTTTGTTGTTATTATAAAAACATTTTTTTTATAACAGAAATTTTCAGGAATGCACTGCAGGATGCAATTTTCACTGCATCTTTTCTGAGTAGCGAAGCGTGTATCTACTTACGTACGCGTGGACCGTTGATCGCTGCATTATTGTTTTAATCTACAAATATCTGATTTTTTTTATTGCTGTAATCATATTAAACAAATATCTAGCTTTGACCAGTTAAACCTATATCTTTTTTTATCCCATTGTGATAAAGGTACTTAGCTCTTGCAGATCACCTACAAGATTTTTGTTGTTATTATAAAAACATTTTTTTTATAACAGAAATTTTCAGGAATGCACTGCAGGATGCAATTTTCACTGCATCTTTTCTGAGTAGCGAAGCGTGTACCTACTTACGTACGCGCGGAGCGGTGATGCTGAATTATTATCGTAATCTACGAATCTCATTTATTTGTCCGTTGGTAACATGTAAAAAAAATTTGTAGTTTTACCCCTGATTTGTACTGAGTGAGGTTCTAAATTTACGTTTTTTTTTTAGAGACGCGTGTCATCTATAGAATTTTTTTCAATGGCTTTTTGTAAGATAAATGAAAAAACAATTTTTCAACAAATTCCGGAATCCCTTTTTTTACTGAAACGAAAGTCTCCCTATAAATTTGTTATGCATGCATAATATAACAAATATCTGTTACGTTGCGAAACGTAGACAACAGGAATTTATCGGTACCAGGCACAAGCAATTGGCAAAAGGTTCGAGTACCTCTCCTTCTAATATGATCTCTCATCGGGGGATGAACAAGAATCGAGCCAGGTGCTCTACTGATGCCAGGATGCTATTCCAATGGTGGAACTATATACTCTGGGCACTGAGGCGCAGTCCTCCCGTGACATTAAGAGGGCACACCTAGATCTGGCACAAGCGTATCGTCCGCGATCACGTTGATCCAGTCCCTTCGGCAGTTCGCACGCGATGAGCTCTCTGTATCGCATAACGTGAGCCCCGCAACGATTTCCTCAGGAGCAAAGCATGTGGCGAGAACATACGCAGACTCGGAAACCAGTACGGCAGTTTTCCAACTTAAATGAGCAACGTAACTCCAGCGAAAACGTCATAACGAGTCGGTTTACAGTAAAACGCAGAAACAACCGTTGGTATAACACTTTGCAGAGGCAGGAGCTGCAAAGCAACACAACAATCATCGCCATGGGCTATATTCACTTAGTTCGCCTGTTTCAACAACCTCCAACTATTCGTCAGAGGATCTTCACGCTTGTTGCAGGATTTAACGTGCCTTCACTCTGACCTTACAATTACTGTCAGCAGAAACTGTTGCAGCACTGTTTCTGAACCATTCCGGCTAATAGTCATGAAACAATGCGGCTGTAGAAGGTCTTGGTCTCAGAGGAGATACCGTTAGCAATGAATTTAAGCAATTACTGCTACAATAACGCATTTCGCGTGGTGCTCGACCGAATTTTTGGGTTTCGAGGGAAATGAACAAAAATTATGGAGGTTCGCTTATTACTCGATTTTCATTTGTCATTCTGCAGACGAAAAATAAACTCTGTACTAACTTTGGTTCTTCACATTTCGGATTAAGTGTCAGATGGATATTTTAGGTTGAACTCTGGTACTAAAATTATACTTTTTTTTTTCATTTCCCTGCATGTGCTGAAAAAAGTGAGGAAAAAATGCGAATTTAAGCTGGATATTGATTAAAAGGTCCAGGAATAATTTGAACAGTTTTCACTACTATTTTTGTGTTCTGTTACCTTCAATAATTCGAGGGAAAAAATATTTTAACGACCAATTGAATATTTTATTGTTTATCATTTTTTTCTCAGTGGCGGTGAGTTTCAAGAGCGTGTAAATAAATCTAACCACTTGCTTTCAAGTTTCTATTAAATTATTTGGAGAAATAAAATATACAATTAACGCAAACATAAATGACCCCGGTGCACGGCATAAAAATGTAGGTTTAGTGGGTATTAAGGTATAACGAGACGCTGTGAGTGTCTCCGTCCGCATTTGCACAGTTCATAACTGCTTTTAGAGAGTATAAAGTGTCAAGGGAAACTGTAAGTCTGCGGGAAAAGGTATGGGACCAGGCGTATGGTAAATAAATTGTTTTCCCACTGGGACAATAACTGAGCTCGGAAGATAGCCCCTTCCCTCTCAATATCCTTCCGCTGCCTATAATATTGCTGTTTTATTTCATGACCAACAGTCGTCCCAAGTTTTACAGAGTGAACTAAAAAGCGACATCGCCTTTCAACGCTCTTTCTACATTTAAAGCCAAGTGACGATTGCACTTAACCGTAGTATAATTTAATTTGGTTTACCACATTTTTATATTTTCGAGATGCAGAACCGCGCATTACTCATAAATTAACAATCAAGCGCAGCTTTACTTTAACTTTAACGGTAATAAAAACCATAAGTCTCATCGAATCTCGACTTTTATAAAATGCGACCTTTGCACTGTACATATGCTCACTAATAACCAAAGCAATTAATATGATTTCAAAAAAATTAAAAATATACTAGATTGAACAGATTGAAGAAATTGTGTTACAAAATCAATTGTTTTCAATATTAATATCAATTTAATTGCAATAAATTAATTTTACGATGATAAAAATGGAATAGTATTGTATTTTTTGGAAAATCCGATCTTTGATGGCTAATAGCATGAAAACGGGTGGATTTACATTAATTTTTGATAGCACATTTTTTGTAGAGCATGAAATTTCCTACAGAAATCATAGAACACAAATTTCAATTTGGTATGACCAATCTCGAGATATAAAAATCAGAACGTCACGGAATTTTTTTCCAATGCTTTTTAAATGGAGAATAAGAAATTACGGACAGACACCTCTAAATATTAATATTAAGATCTGAAATTTTAACGGGCACAATATCGAGCTATACTTTATTAAGTTTCCAATGTTGTGCGGAAAAAAATATGTATATATATTTTTTGAAAGAGTCTAATATATATAGAGGATTAATTATAGTAATTTAATAAGAAAACGTAAGTCGATAAGTAACACGAAATATCTCGCCGTCGAGAGGCCGTCACCGAGTCTCGATCATCGCGAAAGCGTCCGACGGTATAATGCCTCCCACCAGAGGGCTGACTCTCAGACGCGCGTACGCCCGTATCACTTTTCCTCATCAGCAGAGCCAGAAGCAACAGGAGCCACGCCGGTTGTACACTGCGAGGTGTAATTATCTCGGACTGATGAGTTACAGCTGCGGCGCTCGAAAGCTTCGACTCCGACGTTGCTCTTGGTATTCCCTAACAGCAGTGGTAGAAATCCAGAAAGTAGGTAAACTAAAAGCAAGAGCAGCACCAGCAGCAGGACTCGTTAGACATGACCGACGTTCTCTCTGACCCTCCCCTTCGCAGTGCAACTTCTCTTCATATAAAACATAAAATTACTTTGCTTCTCTGTGACTGACGTTGTTTCTCGAACGCAATCCTGAGGCCACTTACTTCACAGAAGTGGACGAACGAAGCAGAGACATCAAAATAATAAATGATAAACTAACTTTTACGTTTAGTCTCGTGCTTCGGACGGCTTGAGTATATTTGCCATCCATCTCCAAACGTCTACTGTATTCTGGTTTATAAAGTTACGAGAAAAACATAATATTGTCGAGTGGCTAAATAGAGTCTCAAGTAAATTATTATAATTAGATTTTAAGGAGTGACCTTTAGTAGGTTTGTTTCAGAATAAAATAATAATCTCAGAGATTCTGTGTTAGAAATGAACTCTGATAATGAATATACAATACATTTTTCAGGTCAAGTAATAATGGGAACAGCGATGAATTTATTTAGGCTGCAAATAGCCAAAAAAAAAATTTAAGATGTACATTCTTGATAATTGGTAGATTTGTAGATCTCATTTTAGTGACGATAAAAAAAAGGCGCCATGGCAATTTGTAACTTATTCTATCAAAGCATAATAACTTGTTAATCAGTTTGTCGAACAAAAGCCTTTTACCATTTCTTCTTTTTTTATATTTTAGGAAAAGTATCAGAAGCAGCAGAGATTTTTTGTATATGGAGAGCACATACCAAATTTCGCTACGTTTGACGGACACGCGGACAGACTTTATTTTTTGCGGATTGCAAGCCTTTATTCCTTTACGTACTTCACATAAAAAAAAAACTACAAACTGTACCCACTTCGAGTAGTGATAATGTCATCAACGAAGTGCATTTCTAAAATCACAAGCATTGCGAAATATTTGACCTTTGCAATTCGCATCCGATCTGTAAAGTATCTGTAAAACATTCAAATATCGAAGACTCCGTCTTCTTATTGAGTTTACATAGCTAAACCAACTCACTACAGTTATGAGTATAATGGTACCTAAAGGTACTTTATGCTCTCGGGCACCTCGTGGCTCTGCAGCGAACTTACGGTTAAGGTTTCGCCGAGAAACGTTCTCGAGTTCCACGGGAATCGCGAAGTTGGCGAAGTTTAAGGAGCGTCCTAAGGCTGTTGCCTCTGACCGTTCGCCTCTCTTTTCCTTCCTCAACCTCTCTCTCTGCTCGTCCCTTTCTAACGCCAGTGTATATATATTTATACACACACACACACACTCACACGTATATACACCGATATATATCTATATACATAGACTGAGGAGAAGGAAACGACGAACTGCTCTCTGTGCGAGCCACTAGCGGTGGCTCTGGAGTACACATCAAAGAGGACTCGAGGATCGAGAACGATAGAGATATACGCGAATGAGACAGCGAGGGTCGAGGAATGAGACGGAGAAGAAATACAGTGGATAGGGTTTGAGAGACTGCTGAGAGTACTCCCAGAGTGGGCCAGCCAATAACGTTACATATATATATATGATTTGAAGAGAGAGAGAGAGAGAGAGAGAGAAAACTCACGCGGTGCTGCCGCGCCTCGGGATCCGACTCGACAAGAATGTCCTTTGTGGGTGGATGTACCCATTGTGCTACGCGAGTAGCATCCGTAATGCTCACGCACGCGAGCTCTCGGGCCAGCAATTTCCCACTGCCCCTGCGCTCACTCCTGCTTACCGATAAGTGTTCTTTTTTTTTTTTCTTTTTTTCAATTGTTTCATGCTCGCACTCTCTGACTGCGTTTATTTGCCTTGTACATCTCTATTATCAAGTGGATGCTTCAATTGAAGGTGTTCAACGCGAGACTCAACGCGGAGGTCCTTTCAAGTTGAAAGTGACAACAACAATGTCAAGTATGCTAAATTAATTTTCAAACAAAGAACCGGGTTGAATTGAATTTCAATGAACTTTACGAAGGGAACATTTTTCGTTATATGAATTTTGTTGACTATCATTTGATTCGGGAAATAGTGTAATGGAAAATAATAATTTAGTTAAACAAAATTTTAACATTGATTAATCTAATAGAATGAAGTCTTCGATTTTTACACATTGACAACTCTTTTGAGATTTTGGAATTTTTGTTTTTGGAACTTTCTTGGATCTATTTTCTTTTAATTGAGTGTTTCATGATTCTAAAATTTTTTATGTTTAATGTAGAACCTTCGAGCAACAATATACAATTTATAAATCATATGTAAACGAAAATAAAAATAATTTTGAAAGTCCCGAAAATTTAATATTCGATCGAAAAAATTAGTAAGTCCATTTAAAAGGCAAAAAATGATGAGGAAGCAATTTACAAGGTTCTATTTTACAGGATTTTTTTTCACTTATCAACACCTTTTTCCATGATACGGAATCTTATATCAGAATGTCAAATAAATATCGTTTGAAAATAATCAAACTTAGATGCTGTATTGCCAATCACAAATAAAATGTTTATATTGCTAATGGCAAGTAAAATCTTGATACTGCGAATATGAAATAAAATTTTTATATTCCGAATAGGAAATAAAAATTTTATATTGCTAATCGGAAATAAAATAGCTGTATACGGAATATGAGTATTGATAGTGATAAGGGGGCTAGTACCGGATAAACTATGAAACACTTTCGACGGCTTTCTACGACGATGCGACTCGCCTCCCCCTTAAGCTTCTATTCGCGGAGGGATTCTCACTCCCGCACCTCTAGCTTTCTGCACGTAAGAGCCACAGAAGGCGTCTAAACTTTGCATGGCCAACGAGAGTGACGAGGGGTTGAGAAACGAGAATGAGAATATTCATGTGCTTCCTAAGTAGCTTCGGTAATTCAATCTTTCAATATCTCTCGGTCCCCAAATTGAAGTCATCATCATAATTATATAAGATTAGAAGCACAAAGAGGAAAATATGGCGAAATTAAGTCGTCCCTTCGCCGAAATTGTTTGATGTCCCCTCCGAATTATTTTATTAATTAAAATTGAATTTTTTTTCCGCAATAAAACAAAACCATTTATTGATCCCAAAATAATTTAAAACAAGATCAAAGAAACAATGAGATAAATATGGCGAAATGAAATTATCCGGTTACCCAAATTGCTTTATGATCCCTGCAAATTATTTTATCTATCAAAACCGTCTTTTGATCCAAAAATAATTTCTAACCGGTTCTAATTTCTATTTTTCTAAAAATAATTGCTAACAAATTTGGATACGAGATAAAATAACTTCGACGTTTAACGTGATTAAGGATGACACTTTAAGTTGACAAACAGTCTCCTGGCGAAGTTAAACAGCAGAAACCGAACTTTGGATACATAAATACCTGCTGCTGTAATTAGCAGATTTATCTCTGGAAATCAAATTAGTTTCTCCAAGCGTCTTCCCACAAAATGCACCGAGACACTAATAGAATTCATTGAAATCCACTTATTCCATTCTCTTTCCATGCCTCAAACTGGAAACTCGGTAACCCACCGACTTTTTAACTCACTTTCGTCTCTGTATCTCTCATTCGCTTCGCCGAACTTTGCTCCGGCATATGGCATTCACTTCTGCTTTTCAGAACATCGCGAATATAGAACTCTCTTACTGATATGTATATATTATGCATGTAAGTACTGAGAGCTAAGTTTCCTCAGCATTTTACCGGCATCTTCACAAAATTTAGTACATTCTGAGCTAGCAACAATTCCGCTTAAACGGAAGTAATCCAAAATGTGATCATGAGTGACCATATCTCAAAAAGTGCTATTTTCCTATTTGAGCGCAATTTGTGACTTTTTTTTAGCAACTTTCTATCCCAAACAGCGTCCAAACAAATGAAACCGTAAGATTTTCGATCCACCATAAAATGTTCAAAAACGTAGCTAAAATCAAGTCACAGATTGCATTCAAATTAGTCAGGAAACGAGGTATCAAATGGATCTCAAAGTAGCTTTGCAATTTTCTAAGATATTCCTTCTTAACACGTCTAAAAAATGACACTTTTCGTCATATGTCGATTTGTGATTTCAATCTGAAATAATTATTTTCCGCAGTTTCGCTTATTTAAACTTACGATAATTCATTATGAAAGATAAATTCAGTTCATATTAAGGTCGTTGGGTTAGTACGTATTGATTGTATTGGTAGCAAAAAACAAATTATTGACGTCTTGGGAAAATATTAATTTTTTTTCACAAGTATGTATTACAGTTTTTCCAGGTGTGGCACACGATAAAATGGAATTTGGGTAAAAATTTGACCAGTCAATCTATTTAAATTTTATTTCGATCTGATAAAATACGCAACACGTGACTTTCTCATTACGTTTGTTACTGGCGTTAAGGTTTTATCGTGTAGTTACTGAGATGACATTGCGTTTTTAAATTTGAGGCATAGTACGACGTTTCGAGACGTACCCACGTGGTGACATTGTGTAAAACGGCGAATGACTTTAACAACACACGTTTACTTCGCGTTTTGATCGTAATATTGTCGTTACTGCGATGGTTTGATAGTTTGGATTCACATCGATGATTTTTATATCGAATTTATCGAAAGGTTCGAGGCATGCCCACGCGATGATGCGACGTAAAATGGCAAAGGACTTTAAAAACGCACGTGTATTTCCCGTTTTGATCGTATTATTGTCGTTGCTGTGATGGTTTGACAGTTTGGTTTTACATCGGTGATTTTTATATGGAATTTATCGAAATTTATGGTGTCTGGAGTCCCACAAACCACGAACCATTTGGAATTCGCTATGAAATTCTTTGTCACCGATAGTAACTATCAATTTAAGATTTTTTCGAGTACACGATCTATTCAAATATTCCACGCTTTAGTCTACTCAAATATTCCACTGTTAATTTTTGTTGCTGCAGATTCCACGCAAATCTCTGTAAACTCTGTTCAATGTTTGCTTGCGCGAAAAACGTCTTGCTTTGATTATGTTACCTAGGAAATAATTTTGATTGGTTAACAAGGTAAATGAAAATTTAAGCATCATTTCATTGAAGGCTTTAGTATGAAATAATAATTCTTCACCGTCTATTCATCGGTGATTTTTATTTCTAATTTATCGAAAGTTATGATGTATAGAATCCCACAAACCAAACAATATTCCACGCTTTAGTCTACTGAAATATTCCACTGTTAATTTTTGTTGCTGCAGATTCCACGCAAATCTCTGTAAACTCTGTTCAATGTTTGCTTGCGCGAAAAACGTATTGCTTTGATTATGTTACCTAGGAAATAATTTTGATTGGTTAACAAGGTAAATGAAAATTTAAGCATCATTTCATTGAAGGCTTTAGAATGAAATAATAATTCTTCATCGTCTATTCATCGGAGATTTTTATTTCTAATTTATCGAAAGTTATGAGGTATAGAATCCCACAAACCACGATCCAATTGAAATTGGCCATGAAATGCTATGCCAGCGATAAAAACTATGACTAATATTTTTCCACGTCCACCAATTTTCGCACTTTACATCTACTCAAATATTTCACGCTCTCACTGTTAATTTTTTTTTTTGCAAATTCCACACAACTCTCTCCAAATTCTATTCAATGTTTACTCGTGCGAAAAATGCATTGCCTTGATTAAGTTACTCATAAAATAATTTCCATTAGTTGTAAAGATGAATGGGAATTGAAGCATCATTTCATTCAATGCCTCGCAGTAAAATGATAACTTTTCATCCCCTGTCATTAACTGACAGCTCACGTCATATACGTGAGTGGGTAACGAGATTCCAAATGGTTTTCCAGGCAATGAATTTATTCGAAAACAAATAGTGGATATCGCGTCTCGACGATTATTTCATTGGCTAAACTCTCTCGGGTGAGATGAAGAGGGCCCTGTCATCGCAAAGTGTTTCCCGAGGCAAAGGCACTACTGGCGGTCCATTATCTCGACGAAAATTCGTCTTTCCTCGCTATATATACACGTACAGAAACATCCTGAATAAATTAGCTACAGTCGTTGAACAATAACTTGGAATGAAGGGAGCGTGAGAGTGAGAGGGACGGAGACAGAGGCAAAGGGTGAAAGGAGCACGGGCGTGAACTACAGTCAGACCTCTGGCTCTGCAATTAGTCATTCTCGTTGCCGGCTGGGCAGAGAGCGACGCGAGACACCATCCTTGCTACCAGAGCCGGTGCTTCTCCTCCACACACTAACGACGGACGAAACGCGTTCACGAATTAACTACAGACTCGCTTGAATCCCGGAGAACGAAAGAGATAAATAATAGAGATGTAGGTACTTCGAGAAATTACAGGCTCCTTGAAACATTTTACCTAGGAAGTCATCTTTTGATAGTTGCTACTGCACCTTTTCTCCGCAGTGGTAAAAAAAAGTGCAAATTTCGAATCGATTCAAACGCCGAAGATGAGATCAATGTGACTGTGCTTGTTAAATTATTTATTTATTTATTTTTATTTTTTCATGTCTATCAAGATAATTGAGTAATTGAAAATAATTTCTATGAAATTGAAAGTTTCGCTAAATTCGTCAATATTTCTGACCACCTCGGTTGATATTTTACAGATTCCTTTTCCTCGCTGAAAAATCCTGGGTTTTAAATTGAATCAAACTTTATGTTGGAATATTATTTTTAAATTATCCTGAAGACCTTGTTACTTATTTGGCTGTGTCTCGGAAACGACCTTTTAATGGTTCGACGTGGATCTTTGCTTAGCAGCCAAATAAAAATAGAAAGTTGAAAGAGCTTCCGAGGATGAAGATAGAAACGACGTAAGTATGCTTGACGAATTATTCATCACGTGCTTTTTATTGAGACGCCGGCGGGAACACCTATTTTTGTCTATTATTTATCTATTATATCGTAGAAGGTCTCAAGGTGCTTGAGAATTCGACATAAGGTCCTTCTGATCAAAAGCAAAGCCTTTCGAGGAGGTAATGAGACGAATTTGAAGACGGCTACAATGGAAAACGTCGCGTCACTGAAGTGGATGAAGAGGCGGTGGGTTTCGAAAGGAGCTCGCCTTTCCTACGGTCGATTACAATACCATGGATTGTTGCATGTGTACTTATTATCGGTGACCTCCCTCGTCAGCCTACAACAGGAATGGCGAATGGCTACGACGACTCATGGCCAAGTACCAAGATCTTCTTGTTCGCGATGTCGCGATCCTCTCGTATTCCCTCCGTCTCTTCACATTTCGCGATAATCGCTTACGCAATTTATAATCGATGCGGAATATCCTCCCTCTCATGGGGCCTTGTCGCACACAAGGCCTTGGGGAAGATCCCTGGGCTTCCTTCCAAGGTAGCTTGTATTTATATGCCTTTATGTATGCCTTCAAAAGACGCCTATATATCAGCAAAATGTCAGGCCAACTGACGAAGTTATCGAAGCGAAATTGCCTCGTCCATATTAGCCTGGATGACAAGATATCGCTCCAAACTATCCCCTGAATAGTCTATTCTTAGTCAAGTAAACTAGGTTTACTTTTGAGTGGCATCGTTGAAACACGGTAAATCGAAATTGATTGCCACTTTTCTTCTCCGATTTTATGAAGCACTTTTTCTTTCAGTCTGCAGTCTGCAGGATCATATTCTTATTGATTTTTGATTCGTACGTATGTCTTGTTCAGGCCTTTTCACGTTTTTCCTTTGAATTTGCTCCTCGAGTTCTCTCCAGGGTGTTACTCCGCAGCCACAGCTCTTTCCTAATGCACGACTCTATTGTATTTGCACGAGGCACAGAGAATCTGCGAAAAATCCGCGCCGACACTATATTTTTACTGAGTTTCTGCTGTACGAGAATAGAGGAGATTGAGGCTAGCCGAGCTTTCGTTTCTCGGTTTATATTTCATTCAACTGGCTGAAGATATCGCATTTCAAGCATAGACAGTTTCTTTGAGATTCATCACTAATTTTGCTCTCATTTTGGGTCCCACGTGGCGGTCGATTCTCGATTATTGAATTGAATCTCCCGGCAGTTGCTCCGATCTCGACTTAGTATAATTTGAATTACGATTTAAATTATTTGTAGGGTATGTTTCGACTTAACTTGCCCAATTCATTTAAATTCGACTTGGCCCATTTGCCATTACTCAATAACCTGGAGAATTTGCCTTGGATGGAGTCGGTAAAATTCAATTATGCATTGTACAATTCTATTGAATCGTATTTAAGTGGGACACAATTATAGGTGAAAGTTTGTGCTGTCAAATCAATTTTTTTTGGGGGCCTCGGCTGTATAGTTGCTGCTTGAGAAATTTTTTATTACGATGATACAGTTTTACTTTTATCCTAAAAATGTCTTTATCTCGTGCAACTCTTACAATTCTCAGCCGATCACTTTATAAAGTTTGAAAAAGGGATATATTGTCAATATGAATGAGTCCTCTGAGGGCAAAGACGTTTTATGCAAGTGTTCATTTTTAAGGGTGTTTGATTCATGCCCCCGACTCGATTGGCCCAGGTCTCTTCTACATCGGAAACTCAGTGAAAATATATATTGGCACAGGTTTTCCGCAGCTTCTCTGTGCCTTGTACAATTCATTCTATATGGTACATGGATAGATTTTGAATAAATCCATGATATCCATTAAATCATTACTTCAGCCTGGTTTGCATGATCGCTCTGCAAAGTAGTCACTGAGGATTCTATTGTTAGTCGAGTGCACCCACTTTACTATCAAAAGGCTTCAAGCCAATTAAATCGAAGTAGAGCATCAGTTCCTTCCTCGTATTCAGAATAGTTAATTTCTTCAATGCTACGTAAACTTTCCGAGTTTCTAGTGGATATTATTTGTCAGGATAATGTATTTTAAGTGGTATTGAATGTATGTAAGCTTGCTGACTACTAGATTTAAGCTCTCAATTTCGTAAAACGGATATATATATATTTTTTCTCCGCCCTGGTCACGTTCTGAACTTTCAACCGACTATCCTATTTTTAGTCAAGTACACCCACTTAACTATAACAAGATACTAAATCGAAGCTGATCGCCAATTTTATTCTCAAAGTCTATTCTGTACAGCTAATTAATTTTTTCCCTGCACTGTGAGCTTTCAGATATTCTGCAGGATATTTATTGCCAAGGGATATTAAATTCTGATTGTAATTTAATTGAGAGAGTCACCTAAAAATCATGCAAATTTATCGACTTTCTTTCGATACGATGCTAATTAATGCGTAAAGTGCGTCGGACTACTTGCGGATCTGAAATTCAGTCTGACCGAGCTACGGAGGATCTCCTGACGAAATTTCCTCGACCATCCTATGCTCATAGTCTAGTTGACGTTAGAGTCTCGTTCTAAACTATGTTCTGAACACCTTAGTAGTCTACAAGGACTCGGGGAAGACTATCGGTCCTTTCTTCGAGGCATATCCCATTATCCCATGAAGATGCTTGCGCGGCATAACGAGAACACCTAACGAAGTAACTATGGCCCTGCTTGAGTTTCACCGCAACAAAAGGGAGCCTCCGCATGACCCGAAGAGTCTTCCACGTCGTCGTTTCAAGAATTTTCGTGTGATCCTCCGCATCGACCGTCCACTCGACGCAGAGCGTTACGTTAAACCAGCGCCCCTTCTCTTCTCCTTCACACCTCTCGAGCTCTCGTTGCTTCACTCAAGAGACACGAGAACACTTCGTCAATTTGTACCTTAAAATGGAGCCGCGTCGGAGAATGGGCAACCCCTTCGAGCAAATTAGAGTATTCAGGGCCGACTGTGCGCTGGAGTTTAGTTTAGTCACGACGACGTAAAGGGCAATGGACTTTCGCTTCTATTTTAGTTTACCATTAACTTCTGCAACACGGAATTTTCATCTCTTCGCGGCACTGAGCTAACTTCATTAACTTCTGGCTTCTTTAACCGAAGGAAAATGAATTAAACAGAACTCAGACGAACAAAAAATTGTGTCTTTTTTCCTAATTAAAAACGTATAGAAAATTACACGCCGTTGATTGATCGCACTAGTATTCCGATTGTGGGATAAAAGGATTGTACTTTCTCATACAGGAAGCCTTGTTTTTCGGAAACATTTTTTTTTTTGTAAGATTTTCTTGTCAGGACACTCAAAAAGTGGAAGCTTGCATATCCTCATTAATCTTTACTTCCAACAAAATTACCTCTACGAGGAAGGATTTTCATCAGTTTTCGCTTCCTCGTGGAGAAAGCTTTGCGAAATGTAAAAGTAATGAGGAAGTTGTAAGCAAGGTTCTACTTTGCATCCTGGCTTTAAATACATTTGAAAAGCTTAAGGTTAGAGAAATATTAGTCTTCGGGACATAATATTACAAAAATTCACTTTTCCATAAGGATCGTCTGAAACTTTCTATTGATCTCCACTGCATTATATTACTAACATCACGGAATATTATTCCGTTCACGTACAATTATTATACGGTAACCGGGCAAATTTGTCGATAGTATCAGGGGACGAAGAGAGAGAAATATGATAAGGGGGCAAAGGGATGAGAGCAAAAGGGTGAAAAGAGAATCAGATGATAAGAAGGAGTGAGATGTAAGAGAAAGGAAGGAGCGTAGCGAGCTGGAAAGATAACAGAGAAAAAAAAAGTTCGAAACAGAAATATGAGAAAGGAAGAAAAGCAACGACAGGGAAGCACAGAGGACAAAATTGGAGCTGAACGGAAGCGTCGACAGAACGAGTACATTATAACATTAATAACATTGTCATAAAAATTTCTCATTTCACATAAAAAATCATCCACTGCAGGTCAGAAATAACATTTTGTGTTTTTACGAAGCTTTTTTTGTTTGTTTTTTGAACATTTCAAAAACACATTTATATCATTTTTGCGATTTCTCATCTCTGAACTATGTCAATTTTTACGCAATACTTAACGTAACGACTAGTAAATTTTGGCTGAAACTAACCTCGTTAACAAGGTGCCTAAAATGAATTTACAGCTTTGAATCGGGTTAGGCTTAATTTTTAATTTTTCGGCATCCAAATTTCATCAATACATACATACACAATTTTAACATTTTTATTTTATTTCGCGGGTTCAAAAATGAAAATTAACATTACCCAACTCGATGTATAGTTCAACAAATCGAGTTAAGCAACTCTTGGACATTTTTGGCAGATTTTCTGTTTCACGAGGATTTTTTTGATGATCAGAGTGTGCACTTGTCGCAGGTGAGAATGAGGGGAGGGAAAAAAGGAAAAAAAAAATGTATAGTTCCAGATAATTTTAAGTGCCCCGAAGAAGATCATGAAGAAGCAATAAAACGACTCCATAGAATAAGACGATTAAAAATTCATAAGGAAGTTGGGCAACAAAGTTTACGAGTGTGCGATTTCCTTAAAAAGCGATCAATCCTCATTCTAAGAGGATCATTAGTACCTCGAAGGACTGTACACTGTTTACATACATCAGCATGACACGAACTGCGCGGATTGATGAAGAAAATAAATGATGAAGTCTTCATCCGTACTGGCTGCACTAATGGTTTGATCATGGAGATTGAGATAGAATAATGAGAGTGACGAAACCACAACCGGAGCCCATAGATTCGACGGCGACAGCATCCTTCGCCGGCGGCTGTTTGGGATAAGGTATCGAAACATATAAAAACTCTACGTGTAAAAAATTCGAGGCAATTACAATTACATCAGTGGTATCCTATACACAAAAAAAAAAAAAACTAGAACGTTAATAACCTTTGCATTTAAAAAAATTATTCTACGCATAAATTATATTATCCCAAAAATAATTATACCTCAGCACTAGGCGAGTTTACGTGTGGGAATGATGTATGATATTCAATTAATTTTTTAATAACATTAGAATCGAAGTATTTTCTAATTCCATCAAAATTATTGTCAGTTCATATTCTTTAATTTCAAATGCAAAAAATGTTGTTGCTCCCTGAATACAAAAATGACAAACAATGTGTACTTGACAATACACAGTGCAGATGTTTCCTATTTATTTCGAAAACATTTTGTACTTCAGAATGTACCGCTCAAGTTTTTAACTTACTATTTTTTTTTTTTTTTTTTGGAGATAGTCCATTATAAAACTACTACGTTTAGAAATATTTTGAAGCTATGCCCTTTTTCGGAGTAATTGTAGTAATTAAAGAGATTGCCTGCAGATTACTTAAGCTATTGGGCAACTAAATCAACAATTTAGATAGCAATTTTGATCTCCAATGTTTTCATAAAGTTAGTTTGCGCGTCGAAGGCATCAGTGCAGAGATTCGCCACCAAGTTTAATGTTATTCTTATCCAGGATAGGAATACTATAACTTAAGGGTAATGGCCGGGGCCTCAAACTACCATTTACTTGGATAGTGCATTAGCCGGATTATTATTAGCGTTGCTCGAGGCTTCGATGGCTCTGTGAGTATTATGTACTCTCGTGGTATGGTGTACAAATTTATTTTATACACAACATGTGCTATATATGCGGTACGTGGCTCTAGGGATCACTGTGCACGGTCGCCCATCGGCTATAGAACCTCAAAAGGTTACAGCTCACCGGAGATTGAGCACTCTTTGTAATGCCAGAAGCGAGAGCGAATCACTTTTGTCCCTCCCTATCTCTCTCTCTCTTTTTCTGTACACCGAGCATTCCATTGGAACGTCTTATTTTAAGGGGGCTTCGTTATAACCGATATACAGCACCTTTCAGCACAAAGAAATCATGTTTTTCTCACGAAGTGCGCTTCCCTTATTATATCTTATTTCTGTCTACATCCTTAAACGCTTCGAGAAGTCGTTGCATTTATTCCCTTCTAGTGCATTCATTCCTGACTGCAACTAGACACGACTAATCCATATTTTTTTTTTTCGTTATTTATGCTTATTTAAATGTGAGGCCAAGAGAGGTTATTGCAACCTCACAATGTTTGGTGCAGCTGTCGTAAAAAGTAATGCCTCAGGATATATATTAGTTTATGGTTTCTTGATTTGATTTGCAGTGGCCTTTGGAACGTGGGGCACCTTATTTCGAATGTTCACTTTGAACGGGTCTCAAAAGAAGTGGATGGATTCGAGTGAACGTTATTTAGGATCCGGATGAATTTTGACATTGACACTACACCTGTGTGCATATATGAATAAGCTAAATTCAGAGAAACTAGGAGAATTCAGTAAATTACTCGAAGCCTAAGTAATCATCATAAAACCGCTGCAGCAATAAACTTCAGAAGAGTGATTAACGCTTGCATCCTCGGGGCACGGATAATGTCAATCCTTAAGTGCATCTGTCTTCAACTACTCCGCTTTTCTTATTTAACGTGGTTGATGTGGGATCCTGAAGCGCAAAACTGAATTTTATGAAAAAAAAAAAAATCTGATATATGTCATGGTTATTGAACCATTGCAGCAGGGACCTTTAGAAGAGGGATTGGAAGCACGTTGCATTGTTGGAACGAAATAAGGAGGCTGCGGAAATGAACCTCTACGTATAAATCGTGGTTTTGAGATTGAAATTCAATAAAAAATGTCCACTTCTTCAGAAACTGTACTCAAAATATGAAGAAAAAAGCAGTAATACGTTTTTGGACTGCAGACTGATATTCAAACAATATTGGTTTGATCTTAGACATACAGAGAGTCAAAAACGTGAACGAACAGGGCACGTAATTGTTTCCGGACACCCTGTCGGATTAGGCAACCGTGGACACAACCACTTTTCTACCGCAAAACGACCGGTTGCCTTTGGCCGTACAAACTACCACAAAACGACTATGAAACAACCGATATCAGTTTTGATTTTGAGAAGAAAAATAGGATCGGTTGGAAACTGGTTGATTTACGGTAGCAATATCCCATAAACAACCATCATACGGCGTTTCAACGGGCACTACCGGAAACTACTAAAATAGTTGAATAGCGCTTACAAAGCGGTTATTTTCATGGCGTTTTCCAACCGTCATTTTTCGGTTGTTTTGAAGTTGCGGTGATCCGATAGGGCTACCGGAAACTACTAAAATGGTTGAATAGCGGTTACAAAGCGGTTATTTTCACGGCGTTTTCCAACCGTCGTTTCTCGGTTGTTTTGAAGTTGCGGTGATCCGACAGGGCAGCGAAGACTTTGTCATAACTGACCATTCGAATGAGACTTATAAAATAATGTATTATGAAAGATGTATTTTGATTGAAATATGTATTATATTATAGCTTTACTGAAACATCATTATTATCACTTATATTAGGTGGTTGCTAATGAGGCACGCACTGAAAATATTCATGCTGCATGTTTATTTGAAAAGTTAAATGGACAGAACAAAGTTGAGGTTATAAACACTCATACACCCATAGTTTTGATCGCCGGGACAGCATAATGTGAGGAATAGAAGTGGTTGTGTCCTAGCTAATGCTCTTCACACCATAATGTCGAATTTGAAAAAAAAATCACTGATGCTAATTCAGCCTGTCAAAACGCGGGAAAGAAAGAAGGATGTTGAAGTGCCACTTCACGCGACGCCGCCTCGTGGGTGCGCCACGTACCATCACGCTATGCTTCGAATTTTAAAACGCGAAGTGCACAAATCATTTGGAAAGACTCAGTTTTCAATCGATCTACGAAATACTAAAATTTGTATCTGCGAAATTCATAATTGTACGCCAACAACAAATTCGATAGGAGAATCTCATGTTGCGAATAGTAATTTTGTTCTAACTCAATTTTATCGTAATTTCGGACAAGTTTGTGTATTTTTACACACAAACATTTTGAAACTGAAAAAAGAAACGAAATGAAAATAAAGCTTCCTTTTTGGGAAGGTAAAATAAAACAATTGGAAATGGTAAAAATAGGATTTCTGGTCTGTGTATTTTCAAAATCTTCTATTCTATCAAATTTAAATATAAACTCGAAACTTTTTTGTCTCGAGGTCTACGTCATGAAGACCTCGAGACAAAAAAGAAACCAATTATTTCGAGTACCAATTAATTTGTAACTTTTTCTTTGATCCAAGATCTGTCAAAATTAGAGCTCAATTAGAAGAATTCTAACGACAGCACGCAGCGCAAGTGATCATCATTGAGACACTGCAGCAATAAACTGCATCCAAGAAGGATTAGAGGCATAAGCATCATCCCCGTCTGACGCAATTACCGAGTACTCTCAGGTTATTCCTATATTCACTAATTTGCCACGGTAACGTAGTCTACGACATCCTCCACGAGCAACTTTAGCTTGACTTATTGACGTACATAGGAGAAGTCTTCATTTTCCCGGCTTCCCACTTTGGAGAATCATTTGCATAATTGTAATATTACGTTAAGACGATGACAGTCTCGCTGAGAAAGAGAAAGAGAAAGAGAGGCATACATGGAGACGAGTAAGTAAATGTGCACAGTAGTAACAGCAACTATATGCGATTGAGCGAGTGCCAACATCGTGTAACACAATCTGTCCGAGTTCTGTGATCCTACGCACTATAGTATGTATTATAATCCGCTGAGGTATAGGTACACATAGCGAGGAGCCGTGTATATGCAAATTCGTGTGGTGATATCCGAGAATATGCGATGAACGTCGAGTCTACCAAGTTTCACGACTCAGCGACGTCGACAAGCAGGTGGATAGTCCATCCACCTCGAGCTAACTCTCGTCAAGCAATCCTTCCTTCTCTGCGCCTTGTGTCTTGCTTTTCCTCGGTGCGCTGTCCCTTGCTAACGTGAATTGACGACTGGTCTCATGTGTACGTGCCTATTCGACCAGCAATAAGTTACAATCTGTCGTGGACCTTGGCTGTCTCTTTCTCTTTTCCTCTTTTCCAGATGCTACTTCTATCGCGGTGTGGCAGAAAATCGAACGTCTATGAGCCTTCCATCACCCTATCAATAACTTATTGTATTAGGTATATCCCTTGCGGGTTCTTTCCTCTTCTCACCATTTTCTTTATTGGCTGTCCCTGTCTCTTGACCCTCTCTGCTCTTTCCACAAGCTCAAACGTTAATTGACGTCCCAAAGTCACTGTTGCATTAGCTAACGACTGGTGTCGGAGAGATACGGTTGACAGTGAGAGCTGGAATGAAGAAAAGGATTTTTCCAGCTTGCATTTTGGTACGTCATTGAGTATTTACAAATATTCACTTCGGATTCGTAATTAGCAAGCTCGAAAAGTGTTCAGTATACAGTTTTATCCAAATAAAGTGACGACCTTAGATTCGTGATTAGGAATTTAGAACTTTGAGTTCTGATTTGTAATCACAATTAGCAACCTCAAAGAACCTCAATACCGAATATCATCAAAATCCATTGACTTTTTGTATTTCGCTTCATTTATTTCATTTGCACCATTGACTGTCCATTCTTTTTTCTCTTTCGATCAGCTGTCTGAAACATTGATTGAAGGTTCAAGGTCACTGTTGCATAAGCGCCCATCTGATATTCAGGAGTAGCGGATATCAATAAGAGCCGGGAAGAAGAAATTGATTTTTCAATATAAATAATTTCGCAATGTGGCTGAGTTGCCTGGATGTGAGAGGGATTGACAGCTGACGATGATCAGGAGTGATTGATGCTGACTCGGAGAGCCTCGGCGAGTCAGCTATGACAGTGATTCCTAAGGGGCTCGATGCTCCATCGTTTGATCTTGCCGTTTAGTTTTTTTTTTTCCTTATGTTCTGTGATCATTATCAATCGATAATTTGTTCAGCTACCGTGTCGCAGTCAATACAAGTACCGCTGTGTAATGAATTCTCTTGGGATTGAAACGTGGGGCTGGTAAATAGTGAGAAGGATGCAGTTCTCGGTCACTTAGCTTGCTGTGATTTCTTTGAGCTAGTGAGAAAAAGACGATGATGAAAAGTGACAGGTGATTCATGTATCCTGTTATCTCCTGCGATCCAACCAGTTATTCATTCTGATTTGTATCTTTTCGTTTTTCAATGAGTAAAAACGGCGGTAATTGACTTTAAATCATTTACTCTCCCTTTCTCTTAAATAACCATTACTTGAGGCGAAGGAGTCAGTAAATAATATTTTTTTATCATAAGAGCAACTCTTCCTCTCACCGAAGGTTTTTTTTTATATTAATCCCCTCCCTTGAGAATGAACCCAAAGCATTTTTTTTTGTAAATGGACCAGTTGACTGGGTCAACCAGTTGCTTCCAAACCGGATGCACGAGATGTCCGCTCGGCGCGTGATCCAGAGAGCTCATTTCTTCAAGGATTGGCCTTCGCTGGACCTCATTCTCCTCGCAGTTGCACACGATTTAAGCGGAGCAATTTTTTTTTAAAGATCCTTCAAGCAGAGTTACAGACAACAGTATGAAATTTCGTAATAATGCTGGCATCCGAGTCATGGATCATTCAGAGGATGACCTTTAACGAAAATTGCTTCGCCTTGGCATTGCCATTGGCCTTGAAATTGTGATTGGATATATATTGGAACAGAAATAGGAATCTCATTGAAATCATACTTCTTTTATGAATCCATAGAAAATTAACTCTAACTCAACGATCCCATGATCAGTGAATAAGACAAGATAAGTACTTTGCGACAAATGAACTTAGGGATTGGCATTATCGTTGCCCGAGGATGCAGCATCGCCTATAGCTCAACCGCAACCGCTACAGTTATCAATATACGATGCTGTTCCACCGTGGACTGCTAATACTCCGTGTGCAGCGCGATTAGATGGTCCTTAACTATGCATGCAGTCTGATTGCCACAGTAATTGTCACAAATTACGCTCCCGGGCAATTAACGTCGCGGGGTGTACGTTGGCCAATGCACAAATTGCCGGGACTATACTATATGTGTCTATACATATTATATCCATATATATATATATATATATACATATAGATATGTATATACATAACCATGTCCATTTGTAAACTCAAATCAACTAGACATATACATACATAAATATGCACTTCTCTTGCAGAATCGATCGAGGGGATATGCCCAGAACACACGGAAAGCTTGAACCAATCAAATTCCTAACATAGCCACAACGATTCCGTACGAGAGTGCAGGAGTCGTGGTGGCGTTGCCGGTAGATTTGAGGAAGGCAGACGAAGTGAACGCTGTGGGTGGCAGCGGTGAATCCTCGCCTCCTCTTCGGGAGTATGCGCCACAAGGAAATTCCGATTAGGAGTCGAGCCAAGTTAACTTCTCGCTTCTCTGTTCTCTCCCACATATCTACTTCACATATGGAACGTTATATACAGGTGGTATTACGTATGTGCGGTATAAATGCGACGATCGCAAAACCTCGAGCGCGTGTGAATTCGGGATTCGCGAAGAGCGCCCGAAGAAGAAGAAGAAGGAGAAGAAGTGGAAAAGCAGGAGCGGAAATCGTGTTTTCGCTCTCCTTCAACTTAAACATATATGAACTTTTGTACAGGACCTTTCGAGCCAAATGGACTTGATTTGGAGGTACCTCTGCGCTTGAATAAAATTTGTCAATACCTGACGTACATATTAACCAGCTCAATGGAGAAAATTTGAGAGAAATTAATATGGATACTTGTGGTGATCGCAAAACTTTGAGCGTGCGGCTAAAGACCATAGCAGTAGACGCTGTAACAAGTAAAAAAAAAAAATTAGAAAAATTTTGAGCGCGAGCGTTCTCGGGATTTTGCAAAGTTCGCCCGAAGAAGAAGAAGAAGAAGAAGTGGAAAAGCAGGAGCGGAAATCGTGTTTTCGCTCTCCTTCAACTTAAACATATATGAACTTTTGTACAGGACCTTTCGAGCCAAATGGACTTGATTTGGAGGTACCTCTGCGCTTGAATAAAATTTGTCAATACCTGACGTACATATTAACCAGCTCAATGGAGAAAATTTGAGAGAAATTAATATGGATACTTGTGGTGATCGCAAAACTTTGAGCGCGCGGCTAAAGACCATAGCAGTAGACGCTGTAACAAGTAAAAAAAAAAAAATTAGAAAAATTTTGAGCGCGAGCGTTCTCGGGATTTTGCAAAGTTCGCCCGAAGAAGAAGAAGAAGAAGAAGTGGAAAAGCAGGAGCGGAAATCGTGTTTTCGCTCTCCTTCAACTTAAACATATATGAACTTTTGTACAGGACCTTTCGAGCCAAATGGACTTGATTTGGAGGTACCTCTGCACTTGGATAAAATTCGTTAATTCCTGACGTACATATTAATGAGCTCAATGGAGAAAATTTGAGAGAAATTAATATAGATCCTTGTGGTGATCGCAAAACTTTGAGCGCGCGGCTAAAGACCATAGCAGTAGACGCTGTAACAAGTAAAAAAAAAAAAAAAATAGAAAAATTTTGAGCGCGAGCGGTCTCGGGATTTTGCAAAGTTCGCCCGAAGAAGAAGAAGAAGAAGAAATGGAAAAGCAGGAGTGGAAATCGTGTTTTCGCTCTCCTTCAACTTAAACATATATGAACTTTTGTACAGGACCTTTCGAGCCAAATGGACTTGATTTGGAGGTACCTCTGCGCTTGGATAAAATTTGTCAATACCTGACGTACATATCAATCAGCTCAATGGAGAAAATTTGAGGGAAATTAATATAGATCCTTGTGGTGGTCGCAAAACTTTGAGCGCGCGGTTAATGACCATAGCAGTAGACACCGTAACAAGTAAAAAAATAAATAAATAAAACTTTGAGCGCGAGCGGTCTCGGGATTTTGCAAAGTACGTAGAAGAAAAAGAAGAAGTGAAAAAGCAGGAGTGGAAATCGTGTTTTCGCTCTCGTTCAATTTCACCATATATGTACTTTTGTACAGGACTTTTCGAGCAGAATATCTTTGATTTTACGATACCTCTACGCTAGGCTAAAATTTGCTGGCGTGCATATTATTGAACAGTCAAAAATGTCGCAGGAAATAAACATTAAAATTAAATTATCAATCAATTTTAATTGCCCTCCAAATTGCAAATAATTATTACAAATACTCCAAGCTTATATCATAAAATATACTGTAGCATAACTCCTAAAGTATACTTCCTAAAACAATCAAGATTTACAACTGTAAAAGAAATACCTTTTCTTGCCTTTAAACAAGAGACCGCAAAATCCGTTCGGCCAAGTTAATCTTACTCGAAACGCCCCATGTACACGTAGTATAGAGAAACAGCGACGTTAGACAGTAACGCGAGGTGTCGTATCGGAATCAATTACCTCACAGGAATCGTTCTACAGTACCTATATACATATTGTAGATCTATACATATATATCTATATATACGCTGTATATCTAAGCTTACATAGGTAGACATTGCATTGTTCCAGAGCGGTTAAAGTGTCGTGGCACGTACATACGAATTGTTTGGCTTAAAGCGCGTTCTCGACTAACGGGATGCGGAAGCTTGAGAGAAGAGAAGAGAAGAAGAAGAAGAAGAAGCGAGAAAGAGAAGAATCGATAGGTTCAATTGGGCGTTTGAGGGGAAAGACTCTTCCGTCTCTCTTCTTTTCTCTTCACCGGCATCCGCAAGCGGAATCTTGTTATCGCTCGCGTTCGTTGGTTCGTTCACTCGGTCGCTGAAGGGGGTAAGCAGGCCACCAAGGCGAGGAAGAAGCTTTCGTGACTACGTGAGAGGAAGATTGTTCAAATAGTTCGAAGCTTCGGGCTAGATACTACGAGGTACTTCACGTTTGTCCAACAAGCTCCAAGTTGGATCTAGTCTCGTCTCACAGCCGTGATACAGGCCACGAGGACCAATTTGTACTTTGTTGCGAAACCTCCGCGACCCTTACCCCCGTCGAGTGACATATTTTCAAATACTCGATACCCGCTTCCTTTCATTTGATTTTCCCTTTTGTTTCGGTAGCTCCGAGCAATCGATCGAAATCCTATCAATATTGAATCTTCTCGGACGACGTGAGTTCTCTTATAAAAGGATATTGTGGTGAAAAATAAATAGAGAGGGTATTGGAAAATAGAGGAAAGTAGATTCTTCCAATGTGCTAGTTTCGAAGAGTTTTCAGTTGGAATTCGTCATTAATTTTATACACAGAGTGCTTTTCATTGGGACTTTGATGTGACTAATTGTGCCACCAGAGAAAACATTTTGTAGACTCTAGGAAAATTTAAGTTCAATCTATCAATTTTGTTTTTTTTTTTTCCGGAAAATTTGATATTTTATTTACGATTAGCATTTATTTGTATATAAATGCATTTTTTTTTTTTTTTTGGTAATCCACATCAACGAAGAAGTCCGCGTTCAAAATTTTATTCGTATGAAGGAATGTGTTGCTTTGGATACGCCATTTTTTATTTTGAATTTTGAGTTGAGTTCCAAACAACTTTTCATATATCGGTCTGCGATAATAAATTGTTATTGTGAATTTTTGAGCCTCCAGATGAAATTTCCAATCAGCATCCGAAAATAATCGAGATCGAGTGGTATCCAAATAAAATTCCAAAGGGTTAGTCAAATATGGACCAAAAAAATATGGCGAGAGCCTGTGCCATTTTTTTGTTAATACACATTCTAATGCTTCTTCTACATCACGAATACCTGGAAACAAAAAAATCTATTACGCGCCTTTAATTAGCAAAGAACAATCGCCATTGAAAACGATTCGTTCATTAAGTCTCCCACAGAAGTTGAAGGTTCCTACTGACCTACTGAATGAACATTGACACAATTCGAACCCAATCTGCATAAGCCGCGTGTACAATAAACCTTAAAAAAAAAAGCACGTGCCCTCATCCAAACTGTGCTGTGTAATGCAACAGCACAACGCGTGCCACACTCGATTAATTTATGCGTCATTGTTGCTGCATGCACTGCGCGCAGAAAGCCAAAGCCCTGATCCCGAGTCTCCGAGACTCAACCGGTGCCATTCATCGCGATGATTTATTTACAGACGTGTGTACACCACACTATTCTGCGGAATAGGATCCCCCTCGTGTTTCTGCTATATATTCAGCGATGTTGCTACGCCATAGGCGCAAATAACACACATATAAAACCTGTATGCATACGGAATACATAACGGATGAAAAGGGAAAGGGGGAAGGTGCGGCTCGTGCAGCGGAAACGCTGGTACCGGAACACCAACGGCGCGAGAACTGCGCTGGTGTCTCACTCGGCATGGGGTAGTATACCACCAACCAGGAAAAATGGAATTCAACAAAGAAAAAGAGAAGAAAAAAAAAAAAAAAAAAGAGTCCAGAAATATCTCGAGTGTAAGTCGTACAGGCGAATAAGAAGAAGAAGAGGGAGTGGAAAAATAACTCGGATACTTGTTCACTTCGGAGCAATCGAAGAAGCGCTCAGCATTCCAAAGAAATGAATAAATATTTATTTATTTGGTGCTGCACGTCGTTGATATTCATTTCCACAAGAAACTCATTCCACCGACGATATTGTTAGTTTAAGACATTTTTCTTCCGGAATGCACTCTCTGAACGTAAAGCACAAATATCACTGTTTCGAATACAAAGGAGGATAAATATAATAGGAGGATAGATATCAACTGAAACCGAGAGCGATCTTTGAAGCGTACAAATAATAACAAATGGTATGTTTTTTCTTAATTCCTCAAACCTGAATATAGCATATTTGCTACGTTAAAGGAATATACATTTTTTATGATATTAGAAATGAGCTTAAAGATGGGGAAGTAAATTGACAAAACGCGAGGTTTTATTTGAAAAGTAATCTATATTTTTATTAATCAAAGACAAACTGATTGCACGACAGATTTTATTATCACTATTATTCAAAAGTGTCATTCTGCTTGAGAAAAGTATCCAATAAAGCGATTTTATGTAATATCCCGCGAAATGACACTTGCAAGAATCTCATATAAATGGGCATACAGAGTACGTGGCAGTTTCGATAGATCAAACAATATTATTATATTATGGAGAAAAATGAACAAAACACGGACATTTTTTTTCACCTCATTCGGCGCCTTAAGTCAAAAGTATCAAGAACACATTCGTTTGTCCCCGAATTTTTGCTTGACAATTGATGCATATTTTTATTATTTAGCATTTGAACTTATCTAAATAAATTCAGGTAAAGCATTGATTAAAACTCCAACAACTGCTGCCTTAAAATCCTCCAAAAATGCACAGTAGTCGGGAAATCACTCTGATTAAACTAACCTATCATTATATGAGAATTGAGTTCGACACTGTGATTAGCTAAACCTCTGATTATATGAACCGCTGATTACATGAAAATCGAATTTAACCCTCTGATTATATGAACCGCTGATTATACGAAAATTTACTCTAACGTCCTTGTTATACAAAATTACAAAACCAAAAAAATTCGGTTAACCCTCGGTCATGACAGGTACGGGTCATTGTGACCCGTTGCTGTGACCCTCTCCCCTACAAACGTAGCCATTAAACCTAGTAAATCAAGACATAGATAATAATTAATGTTGCATTAACCATGAAGCAGTCAATTGCCGAATTGGAAAACCGTCGATATGTCGATTAACTGTCAGAACATCGAGGAACGTTTTGGCTTCGGTACGTTGTCGATTCGTGAAACGCTTCAACAGTTTCCGAGCTGGATTGTGAAGCGTATGGTTAGCATACCGTACATTACAGTGTAGTGGATTACCAGGAGTAAGACGACGTATATTTAGAGCCCTATGCTTCACGGAAGCGAAGTCGTGACCGTGTATATTCGATCGATTCCCTTTCAATAGAAATTGGAGAGAATTCACACGTGCGTGTGTGTTGTGTGCGTGTGTGTTTGCATGGTAGGAAACCCGGAATGAGGCATTCGCGAAGGCAGCTGTAGGAAGATACGAGACAGAGGGAAATGGAAGGCGGAACGGCAGCCACGACGACGCGTACCTCGATTACCGCAACATTGTACCATCCAAGGTATCATCATGTTGCTTTCATGGTCTCTCGCCCCAAGCCCATCCACACATACGCGCAATGAGAACTAAACCTACAGCCTCTTGTCTGGAACTCCGAAATCCAACCGAACCAGTTCACGGAGTCAATCCCGGAATTCATCGTTATTGATATCAATTGAGTGAACAATTATCGATTTACCGTAACTCGAGACAAGTGTTGCAGTAACTACAACAGAATCTTCGTAATAGAACTGCAATGAGGTGCGTGATTTTTACTATTATTTGTATTCCTTATATTTATAATGGAACCGTATTCTGAGTGGTTGATATATATTTCCAGGACCTTGGAATATTAGATTAAAGACGTGTTGGGTGATAAGATTTGTGGGTACAGGTTGAAGCTACAATTTTATTTAGCAACGAGTGGTATGATTTTTTTTTTGTCAGGAAATGTGGATTTAGATTTTAGGAATCATAAAACCGCATAATCGCTGTAATTTGTGGTAAATATTGCCTATTTTGAGCAATAGTTTTACAGAAGACGGGCGCAAAGTTTTTTGACATTGAATTTGGCTACAATCGGCAAATCGGTTTATGGAGTTTTGGATTTTTCTAATAATACGATATTACACTAACTGTGGCAAAGTTTGTCATAGTGACACTAAATTTTCGAGCTAAACGAATACATCGTTTAGTAAAAATCGGTAGAAGGGTTCGGATTTCATAAGAATTTAATTTTTCAGCAGCGATTTCGGATAAAATCAATTTATTTCCTGGGAGAAATTTCATGATCCCACAAAATTGGTTGGATTCACTTTTACAAGTGACTTACTTAAAAAACAAAAAAAAATAATACAGTTCAATGCTAATTCGTAACGATATTTCCTGAAATACTAACTCGCTAAATTTTGACACGTCGAATTGAATTCAACTCTGACACAAAGCGGTCGGAGAGCACAAAGCTAGTTGCTACTCCCGGCGCTATTTTGAAATTCTATGGTAATATGCAGTCCGCTGATAAGTAATAAGTAGGTCCTTATCCGTTTGTTCGAGGGATCTGAGCACTTGTGCGTGTGTGAGGGCTTTGGACCACAACGGGTAACAGAGGACTCGGATTGCGCAGTAGACTAGAAGGGGCCAATGTAATAGGAGATTGAGATTCCAGTAGCAGCAACCAGCAGCAGTGAAACAGCACGTCCTGTAATTATAAAGGGATAATGGCCCGTGAAGGAAGCCGATTGTGCCAATCCTACGTCCTGACGTTGATGCTTTTTTTTGTTTCTCGCTTTTTCTTCTCCTTCTTCAACTCCCTTTTTTTTCTTTTTTTTTTTTTACTTTCTGCTAACAACGATACACCTGATTATTTGAATTCCTACAAAACGTTTATCTCGCCAATTTCTTCCTTATAAATCTTCTTGACACTCTGACATTGATTTAGCACGCTTGTCTCCCTCCGATGAGAATAGTGCGATCGTGATGAAAGACATTAAACAATAATTCATCAAAGATGTAAGGTTTTTATTCATTACGAATAATTTCCATGGAATTATTATCATTAAGAGGAGGCGAAACGTTCAATTCAGTGCTACGATTTTACTGAAGTCTCGTAAAGGTTTTGCCTCACCTTCAAAGGCGTATCGCGGCTCAAGGAATCTTCTTATGCGTAGTTCTTTGCGCCTGCCCTCCTTTCACCATTGCTACCAGCCTGCACGGCAGGTAGTCACTAATCAGGCGCATTCAATTTACGCAAATGTTGGTTCAAGATAAAAACTGATTAGACTTTTCGGGAAGGCTAATTTTATCTCAGATGCTTTGTGAAATTTTTTATTTTTTATTTTTAGGAACAATGTTTTGGTTTTTGCTATAATTTGTGCAACAACAAAAAATTCAGCGCCGCGTTGCGGTAAACTGGATCTTTTTCTTTCTTCAAGGTTTCCGAGCTGAATTCTGTCTTGGGAACGAATCCCGTTGCGTTGATAACCTTGTTGAAAATATTTATTCAGTGGAAATAACTCTTATTTGTTCTTTTTTTTTCTAGGAACAATGTTTTGGTTTGTTCTATAATTTGTGCAACAACAAAAAATTGAGCGCCGTGTTGTGGTAAACTGGATCTTTGTCTTTCTTCAAGGTTTCCGAGCTGAATTCTGTCTTGGGAACGAATCCCGTTGCGTTGATAACCTTGTTGATAATATTTATTCAATGAAAATAACTCTTATTTGTAAATAGTATTTGAAATACTATTTGAATATTACATAAATATTATTTACACCCTTGTGAAATATGTACATGTACAAATATGTATATATACAAGGGCGTAAATTGTAAATTTTAGAGTATTTAGAGTATGTGAATCCCTTCAGCAGTTGATGAGTATAATATCACACAAGCTAGAAAAAGATTTTCCCTCGACTGTTAAACAAACTTTGAAGTCCGACGCCAGAAAATGGTGGTTTACGGAAGCGACAGCTTGACAAAAAGTGCATTTTTCTGGACGGCGAACTACAAAAGTTTTTTTCCGCGCGCAGATTGGAGACACAAATGCCAACTTTTTCACAGCAAAAAAAAATGTTATCCTCCCGAATCTTCATATGTTTAACACGGAAACCGTGTACACGAAAAAATGAAAAATGAAAAACCATTAAATTCAATGTCAAGTTTCCCGTCATTTGGAAAACATTTTTTTCTTAACAAATTTTTTTATAAAATCTTGCAATAACATAATTAAGAAAGAATAGAATATTCTACTGAAAAATCAAAGTTGTCCAATAAAAATATCAGCTGCAGACACATTACCCTTAAGAGTCGTTGCCTCGCGATAATTTGATAAAACGGATTTTTGTGATGACGTTTTAATTATAACTTTGTAGTGCAAACAAGCGTTCGGTGTTGAGGGTGAAAGTGGAGTTTGCGAATCACCCGGTAGATGGGGCCCCGCGCCATCGTATCCCTGCCCATTTATCGTTAACCGTGTGTCAGAACTCAAGTATAATTCGGTCACTGGCGTTTGAGGCCGAGTAGAGGACAGGTAAAGCTCGCGTGTTGCTGTGTAATTAGACTTTGGTTAGTTTTCAATAATTGGTTAGCCCGGCGAGGAAGGGGGCGAGAAGATGGCCGGAGGGATGGGCGATGAGAGGAGGGGTTGCAGAGAAGGTAGCGGCGAGTGAAGCAGTCTGCTTCTAAATTGCTTGCCCGTCGTTCTGCGAGACAGGTATACCGCTCCCGAGAAAAGGCGGGAGCACGAGGAAAGGAGGAAATCGGTAGAGAATAGAAGGAGATGGATAGAAAGCCAGGTTAGCTAGCGGAGAGCTCGCGTATCTGGCTCACTTCCAACCCGTACAATCCCGAATCGTTTTACGACTTTTTCTTCAGCTTACTCTTCCTCCTTCGTATATCGTTCCACCTCATCCTTTTCCTCCTTTATTTTCTCGCAGTTTAACACTGAATTCGGAGTCAAACTGTAACACGACCGACGATCTATCTAACAATAAGCACCGAAACTCTCTCCCTTCCTTCGTATACCAGTGCCAGAGATTATTGAAGGGGTTACGATGGTCGGTGGACATTGGGGGTCGTCGGTGTACAGCAGACCCTCGATTCCATGACCGAGGGTTGTGCATGAGCTTGGGGAAGGATAAGCGGGTTGGATTTCAATTTTTGCTTGTGTCGAGGGTAAAGGGTAACGATATTTTTTAATATTCGTTCATTTATTGTTAACAAATGATTTGATGATATTTTCAGTTGGGAATAGGAACTTCTTTTTCCCGAGATCTTTCCCCTTTAAGGAGATATTTATTAGGGTGTGCCATTTTTGGGCAATTTTTTTTTTTCGACTCAGAAACAGGTTGTATACTTTCAGGAAGGTAAAATAAGAAGCCTGTAAAAATTTGAGCTCTTAATATTAATATTTAGATGCGCCTCATCGCGAATTTCTATTTCCCATTTAAATAACATGGGAAAAAAATTTTTTCATCTTTGGAATTTTATACGTTGGCAATGGCATATTGTTCGATGGAACGCAAAACATATTTTATAGAGAATCGCACGCTCTACAAAAAAGATGTCTTGCATTTTTTCGATAGACATAGCCATTCTGATGGTATTTGAGTTCAAAGTTCAAAATATACGAAAATTCATCTTTTTGTTAATATTATAGCGAAACTATTGACTTTGTTGAGAATCTTCGATCAACTTTTTTGTAGATTATTAAATTTACCATGAAAATTGTCTCATCCATGATTAATTAATATTTATTGTTAATTGTTCAATGCTGTAGAGACCTGTCTTCTGTCACGAAACTGATTCTAATGGGCTGATACTTATCATAAATAGTTACAAAAAAAATCGACAAAATACTCACGAAAAATATCTTTCGTTATTTCCATTAATAGTAAAAAAAAAATGTTTATGTTTATGTTAAAAATTAACAAAAAGATGAATTTTCGTATATTTTGAACTTTGAACTCAAATACCATCAGAATGGCTATGTCTATCGAAAAAATGCAAGACATCTTTTTTGTAGAGCGTGCGATTCTCTATAAAATATGTTTTGCGTTCCATCGAACAATATGCCATTGCCAACGTATAAAATTCCAAAGATGAAAAAATTTTTGTCCCATGTTATTTAAATGGGAAATAGAAATTCGCGATGAGGCGCATCTAAATATTAATATTAAGAGCTCAAATTTTTACAGGCTTCTTATTTTACCTTCCTGAAAGTATACAACCTGTTTCTGAGTCGAAAAAAAAAAATTGCCCAAAAATGGCACACCCTAATATTTATGCTTAATATTCCATTCATGGGCATGCTTTTTTATAGAGCTTATGGTTTGTTTTCATGAAAAAAAAAAAAAAAAAAAATAGTTTTGCGCGATAAATGCCACAATTAAGAAAGTGGTTTCAAAAAAATGCCTGCATGAAAGCCTGTAAAAGAATTCGAATAGACAATACAATTTAGCACTTGTATAGAGTAGTTATCCCTCGAAGATAATAGTGAATTAAATAAAAAATACTTGAGATGGCAATAATATCATTGCAAATAACATTCCAAACAAGATTATTAGTCATCAAGTTTATTTTTGATCGATTGTGGGACAAATCAATTGGGAAATTCATTATTTCAAACTAGCAATCTTAAAAACTGTGAAATGACTCTCGCATTTTTTCTTAAATCTTCCACGAATTTTCCTCTCGACAGAAGTCGGAGATTACCCAAAAAATTCCGAAGAGCAGTGACTTTAAAACAGATTAAAACAATTAAGAAGCAAGTGAACAATGAAGAATCGCCGTGCAACACACGACTTTGTGTTTTACTTTTATTTTATGGGTTTCGTGTAAACGAAAACTGGGCACTTACGTTATAATTTTTCTATTGTTGAAGTTAAAGTGGCCCCGGACCGTTAAATGCATTTTCCGGAACTTCAGCTCGTAAAAAGAACTTTTTTTTCTGCGAGAATAATGTGGAAACTCTTTTTTAGGTGAACCGCGTGGCCCTCATCACTTCTCTGCTGGACTGTACAACTATGAGCACATGACTTGGGTATATACCCCTGGAAACTGGACTGTGGACTATAACTGGGATTGGCAACGTTAAGGATGACAGAGAATGAGAGACCCGAGGATAGCATCAATTTGAGCCAGAGAAGCCCGGAGACTCTTCCTCTCTGCCTTGTGATTCTATGTCCTTTATACACTATATTGTATATTCCCGTATATAACGACAGTAAAACGGAGAGAGATGGAGTGGCAAAGAGGACAAGGGAGAGAGGGAGAAAACAATGAAGTGGGAGAAAGTGGAGAGGAGGGCAAGAAGTCCTCGGCTTATCACACGTCGCTGACAAATTGACATCATTTGAAACTGCCCCCATGGCGGATGCAATGTATCGCTGTCGGAACCGCGACTGCCCGTTTCGTCTAATCCATTTAGGCGGCTCTCACGTTGTTCTCTTCACACTCTTTTTTCACGTTACTGATGCCAACGTTTTTATATTTATACAAGGCTGCCCTTACTTAGGTATCAAATATGAGGTTTTTTCCTGAAGTGGCGAACGAGGCCAATGTATAATTAAGGGGTTGTTACATTTTTTTAATCGTCATTGGTCAGTGATCTTAAGCTGTTCCTTAGTATACTTTATTCATTGTTTTATTTTGAGGATTAATGTGATGTATATAATTATGGTTTTCTACGTAAGGGCCATTTTCTATTGAACTGATTTTTTTCAAAATTTTCATTCATATATTAAAATGAATTCCCTGCATGGGGTTATTCAATCTATGGCTTATGAATTTTCCAAATATTTTCTACAGTCTATAACAGCCGTCAATTACATTGAAGAATTATCTGCAAGCGATAAAACAATTATGTGGTTGTCGAATATAGTAATCGGACGTTCATTAATATTTGAAACTGGTGTTGAACGCGAAAACGATTTCAAATCGAATTCCCATCACATTCTCCTTATTCCCGTTAACAATGAATACATACTCAATTATCGCCGATTAAATACGTACGAAATGGGTTATCATAGTCATTAGCTTATATAATAAATGAACCCCTGTAAATGATGACGCACAAGCGTTATAATAATAAACTCCAAATTGATACTCAAAGTGAGTGACGATAAACTGTTAATGCGTTGCTTCGACGTTCGAATTTATGTATAGCGGCACCTTTACTTCCCTACAGGTACACAGCTAAAACGGAAGTAAATTGTGTGTACGTTTGCCAATAAATGTTGTTCCAAAATGTTTGCAGATTTTTTTGTCCATGGAACAGAACATTTTGATCACTTTTCAAAGTCTCACGACATTTATTACCATAATAATCAGCATATACAATAAATGAATCCGTGCCAAAATGACACAAGCGTTACATTATAATAATGAAATACAAATTCATATACAAAATGAATGACAATATGTTGTTTTGTGGTATTTGTTACATTGATAATGTGAATGCGGAGAATTGAACAGTGTTGATAACATTGGCGAGTACTTGGACGTGTACAAGTGGTAATGATACAATTAGACTCTCGATTCATTACAGAAACGAGCCCAAAGTGTACAACGGAAACTCACCGAGAGAAATAATGCGGTATACATATGGTGAGATACGCGTAATTAAGGAGGTTTGTTAAAAAACTAGAAAGTCGCAAAGAAGCAAAGACAAACCGTCGATCATTTTTGTAAGTATTGAATAAATGCACAATTGGAAAATTATATTCATACGAAATTTATTACCATAATAATCAGCATATACAATAAATGATTCCGTGCCAAAATGACACAAGCGTTTCATTAGAATAATGAAATTTAAATCCATATACAGAATGAGTGACAATATGTTGTTTTGTGGTATTTGTTATATTGACAGTGTGAATGCGGATAATTGAACAGTGTTTATAACATTGGCGAGTACGTGGGCGTGTCCAAGTGGTAATGATACAACTAGACTCTTGATTCATTACAGAAACGAGCCCAAAGTGTACAACGGAAACTGAGCGAAGAAATAATGTGATGTGTGTGTGATAAGATGCGTGCATTTTAAGGAGATTTAAAAAAAAACTAGAAAGTGGCGAAGAAACAAAGACAAATCGTCGATCATTTTTGTAAGTATTGAATAAATGCACCGTTTGAAAATTATATTCATACGAAATTTATTACCATAATAATCAGCATATACAATAAATGAATCCGTGCCAAAATGACACAAGCGTTACATTAGAATAATGAAATTTAAATCCATATACAGAATGAGTGACAATATGTTGTGTTGTGGTATTTGTTACATTGACAGTGTGAATGCGGAGAATTGAACAGTGTTGATAAGATTGGCGAGTACCTGTGCGTTTCCAAGTGGTAATGAAATAACTAGACTCTCGATTCATTACAGAAAAGAGCCCAAAGTGTACAACGGAAACTCACCGAGAGAAATGATGCGGTACATATATGGTGAGATACACGTAATTAAGGAGGTTCGTTCGTCGATCATTTTTGTAAGTACTGAATAAATGCACAATTCGAAAATTATATTCATACGAAATTTATTACCATAATAATCAGCATATACAATAAATGATTCCGTGCCAAAATGACACAAGCGTTTCATTAGAATAATGAAATTTAAATCCATATACAGAATGAGTGACAATATGTTGTTTTGTGGTATTTGTTATATTGACAGTGTGAATGCGGAGAATTGAACAGTGTTGATAACATTGGCGAGTACTTGGACGTGTACAAGTGGTAATGATACAATTAGACTCTCGATTCATTACAGAAAAGAGCCCAAAGTGTACAACGGAAACTCACCGAGAGAAATGATGAGGTACATATATGGTGAGATACGCGTAATTAAGGAGGTTCGTTCGTCGATCATTTTTCTAAGTACTGAATAAATGCACAATTCGAAAATTATATTCATACGAAATTTATTACCATAATAATCAGCATATACAATAAATGAATCCGTGCCAAAATGACACAAGCGTTACATTAGAATAATGAAATTTAAATCCATATACAGAATGAGTGACAATATGTTGTTTTGTGGTATTTGTTACATTGACAGTGTGAATGCGGAGAATTGAACAGTGTTGATAACATTGGCGAGTACCTGGGCGTTTCCAAGTGGTAATGAAACAACTAGACTCTCGATTCATTACAGAAACGAGCCCAAAGTGTACAACGGAAACTTAGCGAGAGAGATAATGCGGTATATATGTGGTGAGATGCAGGCAGTTCAAGGAGGATCGTGGAAACTCCGATGGCGGCGCCGGTGGCTCGTGATACTGGCGAAGATATGGTTCGATGCGTCGTTGCGGCGGTGCCGGCGAAAACGGTATTGTTTACGGTCATTTGCCATAACCACCGGTACTGGGAGGTAAGTATCGATTGCTGCCGCTGCCTCCAGCCTCGTTTCCACCTCCACCTCCTCCTCCTCCTCCTCCGGGCCCTCCGCCACTTGGGAAGATTCCACCCCCGAATCCTCCGACGTTTCCGTAACCACCCCTACCTGTCGCCGACACGAAATCTCATTTATATTTATGATACTGCGCGGTGTACGCTCGCGTGCGCGAAAACCTTCTGAGAGAGGACGACTAGTAATGGCACAAGGAATGGAAGTGCGAGTGCGAATCTCACCGTGGCATCGGTGAGATTCGCACACGTATTCGCCTCGAGGGCCACGACGAATATCACTTCTATTTCTTTTTCCTCGCTCGCTCGGTCCCACGATACATCGCTTTTTCAGACACAAAGTCTTCCGGTGTTTATTTTCCCGTGTACGATGCTTTCTGTTGCTCTGTCAAGTACTTTTTACTCTCGAGCATCTTAGAGATTAGCCGCTTTAAAATTATTATGGCAAATTGTGATCGTAAATTGGAATATCTGAAAAGGGCCATTTTTTGAGACAAGATCAGAAATCTTGGAAAAGTTCGAAGCCATTTTGAGATCGATTGGATACCGCGATTTTTTTTTTACTAATTTGAGCGCAATTTGACATTTTTTTTTTGACGTTGGAAAACGATTTTATGGTGGGTCGATAATTTTATGATTCTAATAATTTGGGCGCTGTTTCAAATGCTTGTCATAGAACGCTGATAGAACTAAGTTATAAATCGCGCTCGTATTAATCATGGATAAGTGATAATGAAGACAATAATTTAGATACAATCATTTTTAAGCGGTTCGCATTTTATGGAATTAATATTTTTTAAAATCATGTTATTACATTAACTTCAACAAAACTCGAACTCCGGAACTCAAATTTTGGATGTAAATAAAATACTACTCAATAATGCTAGATCGTTACTTTAGTGAAGGTCAGTAAAAGGGTTCGGATCATATAAAAATTATTTTTTTAAATTCCCGGATGAATAAAATTTCGCCAATTTTTAGTTTTTGGAACTTATCCAAAGAACGAATAGAAAGTCAAAACTTGAATATTGTTTTCTCATTATTTTGATGAGAAAGCCAAAATTGATGAACGTACCTCTTTTTTTTCTTCATATTTTGGGAAATATTTTATTTTATTGGACGTGACCGATAGTTATTTTAAAAAATGTATTTTAAATGCAATGGTACGTGTTATTATGATTATTATTATTTTCAGATGAAGATTTTTATTTAATTTTAAATTCGCCTCGAGGGCCACGACCAATATCACTTTTATTCCGTTTTCTACACTCGCTCGGTTTCACGATACATCGGTTTTTCCGATACACAGTCTTCGAGTGTTTATTTTGGTGTGTATGATGCATTCTATGTCAATTCAAGTATTTTTTTCAAGCCTCTTAGGGATCGTCCATAATTAACTGATTTTCAATATTGTTTAAATTCGATAGATTTTCTTTCCCTGCAGTTTCAATTAAATGTCATATTTCAGACATTATAAAATTATAGAATTTTCGAAATTACATTTCAAACCTGAAGAAAAATCGACCATGTGAATGTGGAATATGTAAAAACACAAACCAAACGAATATTTCATATGTCTTTAGCCGGAATCGAATAATATTGTCATGAAGTAGATATTATTTACTGTCGATTTTTTTACGGGTTTTACCCACAGTCCTGTTATATTTTCGATAAAATATAAAATCTGAAAATAACATAAAGTCTTTTGAATTAGTAGTAAAATCGGTTGAATTATGAAACAATTCGGGGATTGATGAAAAGAGATGGAGGAAACAAAATTTGACATGAAACGCCTCGAATATGAAACGGCCTGTGGGTGGATCGTTGGGTACACTATTTTATGGCCGAGTCGTGTGGTGAAGTTGACCAGTTTACTATAGGATTGTTCTCCAAAATATTTAGCAGCGATTCTCGTGGAATGGCAAATTTTATGGCGTGATGTAAATTCACTATACTGTTTGTGTCGGGACATCGCGTATTCACACTCTGATGCTCGATTCGATGTGATTTTCCGAAACGTCTTCTTGTACTATATTTTCTCTACATGAAATAGTATCAAGAAAAAATAGAATAAAAACGGGGGAGTTGAAATAGATGATATATTTCGAAATATATTGAGGGCTGAAATTTACGTATCGAATATTTATCGACTCATTGTTATATGTGCAAATTAGCTTCAGTTTAATTGAATCGGTTCAAATGTTAAAGCGCGGCATCGAATAACTTCAAGTATCGACGAACTCAAACTTTCCCAGTCAGGAAACTTTGCAAGTATCGATTACTCTTATGTATTAATTGATTAATTTCGTTCGTCAGCCAATTAAATTCAAAAAAATTGGAACTCTAACAAATCGATTCCAAATTTCTTTCATTCTTCAGAAATGGTCGTTCCATTTCTGTGTATCAGATCTGACTAATTACTGCTTAAAAATCCCGAAGACAATTTATTTACATTTTCACAGAAATAGCAAACCTACCCAATACTAAAAAGTAATTTATATTGTGGCTGTAAAAACGACTTTTAATTACAGTATCTAAAAAAAATTTAACACATAAATCCATTAAACCATTTATCCCGGCAAACTTTTCCTGTTATTTAACACTGCCAAAATGCAAACTCAAATTATAACATTTTTTACAGTCGTACGAAAACTAGTATTTAAAAATGATTTCTAGTATAACTGGAAAATATATTTTTAGTCTAACCAAATTTTTTCCAATTAAACAATAAAGCCACTCAATGAATTTTAGCCGGAATTTTTTTTTTTGTAGGCCTCATATTCACAAGAATATCTTTCATCCATGAAGAGAGTGTGCAAAAAAAGAGGCATGCATTTTTCAGGCCAGGTAAAAATGTTATGTTGAGCCTGGTAGCAATTTCGTTTCGTGGAAGAGTGAAGAGAGTAACTCACCCCCTTGGTAGTTATTGGCAGGTCCAAATCCACCCTGATATCCAGCATCGCCTCCCCCAACAGCACCACCACCACCAAACTGATTATATCCACCGGGTCCACCTCCACCGCGCGGAAACTGCGCCTGTCCTTCGTACTGAACGTCCGCGTTGTATCCGTTCACGTCGTCGGCCGTATACTTTACGATCTGAGTCCTCGAGTCTGGCAGTAGAACCCTGTACTCGCCACGAACGACGTTACCGTCGCTGCTCTCTTGCTGGGCGTAGTCATTTCCACTGGGCGGATCACGTACTTCGTATTGGAAACTGTACGGCTGAGGCTACAAATATATATGTCCATATACATACATGTATATTTATATACATAAATACAGGCATACATCCATGTATACATGTATATATATAATATATATATATATATGCATGAATAAATATAAACTCATATGAAGTGTTCTCTGTAAATTCAGCCATTTTTCTCCACCTATCTCAGATCTGCTCCATAATTGATCCTGTCAATGTACCACTAAAAATCACTCTATGTAAATTTTTTTCAGATTTTTTGACCCAATATTTAACAAATCGCCATTTTTTTTTGTTCAAGAGAATATATTTAAAAAATGTAAAGTTCCTAAAAAAAATATTTCTACTAAGAAGTTGTAATTTTGTGTTAGCTATTTAATGAAAAATAAAAAATAATTTTGACGTTGTAGTAACACTGAGTTCATATCGAAAAATGTGGAAATTGAAAATACAAATTAAAAAAGAATATATTTTCGAAGGGCCCGCTTCGGGATTCTAAGGTGAAGAAAAGGTGAAATAGCGTTGAAATCGACTAAATTTCAGTATTATCTATTTTTTTAACTCTGAAATCCCGATCCGCGCCAATCTAGTGATTTTTCTGCGACATCGACAATCATGCAGGAATACTATGAAATTTTCTCAGCCAAAAAAAAATATCCCTATGTAATTCCCCCATTTTTCGGTTATAAATCAGTGTTACCACAACGTGAAAATTATTTAATATGTCCCATTAAATAGCTAACACAAAACTGCAACTTTTATGTCTAGACACTTTTTTTCTGTAACTTTAAGTTTTCGAGATAACTTCGCTGAAAAAAAGTGGCATTTTATGAAATACTGGATAATAAAATGCGCCAAAATTAAGATTGAATCAATTTTCGCGGTACTTTAGTATTACTAATTAGGGGGCTGATCTGAGGTGGTTAAACAAAAGTGTGTGAAGTGACAGAGACAGTGACTTTATATATACATACACATGCTATATACATTATATTTTATAGGAGTACATAGTACTGCGCACGATTGCGGAATAACATGTAGAGCGAAGGGCGAAGGGGAAGAGGAAAGTTAGAGTGGAAAGTAGAGACCGGAAAAGCGGGTTGAAAAATCTTTGGTGATTCTCGATTCCTCCCTGATATATCGCGGTTCCGTTTCCGTTGCCTCTTTCTCCTATGCAAGAGCCCATCCACGACCGGAAACCGATGGAAAAGTGAACACCAAAGGGGGCGGCGTGCTTTTCCACTTTCTAGACGAGCTCTCCTGTGCTACGGAATCGGCTACGAAATTACGAAACTGCCAGGATACATCACCCAAGTGGATTACCTACTCGTGCGTGGTAGAATGCACACGTGGAGTGCATAGGCGGTATAGTTTTAAGCATACCATGATTTTTCAACTCGGCCTGTTTGCTTATTTATTCTATGAATAATTTTACCTTTTCAAAGCAAATATATCTTATAGTATGGCCCAAAAAAAAAAAAAGTTCAAACTTTTAATTAAAAAAAAAGATTTTCCATAAACATGACGGGACTCCGAAAATTTCTAAGTAATGGACTATGGGCGAAAGCTTAATTTTTCTTCTTAACAAAATGTCTATTTTTCGCAATATTTTGGTATGATATATTTTTGACAAGTAAGTGATACTAAGAAAATATATTTCACGGTCTCGTTAAATTATCTACGCATATTTCCACTGATATTGCGAAATATTTTTATTCCAAACACTATAAGCCGTAAAATATCGCTTGAAGGTATGATCAAAAAATAATTTATGAATTAAATATGCAATTATCGTGGTCCGATGTTAATAACTTCCATCTGTTGTCCCGACTGGAAAGATATGTGCATGGGTGAATGAGTAGATCGGTACAAAAATGCCGATTTAATTTTTACTGCAGGCAGGAATAATCATGGGACAGAGAATCGAAGATATGTTATGTTATTATTATAATTATATCTATTGTAATGCGGAGTTCCATAGCTGTTTGCAATGTCTGCAGGGAACGAATGAATTATTTTCACGGTAGGTCGCCCCGGCAGCTCGCCCCGACTGTACACGGTTGATCGAGCGGGATATTTCATTATCAAATAAGCTCACTAAAACGTGAAATTTGATTCATTTCTGGATAGGCGTAGCAATGGGGTGGGTATCATCAGTGGACGTAGGCGCGGGAAGCTTAATTGGAGACTCCGTAGTTTTTTTTACGTTCGTATTTACTAATAATTGGCACGGAAAAAAATGACTACAATTAGTTCATTCTTGTAAAAAAGGTAGTAATTACAAAAAAACTCCCACATGGTAATTCAAAAAATGTCCGGTTAAAGATACGAGAATTTTTTCGATAATTAAGTCGTTCTTGTAAGAAACGTGAGGGTCGTAATGGAAAGGGAATAATTCCATCGTGTTCGATATGAACTTCCACTTAACTGCAGACAACCCAGTTTTTTTCTTCCATTTATTTTTTTGTTTGTTGCAGTTAGTAATAATTTTTCCGGCAAACGAAAAATCGATAATTAGTTCATTCTTGTAGAAATGAAAAATGAAAAATTACGATTGTATAAAGAGAACTGTTGAGAGATACGAGGGATTTTTAAAATAATTACTTCGTTCATGAAGGAAACGCCGATACAATTCCATCGTGTTTCATAAAATCCCATGTTGTTCAATACAAGCTTTCACTTAATTGCCGACAACTCTGTTTATTTTTCTTCGCGTTTACTGATAATTCCTCCGGCAAAAGAAATATCGATAATTAATTCATTTTTGTAAAAGAGTAAAAATAAATAAAAACACCATTGTGTAACAGGAACTGTTGAGAGATACAAAGAATTGTAAAATTAATTACGTCGTTCATGGAAGAGAGAGCAAATAAAATTCTACCGTGTTCCATATGAATTTCCGCTTAATTACAGACGCCTCAATTATTTTTCTCCCCCAATTTACCCATGTTCGGCACGGTAAAAAATAACTACAATTGTTTCATTCTTCAGTAGAATAGATAACGAAGAAATGCAACATAAAATGCAATGAAAAATGCACAAGATCTCGAAAAATTAGAAAAAAAGGTCTCCTTAGAGATACGAGAAATTCTTCGTTCGTTCGAAATCGAGTCGTTCTTGCAGAAAATGTACTGAGAAAGGGCCGATACAATTCTATCGCGTTTCGTACAATCCCATGTTGTTCAATATAAGCTTTCACTCAATTGCCGACAACTCTGTTTATTTTTCTTGGCGTTTACTGATAATTCCTCCGGCAAAAGAAATATCGATAATTAATTCATTTTTGTAAAAGAGTAAAAATAAATAAAAACACCATTGTGTAACAGGAACTGTTGAGAGATACAAAGAATTGTAAAATTAATTACGTCGTTCATGGAAGAGAGAGCAAATAAAATTCTACCGTGTTCCGTATGAATTTCCGCTTAATTACAGACGCCTCAATTATTTTTCTCCCCCAATTTACCCATGTTCGGCACGGTAAAAAATAACTACAATTGTTTCATTCTTCAGTAGAAGAGATAACGAAGAAATGCAACATAAAATGCAATGAAAAATGCACAAGATCTCGAAAAATTAGAAAAAAAGGTCTCCTTAGAGATACGAGAAATTCTTCGTTCGTTCGAAATCGAGTCGTTCTTGCAAAAAATGTACTCAGAAAGGGCCGATACAATTCTATCGCGTTTCGTACAATCCCATGTTGTTCAATATAAGCTTTCACTTAATTGCCGACAACTCTGTTTATGTTTCTTCGCGTTTACTGATAATTCCTCCGGCAAAAGAAATATCGATAATAAATTTATTTTTGTATAAGAGTTAAAATTTTAAAAAACACCATTGTGTCACAGGAATTGTTAAGAGATGCAAAGAATTATAAAATTAATTACGTCGTTCATGGAAGAGAGAGCAAATAAAATTCTACCGTGTTCCATATGAATTTCCGTTTAATTACAGACGCCCCGATTATTTTTCTCCCCCAATTTACCCATGTTCGGTACGGTAAAAAATAACTACAATTGGTCCATTCTTCTTCTGAAGAGATAATGAAGAAATGCAACATAAAATGCAATAAAAAATGCACAAGGTCGCGAAAAATTCGAAAAAAATATCTCCTTAGAGATCCGTGAAATTCTTCGATAATCGAGTCGTTCTTGCAGAAAATGTAAGGGTTGTAGTGGAAGCGGGAGAAAATTCCGTAAAGTTCGATATGAGCTTTTACTTAATTACAGCCAACCTGATTTTCTTTTTTCGCGTTTACTAATAATTCCTTCGGTAATTGAAAAATCGATAATTAGTCCAGTCTTGTAGAAAAAAATACCATTATGTCTGTTGAGAGATACGAGAAATGAAAAAAATAATAATGGTATTCTTGAAGAAAAGGCGCATAACATTCTTTCGTTCTTCATATAAATTTCCGCTTAATTACAAATACCCGCGTTCTTTTACTTTATGGACATCCTAACAATTTGGTCGGCAAAAAAATTCCATAATTACTTCATTTTTGGAGAAACGCGAGAATAAAAAAATCGTCATAGTGTAACAAGAATCCTTGAAAAACAGGAGTAATTCAAAAAATAATTAAGCCGTTGATTGGCGGGGGTAGCGACCAGCATAAAAACCAAAAATGGTATTTTTTTCTCTTCAAATATTCCAATAATTCTTTTGTTGAAAAATGAAAAATAAAAAAAGACATCTATAATTATTTCATCCCTGTAAACACGTAAAAATAAATAGAATTTCCTTATGGCCCGTGATTTTTCTATACATGAGGACCTGAACAGTTGAATATCGACGCACGATGTGTATATAATATATATATATCGAATATACATAACGAAAATATCTGAGAAAAAATTCTGCTGCGAGAAATAGGCGATCTAAAAATAATTAAGTCATTATAAAAAATATGTTTGTGTGTAAGTTTGATAAAATTCAATCTTGCTGCATATAAGCTTCCGCTCTTAACTTCATTTCCTGGTTTGATAAGAACAAACCAAGCTCCGACGAACGGTAATGCGAACAAGCAGAACAAGATTGCCTTCAATCTCTGGTACCCCAGAGTAGAGCTTTGCAATATGGCGTCGAAATGCTCATATAATGCTCCACTGGAGCTCATCGATTATAGCTGAAGGCATCAGGGCGAATGAGCTTTTCACTCATATGTTCATAATGCGTCTAGCTATGAAATAATTAATATGTCATTATTTAATAGTTGACTTTTGTATTTCGACTGCTGGATTATAATAAGAAATTATTGGAAAATCGGATGAATATTTTAATATGGAGAATCACTTTGAAATTTTGATTCGCTTTAATATTCAACATGAGTATTATCCACCGGAGCTTATTCTGACCTATTTTGGCACGGTGAACTCGCGCTAATTGTCGAGAGAATACGACGGATGCCAGAATTATGCGATTATTTTGAATAATTCATACGATTAGCGAATTGGCTTCCGGTTTTTAATTTTTCATGCATTTTGTGTATCAGCTTAATTCGTGTACCACATTAAAGAGGCATTGATATTCAATGCAACGGGACAAACGTGGAACACAAAATTCAGAGGGTCGTTAAAGAGGCCATATTCATTTTCGTGTATTACCACTTACAAAATAGTAAAAAAATTTAAAAATTTCCCCATTTATCCAGACAAGGTTCAGGAATGCAATTGAATTAGGTCTACATAGATAGTAATTGATTGTAATCGAATGTAATCGAATGTAATGATTCTTTAAGAAGTAAATATTTATTGAGATATTTAAAATAAACCCTTGCCATATAGGCCCGAAAAATTCCTGCACACAAGCCTCGAAATGTACAAGTTATAAATCTTACTTTACATTCATATCATTTCGGACCACTCACTGGTTTAAGATTACGATTTTTGAAATGACTTTTTAAAAATGTCATGACTTCCTTGAAGCGGTAATATAATCTGACGTCACGATGGCTAGCCAAAATGAAATAAGAAATACTCACTCTGCCGTTATCGCCATTATATCCGCCACCTCCTCCTCCCCCTCCGCCACCTCCTTGATAATATCCGTCGCTACCGGTTCCTTGATAACCAGGGCCTCCACCAAATCCACCGGGCTGTTGCTGATAGCCACCTTGAAGCCCTCCAGTGAATCCGCCTGGCGCCCCGTAGTTTCCGGAAGGACGGTTACCGAATCCAGGACTTCCGGGGTTGTAACCACCCCCGCCGGCTCCTACTCCGCCGTTAGCGAAATTCGGAGGACCATAAGCCGTTGTGGGTCTGCCTCCGAAGCCGTTACCACCGAAACTGCCGGTACCGACACCGTTACCGGTGAATCGATCTCCAAAGCCACGTCCAGTACCAAAATCCTGACCGCCCGGTCTGTTATACTGATAGCCGTTCGCTCCACCGTCCGGCAGGAGCCCCGCCAAAACAGTCCCGCCGATACAGGCTAATAAAAGCCCGATATACTGCACAACAAATTTTTTACTGCACAACAAACAATGGCACAATAAAAGATCTGAAATAAGCCATGTATTCGATGACTCCAGTGTATAGGTCACAATTATGTGCGGTCTCGTCGTTTGTCGCAAGGATTATTATCGTTGAATTCAGTTTGACTCTTGAATGGTTATTTTATAGGTCTTTGAAATTTAATTTAATTTGATTTAATTATTGGTTATATTAAATGGACTTAATATCTTACATCAAATGAAGGTAGGTTATTATTATGCGTTTTCGAAATCAGGTTACATTTATTTTGATAGAGAGAATTTGCAGAACAATTTTACAATTAAGTGGAATTACATAGTTGTAAAATGTAAATAGTTATTACTTGATCGAATGAGAATATAGAATTTTGGTAACATTTTTTAATGATTTTTCGTTTATATATTTCGATGATACTTGTGGATTAATTTACATTTAAATCGTGGATAAAATTACTACAGATTATAAATGATATCATAGTCGATTCATTTTCAATGAAAGCAGGATAAGAATGGCTTGGAAAATAAATTAGCGATTCGGGATAATCACATCATTTTCGTGTATCACCACACCGATAAATTATAATATTTGATTGGAATAAAAATACATATAATTAATTATAATTAAATCTCTAAATAAAATTACCACAAATTATGACCGTCACAGTCGACTCACGTAACGGTAATATCTCCTTCTTATAGAGACAACAATATTAATTACGTTTCTGCCCAATTAATTAAAATTTCGTAATTTCCCTTAATTATCGGATTCATGCATACTTATAATCTGATTACAACGAAAATCACGAATTTCGGTACGTGATTACGTCGTTTAATTTACAACCCCCAGATAATGTAATCACACATTGTTATTGGTATTACGGTCGATTCATACCTGAAGGTGAATCATATTGCTGTATGTCCAAAGAGTCCGAGTGAACTGAGAAGATGAGCCATCGTTCGGCTTATATACTCTGACGATTCTTTGTTACAGTTTATCCGCGAGCGTTGCTGGTTACGTTAACGTACTCGTAGTGGTATAAGTCGAGTGCATTAGGATGATGATGCCGAACGACTGTGGGAGGAGGAGGCGGAGGAGGGAGGAAGAAGAAGAAGAAGCTGGCGGCGAGGAAATGCGCGAATATCTTCCCCTTCACTCGTCTATATATCTCTCGAAAGATTCATAAAGCGAGAGGATGAGTTATAGGCGCCCTGACGGCATCACGCTGCCGATGACTCTCCATCAACCTGCTCGATGGATTTTAATCGGTGGTGCGTGCGCCGCTTGCGATCGCCAATCGTCACGACTCTCCCTCTCGTTGCAATCCTACCCGCGCTCGCAATACCGCGCATTCATCGACGCGTCAATCCTTCGATGCACAGACGGAAATTCACTTCTTGAACGTGCCGCCCCTCGAGGGAATCGACCTATTGAATCAGCCTCCGCAGACGATTGAGTCACGCAGGGTCAACGGGACGCTGCTATTCTTGTAACAAGGCTTCCGGGCTTAATTGACGATTTCGATAAAACTGGCAGCGAATTTCCCTTCACTCGTATTAGCTTTTGGCGAAAAAAGAAGCCGGCCTTAATTCAATAAAATGGTCGTCGCTCCCTCGCATACGCGTTTTTGGAAAGAAAAGAAAAATCGATAAACCTTATTCGATAAAACGTCGGATCTTTTGTTGTTTGACAGAACTTATTTTTATATTTTTATTGAAATTCGTTTTGTGCGGTTGGGATTTGCAATTCATCAGGCACCTATATTTAATACGATGCAAATAAATTGTGTCTCGTTAAATAACTATTTTTCTAAATAACCAAAGTACAACGAAACCGGATAAATTTGACAATGATGTAAAAATGTTGGTATCATCAATGAGATTTTTCAATTTTTTTTTATTTACACGATTGAATTACGCAGGGTCATATTCCTGTAACAAGGGTTCCGGGTTTCATTGTTGATCTCAATGAAACCGGTAACAAAGACTCCACCTTTTGAATTCGCTTTTCTTTGGAAAAAAAAACGTAATTAATACTATGGCTGCCGCTTGTGTGAACAGAATTTTTTTCCCCTATATATATGCAACGAGAGGGGTGCCTGAGGGTAGATCATTCATGCAAGGAGTCAGCAGTGGCAGCGAGATCATTTTTGACGTAGAGATATTTAAAATGGCGCCCTATAACGTCATTTTAAAAAGACATTTTTATTGATCACGAAAAATTGAGGAGTTAGCAGAATTTTAAGATGCTGAAATGTTTTCCACCCCATTTCATGGACATTGAATTGTGGTCGTTTCAGGGTAAAAATATTCCCAAATAAGCAAATATTTGGTAGCTCGTTTATAATCACGTTAAAAATTTTTTTTTAAATAACAGTTAGTGTACTCGTACCTTCAAATTAGTCAAGTATCAATAGAATCAAACTGAAACTCGATCATGGTACTCAAATTCCCTCATACCCAATATTGCGTTGTCCATAAAATGGAACCGGAAAAAATTGCACAGTCAGAAAATTGTAGCTGATTATATGAGGACGCAAAAATGAAATAATTTTTGAAGCTTTATGATTGAATCATAATTACAGAGGTCAATTCATTGGGGACTTCTGCTCTACGACTTCCTAAAATTCTCATGTGAATGTCTGAATTCTTTCCATTCAATAATTCATCGAGGCTTATTCTGGAAGCCTGAATTTATGCTCTCTTGAATAGCAATTACAATGACACGAATTACGAACGCTTCTTCAAATTTTTTGAAGATTCTTGTAATGAATGCCCATGGTGAGAATTATTTCCTGCGTTTTCAATGAAGCGTAGTCCATTTCTCATTGAATTCCATCGTACTGACAATATTCGAAATTTTCTCCCGACTACTTTTGGACGGGGTATTATCGGAATTTCTTGCGAATACTCGTCGGTGGTATGTGCTCCGCTGGGATATTCCGAAGCCGCAGAACACTGAACGAGCCCAGTGGCATTACATTTGTTCGACTGCATCGAACGAATGTAATACGCTGTAATTGAATATAGCAGTGCACCATTTGTCGATAAGCTGCGAACGCATTGAAATTAAGTTTTCAGGAATGTTCTATTCTCGGAAATTATATTCCAAATTAACGAGCCGAGAAGATCGAATTCACTGAATTCAGGAAAATCATAAATCGCACGTAATTATATTTTTTTTCGAGGCTACGCTTAAAAGACCACATTCCACGCATGCGACACGGGTGAAACCGACCGGAGGGCGGAAAAGTAAAGCCGCGGGAGGGAAAGCAACACAGTGGGCAAAAAAGTGCTGCAGCAGGCAGAAAAATGGCTGCTACGAGCAGAAAAGCACTTTTCTGTGTAAAAATGAGCCTTTTATACGCTCTGCAAGCTCGGAATACGGTTTTCTTTTACCGAAATTGGAAAAAATAGTAAAATGTTCATCTGGGGTGAAGTGTGTCCTCCCTTCGTTTGGGTAACAAATTTCACCTTAGAAAAAATCACGCATTTCCCTCCCTTGTAGCGTAATGGACCGTTATTCCGTAAATGGTAAATCTGATAAAATGTAGGGACGTAAAATCATTGACAGCAGTGGACGTGCGGTCCTCAGAGTTATGCAGTATTTCCTGCGGTCATAACTTGGATGGGTGCCACGCGAGAGGGGGCGTAACTTTCACCTAGAGTGATTTCTGCAATCACTACGCAGGGGTAACAAGGTACACTCCGGACAAAAAAGCCCCTTCAGTAATGACATTCTATTTTTCTCGGCTTCGCAAAAATGACCTCACTTCCTGCGCACTTCCGTTACTCCCTAGGGAGGAAAACGGGTTTTTTCTTCTAGCTGGATTAATAAAATACGTAGTACGTATGCCTACTAGCGATTAGTAGATAACACGCGACTTGTCATTTGTGTTGCACGTAAGACAATCTCAGTATTTTTTTCAGACAAGTCGACAAACAAATCGTATGCTGTCGTATGCTACGAGGAAGGCACACAGTAAAAAAGGCTTAATTGGATCAAGGAATAACTTGGTTAATCTAACGAATATCGTTGTTAATGCACACATCTTCTTGGTTGGCCAACCAATAACTTGGTTTAGTTCTAACGAATATTTTAGTTGATGCATATAAATTCTTGGTTGGCCAACCAATAGCTTGGATGGATCAATAGGTTACTTGGCCAACCAATAACTTGGTTACTCTAACCAATATCTTAGTTAACGCATATATATTCTTGGTTGATCCAACCAAGCCTTTTTCCAATGCAGCGTGATTTTCACCTCATACGAATACTCCATGCAAAATTTATGCTCTGCAAAAGTCACTTTGCATTCCCAACCTTATGTCAGAATGTCGTATTTTCTATTTCCGACTAAAATGCAACGTCTCATGGATTAAAAAAATGTGTGTATACATATATGTACACCCAGTTGATTGAACGAAAAAATTGCCTCGTTCTATTTTTCATAAATTCAATAAAATCACAATTTTTCGGTGGCGACGAAGTGAAAATAAAATCGCTCCGCTTCGACGGAATCTCCGGCTTAATATACCAGAAATATGGTATTTATATTTTCTCCAGGTATTTCGGCTGAACGTCGGTCTTCCTCGATCTATAATCGATATATCTCTATTAACCTCAGAAACGACGGTGGCATATGTATAGTACTGAACGATGCTAAGAAATTCTCAAGCGTCGCGTGCGGATAAATATCTCGCGAGATGTGCACCGCGAAGCCCAATGGAAGGGCTGCAGGCTGCAGGTTGCATGCAGCTGCTGCGCGCACGAGCCAATCGATATTCGACTTCCTTCTCATTATATATTTTCAGTTATGTAAGATCGCGGGGGGTCTCTCTACCTCTTCTCTGTCCCGGGCGAAAAGAATTCGTTCCACTCAGCCACGGACTCCCGACACTGAATGGCCAGAGGCAAGAGAACTGCCGGTAAATATGGCACAGGATAGAGGCCATTCCTATGGAATGTATAGGAACCAGAAGATTATTTCTGTCTTTCCCGCCATTTTTACCTACCTCTACAAAAAATGAAAAAAAGAAATTTTACACCCAAAGGAATTTTCAGTTTTGTCACTTTCTCAGCAGATGCAAAGTAAGTTAGATGAAAAAGTCCCAGATTGGAAAAAAGGTAATTGTTCTGTGTGCTTGTGTCGCCCCGAAAAACAATTATTTTTTTATTTTGCTTTATTGTATAAGACTTTTAGGGTCGACAAGGTTTTTTGGTATTGAAATCCAATTTAAAATCTTTACACCACTTGACAGATTATTTGATATATCAGAAAATATACAGATTTTCATTTCTTAACCTGATGTAATATTCATTGTGTTTCAGTGTGACACACATCGCTGGAATTATCGGCAAATGAAGTGTGAATAATAATAAGTGATTCTGTACAGCGAAGAGTTTGTTATCTTTTCAAGCTTATCTTTTGACTCGAGTCACTCATGAAATTTCTGGAAACATCGGTTATAAAAAATTTCAATTGAGTGCAATATGAATTTTGCTGCAGGGCTGCTGAAAAATAATTACTATAATTGATTAGTTTTTTTTGTTTAAGTAAAAATAGTTATATCTAATGTTGAATCTAAAACAATTTCATAGACAAAACAGACTTAAGGTTATAATTATTCATGAAGTTGAGACTATGAATAGTTTACATTGTACTACAGTTTTTATCAATCCTAAAGCATATTATATTAATTTTAGCGACAAAACGTAAATCCCATTTAATGAGGAAAAGTCTCAAATTTCGATCCGTGCGTTTTGCGAACGTATTCCATTTGCTCATTTAGGAAAAAGATAGTTCTGTATTCATTATTTTATCAAAGTAGTCCATTGGGAAAAAATGCATGCGTATTTTATTTGTTAAAAAAATTAGAGAATGGAGTTAAAATCTTTTTCCTCCCTTAATAATGTTGAATATTATGAAGGGCTAATAAATATGAAATTAATTGCGAATTAATAAAAACAAATACAATCAAAAAATTTGTTACAACTTGCAGGATTCAATTTAAAAAATGGTGAATACTGAGTACGGCAATTTATTTTTAATTGCAAAAAGTGAAGAGGATTTGTTACGGCGAAATGTAACCTTAGTTTTAATCCAAATTCTCTGTACCATGTAATAAATGTATTACGGTAAATTGACGGAAAGAATCGTAATATTTCCTCAAATACTTCACTTCACAAAAATCATTATCGTATTTTATCAAACCTCATATTTCGCTCCACCCAAAACAATATTTATTTTAGAAAATAGAGAAAAATAGAAAACCATCAAATGTGTTACGTCCTCATATTCCATCGTGACCCATCAATTGATAATTCATAAGCCAGTCAACGCATAAATCGTTTTATTCATCATCGTTAAATCATTATTCGGAGAATGGTAACAAATCGCTGCGTTAAGTGAAGATATAACCGAAGCGTTGGTGGATGTTAATATCGCGGATAGTTACGTTAAATAAGCGAAGGAAATTCAGTCGATTTTACGTGTCGATAAATCTTCGTTAAAACTTTTCATACCGGCCAACATTGCCAGAACAAAAGTGGATACTGGACACGATATTACCTCTCGCTCCCTCCGCCCAATGAAAATCCACAGTAGCGATATTCACATGCCAGAGAACGACACAACGAGCGAATCCAATCTCGATGTAATAGTCGATGCGACAAAGCGCCACCACGTAGCGAGCCCAGGGAAACTAAAGTGCCCGCGGGCGTCCACCGGACTTATGATATTTTATTTATGAAAAGCCTTTTGAACAAATAGAAAATTTGGCTCTTGTCCCACGCTCCGTTTACGCAATAATAAATAATGTGCATACGCAATACAATCCACGTTGTGTGTATATATAGATGGGCCAATGTTGGGAGGCTTCGATGGACATTTGTCAAGCGGCCGTCGCGCCCCACGTGGTGGAAAGCAGAACCACGGGACAACCAGCAGAGTTTCGACAAATTTATGGCTCGCATAAAATCTGTACACGGTTTTACCGGTCACGGCGAGACAACAGGACGAGACACAGGAGACGAGCTGGTGTTTATGTGTGCAGGAAAGCGATTCGCGTTTGGTGTATAGAGTGGCGGGGAGGGGGCGGCACGGGGCGGGGGTGGTAGAGAAGAGTGAAACGGAAAATATAGCAAAGCGAATACAATCGCAAAGCAAAGTTAAGCATTGTAACGGTAACTCCAATTGGCCAGCTCACTGGATAATAAATTGAACTGGCTGCTCTCGCCTCCGTTACTCCTAGTTATATGCCAAATGTATTCATAGCTCTGTTTTCGTTGTTTTTCGACTGTAGTACTGAATACCCTGTGGCCCGTCGCTGATGCTCTGTTGGATTCTCTCTTCTATTCGCATTGCAACATACAACTCTCTGTAACTGAACGCCACAGGTACGCGTATATGTATATATAAAGTTCGCCAATTATGATCCAATTCGATTACGTAAATTGTGTGTTGCTCGATTCACCTCCACCGCCGGATGAATCGCCTCTGCTTCAAGCTCTCTGCCCGTCTGGCTCTGATGCTCTAGTGCACGCAGTTAGTACTGCTGACGCAGCACCTCATACCCTTTTCGTATATCTCTCTACCTTCTCCTACTACTACCACCACTAGGGCTGCTGCTGCTGCTGCTGCGGTTGCTGCTGCCGTGATGGGTATTCTTGAAAAATTGGATTCCGGACGCTTTATTAGGATTCTTGCGTGCGAATATTGAATTCACTCGATGTAGTAGCTTCGCTGTATGTGGATGCATAATCGAGATGTATTTGTAGGTACGGGCCTCTTCATTTCTAGAATTATGTATTCATGGGGTTTATGAGGTGTACCTGGGTTGATCGAAGAATGTTTGATCGCTTAAGCACTGGAGATTCGTATCGGTTTTTTATATTGTAGTGGGCGTTTAAAAGAATCACTATTATTTTTTAGATTTTTTTTTCTGTAATTGCGTTTATTTATTATTATTATGAGGTATTACTGGGGTGATCGAAGAATGATTGACAGTTTAAGCACTTCGAATTCGTCTTGTGACTTTTTATATTATATTTAAGTGAAAAGAATACCGTTTTTTTTTTTTAGAGATTTTGTAATCACGTTAATGTTTTTATTACTTTTGAGCAGAAATTTGATTAATTTACTAATCTGGGCGCGTAGTAATGGGCAATTTAGTAAATGTTTGAGGGAGATCGATTTTTATTTTGATTATCATTATTTTCATGTTATTAAAAATGGATTTTTTTCATACGATACTTTTTCGCCCTTTGAGCAATTATGCAGAGCGACGAATTTTCAATTTTTGTTTTTTTTTGCAGAAACATTTCATCAAAGGCAATTTGAAGATCAATGAAACAGCAGATTTGTAAAAACGAGGCCTTCACAAATTCACCAAAAAAAATTGGCGAGCCTTAAATCAGCAATTACAAGAAATTTCGAAATAATCATATATATTATTAAAAAATCTGTCGATTCATAAATTTCTGAAGAACTTCTATATCAACAACTTTATGTCATTTTCGGCAGTCTTGAAAATAACCATCCTCAGTAATTTCAACACCAACTTTTCTTCTCCGGATTTTCCTTTTCTATCCAAAATCCGATTGGATTAAGCATTTGGCTAGACGTATTTTTTACGATAATCGATAATCAATTGATCGTAAATTCGTGAATTCCGAGGTTAATGCAGTGAAACTAAGTTGATCTTTAAAATCCCGGTGCAATAGAATAAAAAAATGCCAGTGCGAGGGTCAGGATCAATGGGATTTGGTCCGAAATGGCCCATGTAAATTCTATGTGGTTATCCTGTGGTGTATATTCGAACATGCAACTCGGGGGCTTTCCATTACCGAATGAAACGTGCAATTACCGTACTCGGCTCGCGCCTGGAATACAAGTATAGTTTCTGTACATAATTGATGTACATATATCTCCGAGTTGGGAGATGCTGCCTATGTGCACCATAATTGTACGTATCTACGTAGTGACCGAGTGCTGGAGAGCCATCGCACCCGCTCGTGGCACGATATAGCGACTAATTATTCCAGACTTAGAGTTCCGAGTTCGAGGAGCTCCACTTCGAACGGATTGGCTTCTATCTACCACCAACTGTTTCGCGCTATGCTTGCTACAGCCGGGAGCAAGTATCCATAGACTCTCTCAGTCTCTCTCTCTCTCTCTCTCTCACTTTCTGTGCTCTTGGCACTTCTCCATCTCGGCTTCAGCTGATGCTCCTGCTCTCCACCTTCGCACTACTACAACTTTGGAATATCTTACTAGTTTAGCAACTAATCAGTCCCTAGATCACTCTCCTTGACTTAGGCTTCGAAGAACCAACTGCAATCCAATTATTTATTTTCTCATCACTCGAATATTAACGAACTTGGGATGTAGAAATCATAATGGCACTGGAACTTGGCTGACCGAAAGAGAATAACAAAAAATTCCGTAAGCAGAGCGGATTATAAATGAAAAAGTGATATCGCTGCATTTTATTAAGGGCAAAAAGAATAATTCAGATCGATAGATAAACATAAATAATTTGCATAACCTTTCGACCAGATTGTTCCTAAACGCGTTTACGCAAGAATTAGGGAGGTTACTTTGATTTTTCGTGTAATTTTCCTTTCCGTCCTTTTTCGCGTGCACTCTGAAAAATTGCAGTAGTACAATCAGCGACAAAGTGTCGATTATTCATTTTTATTTCATGCAATTATGTTCGCAGTTACGGCGACAGTGAAAATACTTATGGTAACGATTTTGCACGTACAGTAAACGATAGTTGTGGCAGCGGTAAAAGAATTAGTTGTACGAAATAAAAATAAACAGTTGTCACTTTATTGCTACGGATACCATCATTTTCTCTCGGTGTACTAACGCGGGTTCGTTACGCGAGGTCATATTTTTATAGAGTCAACTGCCTCTTGTGGACACCGGAAACTATTCTGGAGGGTTTGCCAGCGTGGATCACACACGCCGCACGGGAATGTAATAAAGTCGAGGATACACTGTGCCAGCGAGTGCGAGTGCATCCAAGAGAAGGAAGTCTGCCTGCAGCAAGTGAGGCTGCATTGACCCACGTCTTCTTCCTCCCCTTCGGCGACAAAACGCTTCGATGAAATCGATACTCGTGTCCAGTATGAGGAAGAGGGTCGAAGTCCCGAGAGAAGGAAGAAAGAGATGGAACGAGTGAAATCGGTAGTTCCTGAAGAACTATTTCCATTTTCGATTTCAACCTTTTCCGATCCGTGGAATCGACACAGAGAACCGGAAAATAGCAAACGATGTAGCATTTCATGTCCGGTTGCGACTGAAAAAGCACCAAAGAGCTTTTACAGTATATTCATTGATTCGTTGGAAGAATGCTCGGAGGTATTGTGTCTCCGGGTATGAAGTTAGAGAAACAATATAAAAAATGAAAAATATAAACGAAAAAGCAGAATAGTATTACCGCAGAATTCTTTATACACTCGTGGCCCTTTTTTTTCATTTATTTTTTTATTTTTTTGTTTTGTTACGAACCAACAGCAGTCAGCGTTTATTAATTCCAAATGAAACTCGACGAGTTTGCCATCACTTTACAGAACTGCGTGCTAGCGAGTGCGTTGAAAAATTCTCTTTTTCGAGCCATCACTCGTTTGCATACGAACCAGAGCTCAATTTCGCTTCCCAGGAATTCCACTGGAGGACTGGCCTACGGTGAAGGGCTTGACGGTTAATCGCTTTGGACTTTCAGTCACTGCTGTTGCAGACTATTGCTCCCGGAATTCGTAACGAATTTTACTTTTCTTTTTTTCGTTTGTTATCTACTGATTATTTATAGGACTTGACTATTCAGGACCTTTGAAAATGAAATCGCTTGCTTTTGTGGCCCTTCGCCACCTTCAGAAAATCGATGGACATTTTTTTTGTTGTACATGGTCAAAAGTCATTTTTGGGAATATTGAAAACAATAACAGGTTGTTGATATTCATGGCAAATTAAATTGTCTCAAATAACAATTAGGCTGTTACTAATAAATCGGCCAATTGATGTCTTAATCGACTATTTGATGGCTTGGCATCCAATCGAAGACTCCATCAACTATTTAATGGTTTCATCAATAATTTGACAATTCGATTAACTAAACTCAATATTTTCTGGTATATTTTATCTCGCCTATCGCTCGAGACTTTTCTCTCCGTGAGAAAAAAAATACGCTGAATTCATCGACAATTACTGGTGTCAATTTCCACGTTTCTAAGGCACAATTTTATTCGTCAATGAAAAAATTCAATACACAAGCGTAAATTCAATCAAACTATCCAACAATCTTCCTTCAATTTTTTTTATATCACCCAATTGCCAGAACAGTTATACCCCCTTGATACTTGCCAACAGGATCACAATTTATTCAGGATAAAGTAATCGCCTGGACTCTGGATTTTCCATAGTACAAAGTGTCAAAGATAAGAATACGTCGGCTTTATTATTTGCGCAGTTATCTTAATCACTCTTCGTCGCTTACGACTGTAAGATTTGAGCGTTAGGCACTACAGAAATTCTCCTAAGTGGTAAATCTCGTGATTCTTGCGTGTAATGCGAAACCGAAAGTGGGTAATGAAATGATATGGGTGTTATAGGAATGAGACGTTAAATTATATTACCGTTACCGCATCGATGTATACATTTGTACACATACACACACACACACGAATCTGATATATACTATAATGTACTCAAGCACGTACTGTACTGCACCGCAGTATAATAACTTCGTAATGGTTATTGTGGGCGTGCGTGTGGAAGATTTTCTCGTTTCGATCCGCAGACCAACAGAGTGTTGCTACCATCAAACGAAACGGTTCTCATGTTCTCTGGTGTAGCAAGATAGGAGCCAGAGGATGGAAGAGAGACCGAGATTTTCAACGGCTACCGAGGTCACACCGTCATCATGCGGAATTAACAAATCGGCAGTCTCGCTTTTACGCTCCTGTTATATTCCTCCTTGCCTATCTTCGGACGATGAGAAAACATTCCCCAACACATTGCACAATCGTATTGAAGACATAACGATCATCTTCCTACATTTTATTCGCAATATATGGTCCATCATATTTATAAATCACAACGCAATACCGAATACAAAACGGAATGAAGTGAAAAATCCTTGAATTCCTCCGCTTTAATGATGCATTGCATGTACGGACCCAAACTGAAGTTTCACCGTCACTCATTTCGACACTCCGCAACAAAAGGATGCAAATCAGAAGCTCGCGAATATCGCTCGCTCATTATACTCAATTTTTTATAAATCTCTATGAGGAAGTACGACGCTTGTCAAATTTGATTTCTGCGTGGAGAAGGTTTTGCGAGTTAATAATGAGGAAGCAAAACGAAAGGTTCTACTTTGTATCCGTTTTCTGAATGAAGTTGAAAAATTTCAGGCATGAAGAATTTATATTCTTGTATAATCCGAATTCTTTCATTGATCGGCATTAAATTATGTAACTCGCATCGATCAATATGATTGCTTTTACGTAAAATTGTTTTTGTAATATACAGATAGAATTTATTTTGTATATTAATCATGTCGAAAAGTCACTACTAATTTGATTACAAAAAATTCTCGAGGAATCTCAAAACACTTTATTTTCACGACAAATTAATTGGCTAATTAACTTTTTTTTAAAATCAACTTATTTCGGCTATCGAAAGATTTTGTGCTCAAATTTGGCAAAAATTTTCGAGTGTCTTAATACTGCATCCTAAATGGACCAATTCATTAATAAAACATTTTACTTCCTTTCGTATTAAATTATTTACCAAGGCCGTTATCATTGGCACTCATTATTTTTCGAGAAAAAGATTAATCGATTGTCATCGATCATCGATCACTCCCACTGTCTTTCAGTTATCCCAGTTATGATTATATTTATTATTGGTATAAGAGACACACACCCAGTGAGGCTAGAAGGCGAGGGAAGGAGATGGCAAGGAGATCAAGCCAACGTGGCTAATTTCGCTTTAATGGGCCTCACGAATGCCGCAATGCTCTCCTCATCGTGGATGTGGTTATAGAAGATCGTGGGCTGTAACACATTATGCTACACCATATCCGAGTGTGGGTACAGTTACATCGTGTATGTGCAGCCAAAGTCTTTGCAAGTATAGTGCTACATATACACACCGAAAGATCCGACAGGGACTTCACTCTATTGTGCAATTAATGAGAGCGTTAGTTACACGCTAAGAATCCTCTCTGATGCTCCGGTTGCAAAACAACTCCTCCGCGAGAGTGAAAGCTCATGAGAGAATATTTAGAGTAAATCTCCCAAACGAATTGTTCACACCATGATTCTCAAGGATTTTGCCAGCTGGCGTTGATTATTTAATTCGTCTGACGAAATTTTTCCTCTCTCTCTCTTTCTATTAAAGTAATATTTTTAAATTAAAAATCGATAATCACTAAATTGATGTCGATTATGAAAATTATTTGACCCGGATTTTGGCATCATTACATGCTTGCCACATTTTGTACTGTACTAGGGCAATAATTTTTTATTGAAAATCGATCATTATTTGATTGATATGAATTACTGAAATTGATGGATCAGAATCTTGCTCCTTAACGTTGATTAATTAATTCTCGTGACATTATTTTTCGCTTGATTGAAAGCAATTATTTTTAATGACAAATCGATAACAATTTTAATTGATAAATTTGATTGTAATTATTGGGTCACGACTTATTCTTAGCTGTGCAACTGGTGGATGTTGTAATCGGTATTAGAGAACTGTCGTGACTAGTCGAAAAGTACCATCATCTTGGTAAAGTATAATTAACCCAGATATGCTTCGTGATAAGATTAATAAGATCGCCGATATAATTATAAGCAAGTCCAGGGCTAATGAATTGTTGTTGGGACAGACGGGGGATTTGATGTGCCTGAGATCTTTTTGAGAGTTGCAACGAAATCGTCTCAGGATTACTGGTTGAAAAGGTCGACAAAATAATTTACAGCCTCCATAACAACAAAAATGTTCGTGATTTACGATTACATTTATTCTCCACCTGAATAGTAAAATATTCTCATGAAATAAAATAAAATGCCCTCTTCAGAGACGGAAGAAAAATAGTTTGGTACTTGCGAAATTAACGATTGCTTGATGATATTCTTGTAATATATACGTGTTTTACTCGTTCGGATTTTTCACCGACATTGACCCATTTTTAATTAGGAATAATTGATTTGTGCAGTTATGAAGTCCTTTTAAGTACATCGAAATTATTTGGCTTTCACCCCGAAATTTTAAACCTATTTGCGCTCAAAATTAATGGATCAAAATCAATACGATGTTAGCAATTGATGCAGATGCCTTATCATAAATTGGATATGGAATCCGTTTTATTTCTTTCAACTATTCTGAAGTCTCAAATAGACAACAGATATTGAACCCTAAAAATTGGTATTGTCGTTGGTATTGATTTACATTGATATCACTTCTAAGTGATTAGAATTAGTAATTTAGAATCGATTTTCAACGTGATTCTGAAAATTGTGGAGGGCATAAATATCCACCAAACCACTTTACAACGTGCCAAAAAAAATTGTTATTTACAGGATTAATTTGCTGCCAAATATTCGGACACAATAAAACGAATCCACACTTGCAACTAACGTCAAATAATTATGAAAATTATTCTTCATTTTACTCGAACAAAAAAAAAGGTTCGTTATCTTTTTTTCCATACCAGAATTCCTATTTCATACTACCAAAAATTAAATAAATAAATTCAACGCAGAAAATTGATTCATTCGAATTGATTGACAATGTAACTAACTGCCCAAAAAAATGGATCATGATTTACAGAATGATATTGAATCCAGAAAATCAAGGATAAAAAGACATCAAAGCCACCGAAAAAATTGTTCAATTATTCCCTCCGATTCATTGTTCTCTAAATATTTTCCACCCCCTTATTTTTACTATCCAGAGCAAATATTGAATTCTGACGGGAGCAAACGAGGATTTGAGGCAGGAATTTCAACATGTTGAAATAAAACAAATATCTGTATACAAGTTTACATTTTATTGAAAAAAAAAAAAAAGATATATTGTATAAACTAAAAAAGTAAAAATCTGTACACACAACTAGTTCCATAGCCCCATTCATCCTTAAACGTCCTTCGGTGCGAGGACTCGTAAAAATTTTCGTACTCGGTATCTCGGCGGCCGAGCGTCATGCACTACGGCGAGCACGAGGATTTTTATCGGATAAAATGTGCTCGTTGATCATCCGTCGAGCGCTATATCTCCGCTATCATCTCTCGGTAGCTGCTCTCTTCCCACTCGACTCATTTTTCTCGTTCCACCGTCACACATAGACGACAGATGGGAAAGTTTTCCTCTCGAGCTTTTCCTCTGCTGCTGCTGCTGGTGGTGCGCTGATGGCTGGACCGGGAGCGCCCCGAGCTTCCCGAGAGTCCAGCCCCTCCACCCGGAGAGTCGTCGAGTGAATCTAGTGAAAGTTCGGCGTACCGTAGGTCGCGCTTGGTCCACTCGAGCCGAAAGATCCGCTCGAACTTCCTGAATAACCGCCGCCGTTGTAGTTGTCGATTGAATTCGAACCGGTGTACTGGTAATTGTTGTAATTGTTGCCGCCCGAATTATAATTTCCGTTGTTACCATTGTTTGCGTTATAATTATAGCCCCCTTGATTACCTGGGTAATTAAAGAAAGCTTTGTTAATTCAATTAAATGAGAGTAGATCTCATCAAATATCGACCAATTTTTTTTAGCTATTAGAAGGTTTCTTTATCCTCAAGTTGAGACAGGTACAGTCCCAACCGCAAGTGTCATTGAATTAAATTTAGGGATCTTTCAGTGAGAATTAAAAAAACCTACGAGATATATATATATATATATATCTGAACTGAAATTTTTTTAAATGACAAATTTTCTTCTAAATTCTTGTCTTGCCGTAAATTTTGATGGATATAAGTGTGTGATTAGAAATGTAGGTGTGATGATTAAATTGGGCATTGAAAAAATTTCATGCAAAATGAGAATTTACTTGTGATTGGCGTTGATAAATGAAGAAAATTCATCAAACTTGAAGAAATATAACTAATAATAAGAAAAAATAAATAAAAAAAAG